>OY978502.1:9786019-10986019 GCA_963854855.1 Nasturtium officinale | reverse complement strand
GGTCCTCCCGCTGTCCTTAACCACCCCGACCGAACTGATAGTGAAGCTACCATTCTGGGAGCGTATCACTTGGTCTAGGTTTGCGAACCAATTTTTCAATCTGGACTTGCTCTTCTTCCTCTGCATAATACTTCTCTGAAACTATAAACCCCTCTTGCCCCAGAATCCTCTAATCTTCTTATGTGGCTTCACTGTCATATTAATCAATTTGCTTAGGCTATTTTCAGCTTTGATATCTTTCTTGCTTCTTGAATAAGCCCTTGCAAACTCATCATCATCCTTAATCCTATCCCCACCCTCTGTTATAGCAACTCCTCCTCCTCTTTTAGCAAAGATCTTTGCTATCTTTTCTGCTGAGAATCTTGAGCTTTGGGGGTTGTGGATTCCAACCTTCGTTGTACCTGAAATGAATAACAATGAAAGAATAAGTATCAAGAATAGACACACTCAATTTGCAGACTCGATTTGAAATTTATGAGCCAATTCCAGGTGATACCGAGTCTAACAAACCGAGTTTGGAAAATTTTAAACGCATAAGGCTCTAACTCGGGGTTCAAACCAAATTCATAAGTCTTTTAAAATTCAAAATTTTAATTCTCAGACACTTTAATTTCAACCTATTTCAACTAATTCTTTCATGTGGATGTTAATAAGAGGTACACAATGCATAAATAATATTAAACTCGTCAATTCCTTAACTAATCATGGTTTAATTTGCAATTTAAACTCAAGAACATAAACCCATAAATTTCAAAGTTTCGTCAAGATTCTAGACAGGATATGTGTGAATACTAAACTAAAGAGTTCAAAGTGTATATACTTACTTGTGCAGTATTTCAAACTCGAAATATCTTGAACTCATCCCGCCTGTCACACCTAAGTTCATGGTTTCCATTTGAATTTGTTTTTTTCCATTTAGATTTCAGACTTTTAAGATCAAGTTCACTAATTTTGGATTTTTGATTGATTTCGAGTACCATTCGATTTGATCACTTGGCTTCAAATCGAGTTCACTCAGATTTTCTGCTCAGACTCGGTTTCATTACTCAGATTCATCTCGAGTTTGGCCTCTTTCTCTTTACACTCGGTTTGGTAACTCGGGTTCAGCATCCAGAGTGAGCTTGTTTGCATATTTCGCATGCAACCAAAGTTACCATTTGCAAGATACCTTGAGGCATTCAATCAAAACCCACCAAATACACTTCAAGAACACAGAAGGAAACTTTCAGAAACATTCAACAAAACCACTATGGAGGAAGGAGTTACTAGAAAGCCTAGGAACGAAACAGCAGGAGATGCTCTAAACACTCGCACTCATAGACAAGAAATTTTTCCACCAGCTGTGCATAACAACAACTTTGAGATCAAGAGCAGCTTTATTTTAATGATTTCAAGAAACAAGTTCCATGGATTTTCAATGGAATACCCACTGGATCGCCTGTATGAATCTACTGGGCTGTGCAGCCTAACTAAGATAAATTGTGTGAGTGAAGATGGATTCAATCTGAGACTGTTTCCATTCTCTTTGGGTGACTGTTGAAATATGTGATCTCTATGATAGAAGAATTCAAATCTAAGAGAAGGAGGGAAAGGAAACCTAGTTCACAAGGAACTAGAAGAAGTCTTGGTTAGGATGTAACTAGAAGAAAGGAAGCTGTTACATACTAACTAGAAGACTAACTAAGTGGAAAAGAGGAAGCAAAGGAGAGCATGGGGCGCCAGAACCAGGGCATGGGCACAAGCATGGAGGCGTCAGCAGCAGGGTATGGGCGCAGCTTGAACAGGAGTCAAACAGTGAGCTGCTCCCTTCCCTCCTCTCTTCTTCATGCAAACTCCTCTCTTCTCTCCTTCCTTCTTCACGCCTCTTCTCTTCTTCTCTATGTAAAAACTCTATAAATATACATGTAATGTGATGTAAAGAGTTGTGAATAAGAGAATAAGAAGATTAAAAGAGTAAAAGGAAGCTTTGATTATCTCCCTAAAGGCGCCGGTGGAGCCTTAGCTCTCCGGCGCCATGCTTCTCCTTAGTTCATCTTATTTCATCAACCATTATCATTCTCATTCTCATCATCATTCTTATCATCATTCTCAAACAATAATCCCTCATTACATCAATACTCACGCCACCATCTTCATCCTAAACATTCTCCAAGTATCCTAACCTCAAACTCCTTATCATTCTCATGCCACAACTATCACTCTCTCAACAATCCCTAAGCCTCCATACTCTTAATTTCAACATGGTATCAGAGCAAGTTGAGTGATCTAGCGCCTAATCTCTTGTTATTCTTCTAGCTCTCTACAAAGTCTTCTAATCTATAACCATACACTTTCTTAGTTCAATTCACTCTGAGATTAATATCCTTGAGATCATAAGATCTTCAAGTTGTGAAAGGACTAAGGGTGTGTATTGTTACTAGAAAATGATGACAAATTGAGGGAGATTTCGTTGGGCTCTCCTTGGCTCCTTGCCTTGAGGAACTCATTTTTCTTTTGTTAAACACATGAGAGAGAGATTTTCTGGGGTAATTTGTTCCTCCCATGCGTTTTTAATAGGGTATGTGTGAGAGAGTAAATATCTTTCTTTGTGTTTCTTGTGTGTGGAGTCTAGATCCACATACAAAACTTTGAAAAGGGGTTGTATCAACATCAATCCCTCGGTGATCCTCTTTGGAAACAAGATCCAGAGGATTTTTAGAATCATTCACCATGAAGAAGCTTGTCATGGCATGATGGTCTTTGGCATGTATGGCGTGGGAAATAAGGCATCTAGGAGATGAAGAGTGTTTTTGGCGTGATGGTTAAGAAGAGGAGAAGGCTGGGTGGTGACCTTAAGTGGTGATCCAAGCAAGCTCCAAGTGAAAACAAATCATTGAACAGGAAGTAAAGTGGCTGGTGATCAAATGAAGACATTCAGCAAGAAAGAAGAGGAGCTTGCCTCAGAATGAATGGAAGCATTAAACCGGCTGCACAAACAGCCAAAGAAAAACCTAGTTCACGTGAGACTTCAAGAAAAATATGAGACAGCTCATAGTAAAACTTGGAGTTGAAAAGGAGAAGCTTACCTAAGAGATAGGAAGCTGAAGAAGGTTGCATCCCGGAAGAGACTTACGGAAGAGAAGTGACAAGAGAAGTTCACGTCTTCAACCCGGAAGAGACTTGCGGAAGGGACGTGACAAGAGGAGTTCACGTAGAAGACTTGCAGTAGACGGAGATGAAGCACAAGGCTTATGCTATAATTCTTTGGTGAGTCTTCCAATAAGCGGAAGATTCATATGGTCCAAGAAGTAGTTGCTCCAAGGTATTGATTAAAGGGTGCTTATGGAGGGTCATATTATTCCACGGTCTTCATCCTCTCTTGAGGCCAAATCACTTGATCCAGGAGGTATTGAGAGAGTGGTGATCATACTCAACCATGTGGCGATCCAAGCGGAGCAATCTACAAGAAGAAGTGTGTATAGGCTCAAGCAAGCTATTCATGGTGGTGTTATGTGGAGGTAGATGATGTCCTTTGTGGCCTAATCCAAAATGGCTAGCAGACGAAAGCTTGTCCTAATTGCCAAGTGGGATAGATAGTCCAAGAGCAGGCGGCATCATTGGCATAATCAAGCTTAGTGCTCTTTCCTTTGCAAGAGTGGTCCCTTGGCAACGGGCTAGTCTTGAAGGGAAGTGTTGAAGAAGCGGTGAGCTCCAAATTATGCAACGGTCTTCCTTGTCAAGTTTGGTTCTTCCCATACTCGAACCAAGCTTGAGGGGGAGTGTTGAAGAAGACCGTTGAAGCACCAAGTTAGGTGATGGTCCAAGAAGAAGAGGACTATCACATTGTACCATGGATAGGTGCGGCATTTCGAGAGGAAGCCGGGAGAGTCTTATGATAAGTGGGATTAGAGCGGATGGCTCTTTGAAGAATCAAGATCAAATCTATGAAGGGTTGAAGCCAAGATTGATCTTGATAGATGGAGTGTGAAGCTCAGACCAAGAGGCGTTCACCTAGGAGGCTGTGGAACGGTAAACAAGGCAACAAGGCACTCCAAGCACCGTATGAGGAGACGATGGCGAGAGAAAGCCGGGAGACACATACGAGTAGCTATGGATGATGTTGTAAGAAAACCGAAGGAGAAACCACCTTTCAGACCTTATTAGGTGTGGTGATCCGAGAAGCAGCGGGAAGTGGCGTCTAACGGATAGAGTATACTCCCAAGAGTCATCAAGAGGAAGCCAATGACAATGTGAGTATTCCGTGAGCTAGAAGATGTCATCCGAGGAGCTTGAAGTCAAGATTAAGTTTGAGACAAGAATCCCGAGGAGACATGATCCGAGTGAAGCTTAGAGAAGACAAAGCCTAATCCGCAAGAAAGAGTGAAGGCCATAGGAGAGGAAGCCGTGGTCTCATTGAGGTTAGGAGTCATCAAAACCGTCTTTGGAGCAAGCAAGGATCAGCTAGCGGATATCGTTATCATGGCATCATCTTCTATCAATGAGGATCACGTACATGGCAAGATTGGCCTTAAGGACACCTACCGACCAATCTTGAGGGAGAGTGTTGAAATATGTGATCTCTATGATAGAAGAATTCAAATCTAAGAGAAGGAGGGAAAGGAAACCTAGTTCACAAGGAACTAGAAGAAGTCTTGGTTAGGATGTAACTAGAAGAAAGGAAGCTGTTACATACTAACTAGAAGACTAACTAAGTGGAAAAGAGGAAGCAAAGGAGAGCATGGGGCGCCAGAACCAGGGCATGGGCACAAGCATGGAGGCGTCAGCAGCAGGGTATGGGCGCAGCTTGAACAGGAGTCAAACAGTGAGCTGCCCTCTTCCCTCCTCTCTTCTTCATGCAAACTCCTCTCTTCTCTCCTTCCTTCTTCACGCCTCTTCTCTTCTTCTCTATGTAAAAACTCTATAAATATACATGTAATGTGATGTAAAGAGTTGTGAATAAGAGAATAAGAAGATTAAAAGAGTAAAAGGAAGCTTTGATTATCTCCCTAAAGGCGCCGGTGGAGCCTTAGCTCTCCGGCGCCATGCTTCTCCTTAGTTCATCTTATTTCATCAACCATTATCATTCTCATTCTCATCATCATTCTTATCATCATTCTCAAACAATAATTGTTGATTTTAGAAGTTTAGGGAGAGATAAGGATGAAGATAAGAGAATTGGCGTAATAAGAGAGAGAGAGATTGCTGAATTTTTCTTCTTATTCACACTCTTCAACCAATACAATGCACAAGTATATATAGACTTTACAAGCATAAGCTAAGGAAAAAATATCTAAGGAAGAGGGAGAGAAGAGGTGTGATGATGGAGTGGTTGAGCTGCTCCAACAGTGCAGCTGCGCCCATGCTGTTCCCATGCTGTGCCCATACCTTCTCCCTGGAGCGCCCATGCCTCCTTTGCTTCCTCACTTGGTTTAGTTAGCTTGTCTAGTTGATATCCAACAGCTTCCTTTTCTTCTAGTTCCTTATAAACTAGCTCTCCTTCTAGTTCCTTCACAACTAGTTCTTTCCTTTTCCCTCCTTTTCTTGAGTTTGAATTCTTCTTCTTGAGATCACATATTTCAACACTCCCCCTCAAGATTGGTCGGTGAATATCCTTTAGACCGATCTTGCCATATATGTGATCCCCAATGATCGAGGATGTTGCCTTGGTGAAGATATCCGCTAGCTGTTCCCCACTTGCTACGAATGCGGGTTTGATGATTCCTTCTTGAATCTTTCCCCTCACAAAGTGACAATCCACTTCTATATGCTTGGTCCTTTCATGGAATACCGGATTGGATGCTATATGTATTGCAGCTTGATTATCACAATACAACAGCATCTCCTCAGCCTCAAGTATCCCAAGATCTTCTAGGAATGCCCTCAACCATATCAATTCTTTTGTCACCTCCTTCATAGCCCTATACTCGGCTTCAGCACTTGATAAGGCTATAACTTTCTGCTTCTTACTTCTCCAAGTGACTAGATTACCTCCCACAAAGGTACAAAAACCGGATGTGGACTTTCTATCTTGCTTATCTCCAGCCCAATCCGCATCACAATATCCTTGAACCTTTGTGTTTCCATTAGCCTTCATCCATATGCCTTTTCCAGGGCTGTTTTTTAAGTACCTTAGCAGCCTCTCAATCATGTTCCAATGCTGCATAGTTGGTTTTTGCATATGTTGACTCACACGGTTCACTGCAAAGCAAATATCCGGCCTTGTAATAGTAAGATAGATGAGCTTGCCCACCATCCTCTGGTATCTTTTAATATTCTCCAATGGCTCCCCCTCAAGACTATCTTGGTAGCCTTCTTCTATTGGAGTTTTGGCCGGTTTGGATCCTAACTTCCCGGTTTCTTCCAAGAGATCCAGCACATATTTCCTTTGGGAGATGAACATCCCATCTTCAAACCGTGTCATTTCAATCCTTAGGAAGTATTTAAGCTCTCCTAGATCCTTTATATCAAAAGCAACCTTCAAGAGTTCCTTGATTCGATCTACTCCATCTTTGTCACTTCCTGTGATGATTAGATCATCAACATAGATCAAGACCACCACTACTCCTCCTTTACTTTTCCTTGTGAAAAGTGTATGATCAGCTTCCGATCTTATGAACTCCTTCTCCAATAGACAAGCACTTAGCCTTTGGTACCATGCCCTTGGAGATTGCTTTAGCCCATAGATTGCTTTCTTCAATCTACAAACTTTGTTGCCTTCCTTATGATATCCTTGGGGTGGATCCATATACACTTCCTCTTCCAAATCCCCTTGCAAGAAGGCGTTCTTGACATCCATCTGCCATAGATCCCACTTCAAGTTCACTGCCACCGAGATTAGGATTCTGATGGAATGGAGCTTAGCAACCGGAGCAAATGTCTCGGTATAATCCTCCCCATAGATTTGAGTATACCCTTTTGCTACCAACCTTGCCTTGTATCTTTCTATCCTCCCATCACTTGTGTATTTGATTGTATACACCCATCTACACCCAACTGGCTTCTTATCCCTTGGTAAATCGGTTAAGTACCAAGTATGATTCCTTTCCATGGACTTCATTTCCTCTTCCATGGCTTTTACCCATACTCCACTCTCACACGCTTCTTCATATGAGTTAGGTATGGATTCCTTGCTGATTTTTCCAAGAAAAGCTTCATGCTCCATAGGTAAGGATGCCAACGAGCAAAAATGCTCAATGGGATATGTAACAGTGCTAGTTTGAGTGTTATCTCCCCTTTGTGATAAGAGAATGCTGTTGCCAATAGGATCGAGATCTAAGCTCGCCGTACGCTCAGGACATTCTCTTATCACACAAGGAAGATTACTCGCACTAGACTCTCCTTGGAGCATGGCAGAGTTGTTGTAGCCATAGTGAACACGTTGTCGCCTCTGTCTTGTACTTCTTCTTAGAGGTACTGTTGGCTCAGGTTCTTCTTTGACA
The DNA here is from genome assembly GCA_963854855.1 of Nasturtium officinale. Taxonomy (NCBI): domain Eukaryota; kingdom Viridiplantae; phylum Streptophyta; class Magnoliopsida; order Brassicales; family Brassicaceae; genus Nasturtium; species Nasturtium officinale. The sequence continues at coordinate 10,978,601 of OY978502.1, read as the reverse complement.
ATGTCAATGCTTTCTACACCTGGATTAGGTTCAGTTTCCTCATCCGTGGCTTCATGATCTGAGGTTGGGTCATTCTCCTCATGTACATCATCCCTTGTTCTTGAATCTTCAAAGAATGGTATCCACTCCATAAATGGTGAGCTCATACCTTGAGGGGTATCATGATTCTTAGCTCCATAGAAGCTCTCCTTTTCATTGAACCTCACCTCTCTTGATACATAGACTCGTCTTGTCTCCGGGTTGTAGACCTTGTATCCTTTTTGTGTTGGTGAATATCCAATGAATACACACTTCATGCTTCTAGGTTCAAACTTGTTTCTTTGACCTTCTGGTGTGAACATAAAGCAGCTACATCCAAAGGTTTTGAGATGATGTAGGCTTGGTTTCTTGTTGTACAATGCCTCAAATGGTGACTTATTATCCAGGTTCTTGGTTGGAAGACGGTTGATCAAGTAGTTTGAAGTCATCACGGCATCTCCCCAATGAAGTTTAGGTACTCCCTTGGCAATCATGATGGTCCTTGCTACCTCCATTAGGTGTCTATTTTTTCTTTCAGCTACTCCGTTTTGTTGTGGAGTATAGGCGCAAGATGTTTGATGGATGGTGCCAAGGTTGTTGAGTAATTCCTTGAACCGCTTGCTTATATACTCTCCTCCATTATCACTTCTTAAGATCTTGATTGTTGTTTTGAATTGTGTAGACACATAGTTGATGAAGTTGGTGAATGCTTCATAAACTTGATCTTTGGTATGTAGAAGAGTAATCCATGTGTATTTTGAGTAGTCATCTATGAATGAAACAAAATACTTATATTGATCTCTTGAATTACAAGGAGCGGTCCATACATCCGAGTGTACAATGCCAAAAGCTTCATCACAAAATGTAGATGAAGTAGGAAACACTTGTCTACAATGTTTCCCTAGTACACATGCTTCACATACTACTTCTTCTTGAATGAGATTGGGTAAGGCCACTTTGAGAACTGCAGAGCTTGGATGTCCCAACCTTTCATGCCATAGTGGACTATCTCCAATCTCCTTCCTACTAGATAGTTCTACATCCGCCTTCATTCCAAGCGCTTTCACATCCGCTTGTTTATTTGTGTGCAAAAGATATACTCCATCCTCTACCTTCCCTTCTCCGAGCACTTTGTTTGTTTTAGGGTCCTGAAACTTAACAAAGTCAGTCCCAAACAATGCCACACAATCCAAATCCTTGGTAGCTTTATGAACTGATAGAAGATTAGATGAGAAACTAGGCATGTATAAGGCTTTTGTTCCTTTTTTGAAAAGTTCTAATTCCCCTATCCCTTCAATCGGAACTGAACTCCCATTTGCCACTTGCACATCCCCATGATAAGGCTCAAGATTTTTAAGCATGTCTTGATCCTTAATCATGTGATGAGAAGCCCCTGAATCCACAATCACTTTGTCCTTTTTTATGGAGCTTTTAGAACCGAGGAAGCCCTTACCAGATTCAGTGAGCTTGGCTAGGCTCTTGATGAGGGCTTCGAATTCGGACCTCTTAACCGTATCCTCAACTGGTTGTGCCACACCCATGAAGGCTCTAGGTCCACTTCCATTCTCCTTTAGCCTCTTAGGCCTCAAGTGTGGATGAAGGGTCCAACACTTCTCCTTAGTGTGTCCCTTCATTTTACAATGCTCACATTCCAACACCCTCTTGTCGAATGTAAGATTCTTCCTTGCAAGATGTGCAGCCTCGCTTGGTGCACGAAATAGGTCTCTTGACCCTTCCTCTCTTTGAATCATGCCGCATACTTCCGCTAGACTTGGCAGCTTCTCAAATCTAAGTATGTGCTTGATAAGATCTTTGTAGGATGCGTTGAGCGCCAAGAGAAGCCCAAACACTTGATCTTGGTCACGCCTTTCTCCTAACTCCTTGGGGTCCATAGTTTGTGGCCTCAAGATCTCCAGTTCGGCCCACAAGCTTCTATACTCCCCAAACATTTCCTTGAATGGCTTCTCTCCTTGTTGAAGCTCATTCAACGCCCTCTTCACCTCAAATATCCTTGATATATTTGAGATGTTTCCATATACACCCTTGAGTATATCCCACAAATCCTTGGCGGTATCCGCATATGAGTAGGCCGCCAGGATAGATGGCTCTAGTGAGCTTTGAAGAAGTGAAAGAGCGAACTGCTCTTCTTGCTCTTCCTTGTCATTGTATGGTTCAGCTTCTTCCTTAGGTTCAATGAACTTCCAAAGTCCTCTACCTCTTAGAACGGTCTTAGTAGTTTTTGCCCAAAGAAGGTAGTTATCTCCTTTAAGAACAACAGAAATCGCTACTCTATTCACCTCCATTCTCTTGTAGTAATACACAATCCCAGCTCTTTCACAACTTGAAGATCAACCGATCTCAAGGATTTTAATCTCAGAGTGAATAGAACTTGGTAAGATGTATTGCTATAGATTAGAAGGTTTTGAAGATAGCTTAAAGGGATTATGAAGAGAGTTTAAGCGGTTGGATAAAGAACCCGCTCTGATACCATGTTGATTTTAGAAGTTTAGGGAGAGATAAGGATGAAGATAAGAGAATTGGCGTAATAAGAGAGAGAGAGATTGCTGAATTTTTCTTCTTATTCACACTCTTCAACCAATACAATGCACAAGTATATATAGACTTTACAAGCATAAGCTAAGGAAAAAATATCTAAGGAAGAGGGAGAGAAGAGGTGTGATGATGGAGTGGTTGAGCTGCTCCAACAGTGCAGCTGCGCCCATGCTGTTCCCATGCTGTGCCCATACCTTCTCCCTGGAGCGCCCATGCCTCCTTTGCTTCCTCACTTGGTTTAGTTAACTTGTCTAGTTGATATCCAACAGCTTCCTTTTCTTCTAGTTCCTTATAAACTAGCTCTCCTTCTAGTTCCTTCACAACTAGTTCTTTCCTTTTCCCTCCTTTTCTTGAGTTTGAATTCTTCTTCTTGAGATCACATATTTCAACAATAATCCCTCATTACATCAATACTCACGCCACCATCTTCATCCTAAACATTCTCCAAGTATCCTAACCTCAAACTCCTTATCATTCTCATGCCACAACTATCACTCTCTCAACAATCCCTAAGCCTCCATACTCTTAATTTCAACAGTGACAAGGCAAACACTTGGGAAAAAACTTTGCCTCGTAGATCGATTACCTCCTAGGATGGATGCAAACAAGCTTTCTTGGCCAAATTCTTCGCAAAATCCAGGACTGCCAAATTCAGACACAATATCTCCGGATTTGCACAGAAGAATGGAGAGACTTTTTGTGAAAAATGGGAGAGACTCAAGAGATACCCAACAAAGTGTCCCCACATGGTTTCTCCAATGAATCTTTGCTCAGTAATTTATATAGAGGGGTTCCTCCAAAGATAAGAATGTTGCTTGATACTGTCAGTAATGGAAACTTTCTCAGCAAGTATGTGGATGAAGGATGAGAACTTGTTGAAAACTTGGCACAATCAGATGGTACCTACACTGAGGAATATGATAAAACACTGAGGGATAACTTCTTCTTCACTCACAAAATGGACCTGCTTCTGGTTTGTAAGTAGAAGTTTGTCAATCTTCTCAGTTAGAGCTTTGATCTCCTTCCTTTCTCAGTCAGATGGTGATTGTGAAAATTTAGAAGAGGTCAGTTATATACAGAACCAGTCAGGCTATCAGAAGGGTTTTGTAAACTACAAAACCAACCCCAATCTCTCCTACAGAAGCACTAATGTTGCGAACCTTCAAGACCAAGTTTATCGTCCTCCACAACAACAACAACCAAAACCCTTCAACAACTACACTCAGAATCATGTGTTTGTTCCTACTAAACCTCAGTACCAATCTGGTTATCAGCAACCACCACCAGGATTTGCTAATCAGTAATCTCAACAGCCTCAGCAGCTTACGCCAACCATAGAAACCATTCTCCAACAGATAATACAAGGGCAAATTAATAGCATCGTGGACATAGTCAAGTAGATTTCTGAGCTAAAAAATATAATGGATTGCCACTTGAACATTGTCAATGGAAAGATTGAAACTCTTACTTCAAGAGTTTTATTCCTGGATTATCAGAGGCATAACTTCATCTTCTTTTACAACTCATTCTGGACACGTACCAGACAAAACTGTTCAGAACCCCAAAGACTATGCTCACGTACATGTTATCACCACTACACCTTCTCCTGCCATCCCTTTCAGGAAAAGATATGCTCTATTCACTGAGGACAGTGGACTTCAAGCTCGGGGGAAATTCTTGTTAAACACAATAGAGTGAAGCAACTCGAACCAAGTAACTAGACCTTGCAATCAAGTTTCAACACAAACTTAATGCCACTCGATGCGCAAGCTAGAACAAAAGACCAAGATTAGATGATCGCTAGACTGAATAAGTTTTTTTATCTACCTTTTCATGGTATGTATCAAAAGGAGATAGTTTAAGGCTATGCAACATTGATTGAAGAAGATATGGACCATATAGAAGCTAGAAGACTTTTAAAAAAGTCCAAATGCTCTGCCCTGAATCACACTAAGAAAAAGCATTGGAGAAGACTGAAACGAGAAAGAAGATGGAAAATACATGAAGGAGAACTCAAAGGCTGTTGCTACATAATTTGTAGTCAAGAACAAACTTACAGATCCTGGATCTTTTACTTTGCCTTGCTCCATTGAACATTCAGAGTTCAACAAAAGTCTTTGTGACTCGGGAGCTTCAGTAAGCTTAATGCCTTTGTCTATTGTTCAGAAGCTTGGGTACAATAAGTTTTATCCATCTTATATCTCTATGGTATTGGCGGATAGGACCACTAGGAGTCCTCATGGAAAGCTCAAGGATGTGCCAGTGAAGATAAGAAACATTGAGATCCCTACAAATTTTGTTATCTTGAAGATTGATGAGGTGGCAAAGGATCTCTAATCCTTGGAAGACCATTTACAGCTTGAGCAGAAGTGACTATAGATGTTCAGAAAGGAAAAACTGAACTTAACATGGGAGAAGGTCTCATGATTGAGATATGATATCAATGATGCTCTAAGAAAGCTCACTATTGAAGGGCAAGTATTCTCTATTGAATGATGCATCTGCTGGGATGGGTAAGGAATGTGAGACTTATTAGAGCTTGAAGATGGTAGTATTAAAACTGAAGACTCAGATTAAGGATCTGCAGAACAAGTACTTAGAGTCTCAACAAAGAGATCAACCAACACATCTTGGATCTTGGATACCAAAGCATAATCCTCTGGAAAGAAGGAAGCTGAAGTAAGCATTGGCAAGAAGTAAGCACAAGGCAAAAAAAAATTGGAATTTTAGGCTAAACTTTTGCCCTTGTGATGTAGGCACCGGTATGGTAACTACAAGAGGGAATGGATGGTGAATCTTCTAGCTGGCCGTATGGCACTCTCTAGGGGATTCTGTGAGATGGTTGACTGAGAAAATAGCTGGTGAATGTGATGGACGCCACACGAAGCTATAGTCTGTTCCGTGATAAGTCTGGAGACACTAGATTCACAAGGCTTCACACACAAGTGAAAGGAATGTCGGCTGCTTCTTGTATAAGAAGAAAATTCCGTTTTGTTTTTTTTATTCAAGGGTTGAGTTCCTTACAACTCAGGCCTGGGGTTTTATAAGATAACCCTAGGTCAAACTACACGTAATAATGGAAACAACAAGAAGTTTCCAAGAAAGCAACAAGTAATTCAGACTAAAACAACAAGGAGTGTAAAATAAATAAAAAATGGTAAACTTCCAAAAAGGGAAAGCATGGCCGAAAAGGAGTTCTTCTTCAGTGCTCCAGGGAGTAAGGCATTTGTAAAGCTTGTGAAAGATGTTGATGCTGATAACAAGCTCGGAAATGCGCACTAAGGGTATTGCCTCGTTAAAACCTTTCTTGGAAAAGCCATTGGGACAAAACTGAGATAAGAAAAAAGAGTAACATTCCTTAGCACGTCTTTGTTTGTTTCGGACCTATGGTGGTGGTGAAGACACATCTCCTGGACACCATAATGTTTCTCCAATATCATCCTTGGAACTCTCATTAGCCGACATAAAAAATAAGGTAGTAGTAGCATAACCTTGTAGAACCGGTAAGAAGAAGAGGTCTTGTATCTTGGACGGCAAGGAGGTGTTATTATACTCTCCAAACTCTGGGGAGTCATTGCTTGATCCTTCTCCTGTGTTCTGAAGCTTGGTAGCTTGGGGATTTTCTCTAAGTACTATTGGAGTCTCGTGAGTGATCTCTTTTGTGAGTAGTCTTCTCTTTAGTTCTTCATGCTCTATGAGCGTGTATAAGCTCTCCACTGACTTGTTAGACTTTTCCCTCAAGTTCCTTGTTCCTGACATTGTCCTTGGGGTCTGTCTCATGACTGGAACTCTTGCTTCTCTGTCAGCTTCGAAGAGACTAGCTTTGATGTCCTCATCATTCCTTCCCGCTTGAAAAGATTCCGACTCCATAATAGGCCATCCTGCATGAAAGGGTGATAAATCAGATACATTGAAAGTGGTAGGAATGTTTAACTCACCTGGCAGCTCCAGCTTGTAAGCGTTGTTGTTGACTCATTCTATCACTCGAAAGGGCCCATCTCCGCATGGGGATAACTTTGATTTCCTTTGCTAGGAAACCTCTCATGCCTCATATGTAACCACACCCATTCTCCTGGTTTAAATGTGGCCTCCCTTCGACCCTTGTCAGCTTGTTGTTTGTATTGGTCCATCTTCTTTGCAAGGTTGTCTCTTACACGCTGGTGAAGTTTCTTCACAAACTCGGCCTTCGTTTCACCTGTAGGACTAGAATAGATAGCTTGGGGCAAAGGTGAGAGATCTAATGGAGTCAAAGGGTTGAAACCATACACAATTTCAAATGGAGATTGCTTAGTAGCAGAATGTCTAGCATGGTTATAAGCAAACTCAATATAAGGCCAAGAAACCCAACTTCGTAAATTCTTACCCACCGTTACTCTCAGTAAAGTCGAGAATGTACGGTTTACTATCTCGGTTTGACCATCAGTCTATGGGTGGCATGTGGTTGAAAATAAGAGCTTAGTTCCCAACTTCTTCCATAGCGTTTTCCAGAAATAGCTCAAAAACTTTGTGTCTCGGTCTGATACAATGATTCTGGGCACCCCATGCAGGCATACTACCTTCTTGAAAATAGATCAGCTGTTTGAGTAGAATCATTAGTCTCGTTGCATGGAATAAAATGGGTCATCTTAAAAAATCTATCTACCACCACGAAAATGGAGTCCTTGTGGTTGACCTGTGGTAATCCTAAGACAAAATCCATAGAAATATCTACCCATGGTAGGTGAGGAATAGGCAAAGGCATATATAAACCATAAGGATGTGACCTGGATTTGGCTTTCAGGCAAATGATGCATTTGGCACAAAACCTCTCCACATCTCGTTTCAGGTGTTGCCAAAAGAAGTGCTCCATAATCACACTCAAGGTCTTGTCTCGGCCAAAATGTCCCATGAGACCTCTTTGATATGCTCAAATCCCATTACCTTTGCTTCCATGGTAGTGATCAAGGCATATCTTCTTGATAAGGCATCAGCTACAATATTCTCTTTGCCCTTCTTGTACTTGATCACATAAGGAAAAGTCTCCACAAACTCAAGCCACTTGGCATGTCTCATCTTAAGTGTAGTTTGTCTTCTCAGATGTTTGAGTGTTTCATGGTCTGTATGAATAACAAACTCCCTGGACAATAGATAATGTTGCCAAGTTTCTAGAGACCTTACCAAGGCATAGAGCTGCTTATCATAAATAGGATTGTTTAGGGATGTTCCATGAAGTTTCTCACTGAAGTATGCCACTGGTTTGCCCTCTTGGGTTAGGACAGCTCCAATACCTGTTCTAGAAGCATCACATTCTATCTCAAAAGTTTTATTAAAATTCGGAAGTACCAGAACCGGAGCATGGGTTAAGCTGTCTTTGATTTTGTTGAATGCTTCCTCTTGTGACGGTCCCCATTTGAAAGCAATATCCTTCTTAATCACCGAGGTAAGAGGTGCAGCTACGGTGCTGTAGTTCCGAACAAATCTCCTATAGACGCTTGCCAGACCATGAAAGCTTCTAACATGCCCGATAGTGGTTGGTGTTGGCCACGTTTGTATAGCTTTGATCTTCTCCTCATCAACCTGTAACCCTGCGAGCTCACAAAAAAATCCTAGGAACACAACTTGATCAGTGCAAAAGGTGCATTTCTTTAGATTCGCATATAGTTTTTCTAGCCGTAGGGTCTCAAGCACTTGTTCTAAATTTTACAAATGATCAGCAAGACAAGTACTATAGACAAGAATATCATCAAAATATACCACAACAAACTTACAGATGTAGGCTCTCAGAATATGATTCATCATCCTCATGAAGGTGCTCGGAACATTGGTAAGTCCGAATGGCATCACTAACCACTCATATAAACCCCTTTTAGTCTTAAAGGCAGTTTTCCACTCATCTTCCTCCTTCATCCTTACTTGATGGTATCCACTTCTCAAGTCTATCTTGGAAAATATGGTGGCACCGTTGAGCTCATCTAGCATGTCATCAAGTCGAGCATGTGATACCTATATTTGATAGTAATGTTATTGATAGCCCTACAGTCGACACACATCCTCCATGTCCCGTCCGTCCTACAATCGACCGCATCTCCCCAATGAGATTTAGGTACTCCTTTGGCAATCATGATAGTCCTTGCTACTTCCATTAGATGCCTATTTTTCCTTTCTGCTACCCCATTTTGTTGTGGAGTGTATGCACAAGATGTTTGATGAATGATGCCAAAGTTGTTGAGTAGCTCCTTAAATCTCTTGCTTACATATTCTCCTCCATTATCACTTCTTAAGACCTTGATTGTTGTTTTGAATTGTGTAGAAACATAGTTAATGAAGTTGGTGAATGCTTCATAAACTTGGTCCTTGGAGTTTAAGAGTGTGACCCATGTGTATCTTGAGTAATCATCAATGAAAGAAACAAAGTACTTATATTGATCCCTTGAATTACATGGTGCGGTCCATACATCCGAGTGTACAATGCCAAAAACTTCATCACAAGTTGTGGAGGAGATAGGAAAAACTTGTCTACAATGTTTCCCTAGTACACATGCTTCACAAACTACTTCTTCTTGAACGAGATTTGGTAAGACCATCTTGAGGACAGCTGAACTTGGATGTCCTAGCCTTCCATGCCATAATGGGCTATCTTCAATCTCCTTCTTGCCAAAAACTTCCTTATCCGGCTTCATACCAAGAGCTTTTAGGTTTTCTTGTTTATTTGTCTCCAACAGATACACTCCATCCTCCACCTTCCCTTCTCCGAGCACATGACTTGTTTTAGGGTCCTGAAACTTAACAAAGTCAGTCCCAAACAATGCCACACAATCCAAATCTTTTGTAACTCTATGAACAGATAAGAGATTGGATGAGAAACTAGGCATGTATAATGCTTTTGTTTCTTTTGTGAAAAGCTCTAACTCCCCTATCCCTTCAATCGGAATTGAGCTTCCATTGGCTATTTGTACATTTCCATGACACGGCTGAAGGTTCTTTAGCATGTCTTGATCCTTGATCATGTGATGAGAAGCTCCCGAATCCACAATGATTATATTCTTCTTTATAGGGTTTTTAGAGCTGAGGAAACTCTTACCGGTTTCTGTGAGCTTGGCTAAGCTCTTGATGAGAGCCTCAAACTCGGATCTTCTGACCATATCTTCAACAGGTTGTGCTATTCCCATGAAGGCTCTAGGTCCACCTCCATTATCCTTTAGCCGCTTAGGCCTCAAGTGTGGATGAAGAGTCCAACACTTCTCCTTAGTGTTGAGATAGATGCTTATTTAAGTGATAGAGTAATCAAGAGGAATGAACTAGTTGAAAAGGAACTAGACAAGAAAGGAAGCGGTTGGATATCAACTAGATAAGCAAACTAGGAAGCAAGGAGGTATGGGAGAAGGTATGGGCGCAGCATGGGTGAGGTATGGGCACCATTTACTGTTGAGAAACTGTTGGAGTAGCTCAGCCACAAGTCTCCTTCTCTTCTTCTCTCTTCTCCACGCCCCTTTCTTCTTCTCCTTGTAAAGTCTATATATATCCTTGTAAATCTCTTGTAAAAGACATGAGAAAGAAAAAGAACTGAATAAGATTATTAAGACTTGCATAAACTCTCTCCATTCTTGCTACTCTTTCTCTCATTCTCCAATCATTCTTCATTCTCTCTTAACTTCAAATCTATATTTCTACATGGTATCAGAGCAAGGTTGAGCATTCCAAACGCTTAACTCTCTTATAATTCTTCTAGCACTCTACAAATCTTCTAATCTATAACAATACACCTTTCTAAGTTCTATTCACTCTGAGATTAATATCCTTGAGATCATAGGATCTTCAAGTTGTGAAAGAACTAGAATTGTGTATTATTACTAGAAAATGGAGACAAATAGAGTAGCAATCTCATTCATGCTCAAAGGGAACAACTACCTTCTTTGGGCAAAAACCACTAAAACCATTCTTAGAGGCCGAGGACTTTGGCGGTATATTGAGCCAAAGGAGGAAGCGGAGGCGGTGGTGAGAAATGAGAAGGAGGAAGCTAAGGAAGAGCAAGAAGAACAATACACTCTTTCTCTTCTTCAAAGCTCACTAGAACCATCCATCTTGGCGGCCTACTCATATGCGGATACCGCTTAGGAGCTGTGGGATATACTCAAGGGAGTATATGGAAATGTGTCAAACATATCAAGGATAATTGAGGTGAAGAGGGCGCTGAATGAGCTTCAACAAGAGGAGAAGCCATTCAAGGAAATGTTTGGGGAGTATAGAAGCTTGTGGGCCGAGTTGGAGATCTTGAGGCCACAAACTATAGACCCCAAGGAGTTAGGCGAAAGGCGTGACCAAGACCAAGTGTTTGGACTTCTCTTGGCACTCAATGCATCTTACAAGGATCTTATCAAGCACATACTTAGATTTGAGAAGCTGCCAAGTCTAGCGGAAGTATGTGGCTTGATACAAAGGGAGGAGGGCTCAAGAGACCTATTCCGAGCACCAAGTGAAGCTGCACATCTTGCAAAAAGGAATCTCATGTTTGAAAGAAGGGTGTTGGACTGTGAGCATTGTAAGATGAAAGGGCATACCAAGGAGAAGTGTTGGACTCTCCATCCGCATTTGAGGCCTAAGCGGCTAAGGGAGAGTGGAAGTGGGCATAGGGCCTTCATGGGGGTTGCACAACCAGTTGAGGATACTGTCAAAAGATCAGAGTTTGAGGCTCTTATCAAGAGCCTAGCTAAGTTAACAGAATCTGGTAAGAGTTTCCTCAGCTCTAAAAGCGCCATAAGGAAGGGTAAAATGATTGTAGATTCCGGAGCCTCTCATCACATGATTATGGATCAAGACTTGTTAAAAAATCTTGAGCCTTATCATGGAAATGTACAAGTAGCTAATGGAAGCTCAGTTCCGATTGAAGGGATAGGAAAGTTAGAACTTTTCAAGAAGGAAACAAAAGCTTTATACATGCCTAGTTTCTCATCTAATCTTCTATCAGTTCATAAAGCTACAAAGGATTTGGATTGTGTAGCATTGTTTGGGACTGACTTTGTTAAGTTTCAGGACCCTAAAACAAACAATATACTCGGAGAAGGGAAGGTAGAGGATGGTGTGTATCTTTTGGAAGCAAATAAACAAGAGGATCCAATGGCTCTTGGAATGAAGGCAAATGTAGAAGTTTCTGGTAGCAAGGAGATTGGAGATAGCCCATTATGGCATGAAAGGCTAGGACACCCAAGTTCAGCAGTTATCAAGATGGTCTTACCCAATCTCATTCAAGAAGAAGTAGTATGTGAAGCATGTGTACTAGGAAAACATTGTAGACAAGTTTTTCCTATCTCCTCCACAACTTGTGATGAAGTTTTTGGCATTGTACACTCGGATGTATGGACCGCACCATGTAATTCAAGGGATCAATATAAGTACTTTGTTTCTTTCATTGATGATTACTCAAGATACACATGGGTCACACTCTTAAACTCCAAGGACCAAGTTTATGAAGCATTCACCAACTTCATTAACTATGTTTCTACACAATTCAAAACAACAATCAAGGTCTTAAGAAGTGATAATGGAGGAGAATATGTAAGCAAGAGATTTAAGGAGCTACTCAACAACTTTGGCATCATTCATCAAACATCTTGTGCATACACTCCACAACAAAATGGGGTAGCAGAAAGGAAAAATAGGCATCTAATGGAAGTAGCAAGGACTATCATGATTGCCAAAGGAGTACCTAAATCTCATTGGGGAGATGCGGTAATGACTTCAAACTATTTGATTAACCGGCTTCCAACAAAGAACTTGGAAGATAGATCACCGTTTGAAGTGTTGTACAAAAAGAAACCAAGCTTACATCACCTTAAGGCGTTTGGATGTAAGTGTTTCATGTTTCTACCAGAAGGACAAAGAAACAAGCTTGAATCTAGAAGCATGAAGTGTGTTTTCATTGGATACTCACCAACTCAAAAGGGCTACAAGGTCTACAATCCGGAGACAAGAAGGGTATATGTGTCTAGAGATGTAAAGTTCAATGAAAAAGAAAGCTTTTATGGAGCCAAGAATCATGATACTCTTGAAGGTATAGTCTCATCATCTATGGATTTGATGCTGTTCAATGAAGCGCCAATAACAAGGGATGAAATACAAGGAGAGAATGCACCATCTGAGAGCATCATGGAACATGGAGATGCAGATGATACACATATGGAACCAGATCAGGATTCAGCTGACGAAGAAGCGGATGTTGAGGAGGGAGAATCTGAGCCAATCATACCTCTAAGAAGAAGTACAAGACAGAGGCGACAACGTGTTTTCTATGGCTACAACAATTCTGCTATGCTCCAAGGAGAGTCTAGTATGAGTAATCTTCCTTGTGTGATAGGAGAGTGTCCTGAGCGTACGGCGAGCTTAGATCTCGATCCTATTGGCGACAGCACTCTCATATCACAAGGAGGAGATCACACTCAAACTAGTATTATCACATATCCCATTGAGCATTTCTGTTCCTTGGCGACATTACCCATGGAGCATGAAGTGTTTCTCACAAAAATCAGCAAGGAATACATTCCAAGCTCATATGAAGAAGCATGTGAGAGTGAAGTATGGGTGAAAGCCATGGAAGAGGAAATGAAGTCCATGGAAAGGAATAATACTTGGTACTTAACCGACTTACCAAAGGATAAGAAGTCGGTTGGGAGTAGATGGGTGTATACGATCAAATACACAAGTGATGGGAAGATAGAAAGGTACAAGGCAAGGTTGTAGCAAAAGGGTATACTCAAGTTTATGGGGAGGACTATACCGAGACATTTGCTCCGGTTGCTAAGCTTCATTCCATAAGAATACTAATCTCAGTGGCAGTAAACTTAAAATGGGATCTATGGCAGATGGATGTCAAGAACGCATTCTTGCAAGGAGACTTGGAAGAAGAGGTGTATATGGATCCACCCCAAGGATATCATAAGGAATGCAACAAAGTTTGCAGATTGAAGAAAGCAATCTATGGGCTGAAGCAATCCCCAAGAGCATGGTACCAAAGGCTAAGCGCTTGTCTGTTGGAGAGAGAGTTCATAAGATCTGAAGCTGATCACACATTGTTCACAAGACAAAGTGAAGGAGGAACGGTTGTGGTATTAATATATGTCGATGATCTAATCATCACAGGAAGTGACAAAGATGGAGTAGATCAAACCAAGAAGATCTTGAAGGCCGATTTTGATATAAAGGACTTGGGGGAACTTAAGTACTTCCTAGGAATTGAGATGACACGGTTTGAAGATGGAATGTTCATCTCTCAAAGGAAATATGTGCTTGATCTCTTAGAAGAAACTGGGAAGCTAGGATCCAAACCGGCTAAAACTCCAATAGAAGAAGGCTATCAAGATAGTCCTGAGGGGGAGCCTTTGGAGAACATTAAGAGATATCAAAGGATGGTGGGCAAGCTCATCTATCTTACTATCACTAGGCCGGACATTTGCTTTGCAGTAAACCGTGTGAGCCAACATATGCAAAAGCCAACCACGCAGCATTGGAACATGATTGAAAGGCTGCTAAGATATCTGAAAAACAATCCCGGAAAAGGCATATGGATGAAGGCTAATGGAAACACAAAGGTTCAAGGATATTGCGATGCAGATTGGGCTGGAGATAAGAAGGATAGAAAGTCCACATCCGGTTTTTGTACCTATGTAGGAGGCAATCTAGTGACTTGGAGGAGTAAAAAGCAGAAGGTTATAGCCTTGTCTAGTGCTGAAGCCGAGTATAGAGCTATGAAGGAAGTGACGAAAGAACTTATTTGGGTAAAGGCATTCTTAGGGGATCTTGGAATACATGAAACTGAGGAAATGTTGCTATATTGTGATAATCAAGCTGCAATACATATAGCATCTAATCCGGTATTCCATGAAAGGACCAAACATATAGAGGTGGATTGTCACTTTGTGAGGGGAAAGATTCAAGAAGGAATCATTAAACCTGCCTTTGTAACAAGTGAGAACCAACTAGCTGATATCTTCACCAAAGCAACCTCATCTGTCACTTGTGATCGCATCCATAGCAAGATCGGTCTAAAGGATCTTCACCGACCAATCTTGAGGGGGAATGTTGAGATAGATGCTTATTTAAGTGATAGAGTAATCAAGAGGAATGAACTAGTTGAAAAGGAACTAGACAAGAAAGGAAGCGGTTGGATATCAACTAGATAAGCAAACTAGGAAGCAAGGAGGTATGGGAGAAGGTATGGGCGCAGCATGGGTGAGGTATGGGCACCATTTACTGTTGAGAAACTGTTGGAGTAGCTCAGCCACAAGTCTCCTTCTCTTCTTCTCTCTTCTCCACGCCCCTTTCTTCTTCTCCTTGTAAAGTCTATATATATCCTTGTAAATCTCTTGTAAAAGACATGAGAAAGAAAAAGAACTGAATAAGATTATTAAGACTTGCATAAACTCTCTCCATTCTTGCTACTCTTTCTCTCATTCTCCAATCATTCTTCATTCTCTCTTAACTTCAAATCTATATTTCTACACTTAGTGTGCCCCTTCATTTTACAATGCTCACATTCCAACACCCTCTTGTCAAATCTGAGATTATTCCTTGCAAGATGTGCAGCCTCACTTGGCGCACGAAATAGGTCTTTTGACCCTTCCTCCCTTTGTATCATGCCACATACTTCTGCTAGACTTGGCAGCTTCTCAAATCTTAGTATGTGCTTGATGAGATCCTTGTAGGATGCATTGAGTGCCAAGAGAAGTCCAAACACTTGATCTTGGTCACGTCTTTCTCCTAGTTCCTTGGGGTCTATAGTTTGTGGTCTCAATATCTCCAACTCGGCCCACAAGCTTCTATATTCCCCAAACATTTCCTTGAATGTCTTCTCCTCTTGTTGAAGCTCATTCAACCTCTTCACCTCAAATATCCTTGATATATTTGAGATGTTTCCATATACTCCCTTGAGTATATCCCATAGCTCCTTGGCGGTATCCGAATATGAGTATGCCGCCAAGATGGATGGTTCTAGTGAACTTTGAAGTAGTGAAAGAGTGAACTGCTCTTCTTGCTCTTCCTTCTCATTGTATGGTATGGCCTCCTCCTTAAGTTCAATGAACTTCCAAAGTCCTCGGCCTCTTAGAACGGTCTTAGTAGTTTTTGCCCAAAGAAGATAGTTATCCCCCTTTAGGACAACAGAAATTGCTACTTTATTCATCTCCATTCTCTAGTAGTAATACACAATCCCAGTTCTTTCACAACTTGAAGATCAACCGATCTCAAGGATATTAATCTCAGAGTGAATAGAGCTTGGCAAGATGTATTGCTATAGATTATAAGATTTGTAAATAGCTTAGAGAGATTATGAAGAAAGTTTAGGCGGTTGGATAGAGAACCTGCTCTGATACCATGTTGAATTTAAGAGTTTAGAGTATTAGAGAGTGTTGATGTTGAATTTAAGAGTTTAGAGTATTAGAGAGTGTTTATGTTGAATTTAAGAGTTTAGAGTATTAGAGAGTATTTAGTATGATTAGAAAAGAGAGAATAGATGTAATAAGACTTTTCTTGTATTCCTTTTTTTATTATTGTAATTACAACAAGAGGTATACATTGGTATTTATAGAGGTTTTACAATGAAGGAGAAGGAGGGAAGAAGAAGTGCATGAAGAGTAGCTCTGGTTAGCTAACTCGAGGTGAGTAACCCGAGTTAGCACACAGAGTTACTCCCTGTTCCTCTGCCGCACCCATGCTTCTCCATGCTGCACCCATGCTTCTCCATGCTGCGCCCATGCCTCCCTTTGCTTCCTCACTTGGTTTAGTTAGTTTGTCTAGTTGAGTTAGAACAGCTTCCCTTTCTTCTAGTTCCTTCTCAACTAAGACTCCTTCTAGTTCCTTGTCAACTAGTTTTCCTTTCCCTCCTTTTGTTGATTTTGAATTCCTCTCTTCTCCTAAGTGATCACATACTTAAACACCCTGATCGTACCACGGTCCAGGCCGAGGTTCCGTCCGACATTAGGTATCGTGGTGGGCCGCATGGCATCATGGAACCAGTTCGTCCCATCCCAACCTTAGGCCGCATACTTCATCAAGACCAGATAATTCCTACCGTCCAGCCCGGCAACATCAAGCGGACCAATGCCAAACGCTATAGGACCCTTTTCAATGCCTACCTTCAAGATGCTTTGGATCGAGGAATCTATGGACAATGGACGGTGAATCCAGACCCACAACAAAGCAATCAGCAGGACACAAGTGAAGCTATGTTCACTTTCCTTACCATCACTTGGTAAAGACCTCATCAAGACGCCAAGAGAATTGTACTCTTTTTCCCCATTCGGGTTTATCCCAAAGAGGTTTACCGGATGGGTTTTTAATGAGGCAAGGAGACTTGGTGCATCATTGCCGGATCGGTTGGACTTAATCAACACGGCAATGATCTTATCCAATTTAACTCGCTTTGCCTTCCTTTTCCCTTTATTTAACTCGCTTTAGTTCGTTTTCCTTTTAGCCCAAATTGCGCTTGTCTTTAAGCATTGGGCCTTGTCCTTTTGTGAACCTCTGAACCCTACTTGGCGGCCTATTTAAAGGGCTGAACCCCACTTGTATTCGACATCTAGTTTTTGATTATTGAATGCATTGTTGCTTATTGTTTCTTTCTTAGTTCTTCAAGTAGTTGCTGTTAAACGAACCACCGAGTGAGCTCTTCCGAGTTGTTGCTAGGAACTCGCTCCCCGGTGCTGAATCGTGAGGCATTCCCCTTGCTTTTCAACCACTTTACTATAACGAACCTCCTTTGAGCTCTTCTTGAGTCTTGACTCGGAACTCGCCCAAGGAGTTGTATCGTGAGGCTTCACTTCCTTACTTACCACCTCTATCCCCCATTGTCCCTCTTTGGTAATCTTAGGGTCGAATCAATCCCCTTCGTCTAACCTCTCGTCCGCTTAACACTTGCTATTGCGCTTCACTAACCATATCAATCTCCTTGTGGGTCAAACCGCCTAGTTAGAGTGTATCAAGTCATCACCCTTGCCAACCAATGGCTCATGTGGTACCATTCAGCCCTAAAGCCTATCCCTTCCTCTTTTACATTTTCTTCTACTTAAGGACCTGGTTTTTACAGTTTATCCGGCATGTAAACTCCCAAGGACACGCTGATCCTTTGTAAGGGTCGGATGGCCTAGTAATCTCGCCTATTTAAGAACTTGTAACCTCACCCTTTGAACTCAAATTTGAATAACCGCATTTTTTTAAAAAGCTTGCTGTCGAATCTCCCTTAGTTTAAACATGGTTGTCCTCGAAGTTCTGCTCAGACTCCGATCAGTCGTCTCACAGTTTTGTCCAAATACCGTGTGGCTGGCTATCGATCCATTTTTCTTGTTCCTTACGTTTGGATCCATCCTTTCATTCCATCATCCTTACCGTTCCCTCCATCATCGCTATCTTATCCCATCATCATTAGCATTCCTTAACAATGGTTCCCCACTCCATTGCTTTCCACCTTCGCATCAATCCATACCGCTTTGGTTGTTCCTACCGAAAAACCCTTACCGCATCAGCAACTGATTACCGAGAACCTTTATCGTATCGGTAACTCGCTACCGAGGAACCATACTGCGTTGGGAACTGGCTACCAAAAAATCCTTACCGCATCGGCAACTCATTACCGAGAAACCCTTAATGCACTGGCAACTCATTACCGAGGAACTGTACTGCATCGGGAACTTGCTACCAAGTAACCCTTTTCCGCATAGGCAACTCACCTCGAGAAACCTTACCACATAGAGATCCAATTATCGGGAGACCTTACCTTGACTCGGCCCATATCTGCAACCTCGCAAGTGCCATACACGGTCCTTGGCTGTCCGTACCGAACCTGATCAGGCTGATAAATGGAGTCACCATTCTGGGAGCGTATCAGCTGGTATCAGAGCCAAGCTCCACTCTCAGGTTGTATCACTCCATTACTATTACGGTTCTTAGTTTTCTTTCAAAATACTTTTCATAATCTAGTTATCTTTTAAGCTTAGATCTGGCTTAACGTTTGGTTTAAAATCTTTTACACTGAACTTACTATTTTACCTTAACCGCAGTAAACCCTTAGCATTCACTGTCTGCTTGTTCTATTACGCGTAGGTACCATCCATGATTGTACGAGCATCAACCCGGCATTTGTACTGGTCGAGCACAGTAACTCAGATGGCCGTAGCCCACCATTTTTGACCACCATTTCTGACCGGTCTTAGTCCGCCCCGATGTAAGCTCCACCGGCCGTTCTTACTGGGCCACTGTTCCCCGACCCGGACATCACCGTCGGTTTAACCTGTCTGGTCCTAGTACATCGGAAGGACCTCTGCTGATAAACACCAGAAATGGTTAGTAAACCAGGGACGAAGTGGTGGGTTACTTGGTTCAACAACACAGATAAAAAGATAGAAATGAGCTAGCCTAGAAGATGACTCGATTCTAAGCAAAGCTAAAGAGATGGAAATGGAGCTAGCTTAGAAGATGACTCGATTCTAAGCAAAGCTAAAGATGTGGAATGGATTGAATGCAGCAAGTGGGAGTGTGTAAGCTTCCAACATCAAGCAACCCAGCAAGATCCATGAGCAACAAATTCTAATGGAAACTTGAAGGGGACGGTTTCATGAGCTACAACCCAAAGAAAACCTTAGTGAGATATATCTCAAATTCTTTACTAAAACAAATATGATTATTACAATGAGGTTTTTGGAGTATTTATAGACTCAGAACTAGAAGCAAAACCCTAAACATGTGGGCTGAAGAAGGCCACTAAACATTGGGTCATTTAAAGCATAAATAAACTTATTTGTGGAGTTAAGCCCATTTGAGATAGGATCTCCACTTACTTTATATTCAAGCTTGTCATTGAATATTTCCATGTCAAATAATCAAGTGGGACGAAGTGGAGATGCACCTAGATCAATTGCCTCATTAAAAACCTCTCGGTAAACCTCTTAAGGATAAACCCAAGTAGGGAAAAAGAGTGTAACCTTTCTTGGTGAGTTAGGGGAGTCTCCACACTTGGGTAATGGTGGAGATAATCAAAGCTTCCCAAAGCTATCCAGGATCCAAAGACTTCAATGGATGGTGGAGACACTTGTCTTGTTTGGTAGATGTCTTCTCTTTGGGCATTGTCTCGGTACTTGAATCTTGGCTCCTAAATGTTCCTGTATAGCTCCTCTTGATGCTTTCTGAAGTGTTGCTGGTGTTGAAAGCTCCAATACATGGTCTTGACTGCATTGGTGATGAGGCATTGAACAGCGGTATTGCTTGGTATGGTACCGCTTGGTGCCACGGGACATGGGCCTGTAAACCACGGTACATGGAATCATATCATCCACTCCCTCTTCTTAAGGTTTTATCCTCAAAACTCATCATGTACCTGGTTCAAAAATGAAGCAAATCAGCAGCATAAAGAATGAAATACCTAATTACTTTACCAGGATCAAAATAAAAAAGTAAAGCCTTAAGAGAAAAGGCTAAGACTTCCCCGGCTAAGCTAAGCTCCATGATCATAGGTCTGGGATGGTGGAGAGAACTGGAAGTCTTCATTTGAATACCAACAACTGAAAGGACCTGTCCCAAACTTTCAGGTCCCAAGGAACATTCCTTTCTTTACTTAGCCAAATTTTAGGGTATGTTCCTTAGGCAGTTCCGTTTTTGAGGTTATGTTGTGATTCTCATTTTAGAGATTTCATAGAACGATAAAATATAAGGAAACTAGGTAGCTTTATTGATATAATAAAAGATTCGATACAACAAGCGAGTTTGCATAATTCTATTACATGTGTTCGATCCTAACTACCCAGCCAAATCACCACCCATCTCCCAGCCTTGAATCCTTTGTTACCTGAAAGATAACATGTTAAATTTCCTGTATTCACTTCCGTGATACTGGTTAATGCATATGCATGCTTCATGTTATCCCCAGTTCCCCGAAATTCGTAGCCAAGAGGCTATTAGGCTGGACTAAGTCCGGCATAAGGCTTATTAGGGACTTACCTTTGTCTCTGAAATGATCAGGGTATTTTCCTTCATGTTCTTAGCCCACCGCTGATTGGACACTTACCAAAAGCTCCTTACTTTGTATTTTCCCTTAGAAGTTCTTTCTGGAGTCTCTGGGTGATCGCTTTTCTTTTTTTCTTATGTCCCTTCTATGGGTCTGGGACGCGATATTTATAAGGGGCGAGTAGTGTAACCATACCCGGGAAGGATGCATTAGAATGTGGTAACGAACCAGCATTTCTATTCACGTCCCTTGTAACACCCATTCGGCCCTATCTCAGTAACTGCCATCCATAACCGTCAGTCCCTCGTGTTATGACCCAGCTGGAGTCCTAGTTGCCCAGCTGGTGTCCCAGTTCACTCAGCTGAACCAGCTGGTGACACAGTCCACTAAGCTGACCCAGCTAGTGACATAGTACACCTAGCTGACCCAGCTATTTAGCTTGGACACTTTAGCTAATTTAGCTGGTTTTTCTGACTGGTTACAATAATCCAAGCTGTAGGGAACTCTTACGAGACTTGGTCTGAGTTTTACCTCGACCCAGTCTTCCCTGGGACCCTATTAAGGATCGCGGGCGTCACAACAACCCATAAGATGTTTTGTTTTAAGGATCCGCATCGGTTTGGCCGGTGGGTAGCAAAAGGGGCCCTTTTGGTGCCATCTCTCCAACCTGTCTGGTTATGCCCTGATTCTCCACGATCAAACACTCTTTTACAAGTGTTTTTCTGATGAAAACTGGAGCTGGAGGCAAAAGAACACGTAATGTCCAATCTGGTAAGCTCTCCTTTCCGTGGTGCACATCGGTGGGGTAGGTCTTGTGCATCTTTGCAAAACACACGAACCAAGCTTGAAACTCTTCAATAAGAACCTTCCTCATAGATAGTTTTCTGGTGAATGTTGAAGCTGGAGCTGATAGAACACACGGAACTTGATCTGGTCTTCCCATCCTCTTGCGGCTTGTCTCCGCATGGACTTGCTTAGGCATCTTCATGGTTTACCTGGAGGATTTCTTCTGGTGCATCAGTCTTCTTAGGATAGATTTGTTGAGGGTAAATCAATCCTAGGCCTGGTACTTGGTCAGAACTGTTGAGATAGATGCTTATTTAAGTGATAGAGTAATCAAGAGGAATGAACTAGTTGAAAAGGAACTAGACAAGAAAGGAAGCGGTTGGATATCAACTAGATAAGCAAACTAGGAAGCAAGGAGGTATGGGAGAAGGTATGGGCGCAGCATGGGTGAGGTATGGGCACCATTTACTGTTGAGAAACTGTTGGAGTAGCTCAGCCACAAGTCTCCTTCTCTTCTTCTCTCTTCTCCACGCCCCTTTCTTCTTCTCCTTGTAAAGTCTATATATATCCTTGTAAATCTCTTGTAAAAGACATGAGAAAGAAAAAGAACTGAATAAGATTATTAAGACTTGCATAAACTCTCTCCATTCTTGCTACTCTTTCTCTCATTCTCCAATCATTCTTCATTCTCTCTTAACTTCAAATCTATATTTCTACATGGTATCAGAGCAAGGTTGAGCATTCCAAACGCTTAACTCTCTTATAATTCTTCTAGCACTCTACAAATCTTCTAATCTATAACAATACACCTTTCTAAGTTCTATTCACTATGAGATTAATATCCTTGAGATCATAGGATCTTCAAGTTGTGAAAGAACTAGAATTGTGTATTATTACTAGAAAATGGAGACAAATAGAGTAGCAATCTCAGTGATGCTCAAAGGGAACAACTACCTTCTTTGGGCAAAAACCACTAAAACCATTCTTAGAGGCCGAGGACTTTGGCGGTATATTGAGCCAAAGGAGGAAGCGGAGGCGGTGGTGAGAAATGAGAAGGAGGAAGCTAAGGAAGAGCAAGAAGAACAGTACACTCTTTCTCTTCTTCAAAGCTCACTAGAACCATCCATCTTGGCGGCCTACTCATATGCGGATACCGCTAAGGAGCTGTGGGATATACTCAAGGGAGTATATGGAAATGTGTCAAACATATCAAGGATATTTGAGGTGAAGAGGGCGCTGAATGAGCTTCAACAAGAGGAGAAGCCATTCAAGGAAATGTTTGGGGAGTATAGAAGCTTGTGGGCCTAGTTGGAGATCTTGAGGCCACAAACTATAGACCCCAAGGAGTTAGGTGAAAGGCGTGACCAAGACCAAGTGTTTGGACTTATCTTGGCACTCAATGCATCTTACAAGGATCTTATCAAGCACATACTTAGATTTGAGAAGCTGCCAAGTCTAGCGGAAGTATGTGGCTTGATACAAAGGGAGGAGGGCTCAAGAGACCTATTCCGAGAACCAAGTGAAGCTGCACATCTTGCAAAAAGGAATCTCATGTTTGAAAGAAGGGTGTTGGACTGTGAGCATTGTAAGATGAAAGGGCATACCAAGGAGAAGTGTTGGACTCTCCATCCGCATTTGAGGCCTAAGCGGCTAAGGGAGAGTGGAAGTGGGCATAGGGCCTTCATGGGGGTTGCACAACCAGTTGAGGATACTGTCAAAAGATCAGAGTTTGAGGCTCTTATCAAGAGCCTAGCTAAGTTAACAGAATCTGGTAAGAGTTTCCTCAGCTCTAAAAGCGCCATAAGGAAGGGTAAAATGATTGTAGATTCCGGAGCCTCTCATCACATGATTAAGGATCAAGACTTGTTAAAAAATCTTGAGCCTTATCATGGAAATGTACAAGTAGCTAATGGAAGCTCAGTTCCGATTGAAGGGATAGGAAAGTTAGAACTTTTCAAGAAGGAAACAAAAGCTTTATACATGCCTAGTTTCTCATCTAATCTTCTATCAGTTCATAAAGCTACAAAGGATTTGGATTGTGTAGCATTGTTTGGGACTGACTTTGTTAAGTTTCAGGACCCTAAAACAAACAATGTACTCGGAGAAGGGAAGGTAGAGGATGGTGTGTATCTTTTGGAAGCAAATAAACAAGAGGATCCAATGGCTCTTGGAATGAAGGCAAATGTAGAAGTTTCTGGTAGCAAGGAGATTGGAGATAGCCCATTATGGCATGAAAGGCTAGGACACCCAAGTTCAGCAGTTATCAAGATGGTCTTACCCAATCTCATTCAAGAAGAAGTAGTATGTGAAGCATGTGTACTAGGAAAACATTGTAGACAAGTTTTTCCTATCTCCTCCACAACTTGTGATGAAGTTTTTGGCATTGTACACTCGGATGTATGGACCGCACCATGTAATTCAAGGGATCAATATAAGTACTTTGTTTCTTTCATTGATGATTACTCAAGATACACATGGGTCACACTCTTAAACTCCAAGGACCAAGTTTATGAAGCATTCACCAACTTCATTAACTATGTTTCTACACAATTCAAAACAACAATCAAGGTCTTAAGAAGTGATAATGGAGGAGAATATGTAAGCAAGAGATTTAAGGAGCTACTCAACAACTTTGGCATCATTCATCAAACATCTTGTGCATACACTCCACAACAAAATGGGGTAGCAGAAAGGAAAAATAGGCATCTAATGGAAGTAGCAAGGACTATCATGATTGCCAAAGGAGTACCTAAATCTCATTGGGGAGATGCGGTAATGACTTCAAACTATTTGATTAACCGGCTTCCAACAAAGAACTTGGAAGATAGATCACCGTTTGAAGTGTTGTACAAAAAGAAACCAAGCTTACATCACCTTAAGGCGTTTGGATGTAAGTGTTTCATGTTTCTACCAGAAGGACAAAGAAACAAGCTTGAATCTAGAAGCATGAAGTGTGTTTTCATTGGATACTCACCAACTCAAAAGGGCTACAAGGTCTACAATCCGGAGACAAGAAGGGTATATGTGTCTAGAGATGTAAAGTTCAATGAAAAAGAAAGCTTTTATGGAGCCAAGAATCATGATACTCTTGAAGGTATAGTCTCATCATCTATGGATTTGATGCTGTTCAATGAAGCGCCAATAACAAGGGATGAAATACAAGGAGAGAATGCACCATCTGAGAGCATCATGGAACATGGAGATGCAGATGATACACATATGGAACCAGATCAGGATTCAGCTGAAGAAGAAGCGGATGTTGAGGAGGGAGAATCTGAGCCAATCATACCTCTAAGAAGAAGTACAAGACAGAGGCGACAACGTGTTTTCTATGGCTACAACAATTCTGCTATGCTCCAAGGAGAGTCTAGTATGAGTAATCTTCCTTGTGTGATAGGAGAGTGTCCTGAGCGTACGGCGAGCTTAGATCTCGATCCTATTGGCGACAGCACTCTCATATCACAAGGAGGAGATCACACTCAAACTAGTATTATCACATATCCCATTGAGCATTTCTGTTCCTTGGCGACATTACCCATGGAGCATGAAGTGTTTCTCACAAAAATCAGCAAGGAATACATTCCAAGCTCATATGAAGAAGCATGTGAGAGTGAAGTATGGGTGAAAGCCATGGAAGAGGAAATGAAGTCCATGGAAAGGAATAATACTTGGTACTTAACCGACTTACCAAAGGATAAGAAGTCGGTTGGGAGTAGATGGGTGTATACGATCAAATACACAAGTGATGGGAAGATAGAAAGGTACAAGGCAAGGTTGGTAGCAAAAGGGTATACTCAAGTTTATGGGGAGGACTATACCGAGACATTTGCTCCGGTTTCTAAGCTTCATTCCATAAGAATACTAATCTCAGTGGCAGTAAACTTAAAATGGGATCTATGGCAGATGGATGTCAAGAACGCATTCTTGCAAGGAGACTTGGAAGAAGAGGTGTATATGGATCCACCCCACGGATATTATAAGGAATGCAACAAAGTTTGCAGATTGAAGAAAGCAATCTATGGGCTGAAGCAATCCCCAAGAGCATGGTACCAAAGGCTAAGCGCTTGTCTGTTGGAGAGAGAGTTCATAAGATCTGAAGCTGATCACACATTGTTCACAAGACAAAGTGAAGGAGGAACGGTTGTGGTATTAATATATGTGGATGATCTAATCATCACAGGAAGTGACAAAGATGGAGTAGATCAAACCAAGAAGATCTTGAAGGCCGATTTTGATATAAAGGACTTGGGGGAACTTAAGTACTTCCTAGGAATTGAGATGACACGGTTTGAAGATGGAATGTTCATCTCTCAAAGGAAATATGTGCTTGATCTCTTAGAAGAAACTGGGAAGCTAGGATCCAAACCGGCTAAAACTCCAATAGAAGAAGGCTATCAAGATAGTCCTGAGGGGGAGCCTTTGGAGAACATTAAGAGATATCAAAGGATGGTGGGCAAGCTCATCTATCTTACTATCACTAGGCCGGACATTTGCTTTGCAGTAAACCGTGTGAGCCAACATATGCAAAAGCCAACCACGCATCATTGGAACATGATTGAAAGGCTGCTAAGATATCTGAAAAACAATCTCGGAAAAGGCATATGGATGAAGGCTAATGGAAACACAAAGGTTCAAGGATATTGCGATGCAGATTGGGCTGGAGATAAGAAGGATAGAAAGTCCACATCCGGTTTTTGTACCTATGTAGGAGGCAATCTAGTGACTTGGAGGAGTAAAAAGCAGAAGGTTATAGCCTTGTCTAGTGCTGAAGCCGAGTATAGAGCTATGAAGGAAGTGACGAAAGAACTTATTTGGGTAAAGGCATTCTTAGGGGATCTTGGAATACATGAAACTGAGGAATGTTGCTATATTGTGATAATCAAGCTGCAATACATATAGCATCTAATCCGGTATTCCATGAAAGGACCAAACATATAGAGGTGGATTGTCACTTTGTGAGGGGAAAGATTCAAGAAGGAATCATTAAACCTGCCTTTGTAACAAGTGAGAACCAACTAGCTGATATCTTCACCAAAGCAACCTCATCTGTCACTTGTGATCGCATCCATAGCAAGATCGGTCTAAAGGATCTTCACTGACCAATCTTGAGGGGGAGTGTTAAGATAGATGCTTATTTAAGTGATAGAGTAATCAAGAGGAATGAACTAGTTGAAAAGGAACTAGACAAGAAAGGAAGCGGTTGGATATCAACTAGATAAGCAAACTAGGAAGCAAGGAGGTATGGGAGAAGGTATGGGCGCAGCATGGGTGAGGTATGGGCACCATTTACTGTTGAGAAACTGTTGGAGTAGCTCAGCCACAAGTCTCCTTCTCTTCTTCTCTCTTCTCCACGCCCCTTTCTTCTTCTCCTTGTAAAGTCTATATATATCCTTGTAAATCTCTTGTAAAAGACATGAGAAAGAAAAAGAACTGAATAAGATTATTAAGACTTGCATAAACTCTCTCCATTCTTGCTACTCTTTCTCTCATTCTCCAATCATTCTTCATTCTCTCTTAACTTCAAATCTATATTTCTACAAGAACTTGGATGGAGATGTGATTTCCTGGTTCGTACTGGTAGCTCATAATTGTAATGTTTGGGCACAAACCGCTTCCTCATGATATACCTCAACACATCCCATGAGGGAACCAACCCTTCATGTCTTCTTTTTCTTTAGAAGATTTCTTCATTCCACCAAATGATGGCTTACCTTGTAAACCAAGATGTGGCATAAGCAACCTTGCTTGGTTCATTGAACTCATAACACTGAAAGATATACTCAATGCTCCTCTCCCAAGTGAGGTAAGCATCCGGATCCTCTCTTCCGGCAAAGGTAAGGAGCTTGGGCATAGGCCATGAGGTCTTGTTGTTTCCTCATTATACCCATCATCAAACAATCCCATGCTTCCTTGTGATCGTGCTATACTAGACGGTGGAGGCTCAAATTCCTCTTGGACAAGTATTCTTTGTACAACTTATGATGTGTATGCGGCATTGAAGTGGGCAATGAGACTTGCCTTGGGGAAGCTTCAATTCGGACCAGCCTTTATTCCAAAAGTTGGAGTTGGTCTTGGACATTGATCAACAGGCTTCCTAAACTTGGTGGTTTGGCCTTGGTATCCATATGTACCTTGCAAAGAGGTAACCAATAGGATTAAGCTACAGTACTAGTAAGGATGCAAGATTAAGTTCATAAAATAACAAAACAACAACAAACAGACACTATGCAAAACAAAGATCGAATTTAAAAGATGAAATTAAAATAAGGACACAAAGGAAAACATAAGTGTGGGAAAAGGTAAGATATAACCCGAGATTGAAGATGATGGCCTTGGTGAAGAACCCTTTGATAGGATCACTCAACCGGTAAGGATTTGATATTAACTTCAAAGGAAGAACTGATGAACTGAAGGGTCACACAAAGGTTGCGGAAGAGCCTTTGATTTTCCTGTGCTTAGATGTTGCTGGATGTGATGCACCAGTCCAACAAAGAAGCATTCTCGATCTGTTGCCTGATCTGACGCACAGGTGCAACGAGATAAAGAGTTCTTTGCTTGGATATAACTCACCAAGTAAACCATGAAAATGTTCAACAAAGAACAGAGAGATATAGTCAAAAATGAAAGGAAAATCGAATTGATTGAACGAATTGCAGTGTTTACAATTTTATACTACTTAGTAGTCAAAGAGACATAAGAGATTATGCGGAAAACAATGCATAGAAGTCAGTCTATGGTGGGGAAAACAAGGAAGACTGCTCAATCTGACCCTTTAGCTACTTTGTCCAGATTTGATGTATCCTGCTGTATGAACTGCGGTAAGGAGATGGACGAACGGAAAGCTGTCCGCGGGATGTTTCAGGTGACTTTCACGTACATGATGCATCTTTACTCGACTCAAGTCTTCAGAAAGCTTAAGAAGTCTTCTCTTAGAGAAATTAAGATCATCAAAATCCATCAAGGATCAAAGTGGTCGGCCAGATCATGAATATGCCCTGCGGTACGGACCAAACAGGCCAGAAGAGATAGGCTGTGATCCAAATCAGAATCCTCTCGATCCAAGTTGTTTCTGACTTGACTGTTGGTCTTAGCTTGACGAGTTGGCCATGAAATACGTTCTGTGGTATGGCCAAATTGGTCTTCAGGTCGTGGATCCATCCTTACCTTCTTTCCAGACATATGCGGTTTAATCCGATAGACGGCTCGTTCAGTAGGATCGGAATGGTGAACCTCCGATGAACTGATCGGGACGTCCTGATCTCCATGCTGAGCTGGTTCTATGTACTGAGGCACATTATTCCCTCCTTCTTCAAAAGGATTTGTCCACAAATCCGGATCATCTACAAGAAAAGGAGAAAGATCAGCAACATTAAAGCTTGAAGAAATGTTATACTTACCTTGTAAATCAAGCTGATAAACATTAAAGCTTCCTTAGGTGAACCCAAACAAGATGTCCTTCCTCAAAAACAACCTCCTTTCGTTTCTGGTTGGCATATCTTTTGTATACTTTGGTCTTGGCTTTAATATTTGTCGAACTTGTTCATGCAAATTCTTGACTGTATCCACATTCCTCTTGCCATCTGTACTAACTCTATCACTCAAAGGCAAAAGAAAAAGATCAAGTGGAGATAAGGGATTGAAACCATAGACAACTTCAAAAGGCGAGAACTTGGTAGTAGAACGCAATGCATGATTATAAGCAAACTCAACATTAGGCAAGCATTCTTCCTAAAGCCTAAGATTTATCTTAACTAATGATCTTAGCAATGGAGACAAAATTCGGTTCACAACCTCAGTTTGACCATCAGTCTGTGGATGAAAAATTGTGGAAAACATCAATCTTGTTCCTAACTTAGACCACAAAGTTTTCCAAAAATAACTTAGGAACTAAACATCACGATCAGACACGATTGTCTTAGGCATTTCTTGCAACCTAACAATTTCCCTAAAGAACAATTCAGCAACTTGTACAACATCATTAGACATATGGCAAGGTATGAAATGTGCCATTTTTAAAACCTATCAACCACCACAAAAATGGAATCTCGTCCAGATTTAGGCAAACCAAGTACAAAATCCATAGAAATGTCTACCCAAGGATGAGAGGGAATTGGTAGAGCCGAATACAAACCTTGGTTGGATGCCTTCACCTTGGATTTCTTGCAAGTTACACATCGGCCAAATATCCTTTCTACATCCTTCATCAAAGTTGGCCAGTAGAAGTGATCATGAACTGCCTTGTATGTTTTCTTAACTCCAAAGTGTCCCATAAGGCCTCCTCCAAGAGCTTCCCTGAGAAACAACTCCCTCAAAGAACATTGGGGCACACACAAACGGTTATCATAGAACAGAAATCTAGATTTTTTGTAATATTTTCCATAAGCCACCTTGAAACATTTTCGAAAAACCTCTTTGAAATCTTGATCAGTTACATATAAGTCTAATAAATTCAAAATCAAGCAACTTTGTTTCAAGGGCTGAGAGAAGAGCATACCTACGGGATAAAGCATCAGCCACCACATTTTCCTTACCTTGCTTGTTCTTGATCACATAAGGAAAGGTCTCAATGAACTCGACCCAATGCGAATGTCTCTTGTTGATATGAGCATGGAAACGCCAACATTTGGAAGAAAAGAAGAAGGAACCATGGCCATTCCCAAAGGTCCAATGACCCGGGCAAGATCAAGAAAACTTCAAGAAGCTGTAGGAAACATCTTAAGGATCACATGGAAGCATGAAGAAGCTAAGGAAAAACAACACCAAGACATGCTCACTTCCATTCAAGTTGCTCTAAGTTAAATCATCTTCAAAGTAACTTGAGTGTGCTCTTTTTCCCTTAAGCTCGGTTTTATCCCAATGGGTTTTCCGGCTAAAGGTTTTTAATGAGGCCTCAAGTTCACTTATATCTCTTAGATGATTAGCTTAGGTGCTTCTTTGATGCCTTGGACGATTTCATGAAGCTATGGACCGACTCAAGCATCAACTTTATGATATAATTTAGATTATGGTTTTATTTCATATTTTCCATTTCACAAACTCTTTTATACTTGTCTAGTCGACTTCTAGTCTTTGTTCAAAGTCTTAGGTGATTGTTTAGAGTCCCAAGAAGTAGTAATCACGAGGCACTTGAGTCTGTTCAAGTCACCTCTCTATATAAGTCGATTGTATGCCTCACTTGGAAATCATCCAACTTTTTAATCAACTTCTTTTCAGAGAAAATTCTCTAAAGTTCTTTTAGAACATTTCCGATTGTTTGGTGTGTCATATCCAACAATCAACCTCGGTTCTCTGGTGTGTCATATCCAGAGAACCAACCTTTGTCTTCCCCGAGTGTGTCATATCTTGGAGAGACATTGTTGAGTGTTTATTAGTGATATGAGCATGGAAACGCCAACACTTGGAGGAAAAGAAGATGGAACCATGGCCATTCCCAAAGGTTCAATGACCCGGGAAAGATCAAGAAAACTTCAAGAAGCTGTAGGAAACATCTTAAGGATCACATGGAAGCATGAAGAAGCTAAGGAAAAACAACACCAAGACATGCTCACTTCCATTCAAGTTGCTCTAAGTTAAATCATCTTCAGAGTAACTTGAGTGTGCTCTTTTTCCCTTAAGCTCGGTTTTATCCCAATGGGTTTTCCGGCTAAAGGGTTTTAATGAGGCCTCAAGTTCACTTATATCTCTTAGATGATTAGCTTAGGAGCTTCTTTGATGCCTTGGACGATTTCATGAAGCTATGGACCGACTCAAGCATCAACTTTATGATATAACTTAGATTATGGTTTTATTTCATATTTTCCATTTCGCAAACTCTTTTATTCTTGTCTAGTCGACTTCTAGTCTTTGTTCAAAGTCTTAGGTGATTGTTTAGAGTCCCAAGAAGTAGTAATCACGAGGCACTTGAGTCTGTTCAAGTAACCTCTCTATATAAGTCGATTGTATGCCTCACTTGGCAATCATCCAACTTTTTAATCAACTTCTTTTCAGAGAAAATTCTCTAAGTTCTTTTAGAACATTTCCGATTGTTTGGTGTGTCATATCCAACAATCAACCTCGGTTCTCTGGTGTGTCATATCCAGAAAACCAACCTTTGTCTTCCCCGAGTGTGTCATATCTTGGAGAGACATTGTTGAGTGTTTATTAGGTGTGTAATATCCGAAATAAACCTCAAGGAGTATCAAGGAGCCTTCCGCAACTTCTTGTGTCCCGCATCAATCCACCACCTTGTCCAGTTTGAGTCATTGATTCGCTAAGGCAAGGATCTATCCTATATCTATCCAAAGAACCATTCGGCCGCTTCAAAGAAGACCCTTCAAACGGTCATTTTCATCATCAACTTGGCCATATGGTTTCTTCTATCCTTCTGTCTATCATTCCAACCTACCAACGAGAAAGTTGAATTTTGGGCGTGACCGAGATCGTGTCATTTGGTATCAGAGCAAGTTTTTTTGATTTGGTAGTAAGTTGTTCATCTTCTTGTTCTTTCATCTTTTTGATCTTTCATCTTCTGTCTTTTCATTTCCAACTCCTCATCTTTTTGGCCGAGATTCTCATCTCGCCAATTCTGTTCTTCTATTCTTTCTATTCTATTTCTTCTAAAGATCCGTTGGATCTCATTCAAAAAAAAAAAAACGAAACAAAGCAAAAAGAAAAACAAAAACAAAAGAAAAAGTCACCAAGAAACATACTACATATCATTGAATTCGGGGTTGTTGTTATATTTCTCATCAAATTTGATTTGATTTGTTTGATAAGAACTCTGTGAGAAAATCTTTGAGAGAAGTATTTGAGAGAAACACTTGAGAGAAACACTTGAGAGGAAACACTTGAGAGGAAAACACTTGAGAGAAACACTAGTGAGAGCTTATTCTTCTAACTGTTTGTTAAGATTTGCAGGGAAGATGTCTCATAGTGAAGCTGGGAGTGAAAATACCAACCACCCAAGAAGAGCCAGACAACCAAACATGGACGTACAAACCCTCATGGAAGAGATGAGGCGGCTCTTAAGGCAGGAACTGGACCCTGTCCATGAGAGAATGGACACCATTCAGCAATCGGTGAACCAAGGACTTCCCCAACGTCCTGCTGAAAGGAGAAGAAGGGCACAAATGCCAATAGATGAAGATGAAGGGCCAGATTATGACAGCCGTGGAAGCCAAGCTTCTAATGGACGTCCAAGACGTGCAAGAGAAGTAAGGGAACGTCATGAAGATAATCTTAATGGTCTTAAGTTGAAAGTACCACCATTCTATGGAAAGAATGATCCAGACGCCTACTTGGAGTGGGAGAAGAAGATAGAACTTGTCTTCGATTGCCAGCCTTACACTGAACGGAAGAAGGTTCAAGTGGCAGCAACCGAGTTCTATGAATATGCAATCAATTGGTGGGATCAACTTGTTACCGATAGGAGACGCAACCAAGAACCGCATGTAGAGACTTGGGAGATGATGAAGAACCTAATGAGAAAGCGGTTTGTTCCAAGTCACTATCACCGGGAGTTGCACCAGAGGCTTAGGAGGTTAAGCCAAGGCAGTAAGAGTGTGGAGGATTATTACCAAGAGATGGAACCTCTCTTGATCAAAGCCAACATAGATGAGGATCATGAGGCAACAATGGCAAGATTTCTAAGTGGTTTAGCGAGAGATATTCAAGACAGGATGGAGCTTCAAACTTATGGAGACTTAGAAGAGATGCTTCACAAGGCTATCCTTGTGGAACAGCAGATCAAAAGAAGTAGTCCTTCTAAGAATTCCTATGGAGCCGGAACAAACTATTCTAGATCAAGCTACAAACCGGAGGACAAGACCACAACTCAAGACGCCAAGGTAAAAGCTGTAGCTACTTCTTCTAAAAACCGTGATGTTAGATGCTTCAAGTGTCAAGGGCGAGGACACTATGCCAACGAATGTATCAACAAGAGAACCATGATCCTTTTGGATAATGGTGATATAGAAACCGATGAAGAAGAAGAACTTGAAAGAGAAGAGAGCTCTGATGCTGAGGAGATTGAGTTACCAGCAACAGGAGAGCTATTAGTCACAAGGCGATCACTAAACATTCAAGCCAGGGATACGGATCAGGAGCAACGGCAAAACTTGTTTCACACTAGATGTCTGTTACATGGAAAAGTTTGCAGCCTTATCATCGACGGAGGAAGGTGTACCAATGTGGCAAGTGAAACCATGGTGAAGAAGTTAAGTTTAGAAGAGAAGAAACATCCCAAGCCCTACAAGCTTCAATGGCTGAATGATGAAGGAGAGATGATCGTGCATAGCCAAGTATTGGTTCCTTTAACCATAGGCAAGTATCAGGACAAGATATTGTGTGACGTTCTACCAATGGAGGCCGGTCACATTCTACTTGGAAGGCCATGGCAATTTGATAAGAAGGTCATCCATGATGGGTTTACCAATCAGTATTCCTTTGTACACAATGGCCAGAAGACCATTCTTGCTCCATTGACGCCACCAGAAGTTCATCAAGATCAACTATGGCTAAAACAAAAAGACAAAGAGAGAGAATCCCTAAACACTTCACCACCAAACAAAGAAGAGAGTTTGAGAAAAACCAAGAAAAAGACCTTTGAGAGCAAACCCGAGAGATAATCAAACTTCCTTGTGAGATCTAGTGTTGTTAAGAGAGCCATGTTCTCTAAGCAAACTATTCTCTTGTTTGTTTACAAAGAAGTTTTGGTAAACCTTACTAACTCAGTGCCGGAAGTTCCGAGCAACATTTCTTTTCTTTTGCAGGAGTTTGAGGATGTCTTTCCGGAGGAGAATCTTAAGGGATTACCACCTATCCGTGGGATTGAACAACAAATTGATTTTGTGCCTAGAGCTTCACTTCCGAACCGTCCAGCGTACAGAACCAATCTTGTGGAGACTAGGGAGCTTCAAAAACCAAATAGATTACTGTTAGACTTTGATGATATTGAAGCTGCTGGGGAGATCAACCTTTGTGAGCTAGGAGAAAGATCACTTCCGAGTTGCTACAAAAACACGGCGACATCAATCTTTGAAGAGTATGGAAACAGGTTCCAGAAGTTGCTTAATTCTTGTGGAAATATGCTTGCGGAGCCATCCTTTGTTGTTGAATGGATATATGCAACCGAGAATATGGAACAAGACACCTATGAGATGCCCAAACCCCTGGACAAAAAGAAAGAGTTCGATTTCCATCGACCAGTCAAGCTTCAGTCCTTGACCTATTCATCACGATTAAAGGAGACCATTCCTCTTGCTAGGTCACCGGTGATGGATAAATATGTCCTTTGCCATATGAGAGGGAAGGAAGAGGGATCCGCATTTAAGCAAAATGGATATTGTGTGAACAAGGGAAGACAAGAAAAAGTCTTTGACGAAGGTGACCAAGTGTGGATTCACTTAAGAAAGGAAAGGTTCCCGGAAGGAAGAAAGTCCAAGCTAATGCCAAGAATCGATGGACCTTTCAAGATCATCAAAAAGATCAACAACAATGCCTACCAGTTGGACTTGCAAGGTAAGTATGATATAAGCAACAGTTTCAATATTACTGACTTGGTTCCTTTCATTGTAGAGCATCCAGATTTGAGGACAAATCTTTTTCAAG
Source organism: Nasturtium officinale (assembly GCA_963854855.1). Taxonomy (NCBI): domain Eukaryota; kingdom Viridiplantae; phylum Streptophyta; class Magnoliopsida; order Brassicales; family Brassicaceae; genus Nasturtium; species Nasturtium officinale. The sequence continues at coordinate 10,943,695 of OY978502.1, read as the reverse complement.
AGGGAGGGGATGATATGAGCATGGAAACGCCAACACTTGGAGGAAAAGAAGATGGAACCATGGCCATTCCCAAAGGTCCAATGACCCGGGCAAGATCATGAAAACTTCAAGAAGCTGTAGGAAACATCTTAAGGATCACATGGAAGCATGAAGAAGCTAAGGAAAAACAACACCAAGACATGCTCACTTCCATTCAAGTTGCTCTAAGTTAAATCATCTTCAAAGTAACTTGAGTGTGCTCTTTTTCCCTTAAGCTCGGTTTTATCCCAATGGGTTTTCCGGCTAAAGGTTTTTAATGAGGCCTCAAGTTCACTTATATCTCTTAGATGATTAGCTTAGGAACTTCTTTGATGCCTTGGACGATTTCATGAAGCTATGGACCGACTCAAGCATCAACTTTATGATATAACTTAGATTATGGTTTTATTTCATATTTTCCATTTCGCAAACTCTTTTATTCTTGTCTAGTCGACTTCTAGTCTTTGTTCAAAGTGTTAGGTGATTGTTTAGAGTCCCAAGAAGTAGTAATCACGAGGCACTTGAGTCTGTTCAAGTCACCTCTCTATATAAGTCGATTGTATGCCTCACTTGGCAATCATCCAACTTTTTAATCAACTTCTTTTCAGAGAAAATTCTCTAAGTTCTTTTAGAACATTTCCGATTGTTTGGTGTGTCATATCCAACAATCAACCTCGGTTCTCTGGTGTGTCATATCCAGAAAACCAACCTTTGTCTTCCCCGAGTGTGTCATATCTTGGAAAGACATTGTTGAGTGTTTATTAGGTGTGTAATATCCGAAATAAACCTCAAGGAGTATCAAGGAGCCTTCCGCAACTTCTTGTGTCCCGCATCAATCCACCACCTTGTCCAGTTTGAGTCATTGATTCGCTAAGGCAAGGATCTATCCCATATCTATCCAAAGAACCATTCGGCCGCTTCAAAGAAGACCCTTCAAACGGTCCTTTTCATCATCAACTCGGCCATATGGTTTCTTCTATCCTTCTGTCTATCATTCCAACCTACCAACGAGAAAGTTGAATCTTGGGCGTGACCGAAATCGTGTCAATTAGGTGTGTAATATCCGAAATAAACCTCAAGGAGTATCAAGGAGCCTTCCGCAACTTCTTGTGTCCTGCATCAATCCACCACCTTGTCCAGTTTGAGTCATTGATTCGCTAAGGCAAGGATCTATCCCATTTCTATCCAAAGAACCATTCGGCTGCTTCAAAGAAGACCCTTCAAACGGTCCTTTTCATCTTCAACTCGGCCATATGGTTTCTTCTATCCTTCTGTCTATCATTCCAACCTACCAACGAGAAAGTTGAATCTTGGGTGTGACCGAGATCGTGTCATTTGGTATCAGAGCAAGCTTTTTCGATTTGGTAGTAAGTTGTTCATCTTCTTGTTCTTTCATCTTCTTGTTCTTTCATCTTCATGATCTTTCATCTTCTGTCTTTTCATTTCCAACTCCTCATCTTCTTGGCCGAGATTCTCATCTCGCCAATTCTGTTCTTCTATTCTTTCTATTCTATTTCTTCTAAAGATCCGTTGGATCTCATTCAAAAAAAAAAAACGAAACAAAGCAAAAAGAAAAACAAAAACAAAAGAAAAAGTCACCAAGAAACATACTACATATCATTGAATTCGGGGTTGTTGTTATATTTCTCAACAAATTTGATTTGATTTGTTTGATAAGAACTCTGTGAGAAAATCTTTGAGAGAAGTATTTGAGAGAAACACTTGAGAGAAACACTTGAGAGGAAACACTTGAGAGGAAAACACTTGAGAGAAACACTAGTGAGAGCTTATTCTTCTAACTGTTTGTTAAGTTTTGCAGGGAAGATGTCTCTTAGTGAAGCTGGGAGTGAAAATACCAACCGCCCAAGAAGAGCCAGACAACCAAACATGGACGTACAAACCCTCATGGAAGAGATGAGGCGGCTCTTAAGGCAGGAACTGGACCCTGTCCATGAGAGAATGGACACCATTCAGCAATCGGTGAACCAAGGACTTCCCCAACGTCCTGCTGAAAGGAGAAGAAGGGCGCAAATGCCAATAGATGAAGATGAAGGGCCAGATTATGACAGCCGTGGAAGCCAAGCTTCTAATGGACGTCCAAGACGTGTAAGAGAAGTAAGGGAACGCCATGAAGATAATCTTAATGGTCTTAAGTTGAAAATACCACCATTCTATGGAAAGAATGATCCAGACGCCTACTTGGAGTGGGAGAAGAAGATAGAACTTGTCTTCGATTGCCAGCCTTACACTGAACGGAAGAAGTTTCAAGTGGCAGCAACCGAGTTCTATGAATATGCAATCAATTGGTGGGATCAACTTGTTACCAATAGGAGACGCAACCAAGAACCGCATGTAGAGACTTGGGAGATGATGAAGAACCTAATGAGAAAGCGGTTTGTTCCAAGTCACTATCACCGGGAGTTGCACCAGAGGCTTAGGAGGTTAAGCCAAGGCAGTAAGAGTGTGGAGGATTATTACCAAGAGATGGAATCTCTCATGATCAAAGCCAACATAGATGAGGATCATGAGGCAACAATGGCAAGATTTCTAAGTGGTTTAGCGAGAGACATTCAAGACAGGATGGAGCTTCAAACTTATGGAGACTTAGAAGAGATGCTTCACAAGGCTATCCTTGTGGAACAGCAGATCAAAAGAAGTAGTCCTTCTAAGAATTCCTATGGAGCCGGAACAAACTATTCTAGATCAAGCTACAAACCGGAGGACAAGACCATTGTCAAACCAAAGACTGATTCCAAACCTTACACCACAACTCAAGACGCCAAGGTAAAATCTGTAGCTACTTCTTCTAAAAACCGTGATGTTAGATGCTTCAAGTGTCAAGGGCGAGGACACTATGCCAACGAATGTATCAACAAGAGAACCATGATCCTTTTGGATAATGGTGATATAGAAACTGATGAAGAAGAAGAACTTGAAAGAGAAGAGAGCTCTGATGCTGAGGAGATTGAGTTACCAGCAACAGGAGAGCTATTAGTCACAAGGCGATCACTAAACATTCAAGCCAAGGATACGTATCAGGAGCAACGGCAAAACTTGTTTCACACTAGATGTCTGGTACATGGCAAAGTTTGCAGCCTTATCATCGACGGAGGAAGCTGTACCAATGTGGCAAGTGAAACCATGGTGAAGAAGTTAAGTTTAGAAGAGAAGAAACATCCCAAGCCCTACAAGATTCAATGGCTGAATGATGAAGGAGAGATGATCGTGCATAGCCAAGTATTGGTTCCTTTAACCATAGGCAAGTATCAGGATGAGATATTGTGTGACGTTCTACCAATGGAGGCCGGTCACATTCTAGTTGGAAGGCCATGGCAATTTGATAAGAAGGTCATCCATGATGGGTTTACCAATCGGTATTCCTTTGTACACAATGGCCAGAAGACCATTCTTGCTCCATTGACGCCACCAGAAGTTCATCAAGATCAACTATGGCTAAAACAAAAAGACAAAGAGAGAGAATCCCTAAACACTTCACCACCAAACAAAGAAGAGAGTTTGAGAAAAACCAAGAAAAACACCTTTGAGAGCAAACCCGAGAGACAATCAAACTTCCTTGTGAGATCTAGTGTTGTTAAGAGAGCCATGTTCTCTAAGCAAACTATTCTCTTGTTTGTTTACAAAGAAGTTTTGGTAAACCTTACTAACTCAGTGCCGGAAGTTCCGAGCAATATTTCTTTTCTTTTGCAGGAGTTTGAGGATGTCTTTTCCGGAGGAGAATCCCAAGGGATTACCACCTATCCGTGGGATTGAACATCAAATTGATTTTGTGCCTGGAGCTTCACTTCCGAACCGTCCAGCGTACAGAACCAATCCTGTGGAAACTAAGGAACTTCAAAGGCAAGTGGAAGAGCTAATGGCTAAGGGCCATATCCGAGAGAGCATGAGCCCTTGTGCCGTACCGGTACTACTTGTTCCAAAGAAAGATGGCACCTGGAGGATGCGCATGGATTGCAGAGCCATTAACAATATCACTGTAAAGTATCGCCACCCTATCCCTCGTTTAGATGACATGTTGGATGAATTGCATGGTTCTTACATATTCTCTAAGATAGATCTTAAAAGTGGATACCATCAGATTAGGATGAAAGAAGGGGATGAATGGAAAACCGCTTTTAAAACTAAACATGGGTTATATGAGTGGTTGGTAATGCCTTTTGGACTGACAAATGCACTTAGTACATTCATGAGATTGATGAACCATGTCCTTAGGTCCTTTATAGGCATTTGTGTGGTTGTATACTTTGATGATATCCTTGTCTATAGCAAGAGTTTGGATGAGCACGTTAAGCACCTAGAGGCGGTTTTGAATGTCCTTAGGAAGGAAAAACTCTATGCCAATCTTAAGAAATGTACTTTTGGAACAGATAACTTGGTCTTTTTAGGCTTTGTTGTAAGTGCAGATGGCGTGAAAGTAGATCCGGAGAAGATCAAAGCTATCATGGAGTGGCCCAGTCCAACCAATGTTAGTGAAGTAAGAAGCTTCCATGGACTTGCTGGTTTCTACAGACGATTTGTCCAGAACTTTAGCACCATAGCTGCTCCATTGACCAAAGTGATCAAAAAGGAAGTTGGATTCAAGTGGGAAGAAGCACAAGAAGCCGCTTTCCAATGCCTTAAAGAGAAGCTTAACAACTCTCCTCTTCTTGCCCTTCCTGATTTTAACAAAACTTTTGAAGTTGAATGTGATGCCTCAGGGATTGGTATTGGTGCTGTGTTAATGCAGGAGAAAAGGCCTATAGCATATTTCAGTGAGAAGCTTGGAGGAGCAACTCTCAACTATGCTACTTACGACAAAGAGATGTATGCGTTAGTAAGAGCTCTCCGAACTTGGCAACATTATCTCTGGCCTAAGGAGTTTGTGATACATACAGACCATGAATCGCTCAAGTATCTAAAAGGTCAGAATAAGCTAAGTAAGAGGCATGCCAGATGGGTTGAATTCATAGAGACTTTTTCCTATGTAATCAAGTACAAACAAGGTAAGGAAAACATAGTGGCCGATGCATTATCTCGCCGATATGTTCTCTTAAGTACTCTTGATGCTAAACTCTTAGGATTTGAGCAAATCAAAGGTATGTATGAAACAGACTCTGACTTTTGGGATGCCTATAGAATGTGTGAGAAATTTGCCTCTGGCCATTATTTTCGGCAAGATGACTATCTTTTTTATGACAATCATCTATGTGTACCTAACTGTTCGTTGAGAGATTTATTTGTTAGGGAAGCACATGGAGGAAGTCTCATGGGCCACTTTGGCATTGCTAAGACACTTAAGGTGTTACAAGACCATTTCTTTTGGCCACACATGAGAAGGGACGTGGAACGGATTTGTGAAAGATGCACAACCTGCAAACAAGCTAAGTCCAAAGTCCAAAGCCACGGTTTGTATACTCCCTTACCTATTCCTTATCACCCTTGGAATGATATATCCATGGACTTCATTGTTGGATTACCTAGAACTCGAACTGGAAAGGATTCCATCTTTGTGGTAGTAGATAGGTTCTCCAAAATGGCACATTTCATAGCTTGTAACAAAACAGATGATGCATTGCATGTTGCTAATTTGTTCTTTAAGGAAGTGGTACGTTTGCATGGTATGCCTAAGACCATAGTCTCTGATAGGGATACTAAATTCCTTAGTTACTTCTGGAAGACCCTTTGGTCTAAGTTAGGTACCAAACTGTTGTTTTCTACTACTTGTCATCCACAAACTGATGGACAAACCGAAGTAGTTAATAGAACTTTAGGAACTCTTTTGCGTGCATTCATAAGGAAAAATTTGAAGTCATGGGAAGATTACCTACCTCACTGTGAATTTGCATATAACCATGCTGTGCATTCTACTTCTAAGTTTTCTCCTTTTGAGGTTGTTTATGGGTTCAACCCAACTTCCCCTTTGGATCTAATCCCTTTGCCTGAGTGTGAAAGAATTAGCTTTGATGGAAAGAAGAAGGCCGAGCTGATACAACAAATACACAAACAAGCAAGACACAACATTGAAGAAAGGACAAAGCAATATGTCAAGCAGGCCAACAAGGGAAGACAAGAAAAAGTCTTTGAAGAAGGTGACCAAGTGTGGATTCACTTAAGAAAGGAAAGGTTCCCGGAAGGAAGAAAGTCCAAGCTAATGCCAAGAATCAATGGACCTTTCAAGATCATCAAAAAGATCAACAACAATGCCTACCAGTTGGACTTGCAAGGTAAGTATGATATAAGCAACAGTTTCAATATTACTGACTTGGTTCCTTTCATTGCAGATCATCCAGATTTGAGGACAAATCTTTTTCAAGAGGGAGGGGATGATATGAGCATGGAAACGCCAACATTTGGAAGAAAAGAAGAAGGAACCATGGCCATTCCCAAAGGTCCAATGACCCGGGCAAGATCAAGAAAACTTCAAGAAGCTGTAGGAAACATCTTAAGGATCACATGGAAGCATGAAGAAGCTAAGGAAAAACAACACCAAGACATGTTCACTTCCATTCAAGTTGCTCTAAGTTAAATCATCTTCAAAGTAACTTGAGTGTACTCTTTTTCCCTTAAGCTCGGTTTTATCCCAATGGGTTTTCCGGCTAAAGGTTTTTAATGAGGCCTCAAGTTCACTTATATCTCTTAGATGATTAGCTTAGGAGCTTCTTTGATGCCTTGGACGATTTCATGAAGCTATGGACCGACTCAAGCATCAACTTTATGATATAATTTAGATTATGGTTTTATTTCATATTTTCCATTTCGCAAACTCTTTTATTCTTGTCTAGTCGACTTCTAGTCTTTGTTCAAAGTCTTAGGTGATTGTTTAGAGTCCCAAGAAGTAGTAATCACGAGGCACTTGAGTCTGTTCAAGTCACCTCTCTATATAAGTCGATTGTATGCCTCACTTGGCAATCATCCAACTTTTTAATCAACTTCTTTTCAGAGAAAATTCTCTAAAGTTCTTTTAGAACATTTCCGATTGTTTGGTGTGTCATATCCAACAATCAACCTCGGTTCTCTGGTGTGTCATAGGCGTGTAGATACACGTGAAACTCACCATGAACTCAAGCTAATACCACCTACTTTTGCAGGAAAATCAAACCCCGAGGTTTATCTGGATTGGGAGAGGCGATTGGAGCATATTTTTGAGTGTTATGGTTATGAGGAGCGTAAGAAAGTGGCTGTAGCAGTAGCTCAACTCACAGATAATGCGCTTGCCTGGTGGGACAGAAATGTGGCTGAAAGAAGAAGACAACGTTTTGGACCAGTAGTTACATGGAGGGACATGAAATGCCTCCTACGACTCAGGTACGTACCAGATCATTATCACCGAGACTTACAGAAACGTTTTCGGAAATTATCTCAGGGAAACAGGAACGTGGATGAGTATTTTGAAGAGTTTGAGAAGCTAATGAACTCGCTGGAGTTAGAAGAATCCGCAGAAGCCTTGATGGCTCAGTTTATAGATGGTTTGCAACAAAGAATTGCAAGGAAAGTAGAAAGAGCTAAATATGGTGGTCTTCATGAGTTGCTACATCTAGCTGTTCAAGTGGAGCAACAAATCAAGCGGAAGACATCATTCAGCAACCGCAGTAAAACTACCACATCATGGGCTTCTAGTAGTTCCAAGCAACCAGACCAAGGTAAGGCCATCCAGTTAGACTCTCGGTTCAAAGGAAAAATTACCGAGGCACCAAAGACTACCACAAGACCAGATCAAGGTAAGCTTCATAACAATACATCTAGAACTCATGACATAACATGTTTTAAATGTCAAGGCAGGGGACACATGGTTAGGGAGTGTCTGAATCAAAGGGTCATGATCATAACATCTTGTGGGGATTATGAGTCACATGATGAAGAGGAAGAAGAGATAGTTGAGCGTGATGAAGACATTGAATATCCTGACACAGGAGAACTTTTAGTGGTTAAAAGAATGCTGAGTGTTTTCATCAACCCCGCGGAGAAAGTACAACGGGAAAATATTTTTCACACAAGATGCACTATCAAGGGTAAGGTATGTAATCTAATAATTTATGGGGGTTCTTGTACTAATGTGGCTAGCAAGTACATGGTGGACAGGTTAGGTTTTCCCAAGACTAAGCACCCAAGACCATACTGTTGATTTTAAGAGTTTAGAGTATTAGAGAGTGTTTAGTATGATTAGAAAAGAGAGAATAGATGTAATAAGACTTTTCTTGTATTCTTATTATTTTTTCTACAAGAGCTTTACATGTGTTTATATAGAGATTACAAAGAGGAAGAGAGATAAGCTTGAGTTGGGTAACTCGAGGTGTCTAACTCGGGTTAGCACCTCAAGTTGCCCACTGTTTGGCTCCTGTTGCTGCAGCGCCCATGCCTTCTTCCTGCAGCGCCCATGCCTCCTTTGCTTCCTCATTTGGTTTAGTTAGCTTGTTTAGTTGATATCCAACAGCTTCCTTTTCTTCTAGTTCCTTATCAACTAACTCTTCTTCTAGTTCATTCACAACTAGTTCTCTCCTTTTCCCTCCTTCTCTTGAGTTTGAATTCTTCTTCTTGAGATCACATATTCCAACACTCCCCCTCCAGATTGGTCGATGGAGATCCTTAAGGCCGATCTTGCCATGAATGTGATCACAAGTAATGGCTGAGGTTGCTTTAGTGAAGATATCTGCTAGTTGATCCTTGCTGGCTACAAAGGCGGTTTTAATGATTTCTTCTTGAATCTTCCCTCTCACAAAGTGGCAATCAACTTCTATGTGCTTGGTTCTTTCATGGAATACTGGATTGGATGCTATATGTATTGCAGCTTGATTATCACAATACAATAGCATTGCTTCAGCTTCATGTATCCCAAGATCATCTAGGAGTGCTTTTATCCAAATTAACTCTTTTGTTACCTCCTTCATAGCTCTATACTCGGCTTCAGCACTAGATAAGGCTATGACCTTCTGCTTCTTACTCCTCCAAGTCACTAGATTGTCTTCCACAAAGGTGCAAAAACCAGATGTGGATTTTCTATCCTTCTTATCACCAGCCCAATCCGCATCACAATATCTTTGAACCTTTGTGTTTCCATTAACCTTCATCCATATGCCTTTTCCGGGATTGTTTTTTAGATACCTTAGCAGTCTCTCAATCATGTTCCAATGATGCATGGTTGGTCTTTGCATATGTTGGCTCATACGGTTTACTGCAAAGCAAATATCCGGCCTTGTGATAGTAAGGTAAATGAGTTTGCCCACCATCCTTTGATACCTCTTAATATCTTCCAATGGCTCCCCCTTAGGATTATCTTGGTAGCCTTCTTCTATTGGGGTTTTAGCTGGCTTGGATCCTAGCTTCCCTATTTCTTCCAAAAGGTCAAGTACATATTTCCTTTGAGAGATGAACATCCCATCTTCAAACCGTGTCATCTCAATCCCTAGGAAGTACTTAAGCTCCCCCAGATCCTTTATATCAAAAACAACCTTCAAGAGTTTCTTGATTTGATCTACTCCATCTTTGTCACTTCCTGTGATGATTAGGTCATCAACATAGATTAAGACCACCACTACTCCTCTTCCACTTTGCCTTGTGAAGAGAGTATGATCAGCTTCAAATCTTATGAATTCCTTCTCCAACAGACAAGCGCTTAGACTTTGGTACCATGCTCTTGGAGATTGTTTTAGCCCATAGATTGCTTTCTTCAATCTACAAACTTTGTTGCCTTCCTTATGATATCCTTGGGGTGGATCCATATACATTTCCTCTTCCAAATCCCCTTGCAAGAAGGCGTTCTTGACATCCAACTGCCATAGATCCCACTTCAAGTTCACTGCCACCGAGATTAGGATTCTGATGGAGTGGAGCTTAGCAACCAGAGCAAATGTCTCGGTATAATCCTCCCCATAGATTTAAGTATACCCTTTTTCTACCAACCTTGCCTTGTATCTTTCTATCCTCCCATCACTTGTGTATTTGATTATATACACCCATCTACACCCAACTGGCTTCTTATCCCTTGGTAAATCGATTAAGTACCAAGTATGATTCCTTTCCATGGACTTCATTTCCTCTTCCATGGCTTTCACCCATACTCCACTCTCACACGCTTCTTCATATGAGTTAGGTATGGATTCTTTGCTGATTTTTCCAAGAAAAGCTTTACGCTCCATAGGTAACGATGCCAACGAGCAAAAATGCTCAATGGGATATGTGATAGTGCTAGTTTGAGTGTTATCTCCCCCTTGTGATAAGAGAGTGCTGTCGCCAATAGGATCGAGATCTAAGCTCGCCGTACGCTCAGGACATTCTCTTATCACACAAGGAAGATTACTCGCACTAGACTCTCCTTGGAGCATGGCAGAGTTGTTGTAACCATAGTAAACATGTTGTCGCCTCTGTCTTGTACTTCTTCTTAGAGTTATGATTGGCTCAGATTCATCTTCCTCAATATTATCTTCTTCTTCAGCTGAATCTTGGTCTGGTTCCATGATGTCCTCAGATGATGTACTCTCTCCTTGTACTTCATCCCTTGTTATTGGTGACTCATCAAACCGCATCCAATCTATGGATGATGGGACCATACCTTCAGAAGTATCATGATTCTTAGTTCTATAAAAGCTTCCTTTTTCATTGAACTTTACTTCTCTAGACACATAGACCCTTCTTGTCTCCGGATTGTAGACCTTGTAACCCTTTTTAGTTGGTGAGTATCCAATGAATACACACTTCATGCTTCTAGGTTTAAGCTTGCTTCTTTGTCCCTCTGGTAGAAACATGAAACATGTACATCCAAAGGTCTTCATATGATTCAAGCTTGGTCTCTTCTTGTATAACACTTCAAATGGTGACTTATTGTCTAGGATCTTGGTTGGAAGCCGGTTGATCAAGTAACTTGAAGTCATCACTGCATCTCCCCAATGAAATTTAGGTACTCCTTTGGCAATCATGAGAGTTCTTGCTACTTCCATTAGGTGTCTATTCTTCCTTTCTGCTACCCCATTTTGTTGTGGAGTGTATGCACATGATGTTTGATGGATTGATATGAGCATGGAAACGCCAACACTTGGAGGAAAAGAAGATGGAACCATGGTCATTCCCAAAGGTCCAATGACCCGGGCAAGATCAAGAAAACTTCAAGAAGCTGTAGGAAACATCTTAAGGATCACATGGAAGCATGAAAAGCTAAGGAAAAACAACACCAAGACATGCTCACTTCCATTCAAGTTGCTCCAAGTTAAATCATCTTCAAAGTAACTTGACTGTGCTCTTTTTCCCTTAAGCTTTGTTTTATCCCAATGGGTTTTCCGGCTAAAGGTTTTTAATGAGGCCTCAATTTCACTTATATCTCTTAGATGATTAGCTTAGGAGCTTCTTTGATGCCTTGGACGATTTCATGAAGCTATGGACCGACTCAAGCATCAACTTTATGATATAACTTAGATTATGGTTTTATTTCATATTTTCCATTTCGCAAACTCTTTTATTCTTGTCTAGTCGACTTCTAGTCTTTGTTCAAAGTCTTAGGTGATTGTTTAGAGTCCCAAGAAGTAGTAATCACGAGGCACTTGAGTCTGTTCAAGTCACCTCTCTATATAAGTCGATTGTATGCCTCACTTGGCAATCATCCAACTTTTTAATCAACTTCTTTTCAGAGAAAATTCTCTAAGTTCTTTTAGAACATTTCCGATTGTTTGGTGTGTCATATCCAACAATCAACCTCGGTTCTCTGGTGTGTCATATCCAGAAAACCAACCTTTGTCTTCCCCGAGTGTGTCATATCTTGGAGAGACATTGTTGAGTGCTTATTAGGTGTGTAATATCCGAAATAAACCTCAAGGAGTATCAAGGAGCCTTCCGCAACTTCTTGTGTCCCGCATCAATCCACCACCTTGTCCAGTTTGAGTCATTGATTCGCTAAGGCAAGGATCTATCCCATATCTATGCAAAGAACCATTCGGCCGCCTCAAAGAAGACCCTTCAAACGGTCCTTTTCATCATCAACTCGGCCAAATGGTTTCTTCTATCCTTCTGTCTATCATTCCAACCTACCAACGAGAAAGTTGAATCTTGGGCGTGACCAAGATCGTGTCATGGATGATACCCAAGTTGTTGAGTAGCTCCTTGAATCGTTTGCTCACATACTCCCCTCCATTATCACTTCTTAAGACCTTGATTTTTGTCTTGAATTGGGTAGAGATGTATTTAATGAAGTTAGTGAATGCTTCATATACTTGATCTTTAGAATGAAGAAGTGTGATCCATGTGTGTCTTGAGTAGTCATCAATGAATGAAACAAAATATTTATATTGATCTCTTGAATTATATGGGGCGGTCCATACATCTGAGTGTACAATGCCAAAAGCTTCATCACAAGTTGTAGATGAAGAGGGAAAGACTTGTCTACAATGTTTCCCTATTACACATGCTTCACAAACTACTTCTTCTTGAATGAGATTGGGTAAGACCATCTTGAGGACAGCTCAACTTGGATGTCCTAGCCTTCCATGCCATAACGGGCTATCTTCAATCTCCTTCTTGCCAAAAACTTCCTTATCCGCCTTCATACCAAGAGCTTTAAGGTTTTCTTGTTTATTTGTCTCCAACAGATACACTCCATCCTCCACCTTCCCTTCTCCGAGAACATGACTTGTTTTAGGGTCCTGAAACTTAACAAAGTCAGTCCCAAACAATGCCACACAATCCAAATCTTTTGTAGCTCTATGAAAGGATAAGAGATTGGATGAGAAACTAGGCATGTATAATGCTTTTGTTTCTTTTGTGAAAAGCTCTAACTCCCCTATCCCTTCAATCGGAATTGAGCTTCCATTGGCTATTTGTACATTTCCATGACACGGCTGAAGGTTCTTTAGCATGTCTTGATCCTTGATCATGTGATGAGAAGCTCCCGAATCCACAATGATTATATTCTTCTTTATGGGGTTTTTAGAGCTGAGGAAACTCTTACCGGTTTCTGTGCGCTTGGCTAAGCTCTTGATGAGAGCCTCAAACTCGGATCTTCTGACCATATCTTCAACAGTTGTGCTATTCCCATGAAGGCTCTAGGTCCACTTCCATTCTCCTTTAGCCGCTTAGGCCTCAAGTGTGGATGAAGAGTCCAACACTTCTCCTTAGTGTGCCCCTTCATTTTACAATGCTCACATTCCAACACCCTCTTGTCAAATGTGAGATTCTTCCTTGCAAGATGTGCAGCCTCACTTGGTGCACGAAATAGGTCTTTTGACCCTTCCTCCCTTTGTATCATGCCACATACTTCTGCTAGACTTGGCAGCTTCTCAAATCTTAGTATGTGCTTGATGAGATCTTTGTATGCATTGAGTGCCAAGAGAAGTCCAAAAACTTGATCTTGGTCACGTCTTTCTCCTAGTTCGTTGGGGTCTACAGTTTGTTGCCTCAATATCTCCAACTCGGCCCACAAGCTTCTATATTCCCCAAACATTTCCTTGAACGGCTTCTCCTCTTGTGGAAGCTCATTCAACGCCCTCTTCACCTCAAATATCCTTGATATATTTGAGTTGTTTCCATATACTCCCTTGAGTATATCCCATAGCTCCTTGGCAGTATCCGAATATAAGTATGCCGCCAAGATGGATAGTTCTAGTGAACTTTGAAGTAGTGAAAGAGTGAACTGCTCTTCTTGCTCTTCCTTCTCATTGTATGGTATGGCCTCCTCCTTAAGCTCAATGAACTTCCAAAGTCCTCGGCCTCTTAGAACGGTCTTAGTAGTTTTTGCCCAAAGAAGATAGTTATCCCCCTTTAGGACAACAGAGATTGTGACACGATCTCGGTCATGCCCAAGATTCAACTTTCTCGTTGGTAGGTTGGAATGATAGACAGAAGGATAGAAGAAATCATATGGCCGAGTTGATGATGAAAAGGACCGTTTGAAGGTCTTCTTTGAAGCGGCCGAATGGTTCTTTGAATAGATATGGGATACATCCTTGCCTTAGTGAATCCAAGACTCGAACTGGACAAGGTGATGGATTGATCCGGGACACAAGAAGTTGCGGAAGACTCCTTGATACTCCTTGAGGTTTATTTTAGATATTACACACCTAATGAACACTCAACAATGTCTCTCCAAGATATGACACACTCGGGGAAGACAAAGGTTGATTTTCTGGATATGACACACCAGAGAACCGAGGTTGATTGTTGGATATGACATACCAAACAATCGGAAATGTTCTAAAAGAACTTAGAGAATTTTCTCTGAAAAAAAGTTGATTAAAAGATGGATGATTGCCGAGTGAGGCATACAATCGACTTATAAAGAGAGGTAACTTGAACAGACTCAAGTGCCTCGTGATTACTACTTTTGGGACTCTAAACAATCACCTAAGACTTTGAACAAAGACTAGAAGTCGACTAGACAAGAAAATAAAAGAGTTTGCGGAATAGAAAAGATGAAATAAAACCATAATCTAAGTTATATCATAAAGTTGATGCTTGAGTCGGTCCATAGCTTCATGAAATTGTCCAAGGCATCAAAGAAGCTCCTAAGCTAATCATCTAAGAGATATAAGTGAACTTGAGGCCTCATTAAAAACCTTAGCCAGAAAACCCATTGGGATAAAACCGAGCTTAAGGGAAAAAGAGCACACTCAAGTTACTTTGAAGATGATTTAACTTAGAGCGACTCGAATGGAAGTGAGCATGTCTTGCTGTTGTTTTTCCTTAGCTTTTTCATGCTTCCATGTGATCCTTAAGATGTTTCCTACAGCTTCTTGAAGTTCTCTTGATCTTGCCCGGGTCATAGGACCCTTGGGAATGGCCATGGTTCCTTCTTCTTTTCCTCCAAGTGTTGGCGTTTCCATGCTCATTTCATCCCCTCCCTCTTGAAAAAGATTTGTCCTCAAATCTGGATGATCTGCAATGAAAGGAACCAAGTCAGTAATATTAAAACTGTTGCTTATATCATACTTACCTTGCAAGTCCAACTGGTAGGCATTGTTGTTGATCTTTTTGATGATCTTGAAAGGTCTATTGATTTTTGGCATTAGATTGGACTTTCTTCCTTCCGGGAACCTTTCCTTTCTTAAGTGAATCTAGACTTGGTCACCTTCTTCAAAGACTTTTTCTTGTCTTCCCTTGTTGGCCTGCTTGACATATTGCTTTGTCCTTTCTTCAATGTTGTGTCTTGCTTGTTTGTGTATTTGTTGTATCAGTTCGGCCTTCTTCTTTCCATCAAAGCTAATTCTTTCACACTCAGGCAAAGGGATTAGATCCAAAGGGGAAGTTGGGTTGAACCCATAAACAACCTCAAAAGGAGAAAACTTAGAAGTAGAATGCACAGCATGGTTATATGCAAATTCACAGTGAGGTAGGTAATCTTTCCATGCCTTCAAATTTTTCCTTATGAATGCACGCAAAAGAGTTCCTAAAGTTCTATTAACTATTTCGGTTTGTCCATCAGTTTGTGGATGACAAGTAGTAGAAAACAACAGTTTGGTACCTAACTTAGACCAAAGGGTCTTCCAGAAGTAACTAAGGAATTTAGTATCTCTATCAGAGACTATGGTCTTAGGCATACCATGCAAATGTACCACTTCCTTAAATAACAAATTAGCAACATGCAATGCATCATCTGTTTTGTTACAAGCTATGAAATGTGCCATTTTGGAGAACCTATCTACTACCACAAAGATGGAATCCTTTCCAGTTCGAGTTCTAGGTAATCCAACAATGAAGTCCATGGATATATCATTCCAAGGATGATAAGGAATAGGTAAGGGAGTATACAAACCATGGCTTTGGACTTTGGACTTAGCTTGTTTGCAGGTTGTGCATCTTTCACAAATCCGTTCCACGTCCCTTCTCATGTGTGGCCAAAAGAAATGGTCTTGTAACACCTTAAGTGTCTTGGCAATGCCAAAGTGGCCCATGAGACTTCCTCCATGTGCTTCCCTAACAAATAAATCTCTCAACGAACAGTTAGGTACACATAGACGATTGTCATAAAAAAGATAGTCATCTTGCCGAAAGTAATGGCCAGAGGCAAATTTCTCACACATTCTATAGGCATCACAAAAGTCAGAGTCTGTTTCATACATACCTTTGATTTGCTCAAATCCTAAGAGTTTAGCATCAAGAGTACTTAAGAGAACATACCTGCGAGATAGTGCATCAGCCACTATGTTTTCCTTACCTTGTTTGTACTTGATTACATAGGGGAAAGTCTCTATGAATTCAATCCATCTGGCATGCCTCTTACTTAGCTTATTCTGACCTTTTAGATACTTGAGCGATTCATGGTCTGTATGTATCACAAACTCCTTAGGCCAGAGATAATGATGCCAAGTTCGGAGAGCTCTTACTAACGCATACATCTCTTTGTCGTAAGTAGCATAGTTGAGAGTTGCTCCTCCAAGCTTCTCACTGAAATATGCTATAGGCCTTTTCTCCTGCATTAACACAGCACCAATACCAATCCCTGAGGCATCACATTCAACTTCAAAAGTTTTGTTAAAATCAGGAAGGGCAAGAAGAGGAGAATTAGTAAGCTTCTCTTTAAGGCATTGGAAAGCGGCTTCTTGTGCTTCTTCCCACTTGAATCCTACTTCCTTTTTGATCACTTCGGTCAATGGAGCAGCTATGGTGCTAAAGTTCTGGACAAATCGTCTGTAAAAACCAGCAAGTCCATGGAAGCTTCTTACTTCACTAACATTGGTTGGACTGGGTCACTCCATGATAGCTTTGATCTTCTCCGGATCTACTTTCACGCCATCTGCACTTACAACAAAGCCTAAAAAGACCAAGTTATCTGTTCCAAAAGTACATTTCTTAAGATTGTCATAGAGTTTTTCCTTCCTAAGGACATTCAAAACCGCCTAGGTGATTAACGTGCTCATCCAAACTCTTGCTATAGACAAGGATATCATCAAAGTATACAAGCACACAAATGCCTATAAAGGACCTAAGCACATGGTTCATCAATCTCATGAATGTACTAGGTGCATTTGTCAGTCCAAAAGGCATACCAACCACTCATATAACCCATGTTTAGTTTTAAAAGCGGTTTTCCATTCATCCCCTTTTTTCATCCTAATATGACGGTATCCACTTTTAAGATCTATCTTAGAGAATATGCAAGAACCATGCAATTCATCCAACATGTCATCTAAACGAGGGATAGGGTGGCAATACTTTACAGTGATATTGTTAATGGCTCTGCAATCCACGCACATCCTCCAGGTGCCATCTTTCTTTGGAACAAGTAGTACCGGTATGGCACAAGGGCTCATGCTCTCTCGGATATGGCCCTTAGCCATTAGCTCTTCCACTTGCCTTTGAAGTTCCTTAGTTTCCACAGGATTGGTTCTGTACGCTGGACGGTTCGGAAGTGAAGCTCCAGGCACAAAATCAATTTGATGTTCAATCCCACTGATAGGTGGTAATCCCTTGGGATTCTCCTCCGGAAAGACATCTTCAAACTCCTGCAAAAGAAAAGAAATGTTGCTCGGAACTTCCGGCACTGAGTTAGTAAGGTTTACCAAAACCTCTTTGTAAACAAACAAGAGAATGGTTTGTTTAGAGAACATGGCTCTCTTAACAACACTAGATCTCACAAGGAAGTTTGATTATCTCTCGGGTTTGCTCTCAAAGGTCTTTTTCTTGATTTTTCTCAAACTCTCTTCTTTGTTTGGTGGTGAAGTGTTTAGGGATTCTCTCTCTTTGTCTTTTTGTTTTAGCCATAGTTGATCTTGATAAACTTCTGGTGGCGTCAATGGAGCAAGAATGGTCTTCTGGCCATTGTGTACAAAGGAATACCGATTGGTAAACCCATCATGGATGACCTTCTTATCAAACTGCCATGGCCTTCCAAGTAGAATGTGACCAGCCACTACAAGAAAACAGCGATATACCGACTACGTATAGTGACTAAATATTTAGTCGCCAAAGTTAGCGACTAATTCGCGACTTTTTGGTGACATATTTGCGATGAAAACAAATTGGTCATAAAATTGTCGCTAGTTACTGACTAAAACACGTAGTCGGTAGCTTAGTCGCTAATTAAGGACTAAATGATGACTATTTTGCAGACAGTAACCGTTAGTCGCTTAGTTGTCGGTACATTGGTGACTATTTTGCGATGCACCGACGGAGTCAGTATATGCCGGTGGGGAAGGTAGCACGTGTTAGACATTTTGGGTTGGTGTACCTGTTTTTAGCGACTAACATGCGTTGTCTTTCATTTGTCGCTATATTGTCACCTTTTAGTCGCTATTTAGTCACCAAAAATATCTATATAACCAAAATTCATCCATTTCTTCCCCTCATTTGTAGAAACAGGAAACAAAACTGTCACGAGAATTCTAGTCTAAAAATGTCGGGAAATCATAATTATAATAACTTTCGGGAGTGGATGTATAAGAGGTTCGATGAAGAGACAGGAAATTTCTCGGAAGAGTTCAGAAACGGGGTGGATCAATTTATGATGTTTGCAAATAGCCAGCCTCTAGCACAAAGTAATGGGGGTAAGTTTTCTGCCCTTGTAGTGTTTGCAAGAACAACAAATTTATTCCGGGGAGAAGAATTTGGAATCACATTTGTAGTAGAGGATTTATGCCGGATTATTATGTTTGGTATAAACATGGAGAAGAAATTAATATGGATTTAGGAACGAGTACTTATGTTGATTTGACATATAGTAGTGGGAATGAAAGAGTGGGTAATGTAGTAGAAGATAAATATGTGGATATGGTGAATGATGCATTTCGTGGTGATGTGAGTTTTGATGATAGTTATCAGAATGTAGAAGAACCGGTACAAAACCATTCAGATAAATTCTACAATCTATTAGAATGTGCAAAAAATCTATTATACGATGGTTGTCGTGAAGGTCACTCGCAGTTATCCTTAGCTGCTCGAGTGATGCAAAATAAGGCAGATTATAATATGAGTGAAAAACTAGTGGATTCCTTTTGCGAAATCTTGTCTGAGTATTTACCAGAAGGAAACCAGTCTACCGGTTCACATTACGAGACAGAAAAATTGATGCGTAACTTAGGTCTTCCATATCATACAATTGATGTTTGTGTTAACAATTGTATGATCTTCTGGAAAGATGACGAGAAGGAACATAATTGTCTATTTTGTGGTGCAAAAAGATGGAAACCTAAAGACGATCAACATAGAACAAAAGTACCATATAGTCGTATGTGGTATCTACCTATTGGTGACAGATTAAAGAGAATGTATCAGAGCGAGAAGACTGCAGCGGCAATGAGATGGCATGCCGAGCACCAATCAAAGGAGGGAGAAATGTGTCATCCTTCTGATGCAGCAGAGTGGAGATATTTTCAAGATCTAAATCCTCAATTTGCCGAAGAACCCCGTAATGTTTATCTTGGCTTATGTACCGATGGGTTCAATCCATTTGGCAAGTCTAATAATCATTCGCTTTGGCTTGTGATATTGACTCCATATAATTTACCCCCACATATGTGCATGAATACAGAGTACTTGTTTCTCACAATTCTCAATTCTGGGCCAAATCATCCGCGTGCTAGTCTTGATATCTTCCTCCAACCTCTTATTGAAGAGCTAAAAGAGTTATGGTCTTCTGGAATTGATGCATATGATGTGTCCTTGAATCAAAATTTTAATCTTAAAGCAGTGTTGATGTGGACAATAAGCGACTTTCCAGCGTATGGCATGTTATCAGGATGGAAAATACATGGTAAATTATTTTGTCCAGTTTGCATGGAAGATACAAAGTCTTTTTATCTACCCAATGGAAGGAAGACTTGTTGGTTTGATTGTCAACGAAGATTTCTACCATATGGTCATCCACTTAGGAGGAATAGAAAAGACTTTTTGAAGGGTAAAGATTGTTCGACAGAGTACCCACCTGAGTCTTTAACCGGTGAGCAAGTTTATTTTGAGCGGTTGAATGGTGTAAATCCACCAAAAACAAAAGATGTCGGTGGAAACGGTCATGAGAAGAAGACGCCTGGCTATGGGAAGCAACATAACTGGCACAAAGAAAGCATATTCTGGGAGCTACCATACTGGAAAGACCTCAATCTTCGGCATAATCTTGATGTGATGCATATAGAGAAGAATATTTTTGACAACATCATGTATACTCTTTGTCATGTGAAGGGTAAATCAAAAGACAACATCATGTCAAGATTAGATATAGAAAAATTCTGTTCGCGGCCACACTTACATCTTGATAATGAGGGTAAAGCTCCTTTCCCAGACTTCACATTGACAGAAGAAGCCAAAACAAGTTTATTGGAGTGTGTTAAGCATTCGGTGAAATTCCCAGATGGTTATTCTTCAGACTTAGCTAGTTGTGTTGATATGGAAAAGCGAAAGTTTACAGGCATGAAGAGTCATGACTGCCATGTGTTTATGGAGCGACTACTTCCATTTATCTTTGCAGAACTCCTATACAGGAACGTCCACTTTGCGTTATCAGGTACTAATAATGTATATATTATTGTAAACATGATTACAGTATTTAATGCAGTTTAATTAATTTTCTTATCTTGTAGGGATTGGAGCATTTTTCCGGGATTTATGTTCGAGAACTTTGCAAAAAAGTCGCGTTCAAATTCTAAAGCAGAACATTGTTTTAATCCTATGCAATTTGTAGAAGATTTTTCCACCATCATTTTTGATGTAATGGAGCACTTGTCTATACATCTCCCCTATGAAGCTGAATTAGGAGGCCCTGTCCAATATAGGTGGATGTATCCTTTTGAAAGGTTTTTCAAGAAGTTGAAAGGAAAAGCAAAGAGCAAAAGATATGCGGCAGGTTCAATTGTTGAATCATATATCAATGACGAGATTGCTTATTTCTCTGAGCACTACTTTGCTGCGAATATTCAAACAAAATCAAGGTAGGTTGTAAAATTATCCAAAGTTAGATTGGTAAAGACCTGAATTAATAAGCTTATTGATCAGGTTAAAAAGGTTCGATGAAGGTGAAGCTTCCGAATATCATGTCTCCGGAGTACCTTATATATTTACTCACATCGGCCGCCCAAGTGGAGAGATGGATGAAATATGGCTTTCAGAAAAGGACTATCATTGCGCACATGCATATGTTTTATGAAATTGTGACTATTTTAAGCCAATTGAGAGGTATATATATAAGTTGACATCTCTTTATTTTCACTAATTGATATGGTTTTAATCCACTATGATTTCTCATATATTTGTGTTGGTTTTCTATAGTATGTTCGAGGATTTTATTTCTGCCAAATATCCAGGACTTACCGAAAAAGAACTCTCTGTGAAAAGATCTGACGAATATCATCTATGGGTGAAAGAATATGTATGTTATGAACAAAATATTTATAACAATGTATGTATGCTTATTGATATTTTAATACAAATGTAGGTTTCTTATTGGAATGCCACGAATCCATTTCCTACTTGGGTGCAAGAGATAGTGCATGGACCTTTAAATAAGGTCAAAACCTGGCCAATATATTTTACAATAGGCTATTTGTTTCATACACAGAATCATGGCACGGGACGCAAGACATGTAACTATGGAGTATGTGTTAAATGTCAAAATTATGCGGATGCATCTGATGAAACAGATTTCTATGGGATCTTAACAGATATCATAGAACTCGAGTATGAAGGGATGGTCAACTTAAGAATCACACTTTTTAAGTGTTAGTGGTATGACCCTGTTATCAGTAGAGGCAATCGAAGGAGCAATGGTGGCATTGTAGACGTGCTTTCATCGAGAAAATACAATAAGTACGAACCATTTATTCTAGGTATGTATACACAAATTAATTTCAATATTGCTATATATAAACATGTTTATTTTTCAATTAATAAACATGTTCATGTTTCAAACAGACTCACAAGCGGATCAAGTATGTTATATTCCATACCCATACACGAAGAAACCAAAGTATTTGTGGCTAAATGTTTTAAAAGTTAACACGAGGGGAAACATTTCAGGTGAATATGAAAACAAAGAACCGACGCTGCTACAAACAGAAAATGATGATGCTGTATTGATGACTACAGTTGAAAATCTTGTAGTCGATAATTTGGTACAAAGAGTTAACCCAATAAACCTTGATTACGAAATCGATGATGCAGAACCAGAAGACGAATTTCGGTGTAATTTATCGTCTCCTGATGATGAACCTGAAGACGAAGAACCCTACTAAATATGTGTAATGTTAAATATGCTATCTTTCTTAAACTTTTAAAATAATATTTTTAATAATTTCAAATTATTGTATTTGAATTTATCAAAACTATTAATCAAAATTAGTAAATTCATAAAATTGATAATCCAAAATTATAAATTTCATAAAATTAATTTTTATGGTTAAAATTGAATTTTATAAAACTGAATTTGATTAAAATTGAATTTCATAAACCCTTAACCATTAATCCTTAATTTCTGGATTAAAATCCTAAACAGCTTTTAATTCTCTCTTAATCCCCCCCTTTACTTTGCAAAAATCTATCTTCTTCCTTCCTCCTTCCTCCTTCACTTCTTCTCTCTACGCGAAACCTCTATTTCCCTTAATCTTCCTTTACTTCCTCTTCACAATCACAAGCCTCCATTACTTACTCTCTCTAAGCCAATCCTCCTTTACTTTCTCCATTCACAATCATGTGATTCCTCTCTGTTCGCAAATCCAAAATCTCCTTTATTTCCTCATCTCTACTCGATTCTTCTCTTCGTAAATCTCTAACTTCCTCTACCTTCCTCACAAATCTATAACTTCCTTTACCTTACTCGCAAATCTTAAAACAAATCTCCTTCAAACCCTAATTTCTTCCTCTTTCTCTAAATCGATTTGGTTTGGTTGAAGATCTAAAATGTTGAATAAGAAAGCATCAAAGAAGAGAAAGGTAACTCACAATGTCTCTCAGAGACCTGGAACATGCAATACTCCGCAAAGACCAAACACTCTCCCACCTCAATACAACTCCACCCCCGTGCCACAACCTCCTCCTCAAAGTCATCAAGAAGCTACTGTAGAAGCTCCACTGCAAGAATCTCCACAACAGAACTCTCATGCCCCTTCGTCACAAGGAAACAATTTTGACGAAGCAGCTTCAGTAGTGCCGAATCTGGAGGAAGATTCTCTGAAGGCTCTCAACGCATTGCTTATGGTGCCAGATAGGGAGAGGTTCACTACTGTCCTCTCTCCAATACCAAGACCAAACACTACATGGTAATCTGTTCTATGTTTTAGTTGTTGTTAGTTTAAGTCAATCTTGTTCGTAGTTTAAGCCTTGTTCTTATAATGTGTCTTGTTAAACACTACGAATGTGTCTCACTTAAGCCTTGTTAAACACTAAGAATGTTTTTTTATTTCTCTTTTCTGAGCGCTTCAACATGTGAAACTGGGTTGTTAAGTCTATGTTGTTCTTACTAATGTTGCCTGATTATTTGTATTTCTAGGTTCACTCGGGACAGAAAATCAAAACTGGTTCGATCTTGCACCAAGATTTTCACTAACAAATTTAATGGACCTTACTACACATGGTTTTGTGTGCCTAAAGAGAGACGAGATCGATACTTCCTCGAGCTCGGGAGCTTACAGTCGATGAAGAAACAGCTATCTTTCTTCAGGTCAATCCACATTTTATATATTGCACATTCATATCATTAATTGATAATGATCACATGATAGTGGAATATACTCACAGTGCTTCTTTTATGTGATTGAAATTGATGAAAATGATATTGTAGGAGTTGTATATTACCTTATTTTTTATTTCAATTGTATTGACATAAAAAACAAAAATGATGATGATGATGATCTAGGAACAGCTCTTGTGTATTGTTAGGTTATCGTTTCTTTTGCATACTGTAAAGGTTTTTGTTCTTCTCTTATTCATATTCGATTTTCTAAGTAGCTTTTGGATTATTGGATTCATATTTATAATAATTGCTATCATTTTGGATTATTTTCATTATTAAGAGGATATCCATTAAACGTTCTTGACTATTTGTTTCTCTTACTTTTCAGTCCACTGACAAGGATTCACAAGGAAATCCTTATGGAATTGGAAGCCTCAAGCACAATCTTCTCAATGGCAAGCTCAAGGACCAACCGGGAGATGCTTTATCTTTTGTGTCAATCCAAGAGCAGCTTAAGGAAGCTCAACGTAAAATAGAAGAGAATGAAGCTGTTAATGCACGCCTTGTGGCTGAGCATTCTCGGGCTGTGGCTGAGCAAAAAGATAAGATAGAAGAGTTGGCCATGGTTGCTCAATACCTCCGACAGACTGATCCGCAGTACCTCGACTTCATTAAAACGCAAGCAGCTCCACCTAGTCCTTAGGTTACTTCTTTTTCTACTACTTAAACAACTAATAAGTCAATGGATGCTATTTGTCTCTTTTTAAAAACTAGTTGGAGTTTGTTTTCCTATTTATTGTATTTCCTAATACTCATTAATGTTTTAATTAATTTTATTTCAATTGTTCATTTTAAAATCATGCCAATTCTTGTTTCTTTTTATAAACAAAACGAAATCTCCAAATAGATACCAGATACTTGTTTTCAGTTCAAAATTTGTCACTAAATAGTCATTAATTAGTCGCCATGTAGTCAGCACGTAGTCGCCAAATTGTCACAAAATCTTCTTGTTCCGTATATGTGAAATTTAATTAGTCGCATAGTAAACACCAAACCGTCGTTCAATAGACATAATATTGTCCTCAATTAGTCACTAAATTTACCGACAAATTAGTGTCTACAAGCATTCTACTGTTACTTATATACAGAATAATCGCAAATTAGTCACCACGTTTACCAACTTATTTGTGGCTACTTGTACGCCTGTCGCTTATTAGTCGCAATATTGTCACTAGAGTTTTAACGACTACGTTTCCGACTATTGCACGACTATTGCAACTTCAAGCGGATTTAATCGTCAATTAGTCATTAATTAGTCATCAATTTACCGACTAAATTACGTCAACAAATCTTACCGACAATTTATTACCGACTTCATGCTTTAGTTGCTAGTTAGTAGTAATCCTCCTATCAGCGACTCATTAGCGACTATTTTTGTAGTTGCTAAATGGCTGTTTTCTTGTAGTGGGCCTCCATTGGTAGAACGTCACACAATATCTTGTCCTGATAGCCTTGTGAAGCATCTCTTCTAGGTCTCCATAAGTTTGAAGCTCCATCCTGTCTTGAATGTCTCTCGCTAAACCACTTAGAAATCTTGCCATTGTTGCCTTATGATCCTCATCTATGTCGGCTTTGATCATGAGAGATTCCATCTCTTGGTAATAATCCTCCACACTCTTACTGCCTTTGCTTAACCTCCTAAGCCTCTGGTGCAACTCTCGGTGATAGTGACTTGGAACAAACCGCTTTCTCATTAGGTTCTTCATCATCTCCCAAGTCTCTACATGCGGTTCTTGGTTGCGTCTCCTATTGGTAACAAGTTGATCCCACCAATTAATTGCATACTCATAGAACTCGGTTGCTGCCACTTGAACCTTCTTCCGTTCAGTGTAAGGCTGGCAATCAAAGACAAGTTCTATCTTCTTCTCCCACTCCAAGTAGGCGTCTGGATCATTCTTTCCATAGAATGGTGGTATTTTCAACTTAAGACCATTAAGATTATCTTCATGGTGTTCCCTTACTTCTCTTGCACGTCTTGGACGTCCATTAGAAGCTTGGCTTCCATGGCTGTCATAATCTGGCCCTTCATCTTCATCTATTGGCATTTGCGCCCTTCTTCTCCTTTCAGCAGGACGTTGGGGAAGTCCTTGGTTCACCGATTGCTGAATGGTGTCCATTCTCTCATGGACAGGGTCCAGTTCCTGCCTTAAGAGCCGCCTCATCTCTTCCATGAGGGTTTGTACGTCCATGTTTGGTTGTCTGGCTCTTCTTGGGCAGTTGGTATTTTCACTCCCAGCTTCACTATGAGACATCTTTCCTGCAAAACTTAACAAACAGTTAGAAGAATAAGCTCTCACTAGTGTTTCTCTCAAGTGTTTTCCTCTCAAGTGTTTCCTCTCAAGAGTTTCTCTCAAGTGTTTCTCTCAAATACTTCTCTCAAAAATTTTCTCACAGAGTTCTTATCAAAAAATCAAATCAAATTTGATGAGAAATATAACAACAACCCCGAATCCAATGATATGTAATATGTTTCTTGGTGACTTTTCTTTTGTTTTTGTTTTTGTTTTTGCTTTGTTTCGTTTCTTTTTTTTTTTTGAATGAGATCCAACGGATCTTTAGAAGAAATAGAATAGAAAGAATAGAAGAACAGAACTGGCGAGATGAGAATCTCGGCCAAGAAGATGAGGAGTTGGAAATGAAAGATCAAGAAGATGAAAGAACAAAAAGATGAACAACTTACTACCAAATCGAAAAAGCTTGCTCTGATACCAAATGACACGATCTCGGTCATGCTCAAGATTCAACTTTCTCGTTGGTAGGTTAGAATGATAGACAGAAGGATAGAAGAAACTATATGGCCGAGTTGATGATGAAAAGGACCGTTTGAAGGTCTTCTTTGAAGCGGCCGAATGGTTCTTTGAATAGATATGGGATAGATCCTTGCCTTAGTGAATCCAAGACTCGAACTGGACAAGGTGATGGATTGATGCGGGAAACAAGAAGTTGTGGAAGGCTCCTTGATACTCCTTGAGGTTTATTTTGGATATTACACACCTAATAAACACTCAACAATGTCTCTCCAAGATATGACACACTCGGGGAAGACAAAGGTTGATTTTCTGGATATGACACACCAGAGAACCGAGGTTGATTGTTGGAAATGATACACCAAACAATCGGAAATGTTCTAAAATAACTTAGAGAAATTTCTCTGAAAAGAAGTTGATTAAAAGATGGATGATTGCCGAGTGAGGCATACAATCAACTTATAAAGAGAGGTGACTTGAACAGACTCAAGTGCCTCGTGATTATTACTTCTTGGGAATTTAAACAATCACCTAAGACTTTGAACAAAGACTAGAAGTCGACTAGACAAGAAAATAAAAGAGTTTGCGGAATAGAAAAGATGAAATAAAACCATAATATAAGTTATATCATAAAGTTGATGCTTGAGTCGGTCCATAGCTTCATGAAATCGTCCAAGGCATCAAAGAATCTCCTAAACTAATCATCTAAGAGATATAAGTGAACTTGAGGCCTCATTAAAAACCTTAGCCGGAAACCCCATTGGGATAAAACCGAGCTTAAGGGAAAAAGAGCACACTCAAGTTACTTTGAAGATGATTTAACTTAGAGCGACTTGATGGAAGTGAGCATGTCTTGGTGTTGTTTTTCCTTAGCTTCTTCATGCTTCCATGTGATCCTTAAGATGTTTCCTACAGCTTCTTGAAGTTCTCTTGATCTTGCCCGGGTCATAGGACCTTTGGGAATGGCCATGGTTCCTTCTTCTTTTCCTCCAAGTGTTGGCGTTTCCATGCTCATATAAGATTGCTACTATATTCATATACATTCTCTAGTAGTAATACACAATCCCAGTTCTTTCACAACTTGAAGATCAACCGATCTCAAGGATATTAATCTCAGAGTGAATAGAACTTGGCAAGATGTATTTCTATAGATTAGAAGATTTGTAAATAGCTTAGAGAGATTATGAAGAGAGTTTAGGTGGTTGGATAAAGAACCTGCTCTGATACCATGTTGATTTTAAGAGTTTAGAGTATTAGTGAGTGTTTAATGTGATTAGAAAAGAGAGAATATATGTAATAAGTCTTTTCTTGTATTCTTATTATTTTTTCTACAAGAGCTTTACATGTGTTTATATAGAGATTACAAAGAGGAAGAGAGATGAGCTTGAGTTGGGTAACTCGAGGTGTCTAACTCGGGTTAGCACCTCAAGTTGCCCACTGTTTGGCTCCTGTTGCTGCAGCGCCCATGCCTTCTTCCTGCAGCGCCCATGCCTCCTTTGCTTCCTCATTTGGTTTAGTTAGCTTGTTTAGTTGATATCCAACAGCTTCCTTTTCTTCTAGTTCCTTATCAACTAACTCTTCTTCTAGTTCATTCACAACTAGTTCTCTTCTTTTCCCTCCTTCTCTTGAGTTTGAATTCTTCTTCTTGAGATCACATATTCCAACACATACAAGCTCAGGTGGCTGAATGACGATACCGAGTTGAAAATTTCAGAGCAAGTCACCATACCATTCAGCATTGGTAGGAATCAAGACCAGGTTATTTGTGATGTTGTTCCAATGAGAGCTGGCCATATTCTTCTTGGAAGGCCTTCACAGTATGATAGGGCTACATGTCATGATGGACGCAGCAACCATTACTCCTTCACTCATAATTGTTGGAATATGTGATCTCAAGAAGAAGAATTCAAACTCAAGAGAAGGAGGGAAAAGGAGAGAACTAGTTGTGAATGAACTAGAAGAAGAGTTAGTTGATGAGGAACTAGAAGAAAAGGAATCTGTTGGATATCAACTAAACAAGCTAACTAAACCAAATGAGGAAGCAAAGGAGGCATGGGCACTGCAGGAAGAAGGCATGGGCGCTGCAGAAACAGGAGCCAAACAGTGGGCAACTTGAGGTGCTAACCCAAGTTAGACACCTCGAGTTACCCAACTCAAGCTCATCTCTCTTCCTCTTTGTAATCTCTATATAAACACATGTAAAGCTCTTGTAGAAAATAACAATAAGAATACAAGAAAAGTCTTATTACATCTATTCTCTCTTTTCTAATCATACTAAACACTCTCTAATACTCTAAACTCTTAAAATCAACATGGTATCAGAGCAGGTTCTCTATCCAACCGCCTAAACTCTCTTCATAATCTCTCTAAGCTATTTATAAATCTTCTAATCTATAGCAATACATCTTGCCAAGTTCTATTCACTCTGAGATTAATATCCTTGAGATCGGTTGATCTTCAAGTTGTGAAAGAACTGGGATTGTGTATTACTACTAGAGAATGGAGATGAATAAAGTAGCAATCTCTGTTGTCCTAAAGGGGGATGACTATCTTCTTTGGGCAAAAACTACTAAGACCGTTCTAAGAGGCCGAGGACTTTGGAAGTTCATTGAGCTTAAGGAGGAGGCCATACCATACAATGAGAAGGAAGAGCAAGAAGAGCAGTTCACTCTTTCACTACTTCAAAGTTCACTAGAACCATCCATCTTGGCGGCATACTCATATTCGGATACC
Organism: Nasturtium officinale; assembly: GCA_963854855.1. Taxonomy (NCBI): domain Eukaryota; kingdom Viridiplantae; phylum Streptophyta; class Magnoliopsida; order Brassicales; family Brassicaceae; genus Nasturtium; species Nasturtium officinale. The sequence continues at coordinate 10,914,571 of OY978502.1, read as the reverse complement.
GCCAAGGAGCTATGGGATATACTCAAGGGAGTATATGGAAACATCTCAAATATATCAAGGATATTTGAGGTAAAGATGGTGTTGAATGAGCTTCAACAAGAGGAGAAGCCATTCAAGGAAATGTTTGGGGAATATAGAAGCTTGTGGGCCGAGTTGGAGATATTGAGGCCACAAACTATAGACCCCAAGGAACTAGGAGAAAGACGTGACCAAGATCAAGTGTTTGGACTTCTCTTGGCATTCAATGCATCCTACAAGGATCTCATAAATCACATACTAAGATTTGAGAAGCTGCCAAGTCTAGCAGAAGTATGTGGCATGATACAAAGGGAGGAAGGGTCAAAAGACCTATTTCGTGCGCCAAGTGAGGCTGCACATCTTGCAAGGAAGAATCTCACATTTGACAAGAGGGTGTTCGAATGTGAGCATTGTAAAATGAAAGGGCACACTAAGGAGAAGTGTTGGACTCTTCATCCACACTTGAGGCCTAAGCGGCTAAAGGAGAATGGAAGTGGACCTAGAGCCTTCATGGGAATAGCACAACCTGTTGAAGATATGGTCAGAAGATCCGAGTTTGACGCTCTCATCAAGAGCTTAGCCAAGGTCACAGAAACCGGTAAGAGTTTCCTCAGCTCTAAAAATCCCATAAAGAAGAATAGAATCATTGTGGATTCGGGAGCTTCTCATCACATGATCAATCAAGACATGCTAAAGAACCTTCAGCCGTGTCATGGAAATGTACAAATAGCCAATGGAAGCTCAATTCTGATTGAAGAGATAAGGGAGTTAGAGCTTTTCACAAAAGAAACAAAAGCATTATCTTGCCTAGTTTCTCATCCAATCTCTTATCCGTTCATAGAGCTACAAAAGATTTGGATTGTGTGGAATTGTTTGGGACTGACTTTGTTAAGTTTCAGGACCCTAAAACAAGTTATGTGCTCGGTGAAGGGAAGGTGAAGGATGGAGTGTATCTGTTGGAGACAAATAAAAAAGAAAACCTAAAAGCTCTTGGTATGAAGGCGGATAAAGAAGTTTTTGGCAAGAAGGAGATTGAAGATAGCTCATTCTGGCATGGAAAGCTAGGACATCCAAGTTCAGCTGTCCTCAAGATGGTCTTACCCAATCTCGTTCAAGAAGAAGTAGTCTGTGAAGCATGTGTACTAGGGAAACATTGTAGACAAATCTTTCCCTCTTCATATACAACTTGTGATGAAGCTTTTGGCATTGTACACTCGGATGTATGGACCACCCCATGTAATTCAAGAGATCAATATAAATATTTTGTTTCATTCATTGATGACTACTCAAGACACACATGGATCACACTTCTACATTCCAAAGATCAAGTATATGAAGCATTCACTAACTTCACTAAATACATCTCTACCCAATTCAAGACAAAAATCAAGGTCTTAAGAAGTAATAATGGAGGGGAGTATGTGAGCAAATGATTCAAGGAGCTACTCAACAACTTGGGTATCATACATCAAACATCCTGTGCATACACTCCACAACAAAATGGGGTAGCAGAAAGGAAGAATAGACACCTAATGGAAGTAGCAAAAGCTCTCATGATTGCCAAAGGAGTACCTAAGTTTCATTGGGGAGATGCAGTGATGACTTCAAGTTACTTGATCAACCGGCTTCCAACCAAGAACCTAGACAATAAGTCACCATTTGAAGTGCTATACAAGAAGAGACCAAGCTTGAATCATATGAAGACCTTTGGATGTACATGTTTCATGTTTCTACCAGAGGGACAAAGAAGCAAGCTTGTACCTAGAAGCATGAAGTGTGTATTCATTGGATACTCACCAGCTCAAAAGGGTTACAAGGTCTACAATCCGGAGACAAGAAGGGTCTATGTGTCTAGAGAAGTAAAGTTCAATGAAAAAGAAAGCTTTTATGGAACTAAGAATCATGATACTTCTGAAGGTATGGTCCCATCATCCATGGATTGGATGCAGTTTGATGAGGCGCCAATAACAAGGGATGAAGTACAAGGAGAGAGTATAGCATCTGAGGACATCATGGAACCAGACCAAGATTCAGCTGAAGAAGAAGATAATATTGAGGAAGATGAAACTGAGTCAATCATAACTCTAAGAAGAAGTACAACTATGGCTACAACAACTCTGCCATGCTCCAAGGAGAGTCTAGTGCGAGTAATCTTCCTTGTGTGATAAGAGAATGCCCTGAGCGTACAACGAGCTTAGATCTCGATCCTATTGGCGACAGCACTCTCTTATCACAAGGGGAGATAACACTCAAACTAACACTATCACATATCCCATTGAGATGTTTTGCTCATTGGCATCCTTACCTATGGAGCATAAAGCTTTTCTTGGAAAAATCAGCAAAGAATCCATACCTAACTCATATGAAGAAGCGTGTGAGAGTGGAGTATGGGTAAAAGCCATGGAAGAGGAAATGAAGTCCATGGAAAGGAATCATACTTGGTACTTAACCGATTTACCAAGGGATAAGAAGCCAGTTGGGTGTAGATGGGTGTATACAATCAAATACACAAGTGATGGGAGGATAGAAAGATACATGGCAAGGTTGGTAGCAAAAGGGTATACTCAAATCTATGGGGAGGATTATACCGAGACATTTGCTCCGGTTGCTAAGCTCCACTCCATCAGAATTCTAATCTCGGTGGCAGTGAACTTGAAGTGGGATCTATGGCAGATGGATGTCAAGAACGCCTTCTTGCAAGGGGATTTGGAAGAGGAAGTGTATATGGATCCACCCCAAGGATATCTTAAGGAAGGCAACAAAGTTTGTAGATTTTTAAGAAAGCAATCTATGGGCTAAAACAATCTCCAAGAGCATGGTACCAAAGGCAAAGCGCTTGTCTGTTGGAGAAGGAATTCATAAGATCTGAAGCTGATCATACTCTCTTCACAAGGCAAAGTGGAAGAGGAGTAGTGGTGGTCTTGATCTATGTTGATGACCTAATCATCACAGGAAGTGACAAAGATGGAGTAGATCAAATCAAGAAACTCTTGAAGGCTGTTTTTGATATAAAGGATCTGGGAGAGCTTAAGTACTTCCTAGGGATTGAGATGACACGGTTTGAAGATGGGATGTTCATCTCTCAAAGGAAATATGTACTTGACCTTTTGGAAGAAACAGGGAAGCTAGGATCCAAGCCGGCTAAAACCCCAATAGAAGAAGGCTACCAAGATAATCCTAAAGGGGAGCGATTGGAAGATATTAAGAGGTATCAAAGGATGGTGGGCAAACTCATTTACCTTACTATCACAAGGCCGGATATTTGCTTTGCAGTAAACCGTATGAGCCAACATATGCAAAGACCAACCATGCATCATTGGAACATGATTGAGAGGCTGCTAAGGTATCTAAAAACAATCGCGGAAAAGGCATATGGATGAAGGCTAATGGAAACACAAAGGTTCAAGGATATTGTGATGCGGATTGGGCTGGTGATAAGAAGGATAGAAAATCCACATCTGGTTTTTGCACCCTTGTGGGAGGCAATCTAGTGACTTGGAGGAGTAAGAAGCAGAAGGTCATAACCTTATCTAGTGCTGAAGCCGAGTATAGAACTATGAAGGAGGTAACAAAAGAGTTAATTTGGATAAAAGCACTCCTAGATGATCTTGGGATACATGAAGCTGAAGCAATGCTATTGTATTGTGATAATCAAGCTGCAATACATATAGCATCCAATCCAGTATTCCATGAAAGAACCAAGCACATAGAAGTTGATTGCCACTTTGTGAGAGGGAAGATTCAAGAAGAAATCATTAAAACGACCTTTGTAGCCGGCAAGGATCAACTAGCAGATATCTTCACTAAAGCAACCTCAGCCATTACTTGTGATCACATTCATGGCAAGATCGGCCTTAAGGATCTCCATCGACCAATCTTGAGGGGGAGTGTTAGAATATGTGATCTCAAGAAGAAGAATTCAAACTCAAGAGAAGGAGGGAAGAGGAGAGAACTAGTTGTGAATGAACTAGAAGAAGAGTTAGTTGATAAGGAACTATAAGAAAAGGAAGCTGTTGGATATCAACTAAACAAGCTAACTAAACCAAATGAGGAAGCAAAGGAGGCATGGGCGATGCAGGAAGAAGGCATGGGCGCTGCAGGAAGAAGGCATGGGCGCTGCAGGAAGAAGGCATGGGCGCTGCAGCAACAGGAGCCAAACAGTGGGCAACTTGAGGTGCTAACCCGAGTTAGACACCTCGAGTTACCCAACTCAAGCTCATCTCTCTTCCTCTTTGTAATCTCTATATAAACACATGTAAAGCTCTTGTAGAAAATAACAATAAGAATACAAGAAAAGTCCTATTACATCTATTCTCTCTTTTCTAATCATACTAAACACTCTCTAATACTCTAACTCAAGCTCATCTCTCTTCCTCTTTCTAATCATACCCAACTCAAGCTCATCTCTCTTCCTCTTTGTAATCTCTATATAAACACATCTAAAGCTCTTGTAGAAAATAACAATAAGAATACAAGAAAAGTCTTATTACATCTATTCTCTCTTTTCTAATACTCTAAACTCTTAAAATCAACAAAAATGACCGTAAGTTTAATCTTGCCCCTCTTAGTCCATCAAAAGTTCATGAACTGCAAAAACACATGCACAAAGAGGAAGAGGTAAGGATCTCTAGTCTCTATATAAGCACTAATGATGTTCATAAAAATGTTTGTGCCAAGGGCACCGTGCTACTAATGGTTTTTAAAGAGTGTTTAAGTTCAGGTATAGGAGAAGTGGATCTTCCCATGGAGATACAAGCTGTTCTAAATCAATACAAGAACGTGTTTCCGGAAGAAATACCACCAGGGCTTCCTCCTATCCGTTGAATAGAGCATCAGATCGATCTTATACCAGGATCACCTTTACCTAACAAGCCAGCATACCAAATGAACCCAGAAGAGTCAAAGGAGCTAGAAAAACAAGTACGGGAGCTAATGGAGAAAGGATATATTAGGGAAAGTCTCAGCCCTTGCACGGTACCAGTCCTTTTAGTTCCAAAGAAAGATGGTACATGGAGGATGTGTGTTGACTGCCGTGCCATCAACAATATCACCATCAAATATCAGCATCCGATTCCAAGGCTAGATGACATGTTGGACGAGCTAAGTGGTGCCATCATATTCTCAAAAGTTGACTTGAGGAGTGGATACCACCAGGTAAGGATGAGAGAAAGGGATGAGTGGAAGACGGCTTTCAAGACTAAGCAAGGTCTCTACGAGTGGCTTGTTATGCCATTTGGACTGACAAACGCCCCCAGCACCTTCATGCGTCTAATGAACCAGGTTCTTAGGTCTTTCATTGGTAAATATTTTGTTGTATACTTTAATGATATACTTATCTATAGTAAGTATTATTCTGATCATATTGAGCATTTAGGAATTATTTTGAAAACGCTTCAAAAGGAAGGCCTTTATGCCAACCTAAAGAAGTGCACATTTTGTACTGAAAAGTGTGTGTTCTTAGGCTTTGTAGTGAGTAAACAGGGTCTGCAAGTGGATGAGGAAAAGATCAAAGCAATTCATGAGTGGCCTACTCCAACATCTATTGGGCATGTACGAAGCTTTCATGGACTTGCAAGCTTCTACAGAAGGTTTGTCAAGGATTTTAGTACTGTGACTGCTCCAATGACTGCTGTGATCAAGAAAAACGTGCCCTTCTCTTGGGGGAAAGCTCAAGATCAGTCATTCAATACGCTGAAGGAGAGACTCACACAAGCACCAGTTCTAGGCCTACCAGATTTTGAGGTTATGTTTGAAGTTGAATGTTATGCTTCGGGTTGGGGATTGGAGCTGTACTACATCAAAGGAAGAAACCTGTAGCATTCTTTAGTGAGAAATTGAATGGAGCTACGCTGAATTATCCAACATATGACAAGGAGTGGTATGCCTTAGTTCGCTCTCTAGAAACCTGGCAGCACTACTTGTTATCCAAGGAGTTCATCATCCACACTGATCATGAAACTCTCAAGCACCTTAAGGGCCAGACTTCACTTAAGAGAAGACATGCCAAGTGGCTGGAGTTCATAGAAACATTTCCCTATGTGATCAAGTATAAGAAAGGTAAGGAGAATGTAGTAGCAGATGCTTTGTCAAGAAGGTATGCTCTTATATCTACTATGGAGGCCAAGATAATGGGCTTTGAGCACATCAAGCAACTGTACAAGGATGATCCAGAGCTAGGAGAGTGTTACCAATGACCAGGTCAGGGAGTTTACAAGGCATTCTACTTACATGACAGGTTCCTGTTTAAAGATAAGCGATTGTGCATACCCCAAAGTTCTATGCGTGAGTTGATACTTAGTGAAGCACATGGTGGAGGTCTGATGGGTCACTTTGGAGTAGACAAGACTCTTGCTGTAGTAATGGAGCATTTCTTTTGGCCTCATCTGAAGAAGGACGTTGAGAGGTTTTGTTCCAGATGTGTTGTTTGCCACAAAGCCAAGTCCAGGTTACATCCTCATGGTCTTTATTTACCATTACCTATTCCTAATGCCCCTTGGGTAGATATATCCATGGATTTTGTCTTAGGTTTGCCAAAGATTAGGCACAAAGATTCAATATTTGTTGTTGTGGACCGATTCTCTAAGATGGCTCACTTCATCCCTTGTAACAAGACCAATGATGCAACCCAAATAGCAGATTTGTTCTTTAAAGAAGTGGTACACCTTCATGGTATACCGATGACCATAGTCTCTGATCGTGATACTAATTTTCTCGGACATTTTTGGAGGACCCTATGGAGAAAGTTAGGCACTAAGCTCTTATTTTCTACAACTTGTCATCCCCAAACAGATGGACAAACCGAAGTGGTAAACCGAACTCTCTCAACTTTACTTAGAGCTACTCTTGGTAACAATATGAAAACTTGGCTTGACTGTATTCCTTTTGTTGAGTTTGCATATAATAGGGCTGTGCACTCGGCTACAAAACTATCTCCCTTCGAGATAGTCTATGGAATTAACCCTTTTTCTCTAGTGTATTTAGTTTCTTTGCCACAGATAGAACAGGTTAGACAAGATGATTTGAGACGTGGAGAGATCATCAAGAAGTTGCACATCAAAGCTAAAGAGCATTTAGAAGCAAAGGCTGCAGATTACAAGCGCAGGGCAGACCAAAAGAGAAAGGAGATATTGTTCGAACCGGGAGATTGGGTCTGGCTACATATGAGGCCGGAGAGGTTCCCCAAGTAAAGATCATCCAAATTAGCACCCAGGGGCGATGGACCATTCAGAATACTTGAAAAGATCAATGACAATGTGTATCGACTAGAGCTGCCAGGTGAGTTTAAAATGTCTCACACGTTTAATGTTGCTGACTTGACCTCCTATGATACAGGGGAATCAGTTTTGAGGGCAAAATCTTTTCAAGAGGGAGGGAATGATGCAGACATCAATCCTAATACCATAGAGGACGAGCCACATTCAGTACCAGAGGTCAAGGAAGGACCCATGACACGCTCTAAATCAAAACAGCTCCGGAAAAGGTTCAACTTAGCTGTACAAAATATTGTGAACATTTTAGAAACTGGAGGAGTCTTCTGGTCTGAACCAAACCTCTGTGAGGAAGAGCTTTCCGAAGCTTTCACTAAACTCAGACTACATCAAGCCCAGGTATGGACTCTTCTTTGGCAGGAGAAAAGATCTTTACAAGTAAGGAGACGGCATTGAAGCTTCAAAAGGCGCACGGGTCAGGTTTCAGCTCCAATGATGAACAAGAGAATCAAGGACAAGATCCAATCAACAAGGACGTGAGAGGACATCCAGAGAGTGATCAAAGCATGTTAGAGAAGCCCCAAGAAGATTTCTACATCACAGAGCCAGGGCATCATCGTGGAGCACAAGAGAGGGTTCAAGAAAGCGCCATTAAATCTCTAATGTGTCCAGGTAAGTTGTATTCAATTTATAATATTTTGGCAGGTCAAGATAATCTCAGAAACACATAAGGACGTCCTCAAACAATATGCTGAGGAAAGTTTAAGTAGTTTCCTTATTTGAATTTTCCTTTTGTCTAAAAACGGTAGTTTGTTGTGTCTTTGTTTTTGCATTTTTTTTTGGTTCTTGTTGCGTTTATTTATTTTATTTTGGGCCCTAGGGCTAGCTGACGGACTCTTATAAAGTTCCCCTGCAGCTGTGTAATATTTGGCTACCTTTTGATTAATAAAATAACGCCGTTTCTTGCTCTTCTTCTCTGCGAGTTCCTTTTAAGAGATTAGGGTTTTTGCTTTGTCTTGTTGAGTGATTCTGCAAGGCTGAGTGTTTGTGCTGTATCAGAGATCAATCACACCTCTGTGGTGCACCTCAATTCGCCATCACAACTCATTTTACTGATCCCACATGAGAGAAGCACTCGCCATCGTGTCAGATCCCCATCTACAATCATCTCCTCTTTACCAAGTGAGAAGCGACCTGTAACGGCCCTAAACTTTTCATCATGTCTATGGGCCGGACCAAGAGGTTACAGTCCTTTCCTCATTACTTTTATGGGCCGTGCACTCATTTCCGTGGGCTGGATCAATCACAAGAAGGTTCTACATGGTTGGCCAAATATGGTAGGATATCTCCAAGACATTATCACCAAGTCAAATCCCTACATATCTGCCCAGCACTTATTGAGAATATTCATCAGATCCCTTCAAATCTTCCAGCATTTATAGGTATCTTGTAATTATGGCCATATCTTCAATATTGGCCCTTAGATCAGGTTAATCTCCACCATCCATTCTGGAGGTGTTTTTGTATAAATAGGGGGTCACACCCTCATTTGTAATCATCCATCATTTTCTATCAATACCAGAGCAATTCAGTATTCACTTGTCTTTTCCAATCTTTTCTTTCTTTCTGAGTTCTTTTTGCATAAAGGATCAGACTTCTTGAGGGTTAGGCTGCCTAGTCTATTCATCTAGGGCAGATAGAGAGACTAGGGCCGCACGGTTTGATCCCAATAGATCAAGTCCGTGACACGTGGTATCAGAGCCAGGTTCAAAAAAAAAAGACAAGAAACTTTCTGAAAATGGTGGGACACTGCGAGGATGATGTTATCGAGGATAACAACGGTGAAAACATCAATGAGCGGGAGGCCTTTGATGTGAATGTGCCAAAGAAGAAGCGTGACAAGAGCAGGGTTCGAGATGAGCTCAGATCTTTGGGTGACGCGGTGAGCGACATTGGCGAGAGGCTCGAGCGTGTCGAGCACTCGACCATCGAGTTGGAGAACATGGTGTTCACCGAGCTCGGTGGAGTTAAGCAAGATGTTGGGGGAATTAAGAGACAACTCCTCCAAGTTGAAGAGAAGGTGATGGGCCTTGTCCAAGCATTACATGTGAGCGTCGAGGCGATGCAAGAAGATCTTACATTGTGTAAAAAGGCAGTTGCCAATGGGGGTGCCAGTAACGTTGGGGCGGGTAGAATGGACTACCCAAAACCATCACGATTTGATGGATCTCATGATGCCAAGGAAGTTGAGAATTTCCTATGGCAAATGGAGCAATACTTTGACAATCTCGGGCTAGGACACGAGTTGGCAAAGATTAAGGCGGCCACATCATATCTCACTGATACGGCAATGCTGTGGTGGCGAAGGCATCATGCAGACATTGAGAGGGGCACGTATCGGATGGATATGTGGGAAGAATTCAAGAAGGAGCTTAAATGACAGTTCTACCCCGAGAATGTTGTTTATGAGGCGAGAAGAAAACTAAGGGAACTCCGGCAAAAGGGTACAATCCGAGAGTATGTTACGGAATTTACTACCATTACATTGCAGATTCCCAACCTTTCTGATCAGGACTTGGTGTTCCATTTCATTGATGGACTCCAAGGATGGGCGAAGCAAGAGTTGCAACGCCGGAGTGTTAATTCCATAAACGAAGCTATTGCAACTGCCGAATCCCTCTCGGACTTCCGCACAGCCCAACCCGAAGCCTACAAGAGGAAGGTTGTGAAAAGGGGTGGAGGAGAGAGGAAGGACTCACTACAACCGTCTTACACTTGGAACCATGGAAAGAGTACGGTGCAGGAAGAGTATGAAGCCAAGAAACGCTCTTTTGTTCCAAGAAGTGGTTGTTATGGGTGCAAAGGACCACATCCGGCACGGAATTGTTCAAAACTTGGATCTTTGTCCGCACTCATCGAGCAAGCAGAGGTGGATGCTTATGAGGAGCCAGGGGTGCTTGGGTCCTTACAACTGCTTAATGCCCTAAGGACGGCTCCAACGCAAAAGGGAGCAAGTAAGGGGTTGATGTATGTGGATGTGAACATCAACGGACAAATAACCCAAGCAATGGTTGACACTGGTGCCACCCATAATTTCTTCTCGGAAGGAGAAGCGAAGGGACTTGGCTTGTCATGGGTAAAGGGGGATGGTTGGCTCAAGTCCGTGAATGCCAAAGCCCGACCACTCCATGGTGTTGCACAGGGTGTTCCACTGAGCGTTGGAGTATGGAAAGGTACAGTAAAATTATCTGTTGTACCTATGGATGATTTCAAGGTGGTGTTAGGCCTTGAACTCCAAAGACAGGTTTCGGCTATACCGATGCCTGCTCTCAGCACAGTATGCATCCTTGAGAAGGGTTCACCGTGCATGATCCCCACTGTGGAAGTCTCGTGGGAGAAGAATGGCAAAGTTAGGCAACTTTCAGCCATGCAACTTTCAAAGGGGATAAGACGGGGCGAGAAGACATATCTTGCCGTGCTGAAGTTGGATGATGAGTTTAGAGAAGTCGCAGTCATTCCACCCATGATTGAGAAAGTCCTTGACCAGAATAAGGACGTGATGCCAACCAAGCTTCCGGAGAAGTTACCACCTAGGAGAGAGGTGGACCATCAGATCGAGCTAGAAGTTGGAGCTAAACCACCCGCAATGGCTCCGTACAGAATGGCTCCCTCCGAGCTCGCAGAATTAAGGAAGCAATTTGAGGAGCTGCTTTCAACGGGAATGTTAAGACCATCCAAGGCTCCATATGGTGCCCCGGTGTTGTTTCAAAAGAAGCATGATGGCTCTTTGCGGATGTGTGTGGACTACCGGGCGCTTAACAAGGTAACCATCAAGAACCGCTATCCGATTCCTCTGATCGCGGATCTGTTTGATAGGTTGGGAATTGCAAAGATCTATACCAAAATGGATCTACAGAAGGGTTACTATCAAGTTCGGATTACCGAAGGTGATGAACCTAAGACGGCATGTGTTACAAGGTATGGTTCATTTGAATGGCTGGTTATGCCCTTTGGCCTTACGAATGCACCTGCAACGTTCTGCACACTGATGAACCAGATCTTCCAACCCTATCTCGACCGGTTTGTGGTGGCATATCTTGATGACATCGTCATCTATTCCAACTCAATGGAGGAATACGTTAGCCACTTACAAACGGTGTTCCGAGTTCTACGAGAAAATGAGTTGTATGTCAAGCGGGAGAAGTGCACCTTTGCTACAGAGGAAGTTAAATTCTTGGGGCATGTTATAGGGCATGGAAGACTCAAGATGGATGATGCCAAGATCACCGCTATCACAGACTGGATGGCACCTACCAAAGTATCGGAGCTGCGATCATTCCTTGGATTGGTGAACTATTTTCGGCGATTCATTCAGGGATACTCAAAGAAAGCGGCACCCTTGACTGACCTTCTCAAGAAGAAGAAGGTATGGGATTGGTCAACTCAATGCAACGATGCCTTTGAAGAACTAAAATCAGCAATTATTCGTGAACCCGTACTTGTTCTTCCGGATTTCAATAATCCATTTGAGGTACACACAGATGCTTCCGATTTTGCTATTGGTTGGGTTCTTATGCAGGGGGGACATCCAATAGCTTTTGAAAGTCACAAGCTCAATGACACGGAACACCGCTATAAAGTTCAAGAAAAGGAAATGACGGCAGTTATCCATTGTTTGCGAGTTTGGCATCATTATTTGTTAGGCTCTCCTTTCTCTGTCAAGACGGACAATGTGGCAACAAGTTACTTCCAAACTCAGAAGAAGTTATCACCAAAGCAAGCAAGGTGGCAGGATTTCCTAGCCGAGTTTGACTTCTCCCTAGAGTACAAGCTGGGGAAAGGTAATGTTGTTGCCGATGCACTTAGTCAAAAGATCGAACTTGCTTCAATCAGCCAGGCTGAGAGTACATTCTTGAGTCGTGTCCGAGAGGGACTCGATCAGGATCCCACAGCCAAGGTGTTGGTAAAGTTGGCTTTAGAGGGAAAGACCCTCCGGTTTTGGGTGGAAGATGGGATACTCTACACCAAAGGTAGACGAGTTGACGTGTCCAATCATGGGAGTTTACAACGTGATATCATCCGAGAATGTCACGACACTCAGTGGGCTGGACATCTGGGGCAAAAACGGACAAGGGTGCTTGTAGAAGCTGTGGAGCTATATGTGAAGACTTGTCTTGTGTGTCAGCAAGACAAGGCGGAGAATAAACAACCAGCTGGGTTGTTGGAACCATTACCCATACCACAAAGACCTTGGGAATCGGTTTCCTTGGACTTTATCAGCGCCTTATCTGAATCCGAGGGGTTTGGTTCAATCATGGTGATCATTGACCGGTTTTCAAAGTATGGCACCTTCATAGCATGTCCGAGAGACTGCAGAGCAGAAGGAGCAGCTCGGGCATTCTTCAAAAACGTGGTCAAGTTCTGGGGGCTACCCAGAAACATTGTTAGTGACCGAGATCCACGATTTACCGGGAGACTTTGGACAGAGTTGTTCAAAACCTTGGGCACGGGGCTTAATTTCTCTACCAGCTTCCACCCACAAACAGACGGTCAGACAGAACGGGAAAATTCTCTATTGGAGTGTTACCTTCGGCATTCTGTAAGTGCCAATCAGGAAGACTGGGCAAAGTTGTTGGACATTGCCCAATTCTCATACAACTTGCAGCGGAGTGAGGCAACAGGAAAGAGTTCCTTCGAGCTTTCCACCGGGAAATAGCCAGCAACTCCCCATGTGCTAGCCATGGCACACAATGAGACACGTAGTCCAGGAGCACAGAAGATGGCCAAAACATGGGAAGATCATGCTGACTTTGCAAGAATTTGTTTGGAGAAATCTCAAAAACGGATGAAGAAGTGGGCCGATGAGAAGCGGCATCCACTTGAGTTCCAGATAGGGGATCAAGTATTGGTGAAACTCCTTCCCCACCAGTTCAAAATCTTCCGGAGCATGCACAAGGGCTTAATCCAGAGATATGAAGGACCTTTCATGATCATGGCTAAAGTGGGTAAGGTTTCCTACAAACTCGATTTACCCGATTTCTTGAAGATTCATCCGGTCTTTCACGTCAGCATGCTTAAGCAATATCATGAAGATATTGAGGATCAAAGTCATGGGCAATCAACACGGGCACCACCAATCATGACCAAGTCCTACGACATGGAGATTGAAGAAGTGCTCTCATCAAGAGTAGTCCAGAAGCGGGGTGTGCCGCGTCAAACACACTTCCTTATTCAGTGGAAAGGATCACCGGTTTCAGAAGCAATATGGGAGCGAGAAGGCGACTTGTGGCAGTTCAAAGAGCAACTTAAGGCATACTCAACGATGAGGACATCATTGAATTAGGTGGGGGAGAGTGTAACGGCCCTAAACTTTTCATCATGTCTATGGGCCGGACCAAGAAGTTACAGTCCTTTCCTCATTACTTTTATGGGCCGTGCACTCATTTCCGTGGGCTGGATCAATCACAAGAAGGTTCTACAAGGTTGGCCAAATATGGTAGGATATCTCCAAGACTTTATCACCAAGTCAAATCCCTACATATCCGCCCAGCACTTATTGAGAATATTCATCAGATGCCTTCAAATCGTCCAGCATTTATAGGTATCTTGTAATTATGGCCATATCTTCAATATTGGCCCTTAGATCAGGTTAATCTCCACCATCCATTCTGGAGGTGTTTTTGTATAAATAGGGGGTCACACCCTCATTTGTAATCATCCAGCATTTTCTATCTATACCAGAGCAATTCAGTATTCACTTGTCTTTCCAATCTTTTCTTTCTTTCTGAGTTCTTTTTGCATAAAGGATCAGATTTCTTGAGGGTTAGGCTGCCTAGTCTATTCATCTAGGGCAGATTGAGAGACTAGGGCCACACGGTTTAATCCCAATAGATCAAGTCCGTGACAGACCGCCAACTTGTGAAGCCACTACCTCTATCTTGTATCATGGTCCCAGATCCTCCTTGTCATCTATATCATCCTTGGACTCCATCTCACTATTTTTCATGAGAATCATCACTCGTTGGTTAGGACATTTGTTGGCATAGTGTCCTAGTGCATGACACTTGAAGCACTTGATGTCTCTAGCACGGCTGGAAGTCTCCACTGTTTTTCCTTTGTCAACACAAGCAGAAACATCAGTTTAAAAATAATTTGTTATGTTTGAAGACTTACCTTTGTCTTGATAGCTAGATTTGGGAGTAAAGACCGGTTTGGAGTAGCTCTTTCTCTTGGTTTGTTGCTCGATCAGAATGACTTTGTGCAACATCTGGTTTAGACTTTCATAGTCTTGAAGCTCCATTCGATCTTGGATGTCCCGGTTGAGTCCAGCAAGAAATCTGGCCATGCTTGATTCCAATGTCTCATCTACATCGGCCTTGATCATCAGGATCTCCATATCCTGGAAGTAATCTTCTACGGACTTGGTTCCTTGCAGCAAACGTCTCAGCCTTTGGTGAAGGTCACGATGATAGTGTTCTGCAACAAAATGTCTCCTCATCAAGGTTGTTAGTCCATCCCATGAAGTTATTGGTTGGCCTCCATTCCTTCTCCTGCTAGTCACAACTTGATCATACCAATTAATAGCATGACCAGTAAATTTAGTAGCAGCCAATCTAACCTTTTTAAGTTCAGAGAAATTCTGCCAATCAAACACAAGTTCTATTTTTCTTTCCCATTCAAGGAAAGCATCAGAATCATTTTTACCATCAAAAGTTGGGATTTTAAGTTTCAAACCTCCTAAGCCATTATCAACTCTTTCTTCCCTAGCAAAAGGATTGCATCACCTGGATCTTGGTTTTGCAGACCTCTCCTAGGTCGGTTGATGGAACGAGTATAATCCTCTTGGTATTCCTCATCATCATGGATGCGATGGTTCCTCCTTGGACGGCCTTGTCGTGCTCCAGTTCTTGCTTGGGATTGTTGACTAACCTGCATCTCATCAAGTCGTTGATGGATTTGTTCCAAACCTGCATTCACAAGGTTAGTAATGTTATCATTCAAAGCTCGCATCTGCAAGTTAGATAAACTAGCAAAAGAGTTTCCTGGTCGGCTCATTTCATCTTCACTACTCATGGTTTCCTGAAAAGCTTAAACACAAAAGATTAGTAGATAAAAATCATCACACTCTCAAGTGTTTAATCTCATCCCCTCAAGTGTTTCTCTCGAAATTCTAATGGTCACTCAACAAGTTTCTCTCAAAGTTCTAAGTGATCAAATCAAGTAACTCAATATTCAATCCAAGCAAACAAGAGAGTTTTCCAGATAGAAAGATAAGAGATTAGATGTGAAAATCCGTATTAACCACCTCAAAAGGCCGGATTTCTCCTCAGCCAGCAGGCTTTCTCTTCCACCACCAATCCACTCAATTCAACTTTTGAACTTATCTTCTCTTTTTTTTATAAATTCATAGATCTTTTCTTTTCTTTTTTATGTATGGATGGTAATGAGGGGCCCATATTTTAGATAGGTAGAAGAAGAAGCGATTGAAGAAAATGGAAGATGAGAAGGATGGAAATGAAATACCAAAAGAATGGCTCTGATAATACGTGAAGAACCCTTTGATAGGATCACTCAATCGGTAAGGATTTGATACAAACTTCAAAGGAAGAACTGATGAACTGAAGGGTCACACAAAGATTGCGGAAGAGCCTTTAAAATTCCCGTGCTTAGATGTTGCTAGATATGACGCACCAGTACAACAAAGAAGCGTTCTCGATCTGTTGCCTGATCTGACGCACACGTCCAATGAGATAAAGAGTTGTTTGCTTGGATATAATTCACTAAGTAAACCACGAAATGTTCAACAAAGAACAGAGAGATATACACAAAAATGAAAGGAAAATCGAATTGATTTAATGAACTGCAGTGTTTACATATTTATACTACTTAGTAGTCAAAGAGACATAAGAGATTGTGCGGAAAACAATGCATAGAAAATGACAACATTACCTAGAATTTTGAAGGTCAATGGTGGGGAAAACAAGGAAGACTGGTCAATCTGACCCATCAGCTACTTTCACTACAAGAAAACATCAATTTACCGACTACAATAATCGTCGCTAATTAGTCGCTAAATGGTGTATTGCTACTAAATAACGACTAAATCATGTGGTTGGTGATAATTTGTCGGTAAGAAATTTTGTCGTAATTTAGTCGCCGATTTGATGACTAATTAACGGCTATTAACGACTAAAACCGCATCAACAGACAATGGTTATGCAATAGTCGGAGTCGTAGTCGGTAAAAGTTTAGTGATTATTGTGCGACTAATAAGTGACCATGAAATTGATTAGATACATGCATACAGGTAGACACTAATTAGTCGATAAATATAGTGACTAAATAATGACAATATTGTGTCTATTTATTGATTACGTGGCGACTACTGTGCGTCTAATTTAAATATTAAAGATCTTGCGACTGTTTGGCAACTAAATAATGACCGTATAGTGACTATGTTTGAAATGAAAACAAGAATTTTGTATTTCGGGAATTGAATTGGTTCATTTTATAAAAGTAGAAATAATTTTTTACTATGATTTTAAAACAAAATTTTCAAATAACAATTAATTAAAACATTCATGAGTACTAGAAAATACACACATAGTAAAACAAACTACAACTTGTTTATAAAGAAAGAAAAATAACATCCATTGAGTTAGGTTTTTAAAAATTAGAAAAAGAGAAGTAACCTAAGGATTAGGTGGAGCTGTTTGAGTTTTGATGAAGTCGAGGTATTGCGGATCAGTTTGTCGGAGGTATTGAGCAACCATGGACAATTCCTCCATCTTATCTTTTTGCTCAGCCACAGCTCGAGAATGCTACAAGGCGTGCATTAACAGCTTCGTTCTCTTCTATTTTATTCTGAGCTTCCTTAAGTTACTCTTGGATAGATAAGAAAGATGAAGCATCTCCCCGTTGCTTGAGTTTGCCATTGAGAAGATTGTGCTTGAGGCTTCCAATTCCATAAGGATTTTCTTGTGAATCTTTCTCAGTGCTCTGAAAATAAGAGAAACAAATATTCAAGAAGGTTAAAGCGAATGACAACCATACGCAAAAACCAAAAACCTAACGATAAAAATGACAAAAACAAGAGCAGCTCCTAGATCTTCATCGAAGTTAAGGTAATATACAGCTCCTAGAATATCATTATCATCAATTTTATTCACATAAGACAGGCACTCTAAATGTCTATTCACACTATTATGTGATCATCATCAATTAATGATATGAATGTGAAATATAAAAAATGTTAATTTACCACAACAAAGATAGTTGTTTCTTCATCTACTGTAAGCTCCCGAGATCGTGAAGCACAATC
Organism: Nasturtium officinale; assembly: GCA_963854855.1. Lineage (NCBI taxonomy): Eukaryota > Viridiplantae > Streptophyta > Magnoliopsida > Brassicales > Brassicaceae > Nasturtium > Nasturtium officinale. Next base: position 10,897,024 of record OY978502.1, on the reverse strand, counting down.
TGAAATAGTATGTCTCTGCCTGGAGCTCAGTCAACTTCATCAATACTCACTGGTCTGCCATCTGGTCTTGTATGAGTCTTAATAAAAACGTCATCAATACTCACTGGTCTGCCCAATTCATGTTGCTGCAATGACACAAAATAAACAAAGATAACTACAGAACTTAAAGTTGCAAAGATGATAAACAAATAAATACGATGATCCTCTGTCCCAAGTAAACCTGGAAATACAAATAAGCAAGCAACATTAATTTAAACAAAACTCAAACTGCGAACAAGAATTAAACTAACAACAAGACAAACTAAGAACAATAAAAGAATAAGATTGAAGCAAACAAGAACTGAATAAGATTTAACCAAACAAGAATTGAATAAGATTGAAGCAAACAATACTCTCAAGCTAAACTTAAATATGAATCAAACAAGACTTAAACTAAGAACATGAACTGAAAAAACCCAACAAATGTAAATGAACAAACCAGAAACTGAAACAACCCAACAAAGCATGATTCGTTTTTATAGCATCTAAAATTGATTCAAGATATATTAACAAACTAAAAGCAGCATCAAATACATATAAAAAAATTGGTAATACGTGCCAATATCAGGACCAATTGAAGATCCAGAGACAAAACTTTGTTCTTTCATCTCTTTTAACAAATTAAAAGCGGATTGAAAAAATATATAAGATATCTTACCATGTAGTGTTTGGTCTTGGTATGGGAGAGAGGACTGTAGTGAACCTCTCCTTGTCCGGCACCAAAAGCAAGGCGTTGAGAGCCCTCAGATAAATCTCCCTCCAGATTTGGCACAACTGAAGCTGCTTCTTCAAAATTATTTCCTTGTGATGAAGGAGCTTAAGAGTTCTGTTGTGGAGATTCTTGCAGTGGAACTTCTTGATGATTTTGAGGAGTAACTGATAGGAAAAGCTGTTGAGGAGGTGGATAACTCTCTATATGGGCTCTTGATATGGATGCTTGGCTGTGACCTTGAGGTATGGGACTAGGAGGAGGTTGTGGTGCGGAAGTGAAGTTTTATTGAGGTGGGAGAGTGATGGGTCTCCGTGAAGGAGTTATGGAAGTTCCAGATCTATGAGAGATATTTGCAGTGTTCTTCCTCTTCTTTGATGATTACTTAGTTAGCATGTCAAATCGCAAACCAAACCAACACAATTGAGAGAAGAGGGAAGAAATTAGGGTTTTATGAAGAAATTAGGAGAAATTGAGGGTGATTGAGAAAGATTCAATGTAGGGGAAGAGAAGAAGAGTGACAAAGAGAAGAAGTTTGAGGTAAAAGGCGGAGATCTGGGAAGAAGATGATTCAGAGAGGAGGTGGCGAGTTGCAAAGAAAAGAGAAGAGATTCTACGGGGGAGGAAATGAATGACTTTTTGGTTATATAGATATTTTTGGTGACTAAATAGCGACTAAAAGCGACTAAAATGACGACTAAATTTCTACAAATGTCTAACACGTGTTACCACCCCGACCTTTATATAACGACTCTACTGACGAGTCATATAATAGTCGCCAATTTACCGACTAATATTTACCGACAGCGATATAGTCATAATTTAGTAGTTAAATAACGACTAATCTTCCGACTATGCATTTTAGTCACTAAACAATGACTATTTGATGACATTAATTTTAGTCGCAAATAAGTCACCACAAAATCGCCATATAGTTGCTAATTTTGGTGACTAAATATTTAGTCGGTAAATCGCTGTTTTCTTGTAGTGTTTGTCCAGATTCGATGTATCCTGCTGTATGAACCGCGGTAAGGAGATGGACGAACGGAAAGCTGTCTGAGGGATGTTTCAGGTGACTTTCACATACATGATGCATCTTTACTTGACCCAAGTCTTCAGAAAGCTTAAGAAGTCTTCCCTTAGAGAAATTAAGATCATCAAAATCCATCAACGGATCAAAATGGTCAGCCAGATCATGAATATGCCCCTCAGTACAGACCAAACGGGCCAGAAGAGATAGGCTGTAATCCAAATCGGAATCCTCTCGATCCAAATTGGTTCTGACTTGACTGTTGGTCATAGCTTGATGAGTTGGCGGCTCGGTTAGTAGGATCGGAATGGTGAACCTCGGATGAACTGATCGGGACATCCTGATCTCCATGCTGAGCTGATTCTATGTTCTAGGGCACATCACTTGGCTTTCCTTGACAAATACTGGGTGGAAATAGGCCAGAAAAGTCACCAAAAGTCACCGGAAAGCTGCCAGAAAGTGGCTGGAAAGTTGACCGGAAAGGTCACCGGTGGTAGACCAGGTGGTGGCCGAAGGTATGGCCAGGCGGTGGTTGAGGGGTACGGCCAGTGGTTAGAGGTATGAACAGAACCGAGGGTTTTGTTGGGTGGGATGGTGCGGGCCATGGGATAATACTTACCAGTTGATATGATCCCATGTACCAAGGTCTATAAGCCCACGTCCCATGGTACAAGCGGTACTGTGATGCCCACGATCCTCAATAGGATCCTGGGAAACACTGGATCGAGCTAAGTCATCTAAAGTGTCCGAGGTAACTAGCTGGATAAGCTGGTAGGACTAGGTCACTAGCTGTGTCAGCTGGATGGACTGTGACACTAGCTGATTCAGCTGAGTGAACTAGGACACTAGCTGGGCAGCTAGGAACCCAGCTAGGTTGTGACCCGAGGGACTGACAGTTAAAGATGGCAGTTACTGAGTTAGGGCCGAACGGGTGTGACAAGGGACACGAGTAGAAATGCTGGTTCGTTACCACGTTTCAATGCATCCGTCCCTGGAACGGTTACATTACCCGTCCCTTATAAATGTCGAGTCCCAGACCCAAACGAGGATACACACAGAAAAATGAGAGGCGATCACCTAGAGAATCCGAAAAGAACTTCTAAGGGAAATATACGAAGGAAGGGGTATTCGGAAAGTATCTGATCAACGGTGTATTCAGAATATGAAGGAAAACACCCTGATCATTTCAGAGACTAAGGTAAGTCCCTAATAAGCCTTATGCCGGACTTAGTCCAGTCTAATAGTCTCTTGGCTAGGGATTTCTGGAAAAATGGGGATAACATGAAGCATGTGTATGTTAACCAGTATAACGGAAGTGAATACGGGAAGTTTAACATGTTATCTTCAGGTAACAAGGGTGATCGGGCAAAGGATGCTTAGGCGCGGGTTCAAGGCCAAGAGAATGGGTGGTGATTTGGCTGGATAGTTAGGATCGAGCACATGTAATAGCATTATGCAAACTCGCTTGTTGTATCGAATCCTTTATTATATCAATAAAGCTACCTAGTTTCATTACATTCTATCATTTTATGAAATCTCTAAAATGCAAATCACATCATAACCTCAAAAACGGAACTGCCTAAGAAACGGACCCTAAATTTGGTTAAGTAAATAAAACGTCTTTGGAACCTCAAAGTTTGGGATGGGTCCTTTCAGGTTGGTATCAGAGCATGTTGATTCTAGGATTGTTAGTGTGGGTTGGGAAATCACCATTCATCGGCTTATGAATCTCGCGGTAGGTTGCCTTACTCAAGCGGTTGCTATGTATCACCGTGACTAACTTTTAATTTTGCAGATGGGTAAGAGCAGCAAATTGGGAAAAAGTAAGAAGGACAAGGGCAAAGGCAAGGAAGGTGCCAATGAGACCCATGTGATAATAGAAGAGTTCGTGGAACAAAACCAAGCCGGTCCTGAGGCTGGGCAAAACCAAAGTCCACAAATTCGTGGAGCTCCGCGTATCACAAGGGATGTGCCAGATGATGCAGCCGAAACATCCAATGCGGCTAAATTGTCTGACCCGGGGTTGGGGTGACAGGGATAACCGTGGAAAACCCAAACGTACTACCATCTGCTCAAGAGCAGTGGGATACGATGAAAGCAATAATGGCACAATTGGCCATTCTGACCCAAGCCTTAGCACCGGCTCCTGTGGTGCAGGCAACCAAGAATCAGACCACGGTGAATGCGGAAGTGGTCGAGTTGGATATACCTTCAAAATCCTCAAGTAAGAGAGGAGTTTGATGTGCTGCAGTACATGGAACCAGCTCAGCACGGAGATCAGAACGTCCCAATCAGTTCATCTAAGGTTCACGATCCCAATCATACCGACCGAGCCGTCTATCGGATTAACCCACGTATGTCCGGAAAGGAGCTAAGGATGGATCCACGACCTGAAGACCAATTTGGCCGTACCACAGAGCGTATTTCCTGGCCAACTCGTCAAGCTAAGACTAACAGTCAAGTCAGAACCAACTTGGATTGAGATGATTTCGATTTGGATCACAACCTATCTCTTCTGGCCCGTTTGGTCCATACCTAAGGGCAAATTCATGATCGGACCGACCCTTTTGATCCATTCATGGATTTTGATGTTCTTAATTTTTCTAAGGCAAGACTTTTTAAGCTTTCCGAAGACTTGGGTCAAGTAGAGATGCATCCTGTACATGAAAGTCACCTGAACCATCCCGCGGACAGCCTTCCGTTCATCCATCTCCTTACCGCAGTTCCTACAGCAGGATACATCGAATCTGGACAACTAGTTGAAGGGTCAGACTGACCTTCAAAATTCTAGTCAATGGTGTCATTTTCTATGCATTATTTTTTGCACAATCTCTTGTGTCTCTTTGACTACTAAGTAGTATAAATATGTAAACTCTGCAGTTCATTCAATCAATCCAACTTTCCTTTCATTTTTTTAGTGTATCTCTCTGTTCTTTGCTGAACATTTCGTGGTTTACTTGGTGAGTTATATCAAAGCAAACAAATCTCTATCTCGTTGGACCTGTGTGTCAGATCAGGCAACAGATCGAGAACGCTTCTTTGTTGGACTGGTGCGTCACATCCAGCAACATCTTAGCACGGGAATATCAAAGGCTCTTCCACAACAATTGTGTGACCCTTCAATTCATCAGTTTTTCCTTTGAAGTTCATATCAAATCCTTACCGGTTGAGTGATCCTATCAAAGGGTTCTTCACGTGGTATCAGAGCCACTCTTCCAGTATTTCATTTCCATCTTTCTCATCTTCCATTTTTTTCAATCGCTTCTTCTTCTACCTATCTTAAATCTGGGCCCCTCATTACCATCGATATATATATAAAAAAAGCTCTAAGAAATTTAGAAAAAAAGAGAAAAGAAGTTCAAAAGTTGAATTGAGTGGATTAGTGGTGGAAGAGAAATCCTGCTGGCTGAGGAGAAATCCAGCCTTTGCGGTGGTTAATATGGATTTTTCGCATCTAATCTCTTATCTTTCTATATTAAAAATTCTCTTGTTTGCTTGGATTGACCATTGGGTTACTTGATTTGATCACTTAGTGTTGAAATTAAGAGTATGGAGGCTTAGGGATTGTTGAGAGAGTGATAGTTGTGGCATGAGAATGATAAGGAGTTTGAGGTTAGGATACTTGGAGAATGTTTAGGATGAAGATGGTGGCGTGAGTATTGATGTAATGAGGGATTATTGTTTGAGAATGATGATAAGAATGATGATGAGAATGAGAATGATAATGGTTGATGAAATAAGATGAACTAAGGAGAAGCATGGCGCCAGAGAGCTAAGGCTCCACCGGCGCCTTTAGGGAGATAATCAAAGCTTCCTTTTACTCTTTTAATCTTCTTATTCTCTTATTCACAACTCTTTACATCACATTACATGTATATTTATAGAGTTTTTACATAGAGAAGAAGAGAAGAGGCGTGAAGAAGGAAGGAGAGAAGAGAGGAGTTTGCATGAAGAAAAGAGGAGGGAAGGGAGCAGCTCACTGTTTGACTCCTGTTCAAGCTGCGCCCATACCCTGCTGCTGACGCCTCCATGCTTGTGCCCATGCCCTGGTTCTGGCGCCCCATTCTCTCCTTTGCTTCCTCTTTTCCACTTAGTTAGTCTTCTAGTTAGTATGTAACAGCTTCCTTTCTTCTAGTTACATCCTAACCAAGACTTCTTCTAGTTCCTTGTGAACTAGGTTTCCTTTCCCTCCTTCTCTTAGATTTGAATTCTTCTATCATAGAGATCACATATTTCAACACTCCCCCTCAAGATTGGTCGGTAGGTGTCCTTAAGGCCAATCTTGCCATGTACGTGATCCTCATTGATAGAAGATGATGCCATGATAACGATATCCGCTAGCTGATCCTTGCTTGCTCCAAAGACGGTTTTGATGACTCCTAACCTCAATGAGACCACGGCTTCCTCTCCTATGGCCTTCACTCTTTCTTGCGGATTAGGCTTTGTCTTCTCTAAGCTTCACTCGGATCATGTCTCCTCGGGATTCTTGTCTCAAACTTAATCTTGACTTCAAGCTCCTCGGATGACATCTTCTAGCTCACGGAATACTCACATTGTCATTGGCTTCCTCTTGATGACTCTTGGGAGTATACTCTATCCGTTAGACGCCACTTCCCGCTGCTTCTCGGATCACCACACCTAATAAGGTCTGAAAGGTGGTTTCTCCTTCGGTTTTCTTACAACATCATCCATAGCTACTCGTATGTGTCTCCCGGCTTTCTCTCGCCATCGTCTCCTCATACGGTGCTTGGAGTGCCTTGTTGCCTTGTTTACCGTTCCACAGCCTCCTAGGTGAACGCCTCTTGGTCTGAGCTTCACACTCCATCTATCAAGATCAATCTTGGCTTCAACCCTTCATAGATTTGATCTTGATTCTTCAAAGAGCCATCCGCTCTAATCCCACTTATCATAAGACTCTCCCGGCTTCCTCTCGAAATGCCGCACCTATCCATGGTACAATGTGATAGTCCTCTTCTTCTTGGACCATCACCTAACTTGGTGCTTCAACGGTCTTCTTCAACACTTAGAACTTTGAGAGAAACTTGTTAAGTGACCATTAGAATTCCGAGAGAAACACTTGAGGGGGTGAGATCAAACACTTGAGAATGTGAGGATTTTTATCTACTAATCTTTTGTGTTTAAGCATTTTCAAGAAGCCATGAGTAGTGAAGATGAAATGAGCCGACCAGGAAACTCTTATGCTGGTTTATCTAACTTGCAGATACGAGCTTTGAATGATAATATTACTAACCTTGTGAATGCAGATTTGGAACAAATCCATCAACGACTTGATGAGATGCAGGTTAGTCAACAAACCCAAGCCAGAACTGGAGCACGATGAGGCTGTCCAAGGAGGAACCATCGCAGCCTTGATGATGAAGAATACCAAGAGAATGATACTTGTTCCATCAACCGACCTAGGAAAGGTCTGTGAAACCAAGATCCAGGTAATGACAATCCTTTTGCTAGGGAAGAAAGAGTTGATAATGGCTTAGGAGGTTTGAAACTTAAAATCCCAACTTTTGATGGTAAAAATTATCCTGATGCTTTCCTTGAATGGGAAAGAAAAATAGAACTTTTGTTTGATTGCCAAAATTTCTCTGAACTTAAAAAGGTTAGATTGGCTGCAACTGAATTTACTGGTTATGCTATTAATTGGTATGATCAAGTTGTGACTAGCAGGAGAAGGAATGGAGGCCAACCAATAGCTTCATGGGATGAACTAACAACCTTTATGAGGAGACGGTTTGTTCTAGAACACTACCATCGTGACCTTCACCATAGGCTGAGACGTTTGCTGCAAGGAACCAAGTCCGTAGAAGACTACTTCCAGGAAATGGAGATCCTGATAATCAAGGCTGATGTAGATGAGACATTGGAAGCAACCATGGCCAGATTTCTTGCTGGACTCAACCGGGACATCCAAGATCGAATGGAGCTTCAAGACTATGAAAGTCTAAACCAAATGTTGCACAACACCATTCTGATCGAGCAACAAACCAAGAGAAAGAGTTACTCCAAACCAGTCTTTGGGAAGAATGTTTGCCTCATGTTGAGTTTGCTTATAATCATGCATTACATTCTACTACCAAGTTCTCATCTTTTGAAGTTGTCTATGGATTCAATCCCTTATCTCCACTTAATCTTTTGCCTTTGCCTTTGAGTGAAAGAGTTAGTACAGATTGCAAGAGGAAGGTGGATACTATCAAGAAGTTGCATGAACAGGTTCGAGCAAATATTGAAGTCAAGACTGAAGTTTACAAAAGATATGCCAACCAGAAACAAAAGGAGGTTGTTTTTGAGGAAGGAGATCTTGTTTGGGTTCACCTAAGGAAGGAACGATTTTTGGAGGAAAGAAAATCCAAACTCATGCCCTGGGTCGATGGTCCATTTCGGATCCTTTGAAAAATCAGTGACAATGCTTATCAGCTTGATTTGCAAGGTAAGTATAATATTTCTTCAAGCTTTAATATTGCTGATCTTTCTCCTTTTCTTGTAGATGATCCAGATTTGTGGACAAATCCTTTTGAAGAAGGAGGGAATGATGTGCCGCAGTACATGGAACCAGCTCAGCATGGAGATCAGAACGTCCCAATCAGTTTGTCTGAGGTTCACTATCCCGATCATACCGACTGAGCCGTCTATCGGATCAACCCACGTATGTCTGGAAAGGAGCTAAGGATGGATCCACGACCTGAAGACCAATTTGGCCGTACCACAGAGCGTATTGTTGAAATTATAAGTTTAAAGAGATTGAAGAATGTTTAGAGACTAAGAGTGAGAATAGCAAGGGATTATGAAAGTTTGTATGTATTTTATTTTCTTAGTCTTACTTATCTTTACAAGAGGTTACACATATATTTATAGACATTTGAATGAGAGGAGGTGCAGAAGAAGAGAAGAATGGCGTGAAGAAGGAAGAAGAGAAGAGAGGTTTTGCGTGAAGAAGAGAGGAGGGAGCAGCTCACCTACTCCAACAGTATTGCACTCCATGCCTCTCTCTGGCGCCCCATGCTTGTGCCCATGCCTCTCCTTGCTTCCTTACTTAGTTTAGTTAGTTCATCTAGTTGAGATCCAACAACTTCCTTTTCTTCTAGTTCCTTCTTAACTTGTTCTCTTTCTAGTTCCTTTTCAACCAGTTTTCTCCTTTTCCCTCCTTCTCTTGTGTTTGAATTCTTCTTCTTGAGATCACATATTTCAACACTCCCCCTCAAGATTGGTCGGTGGAGATCCTTAAGACCGATCTTGCCATGAATGTGATCACAAGTAATAGTTGAAGTTGCCTTAGTGAAGATATCAGCTAATTGATCCTTGCTTGCTACAAAGGCGGTTTTGATAATTCCTTCTTGTATCTTCCCTCTCACAAAATGGCAATCAACTTCTATGTGCTTGGTTCTTTCATGAAATACCGGATTTGATGCTATATGCATTGCAGCTTGATTATCACAATACAACAGCATTTCTTCATCTCCCTGGATTCCAAGGTCTTTTAGAAGCGCTTTTATCCATATCAACTCCTTTGTCAATTCTTTCATGGCTCTGTACTCTGCTTCAGCACTTGATAAGGCTATGACCTTCTGTTTTTTGCTCCTCCAGGTTACTAGATTTCCTCCCACAAATGTGCAAAAACCAGATGTGGACTTTCTATCCTTTTTATCTCCAGCCCAATCCGCATCACAATAACCTTGGACCTTTGTGTTCCCATTAACATGCATCCATACACCTTTTCCAGGGCTATTCTTTAGGTACCTTAGCAACCTCTCAATCATGTTCCAATGTTGTGAGGTTGGCTTTTGCATATGCTGGCTCACACGGTTTACTGCAAAGCAGATGTCAGGTCTTGTAATGGTAAGATAGATAAGTTTGCCCACCATCCTTTGGTATCTTTTAATGTTCTCCAAAGGCTCCCCCTCAGGACTATCTTGGTATCCTTCTTCTATTGGAGTTTTGGCCGGCTTGGATCCTAACTTCCCGGTTTCTTCCAAGAGATCCAGCACATATTTCCTTTGAGATATGAACATTCCATCTCCAAATCGTGTCATCTCAATCCCTAGGAAGTACTTGAGCTCCCCTAGATCCTTTATATCAAAGTCGGCCTTCAAGAGTCCCTTGATTTGATCTACTCCATCTTTGTCACTTCCTCTGATGATTAGATCATCAACATAAATCAAGACTACCACTACTCCTCCTTCACTTTGTCTTGTGAATAGAGTATGATCCGCTTCAGATTTTATGAACTCCTTCTTCAAGAGACAAGCACTTAGCCTTTGGTACCATGCTCTTGGAGATTGCTTCAGCCCATAGATTGCTTTCTTCAATCTACACACTTTGTTGCCTCCATTATGATACCCTAGGGGTGGATCCATATATACTTCTTCTTCCAAATCCCCCTGCAAGAAGGCATTCTTGACGTCCATTTGCCATAAGTCCCATTCCAAGTTTACAGCTACCGAGATTAGAATTCTTATGGAATGAAGCTTAGCCACTGGAGCAAATGTTTCAGTATAGTCCTCCCCATAGACTTGAGTATATCCTTTTGCTACCAGCCTTGCTTTGTACCTTTCTATTTCCCCATCACTTGTGTATTTAATTGTATACACCCATCTACTCCCAACCGACTTCTTATCCTTTGGTAAGTCGGTTAAGTACCAAGTATTATTCCTTTCCATGGACTTCATTTCCTCTTCCATGGCTTTCACCCATACTTCACTCTCACATGCTTCTTCATATGAGCTAGGAATGTATTCCTTGCTGATTTTTGTGAGAAACACTTCATGCTCCATGGGTAATGTCGCCAAGGAACAGAAATGCTCAATGGGATATGTGATAATACTAGTTTGAGTGTGATCTCCTCCTTGTGATATGAGAGTGCTGTCGCCAATAGGATCGAGATCTAAGCTCGCCGTACGCTCAGGACACTCTCTTATCACACAAGGAAAAATACTCGTACTAGACTCTCCTTGGAGCATAGCAGAATTGTTATAGCCATAAAAGACACGTTGTCGCCTCTGTCTTGTACTTCTTCTTAGAGGTATGGTTGGCTCCTGTCCTTCTTCAGCATCCGCTCCCTCTTCATCCAAATTCTGATCCACTTCCTCATGTGCATTATCCGCACTATCTTGCTCTATGAAGTTCTCAGATGTTTCTTCTTGTACTTCTTCACATAGGCTTGGCGTTTCATCAAACACCATCCAGTCCATGGATGAATAGATCATTCCTTTAGAAGCATCATGATCCTTAGCCCCATAGAAACTCTCTTGTTCATTAAACCTTACTTCTCTAGACACATACACTCTTCTTGTTTCCGGATTGTAGACCTTGTAGCCCTTTTGTGTTGGTGAATATCCAATGAACACACACTTCATGCTTCGAGGTTCAAGTTTGCTTCTGTGTCCTTCTGGTAAAAACATGAAGCATGTGCATCCAAACGTTTTGATATGATTTAAGCTTGGTTTCTTCTTGTACAACACTTCAAATGGGGACTTATCATCCAGATTTTTGGTTGGAAGTCGGTTGATTAAGTAGCTTGATGTCATTACGGCATCTCCCCAATGGAACTTTGGTACTCTTTTGGCAATCATGAGAGTCCTTGCTACTTCCATTAGGTGTCTATTATTCCTTTCAGCTATCCCGTTCTGCTGAGGAGTGTATGCACACGATGTTTGATGAATGATGCCAAAGTTGTTGAGCAACTCTTTGAATCGTTTACTCACATATTCACCTCCATTATCACTACGCAATACTTTGATCTTTGTTTTGAATTGGGTAGAGATATAGTTAATGAAGTTGGTGAAGGCTTCATACACTTGATCTTTGGTATGTAGAAGAGTGATCCATGTATATCTTGAGTAGTCATCAATGAATGAAACAAAATATTTATATTGATCTCTTGAATTACATGGTGAGGTCCATACATCTGAGTGTACAATGCCAAACGCTTCATCACAAGTTGTAGATGAAGTAGGAAAAGCTTGTCTACAATGCTTCCCTAGTACACACGCCTCACACACTACTTCTTCTTGGATGAGATTGGGTAAGACCATCTTGAGGACTGCTGAACTTGGATGTCCTAGCCTTCCATGCCATAATGGGCTATCTTCAATCTCTTTCCTCCCAAAAAACTTTGCATCTGCCTTCATTCCAAGAGTCATTGGTTCCTCTTGTTTATTTGATTCCAAGATATACACACCATCTTCTACCTTCCCTTCTCCGAGCACATGGTTTGTTTTAGGGTCCTGAAACTTAACAAAGTCAGTCCCAAACACAGCCACACACTCCAAATCCTTTGTAGCTTTATTAACGGATAAAAGATTAGATGAGAAGTTAGGCATGTATAATGCTTTTGTTTCCCTTTTAAAAAGCTCTAACTCTCCTATCCCTTTAATTGGAACTGAGCTTCCATTGGCTACTTGTACACTTCCATGGCATGGTTCAAGATTCTTTAACATATCTTGATCCTTGATCATGTGATGAGAAGCCCCTGAATCCACAATGATTCTAGTCTTCTTTATGGGTGTTTTAGAGCTGAAAAAACTCTTACCCGAATCTGTGAGTTTGGCTAGGCTCTTGATGAGAGCTTCAAACTCAGACCTTCTAACCAGTTCTTCAACAGGTTGTGCAATTCCCGTGAAGGCTCTAGGTCCATTCCCATTCTCCCTTAGCCGCTTAGGCCTCAAGTGTGGATGGAGGGTCCAACACTTCTCCTTAGTGTGTCCTTTCATCTTGCAATGCTCACACTCCAACGTCCTCTTGTCTCCAAATGTGAGATTCTTTCTTGCAAGATGTGCAGCTTCACTTGGTGCACGAAACAGGTCTCTAGACCCTTCTTCCCTTTGTATCATACCGCATACTTCCGCTAGACTTGGCAGATTCTCAAATCGAAGTATATGCTTGATAAGATCCTTGTATGATGCATTGAGTGCCAAGAGAAGCCCAAACACTTGATCTTGGTCACGCCTTTCTCCTAACTCCTTGGGGTCTATAGTGTGTGGCCTCAAGATCTCCAACTCGGCCCATAAGCTTCTATACTCCCCAAACATTTCCTTGAATGACTTTTCCTCTTGTTGGAGCTCATTCAATGCCCTTTTCACCTCAAATATCCTTGATATGTTTGAGATGTTTCCATAAACTCCTTTGAGTATATCCCAAAGTTCCTTGGCGGTATCCGCATATGAGTAAGCCGCCAAGATAGTTGGTTCTAGTGAGCTTAGGAGAAGAGAAAGAGTGTATTGTTCTTCTTGCTCTTCCTTAGCTTCCTCCTTCTCATTTCTCACCGCCGCTTCTGTTCCTTCTTTTTGCTCAACATATTGCCAAAGTCCTCGGCCTCTAAGAGTAGTTTTGGTGGTTTTTGCCCAAAGGAGATAGTTGTTTCCCTTGAGCATAACCGAGATTGTTACCCTATTAGTCTGCATTTTCTAGTAATAATACACAATCTTAGTCCTTTCACAACTTGAAGATCCTATGATCTCAAGGATATTAATCTCAGAGTGAATAGAACTAAGGAAGGTGTATTGTTATAGATTAGAAGCCTTGTAGAGTATTAGAGGAATCAAGAAGAGAATAAGCGGTTTAGTAGATAACCCGCTCTGATACCATGTTGAAATTATAAGTTTAAAGAGATTGAAGAATGTTTAGAGACTAAGAGTGAGAATAGCAAGGGATTATGAAAGTTTGTATGTATTTTATTCTCTTAGTCTTACTTATCTTTACAAGAGGTTACACATATATTTATAGACATTTGAATGAGAGGAGGTGCAGAAGAAGAGAAGAATGGCGTGAAGAAGGAAGAAGAGAAGAGAGGTTTTGCGTGAAGAAGAGAGGAGGGAGCAGCTCACCTACTCCAACAGTATTGCACTCCATGCCTCTCTCTGGCGCCCCATGCTTGTGCCCATGCCTCTCCTTGCTTCCTTGCTTAGTTTAGTTAGTTCATCTAGTTGAGATCCAACAACTTCCTTTTCTTCTAGTTCCTTCTTAACTTGTTCTCTTTCTAGTTCCTTTTCAACCAGTTTTCTCCTTTTCCCTCCTTCTCTTGTGTTTGAATTCTTCTTCTTGAGATCACATATTTCAACACGTATTTCCTGGCCAACTCGTCAAGCTAAGACTAACAGTCAAGTCAGAACCAACTTGGATCGAGAGGATTTCGATTTGGATCAAAACCTGAAACGAACCCATATACCGGAGAACCAGCCACTATGGCATCAAGTAGATATAAATCTACTCCCGGTACCGCTGACACCGTCCCGTGTAACACCGATCCTGATCGTACCACAGTCCAGGCCAAGGTTCCGTCTGGCATTGGGTATCGTCCCGGCCCGCATGGCATCGTGGAACCAGTTCGTCCCATTCCATCCTTAGGCTGAATACTTCATCAAATCCAGAAAATTCCTACCGTCCAGCCCGGCAACATCAAGCGGACCAAGGCCAAACGCTATAGGACCCTTTTCAATGCCTACCTTCAAGATGCTTTGGATCGAGGAATCTATAGGCAATGGACGGTGACTCCAGACCCACAACGAAGCAATCAGCAGGACTCAAGTGAAGCTATCTTCACTGTCCTTACCATCACTTGGGAAGGACCTCATCAAGACGCCAAGAGAATTGTACTCTTTTTCCCCATTTGGGTTTATCCCAAAGAGGTTTATCGGATGGGTTTTTAATGAGGCAAGGAGACTTGGTGCATCATTGCCAGATCGGTTGGACTTAATCAACACGGCAACGATCCTATCCAATAAAAGCCCAACACATTTGCCTTCCTTTTTCCCTTTTGTTTAACTCGCTTTCGTTCGTTTTCTTTTAGCCCAAATTGCGCTTGTCTTTAAGCATTGGGCCTTGTCCTTTTGTGAACCTTTGAACCCTACTTGGCGGTCTATTTAAAGGGCTGAACCCCACTTGTATTCGACAGCTAGTTTTGATTATTGAATGCCTTGTTTCTTAATGTTTCTTTCTTAGTTCTTCAAGTAGTTGCTGTTGAACGAACCACCGAGTGAGCTCTTCCGAGTTGTTGCTAGGAACTCGCTCCCCAGTGCTGAATCATGAGGCATTCCCCTTGCTTTTCAATCCCTTTACTATCTTGTTTACTCCTTTAGTTGTTTCTAGGTCGAGTTAATCCTTAGAAGTAGCTTAAGCTTGTGAACGAACCTCCTTTGAGCTCTTCTTGAGTCTTGACTCGGAACTCGCCCAAGGAGTTGTATCGTGAGGCTTCACTTCCTTACTTACCACCTCTATCCCCCGTTGTCCCTCTTTGGTAACCTTAGGGTCGAGTCAATCCACTTTGTCTAACCTCTCGTCTGCTTATCACTTGCTATTGCGCTTCACCAACCATACCGATCTCCTTGCGGGTCAAACCGCCTAGTTGGAGTGTATCAACTGGTATCAGAGCCCTAAAGGCTCCTGAAATCCCAAAGGTTGTGTTGTTCTTAGCTCGTCTTACTTTCTTATAAGTTTTAATCCTTTCCGCATCGTAGTTAACCTACATTCATGAACTATAACTTTGAGAAAACCTATAAAAATTGAGTTGTTATTGCATCTGCCTTTTTGTTAAATCTTATTTTCTGTCAAAATGTCATTAAATCTGCATTTTCTAAAGTATTTCTAAGTGTTAGAGGCTTGACCAAGTGTCCTGGCTCCCTAGCTTAGCAATCGACATTGTTGTTCATTCAAGCTTAAGGAAGACGTGTCCTTTTCCGATCCATGGAACCACGCCTTGTGATTGGTTGTATCCGCCCTTAGGAGGTCCCACCATCTTTATTTCTTAGAGAACCTTTAATCCATGTCTATTACATTTTTATCCCTGCTAATATTCTGTTTGTCTGAACGGTAAAGCCATTTGTTTATCTGTGCGAGGCTGTCCCCGGTCGTACCGCTCTTACGTCCGCATACCGCCAAAAATTGTCTACCGACAATCGTACTAGGCGCAGACTGGCATTCTGACATCAGTCCGTGCGACCCATACCTATCGGCAAACCTTACCGTTCCGTAACCAAACTTTTACCGCACCTCGGTAAAAGTTACCGCTATCAAGAAACTCTTTCTGGCCATCAAAGAATCCTCACCCGCTATCGAGAAACTCTTACCGGCCATCGAAGAATCCTCACCCGCTATCGATAAACTCTTACCGGCCATCAAAAAATCCTCACCCGCTATCGAGAAACTCTTACCGGCCATCGAAGAATCCTCACCCGCTATCGAGAAACTCTTACCGGCCACCAAAGAATCCTCACCCACTATCGAGAGTCTCGTACCGGCCACCAAGGGAACCTTACAGCACCGACCTAAAATCGAACGCCCACTTGGAATAATGGACGTACCGCCTGGTGCACCTGATATCGGTAACCTTCTTACCGACCTCCAAGCGCAGATCCAGCGCATGGCCGAATGCATCAACTTAGTGGAGGCTCATCCCGTACCCAACGTGCTACCTGACCCCATCCCCGGTCCCGGTCCCTTACCCATACCACCTGCACGACGGGGCCCCGAAGCAGGCTTTATCACCGACGAAGACTTTGAGGACCCCGATCATAGGCGCATTCGGCCCTGCAGGTGAATACGGCCAAACGAAGATGGTCAGGATGATAGACACTTACGTCCGCACGTACCTAGCCTCAAACTAACCGCTCCGACCTTTGCCGGCTGAGTAGATCCAGAGGCTTACCTCGACTGGGAAAGGCGCATGAACCACATCTTCAGCTGCTATGCCTACGATGAATAGAGAAAGATTGATTACGCAGCCGCCCAACTGACCGACCACGCATTGACTTGGTGGGATCGAGATCAGTCAGAAAGATGCCGGAACCGCGAAGGCCCCATTCCAAACTGGGAAGTAATGAAGTTTGTAATGAGACATCGGTATGTACCACCTCTATTCCATAGAGATCTTCAACGACGGTTCCGTCATTTGACACAAGGAGGCAAGTCCGTTGAAGAGTACTACGATGATTTCGAACATCTCCGGAACCGCCTCCAACTGGATGAGACTGAAGAAACTTTGATGGCCCAGTTCCTAGATGGTTTACAAGATCGTATCGCCCGAAAGGTCGAACGCCAATCCTATGGAGGGTTGGAGGAACTACTTCATCTATCCATCCAAATGGAGAGTCAAGTCAAAAGAAAAAGCGCTAGTCTCAACCGGCCGCGTCCCCAAGGAGCTCCAAGCTGGGCTCCCAACGTCAAGAACTTCAAACCCCCACCCACGGTGATTGACTCACATTTCAAACCCCGGCCACCAGAAACAAAGCCGATGGCTCCACCAAGACTTGACCCCAATCCTTTATGCACCAGGGACATCATCTGTTACAAATGTCAATGTCATGGCCACTTCGCAAAACACTGCCCAAACCAAAGGGTTATGGTCATCACTGCCAAAGGCGAATACGAGTCTCAAGAGGAGGCGGAGGAACCAGAGGAGGAACCAGCAGAATCCTCGGAGGCCATCACCGAGTACCCTGACGAAGGAGAGCTGCTCGTGATCAGGAGGATCCTTAGTACCACCCCTATCAGCACGGATGACACTCAAAGGGAGACGATCTTCTACACTCATTGTACGGTAAACGGAAAGATATGTGGGTTGATCATTGATGGAGGCTCGTGCACTAACGTGGCAAGCTCTCACATGGTTGCCAAACTTACTCTCCCCACCACTAAACACCCCCATCCCTATAAACTCAAGTGGTTGAACGATAAGTCCCTAATTCAAGTTAATGAACAAGTTATGATTCCGTTTAGTATCAGTCAATACAAGGCTCAAGTCCTTTGTGATGTGGTCCCAATGCAAGCTAGACACGTCCTTCTTGGGCGTCCATGGCAGTTTGACAAGGATGCCACTCATAGTGGCCGAACTAACCTTTACTCCTTCACTCATGACCACAAACGGATTAGTCTTGCTCCTCTTAAACCTCATGAGCTGAACGAGTTGCAGCGTAAACTGTCCAAGGATCCTAACGCCAAGTCCAACTTCCTCATCAACACTAGTGTTGTAAGGAAGTCCTTGAGCCAGGATATCCCTGTGGTGCTAATGGTCTTCAAGGATGTGCAGGATACAGGTACTAAAGGGTTCCCCATACCAGAGAAGGTTCGCAGAATCATTAGGCAGTACCAGGACGTGTTTCCGGAGGAGATCCCGGATGGATTGCCCCTCATTGAGGCATAGAACACCAAATCGACTTCATACCTGGTGCTCCACTGCCAAACCGTCCAGCTTACCGAGTGAACCCAGAAGAGGTCCACGAGCTAGAAAACCAAGTACAAGAACTGATGAACAAAGGATACGTGAGAGAAAGTTTAAGGCCTTGCGCCGTGCCAGTTCTCCTAGTACCAAAGAAGGATGGAACTTGGAGGATGTGCGTTGATTGCCGAGCCATCAACAACATCACCATCAAGTATAGACATCCAATAACCCGGCTTGATGACATGCTGGATGAATTTAGTGGATCAGAGGTCTTCTCCAGGATAGATCTTAAAAGTAGCTATCACCAAGTTCGAATGAAGGAAGGCGATGAATGGAAGACTGCCTTCAAAACCAAGCAAGGTCTCTTTGAATGGCTTGTGATGCCCTTTGGATTGTCTATTGCCCCATCAACTTTCATGCGGCTCATGAACCATACCCTTTGGCCCTACATCAACAAGTTTGTTGTACTTTACTTTGATGATATTTTAGTTTACTCCCGGAACATTGAGGATCATTTAGGGCATTTAAAATTGGTTTTGGACACACTTCGGAAAGAAGGCCTATTTGCCAACGAGTTAGTTTTCCTAGGTTTTGTTGTGAGTTCTCAGGGTCTCAAGGTGGATAATGAGAAGGTAAAGGCCATAGAGGAATGGCCCGTCCCAACTAACACCAGCCAAATCCGGAGCTTCCATGGACTGGCTAGCTTCTACCGCCGTTTTGTAAAGGATTTCAGTTCTATTGCCGCACCCTTGACCGCCATTCTTAAGAAGGCCGAGACCTTCAAATGGGGTTCAGAACAGACTGAAGCATTTGAAGAACTAAAGAAGAGACTGACCCAAGCCCCACTTCTGGCCTTGCCCGATTTCAAAAGAACCTTTGAGGTCGAATGTGATGCATCCGGGGTCGGCATAGGCGCCGTCCTCACACAAGGTGGCCGCCCGGTAGCCTACTTCAGTGAAAAGCTAGGAGGAGCCACACTCAACTATCCAACCTATGACAAAAAGCTGTACGCCTTGGTTAGGGCCTTAAAAGAATGGCAGCACTACCTCCTTGCCAAGGAATTTGTCATCCATACCGACAATGAGACGCTCAAACATCTAAGGGGCCAAACCAACCTCAAAAGAAGGCATGCCAAATGGTTGGAGTATATAGAAACATTTCCCTACAGCATCAAGTACAAGAAAGGCAAGGAAAATATCGTGGCTGATGCCCTGTTGAGGCGCCATACTCTGATCACCACGGTTGAAGCCAAAGTCCTTGGCTTTGAAGGAATCAAGGACCAATATCCCACGGATTCCGACTTGGGCGATATGTACCTCAACCGAGGTAAAGGCGAGTACAAGGAATATTACACTCATGAAGGTTTTCTATTCAAGGGAAAATGGCTCTGCGTTCCCAACGGCTCCATCCGTGACCTCTTAATCCAAGAAGCACATGGAGGAGGGCTCATGGGGCACTTTGGTATCCAGAAAACATTGGCAGTACTGAGGGGCCACTTCTATTGGCCTAAGATGAAGCGGATGGTGGAGAGATTCTGTGCGCGTTGCATCACCTGCTGAGTAGCCAAGTCCAGATCCCAACCACATGGCCTATACATGCCATTACCCATACCAACCGAACCTTGGGTCGACCTATCCATGGACTACATCATGGGAATGCCCGTGCTTGACGGCAATGACTCCATCATGGTAGTGGTCGACCACTTCTCCAAGATGGCCCATTTCATTCCTTGCTCCAAGACCTTGGATGCCCCTAAAACGGCTGATACTTCTTCAAGGAGATCGTCCGGCTGCATGGAATCCCAAGAACCATTGTTTCCGATCGAGAGCCTCGGTTCCTTGCCCATTTTTGGAAGACTTTATGGAGGAAATTTGGAACCAAGCTGCTATATTCTACCACATGTCATCCTCAAACTGATAGACAGACTGAAGTCGTCAATAGAACCTTGGGAGCGTTACTAAGGGCTGTGCTAAATCGCAACAAGCACACATGGTTACAATGCCTAATTTATGTGGAATTTGCTTACAACCACTCCGTCCACTCTGCGACCAAGGCATCACCATTCGAGATTGTTTATGGGTTTAACCCCTTACCTTGCTTGACCTATTGCCCTTGTCGGCCGAAGATAAAGACAGCATGCTTGGCACCAACAAGGCCAGATTCATCAAGGAGTTACATCAGAAGGTCCAGGAAAACATAAAGAGGAGGACAGAGCTATATGCCAAGCAAGCTAACAAACATCGGAGAAGAGCTTCTTATGAAGTAGGCGATTGGGTTTGGTTGCACTTCCGACCAGAACGGTTTCCCAAGCACCGGAAGGATAAGCTTGCTCCAAGAGGGGATGGGCCGTTCCGCATCCTCGAAAAGATTAACGACAATGCCTACCGTCTTGAACTTCCCGGTAAGTACAAGGTTTCACCCTCCTTCTATGTTACTGACTTAGCCCCTTTTCTTGCAGAAGACAAACCAGTTTTGAGGACAAAACCTTTAGTAGAGGGAGGGGATGATACGAAGCCATGTATCGGAGAACCAGCTGCTACAGCATCAAGTCTAGATAATGCTACTCCCGGTACCGCTGACAACGTCCCATGTAACACCGACCCTGATCGTACCGCGGTCCAGGCCAAGGTTCCGTCCGGCATTGGGTATTGTCCCGGGCCGCATGGCATCATGGAACCAGTTCATCCCATTCCAACCTTAGGCTGCATACTTCATCAAGACCAGACATTCCTACCATCCAGCCTGGCAACATCAAGCGGACCAAGGCCAAACGCTATAGGACCCTTTTCAATGTCTACCTTCAAGATGCTTTGGATCGAGGAATCTATGGGCAATGGACGGTGAATCCAGACCCACAACGAAGCAATCAGCAGGACTCAAGTGAAGCTATCTTCACTGTCCTTACCATCACTTGGTAAGGACCTCATCAAGACGCCAAGAGAATTGTACTCTTTTCCCCCATTCGGGTTTATCCCAAAGAGGTTTACCGGATGGGTTTTTAATGAGGCAATGAGACTTGGTGCATCATTGCCGGATCGGTTGGACTTAATCAACACGGCAACGATCCTATCCAATAAAGGCCCAACACATTTGCCTTCCTTTTTCCCTTTTGTTTAACTCGTTTTAGTTCATTTTCTTTTAGCCCAAATTGCGCTTGTCTTTAAGCATTGGGTCTTGTCCATTTATGAACCTCTGAACCCTACTTGGCGGCCTATTTAAAGGGCTGAACCCCATTTGTATTCGACAGCTAGTTTTGATTATTGAATGCCTTGTTGCTTGATGTTTCTTTCTTAGTTCTTCAAGTAGTTGCTGTTGAACGAACCACCGAGTGAGCTCTTCCGAGTTGTTGCTAGGAATTCGCTCCCCGGTGCAGAATCGTGAGGCATTCCCCTTGCTTTTCAAACCCTTTACTATCTTGTTTACTCCTTTAGTTGTTTCTAGGTCGAGTCAATCCTTAGAAGTAGCTTAAGCTTGTGAACGAACCTCCTTTAAGCTCTTCTTGAGTCTTGACTCGGAACTCGCCCAAGGAGTTGTATCTTGAGGCTTTACTTCCTTACTTACCACCTATATCCCCGTTGTCCCTCTTTGGTAACCTTAGGGTCGAGTCAATCCCCTTTGTCTAACCTCTCGTCCGCTTATCACTTGCTATTGCGCTTCACCAACCATACCGATCTCCTTGCGGGTCAAACTGCCTAGTTGGAGTGTATCACAACCTATCTCTTCTTGCCCATTTGGTCCATACCGCGGGGCATATTCATGATCGGACTGACCCTTTTGATCCATTCATCGATTTTGATGTTCTTAATTTTCCTAAGGCAAGACTTCTTAAGCTTTCTGAAGACTTGGGTCAAGTAGAGATGCATCCTGTACGTGAAAGTCACCTGAACCATCCCGCGGACAGCCTACTGTTCATCCATCTCCTTACCGCCGTTCCTACAGCAGGATACATCGAATCTGGACAAGTAGCTAAAGGGTCAGATTGACCAGTCTTCCTTGTTTTTCCCCACCATTGACTGACCTTCAAAATTATAGTCAACTTTTTCATTTTCTATGCATTATTTTCTGCACAATCTCTTATGTCTCTTTGACTACTAAGTAGTATAAATATGTAAACTCTGCAGTTCATTCAATCAATCCAACTTTCCTTTCATTTTTTGAGTTTATCTCTCTGTTCTTTGCTGAACATTTCGTTGTTTACTTGGTGAGTTATATCCAAGCAAACAAACTCTCTATCTCGTTGGACCTGTGCGTCAGATCAGGCAACAGATCAAGAACGCTTCTTTGTTGGACTGGTGCGTCACATCCAGGAACATTTTAGCACGGGAATATCAAAGGCTCTTCCGCAACCTGTGTGTGTCCATTTCATCAGTTATTCTTTTGAAGTTCATATCAAATCCTTACCGGTTGAGTGATCCTATCAAAGGGTTCTTCAAGATTATTTGAGCCTATTAGAACATGTTTCCAAGTTGGGTACAAGGCTTTTCGCAGGAAGTTCGGATCCTATTGCAGCTGACGAGTGGAGAAGTAGGATATTGAGGAATTTTAACTCCACCCGCTGTCCAGAGGATTACCGGAAGGATATTGCTATCCACTTCCTTGAAGTCAATGCCCATAACTGGTGGCTAACCATGGAAAAGCAGAAAGGTGGTGAAATCCAGACCTTTTCTGACTTTGAACGGGATTTTAATAAGAATTAGTTCCCACCGGAAGCCTGGGATAGACTTGAGTGTGCCTACCTCAAGTTAACCCAAGGAATTAAGACGGTGCGGAAGTATGACCAGGAATTCAACCGCCTAAGGCGGTATGTGGGGCGAGAACTTGAAGAGGAACAAGCGCAAGTGCGTCGTTTCATTCGTGGTTTAAGGGTGGAAATCCGTATGCATTGCTTAATATGCACATTCAACTCTTTCTCAGAGTTAGTGGAACGGGTTGCAAGGATTGAAGTCGGTATTGAAGAAGAAAAACAATACCGGGCAAGGTTCCAACCCTGTAACACCCAAGCGGCAAAACCCACAGATAAGAAAAGGAAATTTGACAAGTTGGAAGAACCTAGTTCGGAATCAAAGCAGGAATGCATAACTTGTGGGAAATATCATAGTGGTACTTGCTGGAAAGCAATTGGAGCCTGCGGTCGGTGTGGAAGTAAGGATCATGCGATTCAAAACTGCCCACGGATGAACCAAGGACAACAGAAAGTTAGTAACTAGGAACCACAGACTTGTTTCCATTGAGGAAAGTCAGGGCATTTCAAGAGCGAATGCCCAAGGCTGGATGCAGAAAAGAGGGGTAACCACACTACAAAGCATTACCGCCACCTCCTATGCGGCAGGCAGTAGCTCGCGTGTTTATGAACTGTCGGAATAAGCAGGAAAGGCTAGGAACTTCAGTCGATCACTGGTACGTTCTATGCCTTAATCTAATTCAATTTCTGCATATCATGCATAAAGCATATGGGAGTTTGGGTACTCAGCATTCTAAGGGAATGTGTAGGGACCTTGAGTATAGGTGGTGTAGAAACACACACCTTATTTGATTCCGGATCTACACATTGTTTTGTGAGTTTTGATATGGTTGGTAAAGGTGGGTTCAAGAAAGAATCAAACACCGAATACGGAATAGTTTCGGTAGCCGGCAGATAGGCAATATATTTGTCCGGTATTGTCCGGGAAATCTCAGTTGCCATCAAGGGAGTTAATATGCCAACTGACCTAATCATAGTTCCACTCAAGAAGTACGATGTTATCTTGGGAATGGACTGGTTGGGAAGTACAAAGTGCATATTGACTGTCACCCAGGAAGAGTGCAATTTGAGAGGGAAAGTGGAATGTTGAAATTCCAAGGAATAAGGACAATTTTGGGAAATCTGATAATCTCAGCAATCCAAGCGGGAAGGATGCTAGAGAAAGGGTGTGATGAATATATGGCCACAATCACCACAGATGAAGTTGGGGCAAAAGCGGAGTTGAAAGACACTCCGATTACAAAGGAATTTGGGGATGTGTGTGAGGCCGTGAGTGTACCACCGGATAAGTCCAACCCATTCACCATTGAACTGGAACCGGGTACAAGCCCTATTTTCAAAGCCCCGTACCGGATGGCACCGGCGGAAATGGCTGAGTTGAAAAAGCAACTGGAAGAGTTATTAAACCAAGGGTTCATAAAGCCGAGTAGTTCCCCATGGGGTGCACCAGTCTTGTTTGTAAGGAAAAAGGATGGAAGCATTAGGCTTTGCATTGACTATCGTGGGTTGAACCCTGTAACGGTGAAGAACAAATACCTGTTGCCACGTATTGATGAACTGCTGGATCAACTCAGAGGCACAAAGTGGTTTTCAAAGATTGACTTGGCCTCCGGGTATCATCAGATCCCAATAGAGACAACTGATATCCCGAAAACTGCTTTCCGCACAAGGTACAGACATTATGAATTCGTAGTAATGCCGTTTGATTAACCAATGCACCAGCAGCCTTCATGAAAATGATGAATGATGTGTTCAAGGAATTCCTTGATGTGTTTATAATCATCTTCATTGATGATATACTGGTTTACTCAAGGGATTGGGAAACTCATCAGGAACATTTACAGATAGTCTTGGAAAGACTTAGGGAGAAAAAACTCTTGCAAAACTGAGCAAATGTAGTTTTTTGCAAAGGAGTATCGGATTCTTAGGACACATTGTGTCGGAAGAAGGAGTTTCCGTGGATCCTCAAAAGGTGAAATCTATCAAGGATTGGTCACGTCCTAGAAATGCTTCCAAGATAAGAAGTTTCCTTGGCCTAGCAGGGTACTACCAAAAATTCGTTAAGTGTTTTGCAAGTTTGTCTCAGCCCTTGACTCGTTTAACCAGGAAGGACGTTAAGTTTGTATGGTCTGAGGATTGTGAGGCAAGCTTCATCAATCTAAAGGCAATGCTTACAAGCGCCCCAGTATTAACCTTGCCAGAGCCTGAGGAGCAATATGTGGTTTATACGGATGCATCAATCACAGGTTTAGGCTGTGTCCTGATGCAAAAATTCAAGGTGATTTCCTATGCATCCAGGCAGTTAAGGAAACACGAGGGGAATTATCCATTCCATGACTTGGAAATGGCTGCAGTTGTATTCGCATTAAAGATTTGCGATCATACTTATATGGTGCCAAAGTGCAAATCTTTACGGACCATAAGATCCTGAAGTACATATTCACCCAACCCGAGTTGAATATGAGGCAACAGCGATGGATGGAGTTGGTTGCCAACTATGACCTGGATATTTCATATCATCCGGGTAAAGCAAACCAAGTTGCGGATGCATTAGGTCAGAGACAATTTGATAATGACGCAGATAAAGATCAGGAGAATCTTGTCAATATGATCGGGATATTGCATTTGAATGTAATGTCCACAGACATGGAACCGTTGGGTCTCGGGAAAATTAATCAAGCGGACCTACTTAGTAGAATTTGTATTGCCCAAGGGAAGGACTCGAAACTTAACAAGGATGCCCAAAACAAGCAATCCGAATACCTGGCTGTGAAAAATGGCACGATCATGGTCAAAGGAAGGGTATGTGTTCCGGATGACAGGGAATTAAGGGATGAAATCCTTAAGGAAGCTCACCACTCAAAGTTCTCAATCCACCCAGGACAGAACAAGATGTGCCGCGATTTGAAGAGGTACTATCAGTGGGTTAGAATGAAGAAAGATGTGGCAGCTTGGGTATGCAAGTGTAAGACCTGTCAACTGGTTAAAGCGGAACACCAAGTTCCAAGTGGATTTCTACAGAACTTGCTTATGCCAGAATGGAAATGGGATCATGTTACGATGGACATCGTGACGGGATTACCTATGGGAGGATCTAAACATAATGCGGTTTGGGTAGTGGTGGATAGACTGAAAAAATCCGCACACTTCATCGCTATCACGGACAAGGATGGGGCTGAACAGATCGCGGCAAGATATGTTCAAGAGATAGTCCGACTGCATGGAATCCTGGTCAGTATTGTATCTGATCAAGATTCTCGATTTACTTCCAACTTCTGGAAATCATTCAAGAAGGCTTTGGGAAAAGGGTGAATCTAAGTACGGCCTATCACCCCCAATAGGAGGTACAGTCCGAAAGAATGATCCAAACGCTAGAAGACATGTTGCGAGCATGTGTTCTAGACTGGGGAGGCAACTGGGAGAAGTACTTGATGCTGGTAGAATTCGCTTACAATAATAGTTTCCAGGCAAGCATTGGAATGTCGCCTTATGAAGCATTATACGGAAGACCATGTAGAACACCATTGTGTTGGACTCCCGTAGGGGAAAGGAGACTGGTTGGGCTGGACCTCATAGATGAAATGATGGAAAGGATGAAGTTCCTTAAGATCAAACTGAAGGAGGCACAAAACTGGCAAAAGAGTTATGCGGATAAATGCCATAAGGAGTTGGAATTCGAAGTAGGTGACTTGGTGTACCTTAAAGCGGTAACGTACAAGGGGAAAGGGCATTTCTCTAAGAGAAAGAAATTAAGTCCATGGTGCCTTGGACCTTACAAGGTAATCAGAAAACTCGGGAAGATCGCCTACAAACTTGACTTACCACCGAGACTGGAGGCATTCCACAAGGTATTCCATGTCTCCTAACTTCGGAAATGCCTCAGTGATGAGGACAAGGTCGAAACCATCATACCGGCCGAGTTAAAGGAAAACTTAACAGTAGAAGCCAAACCAGTCCGAATCATCGATACATTGGAAAAAGGGACATGGAAGAAAAAGATAAAGATGATTAAGGTGGTTTGGAACTGCGGAGGGTTTGAGGAGGCTACTTGGGAAATTTAAAAAAAAAAGGAAGGCTGATTTTCCTAAGTGGTTTGCTAAGATGGGTGAAGATCAACAAGAGTCAGATTCGGGGACGAATCCCAATGAAGGGGGAAGACTTGTGATGCCCGCAATCCTTAATAGGATCCTGGGAAAGACCGGATCAAGCTAAGTCAGCTAAAATGTCCGAGCTAACTAGCTGGATCAGCTGGTAGGACTAGGTCACTAGCTCGGTCAGGTGGATGGACTGTGACACTAGGCTATTCAGCTGAGTGAACTGGGACACTAGCTGGGCAGCTAGGAAACCAGCTGGGTCATGACCCGAGGGACTGACGGTTATGGATGGCAGTTATTGAGTTAGGGCCGAATGGGTGTGACAAGGGATGCGAATAGAAATGTTGGTTCGTTACTATGTTTCAATGCATCTGTCCCTGGTACGGTTACATTACTCATCCCTTATAAATGCCGAGCCCCAGATCCAAACGGGGACACACACAGAAAAACGAGAGGCGATCACCCAGAGAATTCGGAAAGAACTTCTAAGGGAAATATAAGAAGGAAGGGGCGTTCGGAAAGTATCTGATCAGCGGTGGATTCAGAACATGAAAGAAATCACCCTGATCATTTTGGAGACTAAGGTAAGTCCCTAATAAACCTTATACCAGACTTAGACCAGCCTAATAGTCTCTTGGCTAGGGATTTCGGGAAAAATGGGGATAACATGAAGCATGCATATGCATTAACAATAATCACGGAAGTGAATACATGAAGTTTAACATGTTATCTTTCAGGTAACAAGGGTGATTGGGCAAAGGATTCTTAGGCGTGGGTTCAAGGCCGAGAGAATGGGTGGTGATTTGGCTGGGTAGTTAGGATCGAACACATGTAATAGCATTATGCAAACTCGCTTGTTGTATCGAATCCTTTATTATATCAATAAAGCTACCTAGTTTCCTTACATTCTATCGTTTTATGAAATCTCTAAAATACAAATCACATTATAACCTCAAAAACGGAACTGCCTAAGGAACATACCCTAAAATTTGGTTAAGTAAAGAACAGAATGTCCTTGGAACCTCAAAGTTCGGGACGGGTCCTTTCAGGTACCATACCGAACATTACCGCAGTTAAATGCAGTCAAGGTCATGTATTGGATCTTTGAACAGCAGCAATACTTCAGCAAGTATCAAGAGGAGCTATACAAGATCCTTAAAGGAGCAAGAGCCATTGACAAAGGAAGTGCCCAAGGAGAAGACAACCGCCTAACAAGATAAGTGCCAAGAAGCTCCGAAAGCTTATGATGTCTTCTCCACCTTCTATTGAAGTCTCTGGATCCTGGATAGCTTTGGGAAGCTTTTATTGAGTGTCTCCACCAGTACACAAGTGTGGAGACTCCCCTAAGTCACCAAGAAAGCTTGCACTCTTTTTCCCTACTCGAGTTTATCCTTAAGAGGTTTACCGAGAGGTTTTTAATGAGGCAATTGATCTAGGTGCATCTCCACTTTATCCCACTTGATTATTTGAGTTGGAAATAATCAATGACAAGGTTGGATGTCAAAGAAGTGGAGATCCTATCTCAAATGGGCTTAACTCCACAAATAAGCCTATTTCCCCTTCTTTCTCTTTTTCCCTTCCTTTAGGTGTATTGTTTGTTATATTGGCCCAATGTTTAGAGGCCTTGTTCAGCCCACCTATTTAGGGTTTTCCTTCTAAGCCTATAAAGGCTAAAACAACTCATTGTAATAATCAGATTTGTTTGAGTAAAGAATTTTAGACATATCTCACTTAGGTTTTCTTTGGGTTATGGCTCATGAAACCGCCCCCTTCAAGTTTCCATTAGAAGTTGTTGCTCGTGGATCTTGTTGGGTTGCTTGATGGTGGAAGCTTACAAACTCCCACTTGTTGCATTCGATCCATTCAATCTCTTTAGCTTTGCTTAGAATCGAGTCATCTTCTAGGCTAGCTCCATTTCTATCTTTTTATCTGTTTTTGTGGAACCATGTAACCCACCTCTTCGTCCCTGGTTTACTCACCATTTCTGGTGTTTATCAACAGTGAATGGTACGATTGGGACGTTGGATGGTGCTGCGGTTCGGTGGTATGCAGGATCGTGCTGACACGGGCCAGTACTGTTATGGGATGAACTGAGGGACATGGGATTGTACTGTAATGGGATAGACAACGGGACACGGGATGGTAGTGTCATGGGATGGCGTTACGCGGAATGGTAATGATGCGGGATAGTCCTGGCATGGGACGCAGGATAGTACAGCACAGCAGGACGGGGGATGGTACAGTACTGCAGGATGCGGGATGGTATGGTACTGCAGGATGCGGAATGGTATGGTACCACGGAATTTAGGATGGTACGGTACTGCAGAACACGGGATGGTACGGTACTGCAGGATGCAGGATGGTATGGTAACACAAGACGCATGATGGTAGGTACCACATGACACAAGATGGTACGGTGCCACAGGACGCAGGATGGTATGGTACTGCGGGATGTGGCATGGTATGGTACCGCATGATGCGGTATGGTATGTATTGTTGAAATATGTGATCTCAAGAAGAAGAATTCAAACTCAAGAAAAGGAGGGAAAAGGAAAGAACTAGTTGTGAAGGAACTAGAAGAAAAGGAAGCTGTTGGATATCAACTAGACAAGCTAACTAAACCAAGTGAGGAAGCAAAGGAGGCATGGGCGCTGCAGGGAGAAGGTATGGGCACAGCATGGGAACAGCATGGGCGCAGCTGCACTGTTGGAGCTGCTCAACCACTCCATCATCACACCTCTTCTCTTCCTCTTCCTTAGATATTTTTTCCTTAGCTTATGCTTGTAAAGTCTACATTTACTTGTGCATTGTATTGGTTGAATGAGAGTGAATAAGAAGAAAAATTCAGCAATCTCTCTCTCTCTTATTACGCCAATTCTCTTATCTTCATTCTTATCTCTCCCTAAACTTCTAAAATCAACATGGTATCAGAGCGGGTTCTTTATCCAACCGCTTAAACTCTCTTCATAATCCCTTTAAGCTATCTTCAAAACCTTCTAATCTATAGCAATACATCTTACCAAGTTCTATTCACTCTGAGATTAATATCCTTGAGATCGGTTGATCTTCAAGTTGTGAAAGAGCTGGGATTGTGTATTACTACAAGAGAATGGAGGTGAATAGAGTAGCGATTTCTGTTGTTCTTAAAGGAGATAACTACCTTCTTTGGGCAAAAACTACTAAGACCGTTCTAAGAGGTAGAGGACTTTGGAAGTTCATTGAACCTAAGGAAGAAGCCGAACCATACAATGACAAGGAAGAGCAAGAAGAGCAGTTCACTCTTTCACTTCTTCAAAGCTCACTAGAGCCATCTATCCTGGCGGCCTACTCATATGCGGATACCGCCAAGGAGTTGTGGGATATACTCAAGGGAGTATATGGAAACATCTCAAATATATCAAGGATATTTGAGGTGAAGAGGGCGTTGAATGAGCTTCAACAAGGAGAGAAGCCATTCAAGGAAATGTTTGGGGAGTATAGAAGCTTGTGGGCCGAACTGGAGATCTTGAGGCCACAAACTATGGACCCCAAGGAGTTAGGAGAAAGGCGTGACCAAGATCAAGTGTTTGGGCTTCTCTTGGCGCTCAACGCATCCTACAAAGATCTTATCAAGCACATACTTAGATTTGAGAAGCTGCCAAGTCTAGCGGAAGTATGTGGCATGATTCAAAGAGAGGAAGGGTCAAGAGACCTATTTCGTGCACCAAGCGAGGCTGCACATCTTGCAAGGAAGAATCTTACATTCGACAAGAGGGTGTTGGAATGTGAGCATTATAAAATGAAGGGACACACTAAGGAGAAGTGTTGGACCCTTCATCCACACTTGAGGCCTAAGAGGCTAAAGGAGAATGGAAGTGGACCTAGAGCCTTCATGGGTGTGGCACAACCAGTTGAGGATACGGTGAAGAGGTCCGAATTCGAAGCCCTCATCAAGAGCCTAGCCAAGCTCACTGAATCTGGTAAGGGCTTCCTCGGTTCTAAAAGCTCCATAAAAAAGGACAAAGTGATTGTGGATTCAGGGGCTTCTCATCACATGATTAAGGATCAAGACATGCTTAAAAATCTTGAGCCTTATCATGGGAATGTGCAAGTGGCAAATGGGAGTTCAGTTCCGATTGAAGGGATAGGGGAATTAGAACTTTTCAAAAAAGGAACAAAAGCCTTATACATGCCTAGTTTCTCATCTAATCTTCTATCAGTTCATAAAGCTACCAAGGATTTGGATTGTGTGGCATTGTTTGGGACTGACTTTGTTAAGTTTCAGGACCCTAAAACAAACAAAGTGCTCGGAGAAGGGAAGGTAGAGGATGGAGTATATCTTTTGAACACAAATAAACAAGCGGATGTGAAAGCGCTTGGAATGAAGGCGGATGTAGAAGTATCGAGTAGGAAGGAGATTGGAGATAGTCCACTATGGCATGAAAGGTTGGGACATCCAAGCTCTGCAGTTCTCAAAGTGGCCTTACCCAATCTCATTCAAGAAGAAGTAGTATGTGAAGCATGTGTACTAGGGAAACATTGTAGACAAGTGTTTCCTACTTCATCTACATTTTGTGATGAAGCTTTTGGCATTGTACACTCGGATGTATGGACCGCTCCTTGTAATTCAAGAGATCAATATAAGTATTTTGTTTCATTCATAGATGACTACTCAAAATACACATGGATTACTCTTCTACATACCAAAGATCAAGTTTATGAAGCATTCACCAACTTCATCAACTATGTGTCTACACAATTCAAAACAACAATCAAGATCTTAAGAAGTGATAATGGAGGAGAGTATATAAGCAAGCGGTTCAAGGAATTACTCAACAACCTTGGCACCATCCATCAAACATCTTGCGCCTATACTCCACAACAAAACGGAGTAGCTGAAAGAAAAAATAGACACCTAATGGAGGTAGCAAGGACCATCATGATTGCCAAGGGAGTACCTAAACTCCATTGGGGAGATGCCGTGATGACTTCAAACTACTTGATCAACCGTCTTCCAACCAAGAACCTGGATAATAAGTCACCATTTGAGGCATTGTACAACAAAAAACCAAGCCTACATCATCTCAAAACCTTTGGATGTAGCTGCTTTATGTTCACACCAGAAGGTCAAAGAAACAAGCTTGAACCTAGAAGCATGAAGTGTGTATTCATTGGATATTCACCAACACAAAAAGGATACAAGGTCTACAACCCGGAGACAAGACGAGTCTATGTATCAAGGGAGGTGAGGTTCAATGAAAAGGAGAGCTTCTATGGAGCTAAGAATCATGATACCACTCAAGGTATGAGCTCACCATTTATGGAGTGGATACCGTTCTTTGAAGATTCAAGAACAAGGGATGATGTACATGAGGAGAATGACCCAACCTCAGATCATGAAGCCACGGATGAGGAAAGTGAACCTAATCCAGGTGTAGAAAGCATTGACATTGTCAAAGAAGAACCTGAGCCAACAGTACCTCTAAGAAGAAGTACAAGACAGAGGCGACAACGTGTTTACTATGGCTACAACAACTCTGCCATGCTCCAAGGAGAGTCTAGTGCGAGTAATCTTCCTTGTGTGATAAGAGAATGCCCTGAGCGTACGGCGAGCTTAGATCTCGATCCTATTGGCGACAGCACTCTCTTATCACAAGGGGGAGATAACACTTAAACTAGCACTGTTACATATCCCATTGAGCATTTTTGCTCGTTGGCATCCTTACCTATGGAGCATGAAGCTTTTCTTGGAAAAATCAGCAAGGAATCCATACCTAACTCATATGAAGAAGCGTGTGAGAGTGGAGTATGGGTAAAAGCCATGGAAGAGGAAATGAAGTCCATGGAAAGGAATCATACTTGGTACTTAACCGATTTACCAAGGGATAAGAAGCCAGTTGGGTGTAGATGGGTGTATACAATCAAATACACAAGTGATGGGAGGATAGAAAGATACAAGGCAAGGTTGGTAGCAAAAGGGTATACTCAAATCTATGGGGAGGATTATACCGAGACATTTGCTCCGGTTGCTAAGCTCCATTCCATCAGAATCCTAATCTCGGTGGCAGTGAACTTGAAGTGGGATCTATGGCAGATGGATGTCAAGAACGCCTTCTTGCAAGGGGATTTGGAAGAGGAAGTGTATATGGATCCACCCCAAGGATATCATAAGGAAGGCAACAAAGTTTGTAGATTGAAGAAAGCAATCTATGGGCTAAAGCAATCTCCAAGGGCATGGTACCAAAGGCTAAGTGCTTGTCTTTTGGAGAAGGAGTTCATAAGATCGGAAGCTGATCATACACTTTTCACAAGGAAAAGTAAAGGAGGAGTAGTGGTGGTCTTGATCTATGTTGATGATCTAATCATCACAGGAAGTGACAAATATGGAGTAGATCGAATCAAGGAACTCTTGAAGGTTGCTTTTGATATAAAGGATCTAGGAGAGCTTAAATACTTCCTAGGGATTGAAATGACACGGTTTGAAGATGGGATGTTCATCTCCCAAAGGAAATATGTGCTGGATCTCTTGGAAGAAACCGGGAAGTTAGGATCCAAACCGGCCAAAACTCCAATAGAAGAAGGCTACCAAGATAGTCCTGAGGGGGAGCCATTTGAGAATACTAAAAGATACCAGAGGATGGTGGGCAAGCTCATCTATCTTACTATTACAAGGCCGGATATTTGCTTTGCAGTGAACCGTGTGAGTCAACATATGCAAAAACCAACTATGCAGCATTGGAACATGATTGAGAGGCTGCTAAGGTACTTAAAAAACAGCCCTGGAAAAGGCATATGGATGAAGGCTAATGGAAACACAAAGGTTCAAGGATATTGTGATGCGGATTGGGCTGGAGATAAGCAAGATAGAAAGTCCACATCCGGTTTTTGTACCTTTCTGGGAGGTAATCTAGTCACTTGGAGAAGTAAGAAGCAGAAAGTTATAGCCTTATCAAGTGCTGAAGCCGAGTATAGGGCTATGAAGGAGGTGACAAAAGAATTGATATGGGTGAGGGCATTCCTAGAAGATCTTGGGATACTTGAGGCTGAGGAGATGCTGTTGTATTGTGATAATCAAGCTGCAATACATATAGCATCCAATCCGGTATTCCATGAAAGGACCAAGCATATAGAAGTGGATTGTCACTTTGTGAGGGGAAAGATTCAAGAAGGAATCATCAAACCCGCATTCGTAGCAAGTGGGGAACAGCTAGCGGATATCTTCACCAAGGCAACATCCTCGATCATTGGGGATCACATATATGGCAAGATCGGTCTAAAGGATATTCACCGACCAATCTTGAGGGGGAGTGTTGAAATATGTGATCTCAAGAAGAAGAATTCAAACTCAAGAAAAGGAGGGAAAAGGAAAGAACTAGTTGTGAAGGAACTAGAAGAAAAGGAAGCTGTTGGATATCAACTAGACAAGCTAACTAAACCAAGTGAGGAAGCAAAGGAGGCATGGGCGCTGCAGGGAGAAGGTATGGGCACAGCATGGGAACAGCATGGGCGCAGCTGCACTGTTGGAGCTGCTCAACCACTCCATCATCACACCTCTTCTCTTCCTCTTCCTTAGATATTTTTTCCTTAGCTTATGCTTGTAAAGTCTATATATACTTGTGCATTGTATTGGTTGAATGAGAGTGAATAAGAAGAAAAATTCAGCAATCTCTCTCTCTCTTATTACGCCAATTCTCTTATCTTCATTCTTATCTCTCCCTAAACTTCTAAAATCAACATGTATGCTGTGGGATGCGGGATGGCATGGTAACACGGGACACATGATGGTAGGTAACAAGGGATGTGGGGTGGTACTGAGCTGCAGGATGCGGGATGGTACACAACTCGATGATTGTGAAGAAATTTTGATGGCTCAGTTCTTGGATGTGATGCAAGACTGTATCGTCCGCAAGGTTGATAGGCAATCCTACCGTGCGTTTGAGGAGCTATTGCATCTGGCCATCCAGTTTGATATGGATCCACGTACCGAGGAACCAGCTGGTACGGCACAAGGTCGAGATGGTACCATCACACCTACCGCTGATACCATCCCTCATACCGCAGATCCTGGCCATACTGTTATCCATGCCAAGGTTCCATCCAGTACAGGCTATTGTCCCGGGCCACACGGCATCATGGAACTAGTCCATCCCAATCTCACCATAGGAAGTGTGCATGAACAAGGCTTGGCAATCCCCACCATCCTTACAGGAAGCATCAAGAGGACCAAGGCAAAACGTTACATGACGCTCTTCAATGCTTACCTTCAAGACGCCTTCGACCGAGGGACTTATGAAACATGGTCAAGGAACCAAAATCCGGATCAAAGCTACCATCAGAACACAAGTGAAGCTATTTTCAGTGTCCTTACCAAGTGATGGTAAGGACCTCATCAAGACGCCAAGATAATTGTACTCTTTTCCCCATTCGGGGTTATCCCAAAGAGATTTACCGAATGGGTTTTTAATGAGGCAAGGAAACTTGGTGCATCATTGCCGGATTAATTGGACATAAACATCACGACAATGATACTATCCAAGGAGGGCCCAACACATTCGCCTTCCTTTACTTACTTTTTGTTTATTTCTCCTTTTAGCCCAAATTGTGCGTGTCTTTAAGCATTGGACCTTGTCTTTTTGTGAACCTTTAACCTACCTTGGCAGCCTATTTAAAGAGGCTGAAGCTTACTTGTAACCTTCAGACTGTTATTGATTATTGAATGAATTTTCACTTAGTTGTTACTTTCTAGTTCTTCAAGTTGTTGCTGTTGAACGAACCACCGAGTGAGCTCTTCCGAGTTGTTGCTAGGAACTCGCTCCCTGGTGTTAAATCGTGAGGCATTTCCCTTGCTTTTCAAACCTTCTTCTATCTTGTTTACTTCTTAGTTGGTTCTAGGTCGAGTTAATCCTTAAAAGTAGCTTAAGCTTGTGAACAAACCTCCTTTGAGCTCTTCTTGAGTTTTTACTTGGAACTCGCTCAAGGAGTTGTATTGTGAGGCTTCATATCCTTGCTTAAAACCACTATCCCTCCTTTTCCTCTATTGGTTGTTCTTTGGGTCGTGCAATCCCCTTAGTTTAACTCCATCTTTTCGCTTGAAAACTGCTCTTGAGCTTCACCGACCGTACGGATCTCCTCGCGGGTTAAACCGCTTATTTGGAGTATATCAACTGGTATCAGAGCCCTAAAGGCTCCTGAAAGTCCAGAGGTTATGTTATTCTTTGCTTGTTTGCTTGCTTTAGAGTTTTTATCTTTCCCGCATCTTAGTTATCTTGCATCCATAAACTAAAACCTTAAGAAAATCTATAAAAATTATGCTTTTATGTTGTTCATGTTTATCCACATCTTGTTGAACCATCTCTGTTAAAACGACATTTAGATCTGCATTTTCTAAAGCATTACTAAGTGTTAGAGGCTTGACCAAGTGTCCAAACTCCATAGCTTAGCAATCGACAGTGTTGTTTATTCAAGCTCGAGGAATATGTGTCCTATTCCATTCAAAGAAAACAGGCTTTGTGATTGGTTAGACCCGCCCTTGAGAGGCCCTACCATCC
This sequence comes from Nasturtium officinale, assembly GCA_963854855.1. Classification (NCBI taxonomy): domain Eukaryota; kingdom Viridiplantae; phylum Streptophyta; class Magnoliopsida; order Brassicales; family Brassicaceae; genus Nasturtium; species Nasturtium officinale. The sequence goes on along the minus strand of OY978502.1, from coordinate 10,860,722 downwards.
TTGTTGCTTTGTGAACATTTGAATTCGTGATTGTTATTATTATTCCTACTTTTATTCTGTTTGTTTGAGCATTAAATTCATTTGTTTGTTCTGTGCAAGGCTGTCCCCGATTGTACCGCCCTTCATCCGCATACTGCCAAAAGTTGTCTACCATCAAGGACACCTTACCGAACAGTCAAGAAGCCTGACTGCCCGCGTAAAATGATGGAGGTCCCGCCCAGAGCACCCGATATCGGTAACCATCTTACTGTTGAAGAAGACCGTTGAAGCACCAAGTTAGGTGATGGTCCAAGAAGAAGAGGACTATCACATTGTACCATGGATAGGTGCGGCATTCCGAGAGGAAGCCGGGAGAGTCTTATGATAAGTGGCTTAGAGCGGATGGCTCTTTGAAGAATCAAGATCAAATCTATGAAGGGTTAAAGCCAAGATTGATCTTGATAGATGGAGAGTGAAGTTCAGACCAAGAGGCGTTCACCTAGGAAGTTGTGGAACGGTAAACAAGGCAACAAGGGAATCCAAGCACCATATGAGGAGACGATGGCGAGAGGAAGCCGGGAGACACATATGAGTAGCTATGGATAATGTTGTAAGGAAACCGAAGGAGAAACCACCTTGCAGACCTTATTAGGTGTGGTGATCCGAGAAGCAGCGGGAAGTGGCGTCCAACGGATAGAGTATACTCCCAAGAGTCATCAAGAGGAAGCCAATGACAATGTGAGTATTCCGTGAGCTAGAAGATGTCATCCGAGGAGCTTGAAGTCAAGATTAAGTTTGAGACAAGAATCCCGAGGAGACATGATCCGAGTGAAGCTTAGAGAAGACAAAGCCTAATCCGCAAGAAAGAGTGAAGGCCATAGGAGAGGAAGCCGTGGTCTCATTGAGGTTAGGAGTCATCAAAACCGTCTTTGGAGCAAGCACGGATCAGCTAGCGGATATCGTTATCATGGCATCATCTTCTATCAATGAGGATCACGTACATGGCAAGATTGGCCTTAAGGACACCTACCGACCAATCTTGAGGGGGAGTGTTGAAATATGTGATCTCTATGATAGAAGAATTCAAATCTAAGAGAAGGAGGGAAAGGAAACCTAGTTCACAAGGAACTAGAAGAAGTCTTGGTTAGGATGTAACTATAAGAAAGGAAGCTGTTACATATTAACTAGAAGACTAACTAAGTGGAAAAGAGGAAGCAAAGGAGAGCATGGGGCGCCAGAACCAGGGCATGGGCACAAGCATGGAGGCGTCAGCAGCAGGGTATGGGCGCAGCTTGAACAGGAGTCAAACAGTGAGCTGCTCCCTTCCCTCCTCTCTTCTTCATGCAAACTCCTCTCTTCTCTCCTTCCTTCTTCACGCCTCTTCTCTTCTTCTCTATGTAAAAACTCTATAAATATACATGTAATGTGATGTAAAGAGTTGTGAATAAGAGAATAAGAAGATTAAAAGAGTAAAAGGAAGCTTAAAGGAAGCTTTGCTTATCTCCCTAAAGGCGCCGGTGGAGCCTTAGCTCTCCGGCGCCATACTTCTCCTTAGTTCATCTTATTTCATCAACCATTATCATTCTCATTCTCATCATCATTCTTATCATCATTCTCAAACAATAATCCCTCATTACATCAATACTCACGCCACCATCATCATCCTAAACATTCTCTAAATATCCAAACCTCAAACTCCTTATTATTCTCATGCCACAACTATCACTCTCTCAACAATCCCTAAGCCTCCATACTCTTAATTTCAACATGGTATCAGAGCAAGTTGAGTGATCTAGCGCCTAATCTCTTGTTATTCTTCTAGCTCTCTACAAAGTCTTCTAATCTATAACCATACACTTTCTTAGTTCTATTCACTCTGAGATTAATATCCTTGAGATCATAAGATCTTCAAGTTGTGAAAGGACTAAGGGTGTGTATTGTTACTAGAAAATGATGACAAATTGAGGGAGATTTACTTGGGCTCTCCTTGGCTCCTTGCCTTGAGGAACTCGTTTTCTTTTGTTAAACACATGAGAGAGAGAGATTTTTTGGGGTAATTTGTTCCTCCCATGCGTTTTTAATAGGGTGTGTGTGAGAGAGTAAATATTTTTCTTTGTGTTTCTTTTGTGTGGAGTCTAGATCCACATACAAAACTTTGAAAAGGGGTTGTATCAACATCAATCCCTTGGTGATCCTCTTTGGAAACAAGATCCAGAGGATTTTTAGAATCATTCATCCATGAAGAAGCTTGTCATGGCGTGATGGTCTTTAGCATGTATGGCGTGGGAAATAAGGCATCTAGGAGATGAAGAGTGTTTTTGGCGTGATGGTTTAGAAGAGGAGAAGGCTGGTTGGTGACCTTAAGTGGTGATCCAAGCAATCTCCAAGTGAAAACAAATCATTGAACAGGAAGTAAAGTGGCTGGTGATCAAATGAAGACATCCAGCAAGAAAGAAGAGGAAGCATTAAACCGGCTGTACAAAAAAAAAACAGTCAAAGAAAGTGTGAATCTAGTTCACATAAGACTTCAAGAAAAATATGAGACAGCTCATAGTAAAACTTGGAGAAAAGGAGAAGCTTACCTTAGAAAGAGGAAGCTGAAGAAGGTTGAATCCCGGAAGAGACTTGCGGAAGAGAGGTGACAAGAGGAGTTCACATCTTTAACCCGGAAGAGACTTGCGGAAGAGACGTGACAAGAGGAGTTCACGTGGAAGGCTTGCATGAAACAGAGATGAAGCACAAGGCTGAGATGTTTCCTGCAAAGAAAAGGAAGTGGTCAATAATTTTTTGATCAAAGAAACACAGTTGATAAGAGAAAAATCAATTGTGGAAAAGAAGCAGTGAAGAGATAGTAAGCAATGTTTTTGGATGGGCTTGTGTTGTGATTCTTGAGAGTTTGATTCCAGTTATGGTGATTGGAAACTCACATTCGCTTGTAACTTCAAGCGTTAAGGAGGAGAAGAGTAAAGCTGCTTAGAAAGGGAAACCTCAGAGGAAGAGGTTAAGAGCGATTGTTGCTCTGAGAAGAAGAAGAGCAACAGCGACTCAGTGAAGCTCTTGGCGAATTCTCAGCCTCAGTAACAGGCAAATCAAACTCTGCAAGACTCATTTCCAAGAAGTTCATGACTTCCAAAACCAATCTCATAGGCTAATGCTATCTTTCATTGGTGAATCTTTCAACAAGCGGAAGATTCAGATGGTCCAAGAAGTAGTTGCTCCAAGGTATTGATTAAAGGGTGCTTATGGAGGGTCATATTCTTCCACATGGTCTTCATCCTCTCTTGAGGCCGAATCACTTGATCCAGGAGGTCTTGAGAGAGTGGTGATCATACTCAACCATGTGGCGATCCAAGTGGAGCAATCTACAAGAAGAAGTGTGTATAGGCTCAAGCAAGCTATTCATGGTGGTGTTATGTGGAGGTAGATGATGTCCTTTGCGGCCTAATCCAAAATGGCTAGCAGACGAAAGCTTGTCCTAATTGGCAAGTGGGATAGATAGTCCAAGAGGAGGCGGCATCATTGGCATAATCAAGCTTAGTGCTCTTTCCTTTGCAAGAGTGGTCCCTTGGCAATGGGCTAGTCTTGAAGGGAAGTGTTGAAGAAGCGGTGAGCTCCAAATTATGCAACAGTCTTCCTTGTCAAGTTTGGTTCTTCCCATACTCGAACCAAGCTTGAGGGGGAGTGTTGAAGAAGACCGTTGAAGCACCAAGTTAGGTGATGGTCCAAGAAGAAGAGGACTATCACATTGTACCATGGATAGGTGCGGCATTCCGAGAGGAAGCCGGGAGAGTCTTATGATAAGTGGCTTAGAGCGGATGGCTCTTTGAAGAATCAAGATCAAATCTATGAAGGGTTAAAGCCAAGATTGATCTTGATAGATGGAGAGTGAAGTTCAGACCAAGAGGCGTTCACCTAGGAAGTTGTGGAACGGTAAACAAGGCAACAAGGGAATCCAAGCACCATATGAGGAGACGATGGCGAGAGGAAGCCGGGAGACACATATGAGTAGCTATGGATAATGTTGTAAGGAAACCGAAGGAGAAACCACCTTGCAGACCTTATTAGGTGTGGTGATCCGAGAAGCAGCGGGAAGTGGCGTCCAACGGATAGAGTATACTCCCAAGAGTCATCAAGAGGAAGCCAATGACAATGTGAGTATTCCGTGAGCTAGAAGATGTCATCCGAGGAGCTTGAAGTCAAGATTAAGTTTGAGACAAGAATCCCGAGGAGACATGATCCGAGTGAAGCTTAGAGAAGACAAAGCCTAATCCGCAAGAAAGAGTGAAGGCCATAGGAGAGGAAGCCGTGGTCTCATTGAGGTTAGGAGTCATCAAAACCGTCTTTGGAGCAAGCACGGATCAGCTAGCGGATATCGTTATCATGGCATCATCTTCTATCAATGAGGATCACGTACATGGCAAGATTGGCCTTAAGGACACCTACCGACCAATCTTGAGGGGGAGTGTTGAAATATGTGATCTCTATGATAGAAGAATTCAAATCTAAGAGAAGGAGGGAAAGGAAACCTAGTTCACAAGGAACTAGAAGAAGTCTTGGTTAGGATGTAACTATAAGAAAGGAAGCTGTTACATATTAACTAGAAGACTAACTAAGTGGAAAAGAGGAAGCAAAGGAGAGCATGGGGCGCCAGAACCAGGGCATGGGCACAAGCATGGAGGCGTCAGCAGCAGGGTATGGGCGCAGCTTGAACAGGAGTCAAACAGTGAGCTGCTCCCTTCCCTCCTCTCTTCTTCATGCAAACTCCTCTCTTCTCTCCTTCCTTCTTCACGCCTCTTCTCTTCTTCTCTATGTAAAAACTCTATAAATATACATGTAATGTGATGTAAAGAGTTGTGAATAAGAGAATAAGAAGATTAAAAGAGTAAAAGGAAGCTTAAAGGAAGCTTTGCTTATCTCCCTAAAGGCGCCGGTGGAGCCTTAGCTCTCCGGCGCCATACTTCTCCTTAGTTCATCTTATTTCATCAACCATTATCATTCTCATTCTCATCATCATTCTTATCATCATTCTCAAACAATAATCCTTCATTACATCAATACTCACGCCACCATCATCATCCTAAACATTCTCTAAATATCCAAACCTCAAACTCCTTAGTATTCTCATGCCACAACTATCACTCTCTCAACAATCCCTAAGCCTCCATACTCTTAATTTCAACACTTACCGACCTCCAGGCACAGATCCAGCACATAGCCAAATGCCTCAACCTGATGGAGGCTCATCCCATATCCAATATACCGCCTGAGCCCGTCCAACGTTACAGATCTCATCTTGGCCCCTTGTCCGTACCGCCAGCACACCGAGTCCCTAATGCAGGCTTTATTACAGACGTAGACATCGAGGATCCTGATTGATACACTCTAGAATGGTGGCTGCACTATCAGTCCAGTCAGGCTGGTACGGATGACTGCAATGGTCATACGCGGGGCCTTTGAGGTTTCAGGTATGGGACAAGTCGCAGTAAGGTTCTCTCGATGATAACCTCCTGGTGCTGGTAAGGTCTGTTGGTAATAAGCGTGGATGCGGTAAGTGTTCCTCGATGATAGGATCCTGGCGCCGGTACAGATCTCTTGGTAGTGAGACATTGACATGGTCAGGATTCCTTGGCGGTAAGGTCTCGATGCCGGTACGGATCCCTTGGTAGTGAGATGCCGATGAGGTAAGGATTCTTCGGTGGTAAGGCCTCGATACCAGTACAGATCCCTTGGTGAGGAATCAGGGCCGGTACGGACAGCTGCGGATACAATGAAATGGGGATGATGGATGATGATGATGGAAGTAACTAAGGATAATGGGGATAATGTGAAAGTGGAACGAAGTGAAAGATGGAAAGGGGGTAATGGATAAGCGTAAGCACAATGGATCGAGAGCCGGCCACATGATGTTTGGACAACTCCATGATACGACTGATCAGAGTCCGAGCTGAGCTTCGAGGACAACGATGTTTAAACTACTTGAGATTTGAGAGCAAGCTTTAAGCAAATGCGTTTATTCAAATCTGCCTTCAAATGAAGAGGTTACAAGTATTTATATAGGCGGGATTCTTAGGGCATCCAACCCTTACAAAGGACTAGCGTGTCCTTGGGCGGTTTACATGCCCGTAAAAACAGTAACTCAAGTTCTTAAGTTATAAAGGTAAAAGTAACAAAGAGGAAGGGTTTTAGAGATTAGGGACGAGTGATAACCACTCGAGCCATGGATTGGCTAGGTGATGATTGGCTCGGTCCTAATGTATCTGGGTCGTGAACCTCGTTAAAAACCTAATTGGGAAAACTACTTAGGGATAAAACCCAACATGGGAAAAGAGTGTTCCTTTCCCAAACATCTTAAGTAGGGCGTTTTCACCGTATCAAGGTCAAAACGCTAAGGACTTGGTCCTTGCCGCTTGTTGGTGCTGATAGCTTGGGTTGGTTCCATTCGCCCTTTTTCATGCCTTGGCCGATCACTAGTTTCAACCTCGTTTGGTATCGTTGCGAGTGCTTGCGGTCAACAAAACCGGCACATTGGGCAATGATTCATAGCTCATGTTTGTATCTAACTCGGTATCATCTGGCTGGCTATCCTCGGGATTGGAGGAGGCTTTGGCCTCATCATGCCCTCCCTCTTGAGTGTGTTTTATCCTCAAAAGTTGGTCTCCTGCATCAAAACGGGACAAGTCAGCAACATTGAAAGTGGTGGACATGTTGCCCTTACCTGGAATGTCGATTCGGTACGCATTATTGTTAATACGTTCCAGCACATGGAAGGAGCCATCTCCTCGAGGTTGCAGCTTCGTCTGGCGGTGCTTGTTGAAATGTTCAGTTCGGGTATGTAGCCAAACCCATTCGCTGGGTTGCAGTATCATAGGTTGCTTCCCACGGTCTACCTTCTTCTTGTACTGCTCCGTCTTCTTAATTATACATTTGCGGATCCTTTCATGAAGCTTGCGGATATATTTGGCCTTGGTAACCTTATTCTGCCCTTCCATTTGATCAGGGGGCAATGGAACCATGTCCAACGGCGTAAGCGGGTTGAATCAATAACAGATTTCAAATAGGGAGAGGCCGGTGGTGGAGTGAGTTACCCAGTTGTAGGCAAACTCCATATATGGTAGGCTTTGGAGCCAGTTGACTCGGTTTGAATCGATGGCTGACCTGAGCAATGCTTCCAAGGTCCGATTGACTACTTCGGTCTGTCCGTCTGTCTGAGGGTGTGCTGCGGTGGAGAAGAGGAGTTTGGTTCCCATGTGCTTCCACAGAGTTCTCCAGAAGTGGCCGAGGAACTTGGGGTCCCTGCCAGAGACAATGTTTTGGGGTAGGCCGTGTAGCTTCACGAGATCTCTGAAGAAGAGGTCAGCTATGGCAGTAGCATCCCATACCTTGGAGCAGGACATGAAATGGGCCATCTCTCAGAACCGGTTGAACACCACCATTACAGAATCCTTTCGTTCGATTGGGGTTAGCCCTAAGAGGAAATCCATGGAGAGATCGACCCAAGGAGACGTCGTGATATGCAGAGGCATGTACAGGTGGGCCTTGGTCTTGGCACGCTTGCAGGCTAAACACCATGCATAGAAAGCATCGACCATACTCCGCATTTTGGGCCAATAGAAGTGACACCGTAACATATCCAGAGTCTTGTGGATCCCAAAATGTCCCATCAAGCCACCACTATGAACTTCTTGAATGAGAAGTTTGTTGAAATATGTGATCTCAAGAAGAAGAATTCAAACTCAAGAAAAGGAGGGAAAAGGAAAGAACTAGTTGTGAAGGAACTAGAAGGAGAGCTAGTTTATAAGGAACTAGAAGAAAAGGAAGCTGTTGGATATCAACTAGACAAGCTAACTAAACCAAGTGAGGAAGCAAAGGAGGCATGGGCGCTGCAGGGAGAAGGTATGGGCACAGCATGGGAACAGCATGGGCGCAGCTGCACTGTTGGAGCTGCTCAACCACTCCATCATCACACCTCTTCTCTCCCTCTCTTATTACGCCAATTCTCTTATCTTCATCCTTATCTCTCCCTAAACTTCTAAATTCAACATGGTATCAGAGCGGGTTCCTTATCCAACCGCTTAAACTCTCTTCATAATCCCTTTAAGCTATCTTCAAAACCTTCTAATCTATAGCAATACATCTTACCAAGTTCTATTCACTCTGAGATTAAAATCCTTGAGATCGGTTGATCTTCAAGTTGTGAAAGAGCTGGGATTGTGTATTACTACAAGAGAATGGAGGTGAATAGAGTAGCGATTTCTGTTGTTCTTAAAGGAGATAACTACCTTCTTTGGGCAAAAACTACTAAGACCGTTCTAAGAGGTAGAGGACTTTGGAAGTTCATTGAACCTAAGGAAGAAGCCGAACCATACAATGACAAGGAAGAGCAAGAAGAGCAGTTCACTCTTTCACTTCTTCAAAGCTCACTAGAGCCATCTATCCTGGCGGCCTACTCATATGCGGATACCGCCAAGGAGTTGTGGGATATACTCAAGGGAGTATATGGAAACATCTCAAATATATCAAGGATATTTGAGGTGAAGAGGGCGTTGAATGAGCTTCAACAAGGAGAGAAGCCATTCAAGGAAATGTTTGGAGAGTATAGAAGCTTGTGGGCCGAACTGGAGATCTTGAGGCCACAAACTATGGACCCCAAGGAGTTAGGAGAAAGGCGTGACCAAGATCAAGTGTTTGGGCTTCTCTTGGTGCTCAACGCATCCTACAAAGATCTTATCAAGCACATACTTAGATTTGAGAAGCTGCCAAGTCTAGCGGAAGTATGTGGCATGATTCAAAGAGAGGAAGGGTCAAGAGACCTATTTCGTGCACCAAGCGAGGCTGCACATCTTGCAAGGAAGAATCTTACATTCGACAAGAGGGTGTTGGAATGTGAGCATTGTAAAATGAAGGGACACACTAAGGAGAAGTGTTGGACCCTTCATCCACACTTGAGGCCTAAGAGGCTAAAGGAGAATGGAAGTGGACCTAGAGCCTTCATGGGTGTGGCACAACCAGTTGAGGATACGGTCAAGAGGTCCGAATTCAAAGCCCTCATCAAGAGCCTAGCCAAGCTCACTGAATCTGGTAAAGGCTTCCTCGGTTCTAAAAGCTCCATAAAAAGGACAAAGTGATTGTGGATTCAGGGGCTTCTCATCACATGATTAAGGATCAAGACATGCTTAAAAATCTTGAGCCTTATCATGGGAATGTGCAAGTGGAAAATGGGAGTTCAGTTCCGATTGAAGGGATAGGGGAATTAGAATTTTTCAAAAAGGGAACAAAAGCCTTATACATGCCTAGTTTCTCATCTAATCTTCTATCAGTTCATAAAGCTACCAAGGATTTGGATTGTGTGGCATTGTTTGGGACTGACTTTGTTAAGTTTCAGGACCCTAAAACAAACAAAGTGCTCGGAGAAGGGAAGGTAGAGGATGGAGTATATCTTTTGCACACAAATAAACAAGCGGATGTGAAAGCGCTTGGAATGAAGGCGGATGTAGAAGTATCTAGTAGGAAGGAGATTGGAGATAGTCCACTATGGCATGAAAGGTTGGGACATCCAAGCTCTGCAGTTCTCAAAGTGGCCTTACCCAATCTCATTCAAGAAGAAGTAGTTTGTGAAGCATGTGTACTAGGGAAACATTGTAGACAAGTGTTTCCTACTTCATCTACATTTTGTGATGAAGCTTTTGGCATTGTACACTCGGATGTATGGACCGCTCCTTGTAATTCAAGAGATCAATATAAATATTTTGTTTCATTCATTGATGACTACTTAAGACACACATGGATTACTCTTCTACATACCAAAGATCAAGTTTATGAAGCATTCACCAACTTCATTAAATACATCTCTACCCAATTCAAGACAAAAATCAAGGTCTTAAGAAGTGATAATGGAGGAGAGTATGTGAGCAAACGATTCAAGGAGCTACTCAACAACTTGGGTATCATCCATCAAACATCCTGTGCATACACTCCACAACAAAATGGGATAGCAGAAAGGAAGAATAAACACCTAATGGAAGTAGCAAGAACTCTCATGATTGCCAAAGGAGTACCTAAGTTTCATTGGGGAGATGCAGTGATGACTTCAAGTTACTTGATCAGCCGGCTTCCAACCAAGAACCTAGACAATAAGTCACCATTTGAAGCGCTATACAAGAAGAGACCAAGCTTGAATCATATGAAGACCTTTGGATGTACATGTTTCATGTTTCTACCAGAGGGACAGAGAAGCAAGCTTGAACCTAGAAGCATGAAGTGTGTATTCATTGGATACTCACCAACGCAAAAGGGCTACAAGGTCTACAATCCAGAGACAAGAAGGGTCTATGTGTCTAGAGAAGTAAAGTTCAATGAAAAAGAAAGCTTTTATGGAACTAAGAATCATGATAGTTCTGAAGGTATGGTCCCATCATCCATGGATTGGATGCGGTTTGATGAGTCACCAATAACAAGGGATGAAGTACAAGGAGAGAGTACAGCATCTGAGGACATCATGGAACCAGACCAAGATTCAGCTGAAGAAGAAGATAATATTGAGGAAGATGAATCTGAGCCAATCATAACTCTAAGAAGAAGTACAAGACAGAGGCGACAACGTGTTTACTATGGTTACAACAACTCTGCCATGCTCTATGGAGAGTCTAGTGCGAGTAATCTTCCTTGTGTGATAAGAGAATGTCCTGAGCGTGTGGCGAGCTTAGATCTCGATCCTATTGGCGACAGCACTCTCTTATCACAAGGGGGAGATAACACTCAAACTAGCACTATCACATATCCCATTGAGCATTTTTGCTCGTTGGCATCGTTACTTATGGAGCATAAAGCTTTTCTTGGAAAAATCAGCAAAGAATCCATACCTAACTCATATGAAGAAGCGTGTGAGAGTGGAGTATGGGTAAAAGCCATGGAAGAGGAAATGAAGTCCATGGAAAGGAATCATAATTGGTACTTAACCGATTTACCAAGGGATAAGAAGCCAGTTGGGTGTAGATGGGTGTATACAATCAAATACACAAGTGATGGGAGGATAGAAAGATACAAGGCAAGGTTGGTAGCAAAAGGGTATACTCAAATCTATGGGGAGGATTATACTGAGACATTTGCTCCGGTTGCTAAGCTCCACTCCATCAGAATCCTAATCTTGGTGGCAGTAAACTTGAAGTGGGATCTATGGCAGATGGATGTCAAGAACGCCTTCTTGCAAGGGGATTTGGAAGAGAAAGTGTATATGGATCCACCCCAAGGATATCATAAGGAAGACAACAAAGTTTGTAGATTGAAGAAAGCAATCTATGGGCTAAAACAATCTCCAAGAGCATGGTACCACAAAGGCTAAGCGCTTGTCTGTTGGAGAAGGAATTCATAAAATCTGAAGCTGATCATACTCTATTCACAAGGCAAAGTGAAGAAGGAATAGTGGTGGTGTTGATCTATGTTGATGATCTAATTATCACAGGAAGTAACAAAGATGGAATAGATCAAATCAAGAAACTCTTAAAGGCAGACTTTGATATAAAGGACCTAGGAGAGCTTAAGTATTTCCTAGGGATTAAGATGACGCGATTTGGAGATGGAATGTTTATCTCTCAAAGGAAATATGTGATGGATCTCTTGGAAGAGACCGGAAAGTTAGGATCAAAGCCGGCTAAAACTCCGATAGAAGAAGGCTACCAAGATAATCCTGAGGGGGAGCCATTGGAGGATATTAAGAGGTATCAAAGGATGGTGGGCAAGCTTATTTACCTCACTATCACAAGGCCGGACATATGTTTTGCAGTGAACCATGTGAGCCAACACATGCAAAAGCCAACTATGCAGCATTGGAACATGATTGAGAGGCTGCTAAGATATTTGAAAAAAAATCCGGGGAAAGGCATTTGGATGCATGCCAATGAAAACACAAAGGTCCAAGGTTATTGTGATGCGGATTGGGCTGGAGATAAGAATGATAGAAAGTCTACACTGGTTTTTGTACATTTGTAGGAGGCAATCTAGTGACTTGGAGGAGCAAAAAACAGAAAGTCATAGCCTTATCTAGTGCTGAGGCTGAGTATAGAGCTATGAAAGAGTTGACAAAGGAGCTAATATGGATAAAATCATTCCTAAGTGATCTTGGAATACATGAAGATGAAGAAATGCTATTGTATTGTGATAATCAAGAAGCAATACATATAGCATCTAATCCAATATTCCATGAAAGAACCAAGCACATAGAAGTTGAGTGCCACTTTGTGAGAGGGAAGATTCAAGAAGGAATCATTAAAACCGCTTTTGTAGTCAGCAAAGAACAACTAGCAGATATCTTCACTAAAGCAATCTCAGCCATCACTTGTGATCACATCCATGGCAGGATCGGTCTTAAGAATCTCCATCGACCAATCTTGAGGGAGAGTGTTGAAGTATGTGATCACTTAGGAGAAGACAAGAATTCAAAATCAACAAAAGAAGGGAAAGGAAAACTAGTTGACAAGGAACAAGAAAGAGTCTTAGTTGAGAAGGAACTAGAAGAAAGGGAAGCTGTTCTAACTCAACTAGACAAACTAACTAAACCAAGTGTGGAAGCAAAGGGAGGCATGGGCGCAGCATGGAAAAGCATGGGTGCAGCATTGAGAAGCATGGGCGCCACAGAGGAACAGGGAGTAACTCTGTTTGCTAACTTGGGTTACTCACCTCGAGTTAGCTAACCAGAGCTACTCCTCATGCACTTCTTCTTCTCTCCTTCTCCTTCATTGTAAAACCTCTATAAATACCAATGTATACCTCTTGTTGTAATTACAATAATAAAAAAAGGAATACAAGAAAAGTCTTATTACATCTATTCTCTCTTTTCTAATCATACTAAACACTCTCTAATACTCTAAACTCTTAAATTCAACACAATTCAGCAACTTGTACAGCATCATCAGACTCATGACAAGGTATGAAATGTGCCATTTTTGAGAACCTATCAACCACCACAAAAATAGAATCTCGTCCAGATTTAGTCTTAGGTAAACCAAATACAAAATCCATAGAAATGTCTACCCAAGGATGAGAGGGAATGGGTAGAACCGAATAAAAACCTTGGTTGGATGTCTTAGCCTTGGATTTCTTGCAAGTTACACATCGGCCAAAGATCCTTTCTACATCATTCATCAAATTTGGCCAATAGAAGTGATCGTGAACTGCCTTGTATGTTTTCTTAACTCCAAAGTGTCCCATAAAGCCTCCTCCATGAACTTTCCTGAGAAACAACTCCCTCAAAGAACATTGGGGCACACACAAACGGTTATAATAGAACAGAAATCCAGAGTTTTGATAGCATTTTCCATAAGCCACCTTGAAACATTTTTGAAAAATCTCTTTGAAATCCTGATCAGTTGCATATAAATCTTTAATAAATTCAATACCAGACAACGTTGTTTCAAGGGCTGAGAGAAGAGCATACCTATGGGATAAAGCATCAGCCACCATATTTTCCTTACCTTGCTTGTACTTGATCACATAAGGAAAGGTCTCAATGAATTCAACCCAACGCGCATGTCTCTTGTTCAACTTCTGCTGGCCCTTAAGGTGTTTCAATGATTGGTGGTCGGTGTGAATCACAAACTCCTTCGGCCAAAGGTAATGCTGCCACGTTTGGAGAACCCTCACCAAAGCATACAGCTCTTGATCATAAGTGGGATAGTTGAGTGTAGCACCTCCAAGCTTAATGGGTTTCCTATCCTGCATCAAAACAGCACCAATACCCACTCTGGAAGTATCACATTCAATCTCAAAAATTTTAGTGAAATCTGTAAGAACAAGTAAAGGGGCTTGAGTTAACTTCCCTTTAAAGATCTGAAATGCCTCTTCTTGAACTTGTTCCCATTTGAACCCAACGTTTTTCTTGATCACCTCAGTGATTGGAGCTGCTATAGTACTGAAATTGGCACAAACATTCGGTAGAAACCAGCAAGACCATGAAAGCTCCTCACCTCACCAACAATTTATGGACTAGGCCAATCTCAAATGGCTTTGATCTTCTCTTCGTCCACTCTAAGTCCATCTGCACCTACAACAAAGCCTAAGAAGACCACGTTATCTGTTCTAAAAGAACACTTTCCAAGATTAGCAAACAGGTGTTCCTTCCTAAAGAACGTTTTTCTTGTTCCCATTTGAACCCAACGTTTTTTCTTGATCACCTCAGTGAGTGGAGCTGCTATAGTACTGAAATTGGGCACAAACCTTCGGTAGAAACCAGCAAGGCCATGAAACTCCTCACTTCACCAACAGTTGATGGACTAGGCCAATCTCGAATGGCTTTGATCTTCTCTTGGTCAACTCTAGGTCCATTTGCACCTACAACAAAGCCTAACAAGACCACGTTATCTGTTCTAAAAGAAAATTTTCCAAGATTAGCAAACAGGCAGTCCTTCCTAAGGATTTCAAGAACAGACCTCAAATGCACTTTATGTTCATAAAGGCTTTTGCTGTAAACAAGAATATCATCAAAATAAACAACAACAAAATGTCCAATAAAATACCTCAAAACATGGTTCATCAAACGCATGAAGGTGCTAGGTGCATTAGTGAGATCAAAAGGCATGTCTAGCCACTCATACAAACCTAGTTTCGTTTTGAATGCAGTTTTCCATTCATCTCCTTCTTTCATGCGAATTTGATGATAACCATTTTTCAAATCAATTTTAGAAAAGACAGTAGAACCATGTAATTCGTCTAGCATGTCATCAAGCCTAGGAATGGGATGCCTATACTTTACCTTCATATTGTTGATGGCACACCAGTCCGAACACATACGCCATGAACCATCCTTTTTGGCACAAGCAGAATAGGCACGGCACAGGGGCTGAGACTTTCCCGGATATAGCCCTTCTCAAAAAGATCTCCAATCTGTTTCTGTAGTTCTTTGGTCTCCATTGGACTGGTATGATAAGCTGGCCGATTTGGTAGAGATGCACCCGGAACAAAATCTATTTGATGTTCAATGCCTCGTATTGGTGGCATCTCCGGTGCAAGGTCAGAAGAAGAAGAAGCCATAAGAGATTCTTTGTACACAAGTAAAAGAAATGGCTTTTGAGAGAAAAGAGATTTTTTTACCTGACTTTCTTTGATAAAGAAGTTGGAGTTTCTTTGAGATGCTTCAGGTTGGTCTGATTTAGTTGTTTTTGTCTCGACTGCTCTTAAGCTGGACCTGATCTTAGTGGACCTCCATAGGAGTCAAAGGAACTAGGGTGATCAAAAGAATGTCGGTTGGTGAACCCATCATGTATGGCCTTTTTTCAAACTGCCAAGATCGACCCAAAAGTATATGGCATGCATCCATGGGAAGGACATTACAAACGACCTCATCCTCATATCATCCAATGGTAATTGGAATTGTGACTTGTTCCTACACATACTGCTCACCATCTTCTTTTAACCATTCCAACCTGAAAGGTCGAGTCAGTGGCCTTGTCACAAGCCCTAGTTTCCTGATAAGAATGTCACTAGCAACATTAGTGCAACTACCACCATCAATGATCAAAGAACAAACTTTTTCAGAGATTAGACAATGAGAATGAAAGAGATTCTCCCTTTGTTCTCTTTTGTTGGTTTTGGGCTGAACACTCAAGGATCTTCTGGTGACAAGTAGGGGACCGTGAGCTGGGTAATCAAGACTATCCTCTTCATCAAAGATCAGATCATAATCAGCTTCAAAGATTGATCCCAAGTTACTGGTTTGATCGTCATTCTCCTCATCGAATATGGGACCATGTGTGTCATCCAAAGGTTTCCTAGCAACAAGAAGTGGCCCATGATGTGGATATTCAAATGGTTCTTCCTCATCAAAGATTAGTCCAAGATCCTCCTTGTCCTCTATGTCTTCCTCGGACTCCATCTCACCATTCTCCATGATAATCATCACTCGTTGGTTAGGACATTTGTTAGCATAGTATCCTAGTCCATGACACTTGAAGCACTTGATGTCTCTAGCACGGCTGGAAGTCTCCACTGTTTTTCCTTTGTCAATACGAGCAGAAACTGTTGATTTTAGAGGTTTAGAAAGAAATAAGGATGGAGATGAGAGAATTGGCGTAATAAGAAAGAGAGAGATTGCTGAATATTTCCTCTTATTCACACTTTTCTTTACAAGAGATTACATGTATTTATAGAGTTTTACATAGAAGAAGAAGAAGACGCAAAGGAAAGAAGGAGAATGGCATGAAGAGGAGAAGAGAAATGATTTGGCTGCTCCAATAGTCTTGGTGCACCATGCCCTGCTCTTACGCGCCCATGCTTGCACCCATACCTCTCTTTGCTTCCTCACTTGGTTTAGTTAGATTATCTAGTTGAGATCCAACAGCTTTCTTTTCTTCTAGTTCCTTCTTAACTAGTTCTCCTTCTAGTTTCTTCACAACTAGTTCTCCTTTTTCCCTCCTTCTCTTAAGTTTGAATTCTTCTTCTTGACTATGGGATCACATATTTCAATACTCCCCCTCAAGATTGGTCGGTGAAGATCCTTTAGACCGATCTTACCATGTATATGATCCCCAATGATAGAGGATGTTATCTTGGTGAAGATATCCGCTAGCTGTTCCCCACTTACTACAAATGCGGGTTTGATGATTCCTTCTTGAATCTTTCCCCTCACAAAGTGAAAATCCACTTCTATATGCTTGGTCCTTTCATGGAATACCGGATTGGATGCTATATGTATTGCAGCTTGATTATCACAATACAACAGTATCTCTCAGCTTCATGTATTCCAAAATCTTTTAGGAATGCCTTCATCCATATCAATTCTTTTGTCACCTCCTTTATAGCCCCATACTCGGCTTCAGCACTTGATAAGGCTATAACGTTTTGCTTCTTACTTCTCCAAGTGACTAGATTACCTTCCACAAAGGTACAAAAACCGGATGTGGACTTTCTATCTTGCTTATCTCCAGCCCAATCCGCATCACAATATCCTTGAATTTTTGTGTTTCCATTAGTTTCATCCATATGCCTTTTCCAGGGCTGTTTTCTAAGTACCTTAGCAGCCTCTCAATCATGTTCCAATGCTGCATAGTTGGTTTTTGCATATGTTGACTCACACGGTTCACTGCAAAGCAAATGTCCGGCCTTGTGATAGTGAGGTAAATGAGCTTGCCCACCATCCTTTGATACCTCTTAATATCTTTCAATGGCTCCCCCTCAGGATTATCTTGGTAGCCTTCATCTATTGGAGGTTTAGCCGGCTTGGATCCTAACTTCCCAGTTTCTTCCAAGAGCTCCAGCACATATTTCCTTTGGGAGATGAACATCCCATCTTCAAACCGTATCATCTCAATCCCTAGGAAGTATTTAAGCTCTCCCAGATCCTTTATATCATAAGCGATCTTCAAGAGTTTCTTGATTTGATCTACTCCATCTTTGTCACTTCCTGTGATGATTAGATCATCAACTTAGATCATGACCACCACTACTCCTCCTTCACTTTGCCTTGTGAAGAGAGTATGATCAGCTTCAGATCTTATGAACTCTTTCTCCAAAAGACAACCGCTTAGTCTTTGGTACCTTGCTCTTGGAGATTGCTTTACCCCATAGACTGCTTTTTTCAATCTGCAAACATTGTCTTCCTTATGATATCCTTGGGGTGGATCTATATATACCTCTTCTTCCAAATCTCCTTGCAAGAAGGCGTTCTTGACATCCATCTGCCACAGATCCCACTTCAAGTTCACTACCACCGAGATTACGATTCTTATGGATTGGAGCTTAGCAACCAGAGTAAATGTCTCGGTATAATCCTCCCCATAGATTTGAGTGTATCCTTTTGCCACCAACCTTGCCTTGTACCTCTCTATTTTCCTATCACTTGTATACTTGATTGTGTAAACCCATCTACACCCAACTGATTTCTTATCCTTTGGTAATTCGGTCAAGTACCAAGTGTGGTTCTTTTCTATGGACTTCATTTTCTCTTCCATGGCTTTTACCCATACTCTATTCTCACACGCTTCTTCATACGAGTTAGATATAGATTCCTTGCTGATTCTTCCAAGAAACGCTTCATGCTCCATAGGTAAGGATGCCAACGAGCAAAAATACTCAATAGGATATGTGATAGTGCTAGTTTGAGTTTTATCTCCCCCTTGTGATAAGAGAGTTCTGTCGCCAATAGGATCGAGATCTAAGCTCGCTGTACGCTCAAGACATTCCCTTATCACACAAGGAAGATTACTCGCACTAGACTCCCCTTGGCGCATGGCAGAGTTGTTGTAGCCATAGCAAACACGTTGTCGCCTTTGTCTTGTACCTCTTTTTAGGGGTACTGTTGGCTCAAGTTCTCCCTCACCATCATTCGCTTCTTCTTCAACAGAATTCTGATTTTGCTCCGCATGTGCCTCATCTTCTACTTTGGTTTCAGATGATTCGCTCTCTCCTTGTACTTCATTTATTAGAGCGTCATTAACCCGCATCCAATCCATAGGTAATGAAGTCACATCTTCCGGAGCTTCATGGTTCTTGTTTCCATAAAATCCTTCTTCTTCATTGAATCTCACCTCTCTAGATACATAGACCCTCTTTGTCTCCGGATTATATACCTTGTATCCTTTTGTGTTGGTGAGTAGCCAATGAACACATATTTCATACTTCGAGGTTCAAGTTTGCTTTTTTGTCCCTCCGGTAGAAACATATAACAAGAACATCCAAAGATCTTCATATGATTCACGCTTGGCTTGCTTTTGTGTAGCACTTCAAATGGTGATTTATTATTCAGATTTTTGAGTAACTTCTTGAATCGTTTGCTCACATACTCCCCTCCATTATCACTTCTTAAGATCTTGATTTTGGTCTTGAATTGGGTAGAGATATATTTGGTGAAGTTAGTAAACGTTTCATATACTAGATCCTTTGAGTGTAAGAGTGTGATCCATGTGTATCTTGAGTAGTCATCAATGAATGAAACAAAATATTTATATTGATCTCTTGAGTTACATGGGGCGGTCCATACATCCGAGTATACAATGCCAAAAGCTTCATCACAAGTTATAGATGAAGAGGGAAAAAACTGTCTACAATGTTTGCCTAGTACACATGCTTCACAAACTTCTTCTTCTTGAACAAGATTGGGTAAGACCATCTTGAGGATAGCTGAACTTGGATTTCCTAGCTTTCCATGTCATAATGAGCTATCTCCAATCTCCTTCTTGTTAAAAACTTCCTTATCCGCCTTTACTCCAAGAGCTTTTAGCTTTTCTTGTTTATTTGTTTCCAACAGATACACTCCATCCTCCACCTTCCCTTCTCCGAGTACATGATTTGTTTTAGGGTCCTGAAACTTCACAAATTCAGTCCCAAACATTGCCACACAATCCAAATCTTTTGTTGCTCTATGAATTGATAAAAGGTTGGATGAGAAGCTAGGCATGTATAATGCTTTAGTTTCTTTTGTGAAAAGCTCTAACTCTCCTATCCCTTCAATCGGAACTGAGCTTCCATTGGCTATTTGTACATTTCCATGATATGGCTCAAGGTTTGGAATAACTCTTTCTCTTGGTTTGTTGCTCGATCAGAATAGCTTTTTGCAACATTTGGTTTAGACTTTCATAGTCTTGAAGCTCCATTCGATCTTGGATGTCCCGGTTTAGTCCAGCAAGTAATCTGGCCATGGTTGCTTCCAATGTCTCATCTACATCAGCCTTGATCATCAGGATCTCTATTTCCTGGAAGTAGTCTTCTACGGACTTGGTTCCTTGCAGCAAACGTCTCAGCCTCTGGTGAAGGTCACGATAGTAGTGTTCTGGAATAAACCGTCTCCTCATCAAGGTTGTTAGTTCATCCCATAAAGCTATTGGTTGGCCTTCATTCCTTCTCCTGCTAGTCACAACTTGATCATACCAATTAATAGCATAACCAGTAAATTCAGTAGCAGCCAATCTAACCTTTTTAAGTTCAGAGATATTTTGGCAATCAAACACAAGTTCTATTTTTCTTTCCCATTCATGAAAGGCATCAAGATCAGTTTTACCATCAAAAGTTAGGATTTTAAGTTTCGAACCTCCTAAGCCATTATCAACTCTTTCTTCCCTAGCAAAAGGACTGTCATCACCTGGATCTTGGTTTCGCAGACCTCGATCTTGGTTTCGCAGACCTCTCCTAGGTCGGTTGATAGAACAAGTATCATTCTCTTGGTATTCCTCATCATCATGGCTGCGATGGTTCCTCCTTGGGTTTGTTGACTAACATGCATCTCATCAAGTAGTCGATGGATTTATTCCAAACCAGCATTCACAAGGTTAGTAATATTATCATTCAAAGCTCGCATCTGCAAGTTAGATAAACCAGCATAAGAGTTTCCTGGTCGGCTCATTTCATCTTCACTACTCATGACTTCCTGAAAAGCTTAAACACAAAAGATTAGTAGATAAAAATCCTCACACTCTTAAGGGTTTGATCTCACCCACTCAAGTATTTCTCTCGGAATTCTAATGGTCACTCAACAAGTTTCTCTCAAAGTTCTAAGTGATCAAATCAAGTAACCCAATGATCAATCCAAGCAAACAAGAGAGTTTTTAAGATAGAAATATAAGAGATTAGATGTGAAAAATCCGTATTAACCACCTCAAAGGCTGGATTTCTCTTCAGCCAGCAAGATTTCTCTTCCACCACCAATCCACTCAATTCAACTTTTGGACTTCTTTTCTCTCTTTTTCTAAATTTCGTAGAGCTTTTTTTTATATACGGATGGTAATCATGGGTCCAGATTTAAGATAGGTAGAAAAAGAAGCGATTGAAGAAAATAGAAGTTGAGAAAGATGGAAATGAAATACCGGAAGAGTGGCTCTGATACCACATGAAGAACCCTTTGATAGGATCACTCAACCGGTAAGGATTTGATATGAACTTCAAAAGAAGAACTGATGAATTGAAGGGTCACACAAAGGTTGCGGAAGAGCCTTTGATATTCCCGTGCTTAGATGTTGCTGGATGTGACGCACCTATCCAACAAAGAAGCGTTCTCGATCTGTTGCCTGATCTGATGCACAGGTCCAACGAGATATAGAGTTTATTTGCTTGCATATAACTCACCAAGTAAACCACGAAATATTCAGCAACGAACAGAGAGATAAACTCAAAAATGAAAGGAAAGTTGGATTGATTGAATGAACTGCAGAGTTTACATATTTATACTACTTAGTAGTCAAAGAGACATAAGACATTGTGCGGAAAATAATGCATAGAAAATGACACCATTGACTAGAAATTTGAAGGTCAGTCAATGGTGGGGAAAACAAGGAAGACTGGTCAATCTGACCTTTTAGCTACTTGTCCAGATTCGATAGATCCTGCTGTAGGAACCGCGGTAAGGAGATGGATGAACAGAAGGCTGTCTGCGGGAAGGTTCAGGTGACTTTCACATACAGGATGCATTTCTACTTAATCCAAGTCTTCAGAAAGCATAAGAAGTCTTGCCTTAGAGAAATTAAGAACATCAAAATCCATGAATGGATCAAAAGGGTCGGTCCAATCATGAATATGCCTTGCGGTATAGACCAAATGGGCCAGAAGAGATAGGTTGTGATCCAAATCGAAATCATCTCGATCCAAGTTGGTTTTAACTTGACTGTTAGTCTTAGCTTGACGAGTTGGCCGGGAAATACGCTTTGTGGTACGGCCAAATTGGTCTTCAGGTCGTAGATCCATCCTTAGCTCTTTTCTGGACATAGGGGGGTTGATCCGATAGATGGCTCGGTCGGTAGGATCGGGATGGTGAACCTCGGACAAACTGATTGGGATGTTCCGATCTCCGTGCTAAGCTGGTTCCATGTACTGCAGCAGATCAACAAGGCTTTGAGACGGATGAGCCAAAGATAAGCTTAAAACGATAAGGGTTTTAACAAAGGTTTGTAAAAGATAAATATGAAATAAGAACAGCTTCACGACGTAAGAATAGTAGAGAGTCAAGGAAAGAGTTTAACGGAAAGATGCAACCTGATGAGTGAAGCTTTGGCTCTGATACCAGCTGATACACTCCCGGAACGGTGGCTTCCCTATCAGTTCAGTCGGGTAGGTACGGACAACCGGAATGGTCGTATGTGGGGCCTTCGAGGTTTCAGGTATGGGCCAAGTCGCGATAAGGTTCTCTCGATGTCAACTTCTCGGTGCTGGTAAGGTTTGTCGGTAATGAGCGTGGGTGCGGTAAGAGTTCCTCGAGGATAGGATCCTAGCGCCGGTATGGATCTCTCGGTAGTGAGATGTTGATGGGGTCAGGATTCCTCGGCTGTTAGGTCTCGATGCCGGTATGGATCTCTCGGTAGTGAGATGCCAATGCGGTAAGGATTTCTTGGCGGTTAGGTCTCAATACCGGATCCCTCGGTAGTGAGATGCCGATACGGTAAGCATTCTTCGGCGGTAAGGCCTCCATGTCAGTCTGGATCCCTCAGTGAGGAATTAGGGCCGGTACGGACAGCTGCGGATACAATGAAATAGGGACGATGGATGATGATGATGGAAGTAACTAAGGATAATGGGGATAATGTGAAAGTGGAACGAAGTGAAAGATAGAAAGGGGGTAATGGATAAGCGTAAGAACAATGGATCGAGAGCCGGCCACACGGTGTTTGGACAACTCCGTGATATGACTGATCGAAGTCCGAGCTGAGCTTCGAGGACAACAATGTTTAAACTACTTGAGATTCGAGAGCAAATTTTAAGCCAATGCGTTTATTTAAATCTGCCTTTAAACGATGAGATTACAAATCTTTATATATGTGGGATTCTTAGGGCATCCAACCCTTACAAAGGACTAGCGTGTTCTTGGGCATTTTATATGCCCGTTAAAATAGTAACTCAAGTTCTTAAGTTAAAAAGGTAAAAATAACAAAGAGAAAGGGTTTTAGAGATTAGGGACGAGTGATAACCACTCGAGCCATGGATTGGCTAGGTGATGATCAGCTCGGTCCTAATGCGTCCGAGTCGTGAACCTCGTTAAAAACCTTATTGGGAAAACCACTTAGGGATAAAACTCAACAAGGGAAAAAGAGTGTTCCTTTCCGAAACTTCTTTAGTAGAACGTTTTCACCGTATCAAGGTGAAAACGCTAAGGACTTGGTCATTGCCGCTTATTGGTGCTGTTAGCTTGGATTGGTTCCATTTGCCCTTCTTTATGCCTTGGCCGATCACTAGGTTTAACCTCGTTCAGTATTGTTGCGAGTGCTTGCGGTCAACGGCCAAAACCGGCACATTGGGCAACGATCCTTGCCTCCCATCTGTATCTGACTTGGTATCGTCCGGCTGGCTATCCTTGGGATCGGAGGAGGCTTAGGATAGGCTGGCACTTCCTCTCGATCCAACTTCCTTATTGACGAACCCTTTGATAGGATCACTCAACCGGTAAGGATTTGATATGAACTTCAAAGGAAGAACTGATGAATTGAAGGGTCACACAAATGTTGCGGAAGAGCCTTTGATATTCCCGTGCTTAGATGTTATTGGATGTGACACACCAGTCCAACAAAGAAGCATTCTCGATCTGTTGCCTGATCTGACGCACATGTCCAACAAGATAGAGAGTTTGTTTGCTTGGATATAACTCACCAAGTAAACCACGAAATATTCAGCAAAGAACAGAGAGATAAACTCAAAAATGAAAGGAAAATTAGATTGCCTGAATGAACTGCAGAGTTTATATATTTATATTACTTAGTAGTCAAAGAGACATAAGAGATTGTGCGTAAATAATGCATAGAAAATGACAACATTGACTAAAATTTTGAAGGTTAGTCAATGGTGGGAAAAACAAGGAAGACTGGTCAATCTGACCCTTCAGCTACTTGTCTAGATTCGATGTATTCTGCTGTATGAACCGCGGTAAGGAGATGGATGAACGGAAGGCTGTCCGCGGGATGGTTCAGGCTTCGCTCACTTGAAGGACCAATACCAAGACGATCATGGCCTCAAGGCCCCTTTGTTAAATCCCAGCAAGGAACCTCATAAGGACTTCCACATCCATGAAGACTTCTTTTTCAAGGGAAGAAGACTCTGCATCCTGGATGGATCTGTTCGAAAACTCCTCATCTAGGAAGTGCATAGTGGGGGCTTGTTGGGACACACCCATAAAACCTTTCACCCTTACCCGGTGAAAACACACCTCTAAAGTCATGAGGAACATGAATACTCTTTTTCCCTATATTGGATTTTATCCTTAAGAGGTTTTGCCAACAAAGTTTTTAACGAGGTTCATGACCCAGACGCATTAGGTCCGAACCGGTCATCACTCTTGCTAACCAATGGCTCGCATGGTACCATTCGGCCCTAATCCATGTCCCTTCCTCGTTTACATTTTTTCCAACTTAAGGACTTGGTTTTTACAGTTTAACGGGCATGTAAATGCCCAAGAACACGCTTGTCCTTTGTAAGGGTCAGATGCCCTAGTAACCCCACCTATTTTATTTAAAAGCATGCTCTCGAATCTCACTTAGTTTAAACATCGTTGTCCTCGAAGCTCTACTCGAACTTGAATCAGTCGTATCACGGTGTTGTTCAAATACCATGTGTCCGGCTATCGATCCATTGTTCTTGTTCCTTACGTTTTGATCCATCCTTTTATTGCATCATCCTTACCGTTCCTTCCATCATAGTTATCTTATTCCATCATCATTAGCATTCCTTACCATCGTTTCCCCATTCCATCGCTTTCCGCCTTCACATCCATCCGTACTGCTCCGGTTGTTCCTACTGAGAAACTCTTACCACATGGTAACTTGTTACTGAGAAACCCTTACCGCATCAGCAACTCGCTACCGAGGAACTGTACTGTATCGGAAACTCGCTACCAAGAAACCTTTACCGCATCGGCAACTCGTTACCGAGAAACCCTTAATGCACCGTCAACTCGTTACTAAAGAACTGTACTGCATCGGGAACCTAGACTTATTATTTTCTCATTCATTCATTTTTCACGTATTTTATTTTACTTTTTTAACTTAAAGTTGTAGGCCAATAATGCAATCACGGAAAAAATTTCTACCTTTGCTTCCAGATTTTGCGTGATCATCACAATTTTGAGTAAAATAATGAGGTCATTGAAAATTTTCCTACCCCTTTACTAAATTTAGAATCATCTCATCCTTATGCATTTATTATTTAAAATAAGGAGAGTACTATTAATTTAACACTGGCTGATATAGTCAAGTTTGAATGTGGAGTCAAGCCTAGAACAACATCGATCACATTGAGCAGGTAAAAGGAACACACAGAAATTAGCTCAAACTTTAGTGGATTTCTGTTCTAAATATAGAAATCTCAAGTCAACCGGCCAGCTTTTGATTTTTCCATTAGTCACGGATGCTAGTCATAATGGAATCAATGGTCACATAAGTTTCTGCAGTTGTGGTGGTTTCCTCAGAACAATCATTGTTTCTACACCATGATTTTGACTCAACAAAAATAAACCAAAAATCTCAAAAGAAACAAAACAAAGAAAAATACATTAGTCCCAAAAAAACTCTCCCCCAGACTTACTTAACACTGTCGGTGTAAAAATAAATCTGAAAAACGATATGACAAAAAAAAAAAAATAAGTAAATAAAAATAATGTCAAATAACATAAAAATAGAAAAGAAAATCTACGCTCTATGGTCGCTCTCTGATGTACTATTGTGCTCCTCGTCCAGTTGTATCTTGCATCTAGGTAGATGTACGCGATAACTAGTGCCACCATCCTCATTGGTCCCATGTCCAGAAAAATCGGGATCTGCCTCTGCAGCAACAGTTGTGTCTATAGTACCGATGTACTCTATGTGGCTATGAAACATAAAAGTGGTCGAGGACATTAGAGTCGGGAAAGAGCACCCAAATCTTTTGCAGCTTGGAGTTATTCTTCTTCTGTGAGTTAATCATCCATACCCAATGCGCCTCATCTGCAGGAAGTGGAGAGATATCATAATCATCAGTGTAAGGAGGAAGAAGCTGTTCTATGGTGGTATATATCTGAAACAGTTGTGGCACTCCAGCATCTTCCAGGTGAAGCGTAGTGGGGGATGCCCGAAAATAACTACTTCTCCGCTTAAGAACCATAGGTGCCGTTGTACCACTTCAAAAGTGCTCTGCTGGTAGAATGAACTCTAAGTTCTCACAGCATGTGAGAGGTGGGAACTCGGGAAGTGGTAGCTGGCAGTACCGAGTGGTTCCCTTGTGGTTAGTGAATGGGTACCTATGGCCCGCCTTGAGTATGAAAGCTCTCTTGAAATAATTCTCATCCAGCAAATTGAAACGGTCAATGCACTTTGTACCACAGAGATCAATCCCATGAAACCGAAATATGAGAGTTAATAGACTCCCAACTGCTTTAACCTTTATTCACGAAGTATTGAGACTTCGAAACTTTTTTTGTATAAGAACAGAAGCAAATATCGTACCTAGATTGGCGGAGAGTTTGGATGGAAGTGTTGTGTCATAGATAGCATCGACAAACATGGGAAGACCAAAATCTAGCAGCAGCAATTCATCCTTTCTCAATGCTCATGTTTTCTCCTTAGCAAACAGTTTGCTACCTATAATCTTAGAAACAATCTGAACCACATGGTTCCTAATTAAACTAAGCTTATTGTCGCGTGAATTATAGGGTTTGATTGGGTCTACACCTATAATTCACACGACAACAAGCTCAGTATGATTAGAAACCTAGTGGTTCGGGTTGTTGTTAAGATTATAGGTAGCACATTGTATGCGAAGGAGGAGACAGGAGCATAGAGAGAGGATGAGTTGGGTCTTCCTGCGTTTATCGATGCTATATATGACACATGACCTCCATCTGAACTCCCCACCAACCTAGGTGCGATATTTGCTTCTGTTCTTATACAGAAAAAGTGTTGATGTCTCAATACTTCGCGAACAAAAGTTGAAGCAGTTGGAGTCTGTTAACTATAATATTCCGGTTTCTTAAGATTGATCTCAGAGGTACAGAGTGCATTGACCGTTTCGATTTGCTGGATGATGATTATTTCAAGAGAGCTTTTATACTCAAGCTGGACCGCAAGTACCAGTTCACTGACCACGAGGGAACCACTCGGTACTGCCAGCTACCACTTCCTGAATTCACATCTCTTACATGCCGCGAGAACTTAGAGTTCATTCTACCAGCATAACACTTTTGCAGTGGTACAACGACACCTACGACACATAGGCGGAGAGGTAGTTCTTCTCTGTATTCCCCTGCTACGCTTCACTTGGAAGATGCTAGAGTGCCACAACCATTTAAGATATGCCACCATGGAACAAGTACTTCCTCCTTCCACTGGTGAGTATGATCTCCCTCCACTCCCTGCAGATGATTCGGATAAGGCTCGTTGGGCTTGGATGATTGACTCGCAGAAGAAGAACTCAATGCTGTAGAAAATTTGGGGCGCTCTCTCCCGACTCAAATGTACTCGACTATCTTCATGTTTCAGAGCCGCATAGAGTACAACGGTACATACAGACCTGACTGATGTTGCAGACGTAGATCCTGATGTTCATGTACACATGACCAATGAGGACAGTGGCACTAGTGACCGTGTACATCTACCTAGACGTAACAGACAATTGGGCGAGGAGCACAGTGGTACATCAGAGAGCGACCATGGAGCGTAGTATTTTTTTATCTTTATATTATTTGACTTTATTTTCTTTGTATTTTCTGTTTTTGTCATATCGTTCTTCAGATTTATTTTTACACCGAGACTGCCAACATTGACTTACATGGTGGTCTGGATTAAGCCAAGTAAGAATTCTTAGTGGCTTTATTATGGTGAATGTGGTGCTCTGATGACCGTATGAGTTTCTGTGTTTTAAATCCTTTCTTCTGAATTTGATTTCTTTGTTTATTCTTACTTTAAGACAAGCAAGAAATCAAGTCTGGGGAAATTGATGTTTATTCTTAGTATTTGATGATTTTTAACTATACTTTTAAAGTCTTTTCTATTATTTGTAGTGTCTATTCAAGTGAGTACACGTTTGGATTGAAGTTTAATGTGTTAAGAGTGGAGATTTCGACAAAGGATGAAGATGACATGTTTCTGAAGCTCAGATTGATCGTTCTACATACGGAAAGATCGATCCAACATATGATGAAACTGCGGAAATTTTCAGATCGATTATGTCAATTTGGAACAATCATTCTTGAAGAAGATCAATCGAACTTGTTATATATCGATCGATCCCTTTTGCGTGCACAACCAGATCGATCGATCCCTTTTGCGTGCACAACCAGATCGATCAATCTCTTTTGTACACACAAAAAGTATTGATCGATTTATAACAGGATCGATCGATCTATAACAGGATCAGTTTTGGTTCTGGTTCAAACTTTTTGGATCAGTTTGAGTTTGGCCACAGTGAGGTTCAAATTGCATTATCAAAGCAAGGACAATATATATATAGTTATGGCTGCGTAGACTAGGGATCCGACTGGTAAACCCGCATAATTGTTTGATAACATAATTGTAATATAAAACTTGCAGAATGTTTTAAAATAATGACAAATTATCATAAAAATAACTATAATTAAAGATTAAAAATTTATACTCATCAAAAATTGTGATACTGATAAAAGAGAAAGATAAGGAGAGAGAGAATTGATTTTTTAATTGTGATTTCATCGATCGTTTATATAGAAATAAAAAAAAAAAGTAATTTACTATGCATGCATAGTGACGGTGTGCTCCACATAAATAATATAATACGCATAAAACATTTGCGTATATATATTTGAAAATGTAGAAAGCCATTTTTGTTGACATTCTCAATACTCCTCCTTGGAGACCAGTGTCACTTAGATTTTCAACACTTAGATTTTCAATGAATGACCATGTGAGCTCTAATTATGAAAATTTATCTGAATTTTTTTTTATCACAAGATGTGATTCAATGATATTTATATAAGTATAATGTGATTCACAAGAAAGTTTGGGAACATTTCCAATATATGTGATTTCCCGGATTTATTAGAAGTTATATATATATATACTTCGTGTCATCCTCAATTGTTGACTGAGTATCATATCTTTATATATATATATATCTTTAAAACTCAACAAATTTCTCTTTGAATTCGAAAGATATAAGACATTATCTATGGAAAAAATTGTTCTATTAGGTAATACAAAATTGGTTTTGCCAATTCCTTTGATCAAATCTGTAAAGCCTGATATTGTATTGACTATCGTTTTTTCAAATTTTAAATGAGAAAAGTACAACTTATGTCTCAGATTGTAGATGAATTTTTATGTTTGTATCTACTTCCTTTTCTGTAATCAATATGAATATTAGTAATAAGATGATAAATTTTATAAATATTACGCATTCAATAGTAATACAATTATTATGAAAACAAAATATTTGAAAATAAGTAATATTTATACATGTCATAATAATTTAAACCTTATTTAATAGTATCACTACTAGCATTTTACTTTCCAGTAAAAGTGGTCTCATTGAAATCATCTATGAAGTTGGAAGCGTTAAAGTGTGTCATACTCTAGAAGTGTTCTGTGAGATTCACTTCATTCTCTTTGGTTGTTAAGGACTCTTTGTATTATTTCCGAAGATGTTCATGAGTTCGATATACATGAGCCAAATGCCTTATTGATCCACATGTATAACAGATGTTACCACGGTTTTGGTTGGTACTTCCATGAGATTCTTTTCCTTTTGGAGAAGTTTTGAAGAGAAAAGAAATATTTGGATGAATTTAATGAATGATAATTAATGTATTTATATATTGAAAATATGGTTCATAAACATAAGTAGAAAAAATTGAAAAAATTTCGTTGTGACCGTTGATAGTAAAAAGTAAAGCAAAAATTAATCATAAAATTTTAAGTGTAATTAGTTAAATTTATATGTTTCATATTAAATTTATATACAGTTGATTGTGCATCCATTATATAATAACATAATATAAACAAATATTTAAAAATGACATTAGGGTAACAAATTCATCCATATTAAAATAAAATGTGGCAGTTTAGCCGTCAAGTATATATAATTATAATGCAACAATGACATTATAGTGACAAAACCATCCATATTAGAATAAAATATGTGGTAGCTTAGCCGTCTAATATATATACAGTTTTGGTGCATTACACAGTCATTACATAAAAAGGTAAATTAATTCCAAAGTGAAACCCGTGTACAGTAAAAATAAATGAATAGTGATGTATTAAACAATCAATAAAAATAAGATAATACAATGGAAATAATATACTGTCCACTATAATAATTTATACAGTATAATATGTATTTATAAAAATTTATCATAATCATATAGAGTGATCGTGCTGATAACATGTTACAAAAATAATGACAATTATTCATAAAGATAATTATAATTAAATACTAAAATTTATACCCGTGAAATATTGAAATACTTATAAAAGAGAAATATAAGGAAAGAGAGAATTGATTTTTGAATTATGATTTCACCGATCGAATTCGATCGTTTATATAGAAATGAAAAATAACTTATTATGCATGCATAGTGATGGTAGACCCCACATAAATAATATTATACACATAATGCATAAAACATTTGCAAGTATATATTTGAAAATGTGGAAATCCGTTTTGTTAACATTTTCATCACATAATAAAATTTTGTAGAAAAAGAAAATTGCAGAATAATTTTTTGTGTGATTGGATCAATTTTGCATAACGTCATAATGAAATATTAAATTACCAATATACATATATACTTTAAGAGATTAATAATTTGTCACATGTTGAAAATGTCAACAAAAACAACTCTCCACATTTTCAAATATATACGAGCAAACTTTTTATTCGGTATGCATATTATATTATTTATGTGGAACCCACGGTCACTATGCATAGTAAATTACTTTTTTATTTCTATATAAACGATCGAATTTGATCGATGAAATCATAATTCAAAAATCAATTATCTCTCTCTTTATCTTTCTCTTTTATCAGTATCTAAATTTTTCACATTTATAAGTTTTAGTCTTTAATTACAATTATTTTTATGATAAATTGTTATTATTTTTATAACACGTTATCAGCACGATCAATCTATGATTATGCTAAATTTTTATAAGTAGATATTATACTGTATTAATTATTACAATGATCAGTATATCATCTCCATAGTAATATCTTATTTTTATTGATTATTTAATATATTACTATTCATTTATTTTTACTGTATGCGGGTTTCACCTCGGTATTAATTTACTGTTATTATCTCATGGTTGTGTAATGCACCATAACTGTATATTTATTGGACGGATAAACCGTCGCATATTTTATTCTAACAAAATGACTTTATCACCATAATGTCATTGTTGCATAATAATTGTATATATACTGGACGGCTAAGCCCCCCACATATTTTTCTAATATATATGACGTTGTTAGCATAATGTTATTTTTAAATATTTTTTCTATTATTTTGTTATATAATGAAGGCACAGCCAATCGTATATAAATTTAATTTGAAACATATAAATTTAACTAATTATACCTAAAATTTTATGATTAATTTTTGCTTTATTTTTTACCACTAACAGGCACAAAGAAAAATTTTCAAATTTTTTCTACTTTTCAAACGGCTATAAACAGTATTTTCAATCTATAAATATACTTATTCTTATTCATTCAATTCATCCAAATATTTTTCCTCTTCAAAATCTCTCGGAAAAATCGTTTTAGTTTAAATATTTAAGAATGATTCGTTTGCTTTTAATTTATTGTTTATTTGTATTTTTCGGTTGTGTTTATGGTCTCTTCGTTGGAGAATTCACCCACGAATAATTCACCATAAACATCGGTTTACTTTTTTATGTAATTATGTTTTTTGTAATTGCTTGTACTGTTAACATCAACGGTTCATTTAAAATATGTAATATATAGTTTTAAAATCATATTAATAATATTTTTGTTGTTTTGTTTTTAGAAAAAGTGAAATGACAAACATTGAGAAACTCAAGTTTCCAGCTCTACAAATAAGTAGAGAAAATTATATCGGTTGGACAATCAATGCAGAACTTGATCTAGATATGGGGAAAAATATAAAACCATAAAAGAGAAAAATATTTCATTTTCTCATGAAAAAACAAAATCAATAATTTTTCTCAGAACACAACTAGATGAAAATTTGACGATTGATTATGTGTAAACAAAAGATCTAGCAGAGCTATAGAAAACACTAAAATATAGATTTGAAAACCAAAAGACAATAACGCTTCCACACGTTCTGGATGAGTGGAATAACCCAAATTTCCAAGATTTTGAAAAAGTCACTCTTTACAACTCTGCAATATTGAGAACTATGGCACAAAAGGAACACTGTGAAAAGCATGTTAGTGAAGCAGAAATACTTAACAAAACTCACCTCAATTTTCATAAAAATCACTATGTATTGCAAGAGTTTGGTGAAACGGATACGTATTGGAAACATATATATATATTATACATATATTATATATAATTAAAAGTAAATCTAATAAAATTTGAAACAATATAAATTTATTAAACAATAGTAAAATTAATTAAATTAATATATATCAGAAACGTATATAAAAAATTTCATTGTTTTCAAATAAAGGTTTTTAAGAAACGGATAGAATCAAGATTTCATCGTGTTTCTAAATTAGGGTTTTTAGGAAATGCGTTTTTATCAAGTTTCGTTTTCGAAACATTTCGGAAACAAGAAACATACCTCATAGCGAGTTTCCGTGTTTCCTAGGGTTTTTCTTGGTATTTTGTTACGCAAAAAAGAAATTCTTGCTTTTTTTGCCTTATTGTGAATCACTACGAAACTTTTTGTGATTGGTAAAAAAAACTAGCATAATCGCATTAGAAAACGCAATTAGGCAATTATACATGTTACCAATGGAAGCCTAGAAAAACTGTTTCATAAACAAGAGAAAGAAGCATTGAATTTCTCAGATAAAGAACCCCACAGAGAGCACAATATGAGCGAGTGAGAAAGAGAGTAGTTACCTCGTTGAGTTGCCAGATTCCATAGGTGCATTTGATTTGAGTTCATTGGACGTTGAAACCATTTGTGATGTCTGTGTTCATTTGGAGTTGGTTCATTCTCTTCTTTCCTTACTTGCATACCCATTCTTCGGTTAAATCTCTGATGCCAAAGCAATGAGTGTCAGTATTATCAACAAAAAAACAGAGAACCCTCTTAAATAAATTCCCAATTTCAATCCATAGAAAGAAATCAAAACCAGAACTTGAGAAAAGAGCGTATTACCATCATCGAACAAGCAAATCGTAGACCAGCCTGTGCCTCTTCACCAGATTCAATTCCTCCCAAAGCCTTTCCAGACGATCTTCACATTTAAATGTCTCTCTGGTGGGGTTTTATATCTCATTCCGGCGTGTTGATAAGAAAACTCTTCTATATCTAATTCCACCGGATCCAGCTCTTTCTTCAGCTTCTCCCTCCTCCTGCTCCAACCATTCTCGATTCGACCTGGTTTTCTTAACGCTATGTTTCTTGATCCAACTCCTGCCGAATTCGACTCAGAATTTTCTAACATCGCCGCCGTCATCTACGAGATCTGATTGATGCCAGACGATGAAATCAGGCGAGCAAGGCCGAGCGCATCGAACTCGAGGGTTCACTCATCACTTGATATCTCATATCAAAATTAGGTGGTATTTTGGCGATGGATCTGGTTTGAATCAGATCTTTAGGTTGGGTTCGTATTTATCAATTTTAGATAAGAGTTTTTCGACTTTTCCTCAAATTTTGTTTTAAAAAATGTAAAAGAAATTATTAAATGTATAGAGGTGTCCAAATGGTTAATTCTACCCGACTCCACCCATTTGGGGTTGAGATTTATATGTGTTACAACTATTTATTTTCTGCACATAATTTTATATATCTAAACTTATAATCATTAATACATTCTGTTTAAACAAATTATATGTGTTATATATTATCTATATATATATTATTATTAAATATTGAAATATATCATATAATTACAAAAATAGAAAGAATTTCTAGGTAACAAATTAAATAAAAATATATAGTTATTAAAATAAATAAAAATTAAAACCATTATGAAATCATAAATTCATAAAACCATAAAATCGTAAAACAATGAGAGGAGGCAGCTTGAAGATAACTAAGGAAATGACTAATGTTTTTATAAATTTTTATGTTTTATTGATGAATTCATGGGTAATACAAAATACAAATGAGTTTATATACTAAAATCATTACGATCGATCCATTATTATCTATTTATTATATTAGTATAAAACATTAAGCCAAACCCGACAGAGTTATCCATTTTGGCACCCATACACATATAGCAATGCCACTACAAAAAGAAATATCATGACATTTGAGCCATTGATTATTTTATTCCAGTTTGTTTGTTTTTTTTTTGTTTTTTGTTTTTCAAAATTTTCCTAATTATGTTTTGTAACTTGTAAATATACTCTTTTAATTTTTTTGTTTTCTTTAAAACTAAAATTTTTACATGTGATATAACGTGTTTTCCTGATTTGAATTAAATATTCTATATTAAATAATTAAATAAATATCAATATAATAATAATAATGCTTACTATTATTATTATATTTTCAAAATTTGAGATAAATATTGTTTATCGAATTGTTTTTATTAAAATTCACTAATATATCAAAATTTATATATATTAAAAATATATCTTTCAATTTCAATATTTATATAAAACATATAAATAAAACACAATCTCCATTAGTGACTTTTAATTTTATTAGTTTTTTTCTTATTCAATCTCAAAATATTATAATGATATTTTATTAATTATATTTAATATTATTTTTTATAATTTGTTTTTAAAATATGGCGTCTATATTGAAAATTTTGAAATTGTTAGAATCTAATTTTTTTTTTGGTCAAATAATATTAAATATAATTTTAAAAGCTAATTTATGATAATAACTAACAAAACGTTTTTCATTAAATAAAATATAAGTTTATCTCCCCCAAAAGTGTTTTATTTTTAAAATATAATTTTATTAATTATTATCAAGTGTTTTTTGAAGTTATTTTAATTAAAAGAGTAACAAATATATATTTTTAAATTATGAAAAATAAACATTTCATTTCTATAGATTTTCATTTTTTTATTCTAACATCATCAGGTTTGTTTTGATATTTTGGTAAGATAATATTTTTAAATTTCTAAAATCAATATATGTGCAGTTTTTTTGACACAAAAAACTTTGACTATTTTTGAGGTAAAAACTAAAAAACTCCGTCAATTCAAACTTTATGGATTTTTTTTTGGATTAAACCAAATTTATGGTTATTTTCGGCCATTTTGTCAATAATTCAGGGTTTAAATGAAATTTTTGCTAGCAAAGCCATTCGTCCTCTTCTTCAGCACGACCACTCACACAACTCGGCCTTGAAATGAGCGCTACCACCACCGCCTCCGTCACTCTTCGTCATCTCCGTAGCTTCCCTTGTGTTGTCCCTTCTCTTTTCCCCTCCTATTTACCTCTTCACTATCCCAATATCTGTGTCTTCCTCCGCCACAATTTTCGCCCTCGCCAACTCTTCCTTAACCGTCCCCACGCCGCAAGCTTCAGTTCCTCTCTAGGTTAACAACCACTACACTCTCTTATCTCCAATTTATACTCGAACTTATCCGTACTCGTAATCTGTAGGAGCTACATTTGATTCAACCGTCGATGTTATTGTGGTTGGTGCTGGACATGCTGGATGTGAAGCAGCGTTAGCTTCTGCTCGACTAGGAGCTAGTACTCTACTTCTCACATTAAACCTCGACCGAATTGCTTGGCAGGTTCGACTTTAATTATAGAATTTTGTGGACTGAAGTATGTGAGAGTGACATTTTTTTTTGGTTATGTGAAGCCTTGTAATCCAGTAGTAGGTGGACCAGCTTAATCACAATTAGTACATGAAGTTGATGCATTAGGTGGTGATATTGGCAAAGTTGCTGATAGGTAATTGTATTATATTTCTTATCTTCCTATTCTGTTTACTGTGTATTAGTAAATGATTTGAGTAATTAGTGATAGTATTAGTATCAAAAGAATTTGTTTGACTTGTAACTTTGATAGCATGAGGATTCAAAGTTATGAGAAGAAGATTTAAGTAGCTTTTATAGCTCTGCCTTTGTGAAATGTCTTTCATTTTTGTTCACTTATCTTATCTAGAGCAGCGGCCGTGTCTTGATTTATGTAATTTTGTCAAGCATATTTGTTTATGTATTCTATTCTATAGTCATCTATTGGTTTATATAATCCTGACTATGAACGACTCCAAGCATCCTTTATTTTGTTACCTGATACGATTCACCAAGCATATTTCAGAAAGAATAAGGAGAATCATAAGGGGAAGGAAGACTGAAGTGGCGGGGAAGAAAATAAAACAGCAAAAACTCTAGTTCGTTTGGAGGGTTTGCCGATGTTAATTTCAAATAAATAGCAGCGACTCAGTTGTGGGAAGGGCATTCTTTTCTGGGTTTTAAGATAAGTGATGTGCTTGAGAGATTGATGTGATCTCATTAGAACTTGGATTGAGCTGAGAATTTCGATACCATTCGTTTATAGTTTCGATTTAAAACATCACTCCTTGTAATCGGTTTGAATCGGAATAAAGTACTTGATATTCATACTTAGATTATCTTTGGTGCGGTGAAACTGGTTCGTTGTTTCGCGATGGGCATGGGTACTGATTCAGAATGTGTGGATTCGGATTATTGCGGTGATGAGTTACAGCAGCACTTGAAGGTTTTGCAGGGAGGTTTTAAACATTTGTGGGAAGCGAAGGTCGCACAAGAAGAGAAGTTGTTGTCGATGGATGGGTTGTTACGATCGGTAGTCTCTTCATTGGAGCGGATCGAGGTTCGAGCAGGCAAACAACCAGAATCGTCGGAGATTCCTTTCCGATCGCCTCAAGTATCTTCGTCTTCTGATCTTTTGCGTCGCGCAGCGGGTCATTCTCCAATCCTTTTGGATGATCGCGCTAGTTTACTTCGCAAGATAGATATGCCACTTTTTGATGGGTCGCAACCATATGCGTGGTTTGCGAGAGTTGAAAATTTTTTCCGTATTGGGAGATACCATGATGATGATAAGTTGGATTTGGTTTTGTTAAGCTTGATTGGGGATGTTTTGAAATGGTTTAACTGGGAAATGCATAGAGACGCGTTCTATTCTTGGGAGGATTTTAGGCAACGTTTGTTTTTGCATTTTGGTGAGGCTATGGAGGATGATCCGGGTAAACGTTTGTTCGCTATTAAGCAAACAGGTTCGGTTGCGGCATATGTCAGTGAATTCGAGGACATATCTACGCAAGTGACAGGGTTGACTGATTGTCACTTGGAGAAGATATTTTACAATAGCTTGAAACAAGAGATGAAGGAGGTGTTGAAATTGAAGGAACCTCGTGACTTACCTAACCAAAAAGCTGCCGTTCTTCGTACGGAGTCGAGTTCATTTTGCCAGTTAGTGGGGGAAAAAGTGGGCAAGAGTCATCCAGGTACGAAAACGGTTATTACCAGTCCAGGGGGAGGGTTTTCACAGCAGAGACCTCTGTTGTTAAACCAAGGTTCCGGGAATGTTCAGCAGTGAGTACCCACCAACCCGTGTCAGCGTCACACAGCGGAGGAGTTAGATGCTATGCGGAGTAAGGGAATTTGTTTTAAGTGCAAGGGAAAATATTTTAGGGGACATGTGTGTCCTTTAAAAGAACTGCAAATTTTAACAGTGGTGGAAGGGTTGGAGTTGGAGGTGATGGATGAAGAGTTTCCATTGCCAGTGGATTTGGTGGACAACTTTCAACCAGTGGTGTGTAGTTTATCCTTAAATTCTTTTTTGGGAAAACAGTCTCCACTCACTACTAAGTTGTGGGGTTTGATGGGTAAACACAAGGTGATTGTGTTATTGGATTCGGGAGCTTCCCATAATTTTATCACTCCTGCTATGGCAAAACGGTTGAAAGTGAAGGTGTCTGCCGATAAGGAATTGGAAGTAATGTTGGGGAATGGAGTTTCAGTTCAGGGCAATGGTGTCTGTCGAGGGGTGGATTTGGTTTTGGCTGGTATGAAATTTAAAACCGATTTCATCACCCTAGAGTTGGGTGGAGTGGATGTTATCTTGAGAGTTCAATGGTTAGAGACGTTGGGAAATTGTGAGATTGATTGGAAATCCCAAGAGTGGCAGTTTATGGGGGGATGCGACTCTGCATTGTCCCCATTTATCCTTATGTTCCTTGGAACAAAGTTTATAGCCTACAGTTCCCAGCATTGCACAACAGTAGTTAGCAAGCGCGCAAGCAAGGGTAGGAGACGAACATAAAAAGCCGTTAGAAGGGGTTTTGGATAATTTTGTGCGGGTTTTTGCTAAGCCTACAGGACTTCCTCCAGCCCGGAGACATGAACATGCCATCATCCTTCAGCCGGGAGTACAATCCATCACGGTTAGACCATACAGTTATCCACACTCTACAAAAGAGATTATGGAAAAGATGGTGGCAGACATGTTAGAAGAAGGAATCATTCGTCCTAGTCACAGTCCCTTCTTGGGTCCAGTATTATTGGTTAAAAAAAAGATTCATCCTGGCGTTTTTGTGTGGATTACAGGGCCTTAAATCGTGCTACGATTCTTGACAAATTCCTAGTTCCGGTTATTGATCAACTCTTAGATGAATTACACGGGTCAGTGATTTTTTCCAAGATAGATTTATGGTCTGGTTATCATCAGATTCTCATGAAGGAGGGAGATATCGGGAAGACTGCTTTTCGGACATTGGAGGGACATTACGAGTTTTTAGTTATGTCTTTTGGCCTTACTAATGCTCCAGCTACCTTTCAAGCTTTGATGAATTGGGTGTTTCGCCCTTACTTGCGGAAATTTATAGTGGTATTTTTTTTATGACATTTTGATCTACAGTGGCAGTTTGGAATTGCTCTTGGAACATTTGTAGATGGTGTTACAGTTGTTACAAGACCATCATCTCTTTGCAAATAAAAAAAATGTTTATTTGGAATACCACAAGTGGAGTATTTGGGACATATCATTTCAGCAGCGGGGGTTGCTACGGATAAGGCTAAAACAGAGGCAATGCTGCAGTGGCCCAGGCCGGTTTCTGTTAAACAACTCACAGGTTTTCTGGGGTTAACGGGATATTATAGGAAGTTTGTGCAAGGGTGTGGTCTCATAGCTAAACCATTAACGGACTTGTTAAAAAAAAAAGCTTCTCGTGGACAGAGGAGGCTAGTGTGGCTTTTGATACTCTAAAACATGCAATGGTGACAGTTCCTGTTCTCGGGTTACCAGACTTTGGGAAGGTGTTTGTGCTGGAAACAGATGCATCTGGAACAGGAGTTGGCGCAGTTCTTATGCAGGATAAACGACCATTGGCATTCTTTAGTCATGGGTTTACCCCACGTGAACAGATGAAACCTGCTTATGAACGAGAACTTATGGCTATTGTCATGG
Source organism: Nasturtium officinale (assembly GCA_963854855.1). NCBI lineage: Eukaryota > Viridiplantae > Streptophyta > Magnoliopsida > Brassicales > Brassicaceae > Nasturtium > Nasturtium officinale. Next base: position 10,821,301 of record OY978502.1, on the reverse strand, counting down.
CAGTCTTAAAATGGAAGCATTATTTGTTGGGAAGGCGTTTTGTGGTTCATACGGACCAACACAGTTTGAAATTTCTGTTGGAACAGAAAGACGTTACCTTGGAATATCACCGTTGGTTAACAAGGTTGTTGGGATTTGACATAGAAATTGTTTACAAACCTGGAATTGAGAACAAGGCTGCGGACGGTCTGTCACGGATTCCACATCCCATTTCGGTGGCCGTTTTGGCCTTAACAGTTCCAACAACGCTACAATTACAGGAAGTGTTGAAGGAAATCAACGAAAATGAAAGCATTCAGAAGCAGATTGAGCATCTTAAGACAGTGAAAGGACCGGAAAATCACTTCTATTTGGTGGAAGGTCGCATGTGGTTTAAGAACCGATTGGTAATTCCACGCACCTCTGTTTTCATCCCTATCATCTTACATGAATTTCATAACAGTAAGATTGGTGGTCATGGAGGGATTTTAAAGACATTAAAGAGGATTCAAGAAATCTTTCATTGGGAGGGAATTCAAAGAGTTAAGCAATTTGTTGCGGCCTGTGAGGTTTATCTGACTCATAAATATTCCACGCTCTCACCAGTCGGGCTGCTTCAGCCATTGCCTATTCCTGCGGCTATTTAGGAGGACATTTCACTCGATTTCATTGAAGGGCTACCAATGTCGGGGGGAGTTAATGTGATATTGGTAGTGGTGGATCGTTTAAGCAAGGTAGCAAACTTTTTGGGTCTTAAACACCCTTTTAAGGCAATGGATGTGGCTAATAAGTTTATCTCCGAGATAATGCGATTATATGGGTTTCCGAAATCCATTGTCTCAGACAGGGATCGTATTTTTTTGGGGGGTAGTGGTGGATCGTTTAAGCAAGGTAGCAAACTTTTTGGGTCTTAAACACCCTTTTAAGGCAATGGATGTGGCTAATAAGTTTATCTCCGAGATAATGCGATTATATGGGTTTCCGAAATCCATTGTCTCAGACAGGGATCGTATTTTTTTGGGGGGAAGTGTGGAAAGAATTGTTTCGTCTGTCGGGCACTACTCTCAAACACAGTACGGCTTACCACCCACAAACGGACGGCCAGATAGAGGTCTTTAACCGCTGTTTGGAGACCAACTTATGGTGTTTCGCATCTACTCAACCGCGTTCGTGGTCTAAGTTTTTGGCATGGGTTGAATATTCCTATAATACTTCATATCACAGTGCGATTAAGATGTCTCCGTTTAAGTTGGTTTACGGCCTAGACCCACCACATCTGTTCAAGTTCGAACAGGGTTCAACAAGTAACTGGGAGCTGGAAGTTCATTTGCGTGAGAGGGACGAGATGCTAAGCCGTATTCAGGCGAACTTACAGAGGGCTTAGGAAATAATGAAGAGGAGTGCTGATAAGAAACGCAGGGACGTGGTGTTTTTAGTGGGGGAGTGGATATACTTGAAGCTGCAGCCATACAGGCAGTTCACAGTGGTTCGTCGGAACTGTCATTAATTGGCAGCCAAGTTTTTTGGGCCATTCCAAATTGTTGATCGAATTGGGGTAGTCGCTTATCGTTTGAGGTTACTGGAAGCTTGTCGTATCCATGATGTTTTCCATGTATCTCAACTCAAGGGAGCACTGCGCTCGGATCAACAGGTAGAACAACAGGGGCTGCCAGAGGTGATGGAAGATGAGTCGTGGCTACCAGAAGCAGTCCTCGCAGTGCGTTACAGTGAGACAGGAGTCAGGGAAGTGCTCGTTCAGTGCAGAGAAGATTGGCGGACTCCAATTCATGGATGTCTTCCAAGGAATTTGTTCAGCATTTTCTGTTTTTCAAGCTTGAGGACAAGCTTGGTTTCAAAGGGGGAAGTATTGATACGATTCACCAAGCATATTTCAGGAAGAATAAGGAGAATCATAAGGGTAAGGAAGACTAGAGTGGCGAGAAGAAAATAAAACAGCAAAGACTCTAGTTGGTTTGGAGGGTTTGCCGTTAGACGTTAATTTTAAATAAATAGCAGCGACTCAATTGTGGGAAGGGCATGCTTTTTCTGGGTTTTAAGAATCAAGTGATGTGCTTGAGAGATTGATGTGATCTCATTAGAACTTGGATTGAGCTGAGACTTTCGTTACCATTCGTTTATAGTTTTGATTTAGATCATTACTCCTTGTAATCGGTTTGAATCGGAATAAAGTATTTGATATTCATACTTAGATTATCGTGTACTTAACATTACCTTACAGGTGTAAAACTCATTACTGAGATTCCGGGGCTTAATATTTTGAAAATATATAGATTCACATGTGTTTCAGTTCGTCCTAGTCTCTGAGAAGTGTTTTTATTTAAAGAATTTGTTTGACTTGTACTTGTGATTGCATGATGAATCAGAGTCATGAGTAGGAGATCGTATTAAGTATTTATAGCTTTGCCTCAGGGCAATATGTCTCTAATATATCATCTTTACTGTAGCGGTCGAGTCTTGTCACTGTTGTGCATAATTTGTTAAACATCTCAAATCTATTTGTTTTATGTATCTTATACTACAGTCCTTTGTTATATAGGTGTAAATATAAAGAGCATCAAGCCTCCTTTAATTTATTAGCTTATGGGTGTAAATTTAGTTACCGAGAATGCTTCTTATTTGTCACTTTCACTGAACAACTTATGACATGCGTTCAAATATTTACCACTGATGTTATATTCTTAACAGTGCAGCTACTATTTACAGAAGTGTATCTTAAATGTCTCAAGGGGGCCTGCTGTAAGATCATTACGTGCACAAACCGACAAAAGGGAATATGCTATGGTGATGAAAAAGATAGTGGAAAGGTTAGCTGAAGTTTTTCTCTTGCTTACAAATCTTTTTTAGGGCTTACAACTCTGAATTTTGTATATAATTCTCAAGTAAATGTAAGATGCTGAAAACTCGAATTTAATTAATACAAGTTATGGCATGAATACCATTTTGAATTACAAGGTATATATTTCTTGTTAACAATTGTTTATGTTTTCGTTTTTCCTGGCTAATAATTGAAAATTTTCCTCGGTATGCCAGCACAAAAAATCTCTGTATCAGGGAGGCAATGGTAACAGATATCCTAGTTGGTAAGAATGACAACGTGGAAGGCGTAGCCACATTTTTTTGGATGAACTTTTATGCACCTTCTGTTATTCTCACCACTGGAACCCTTATGAGCGGGAAGATTTGTGTAACATCCCAGTTTCTGGTATATGGTGGTGCATGATGAGAGAGTTAAAATATTTTATTTGGCTACCTATGTTATCAAAGTGCACTTATCTTTTTCGTCACTTGTCTAGTTAGAACTCTAGGTTTAAGCGTGATTGGGCTGGAGTAACACTAGGATGGGTGATTTATCGGGAAGTGATTGTCGATACCATGTGAGTGAAACCAAAACATGGGGAAAGATCATGTGGTGATTTGTAGGGATAGTAATAAGTCTTTAGAACCCCTCAAAAATAACGTACGGCCGTCGGACGAGAGTGGCCCAACATGCCTAGAGAGGATGTAGGGCTCATGGGCCTAAAGAGAGTGTATGAGCCTACATGCCTAGAGAGGACTTGGGGGCTCACGGACGATGACGGTCGGGGCGTTACAATTTGAGTCGGTAAAAAGTCTATGCCGGCTGGAAGAGCTGGTGAGTCAGCTTCACAAGGATTAACAAAAAATTTGCACAAACTTGGATCTGAAACAGATCGCTTAAAGACTGGTACTCCAGCACGTGTGGATCGCAGGACTATAGTTTTTTCCACATTGGAAGCTCAACATGGAGATGAAGAGGTATGATAGTTCAACAATATTCAGTATCAATATTGCATTATTACATGGGTTAAACGTTTTTGGTCATTAAGTAGACAGTTAGACAGTACGCATGCAAAAGCTTTTACACTTTCTTGGTGAGATGAGTTCAAGCAAACTCATTGGCAAAAAATTTCTAAGTAATAGAAACATGTTTCATTTCTTCCTCTGGCATCTAGCCAAAGGAATTTATGACTCTTTGTATTTGAATATTCTGTACATTAATATTCTTTTCTCAGGTAGCTGGTTTAGTTTCGACCCTTATTTTCATATTGAGAGAGAGCAAATGTGCTGCTATCTAACTCGCACGACAAAGCTTACACACCAAATGATCAGGGATAATTTGCATGAGACCCCAACCTATGGTGGATGGGTTGAAGCAAAAGGTCCTAGGTACTGCCCTTCCATTGAAGATAAGGTAAATTCTTTTCTGTGCATATAGTTTACCACTTTTGCTTGGACTAAGGGGAATTTACATTGGACATGATTCATCTACATTTCATTGTGCTGATTTTTCTCCATATACTTGTCAATGTTTGTACAAGATTGTGAAATCTAATTATGAGTGGGACCATGTCAATCAGAATTTACTAGATGAAAGTAATTATAATACTGCTTTCCGCTTCAACATGCAAAAATATTCTGATTACTGATTAGCCCTTATAAGTAGACATAAGAGTTCAGCTGCTACATAGAAATTAGCAAAATAGGTAGAGCCTTTGAGAGAAGCATGAGTCTATAGGGGATGGAACAGATCAGTGGGCTGTTGACTGGGGCCTTGTGAGTGTGTGTGTAATGTCATATAGCAAATTATATATGTTAGTTTCCTGCAAACTGCTCTACGTTTTCTTCATCTTTCGTTTTCTATTCCTGAAGGTTCATTCTATTTTATTGTTGACAGCGATTCTTCTAATTCCTTAAAGCAGTCTTGCATTTTCTGTTTCTGCAGTCGTTTCAAAGAATTTGTTGATCCATCTTTCTCCTAAACTGCTTTTTATGAACTTTATAAATTATTATTTAAATCTACAACTCTTTATATCTTATTTGGTTTTAGATTGTGAGGTTTAAAGACAAAGAGTCTCATCAGATATTCCTTGAACCAGAGGGCCGAGATGTTCCAGAGATATATGTGCAGGTTTGATGCATACTTTAGTTATGATTTCTCTATTATCGTTTTCGATACTAAAAATGTGTGAAGCCTAAGAATAAGAAAAGAAATCTAGCTGTTCGTCTATATGTTAATATCTAAAACTTATGCTTGTGCATGAATTTTCTTTAGTACAGTTAGAGAAAGCCTGAAGTTTGTTTTTGCTGAGTAGTTAAATTTAAGGTCTGTAGGTTGAGTTTTTAAGACTAAAGCAAATATGTTAGCTTGGTTGTGAAGTATTAGAGTCTTTCAAGGCATTGTATATATTCATATGAGTATTTTGTTAGAGTGTTATGTCTTTGGTACCATTATCATTCTTATTGATTGGTATTTTCATAGGGATTTTCAACTGGTCTGCCGGAGAATCTCCAGCTTCCACTTCTAAGAAGCTTGCCAGGACTCGAAAATTGCTCCATGCTAAGGCCTGCGTATGCTGTTGAGTATGATTATTTGCCAGCTCATCAGTGTTCCAGGTCCCTTATGACGAAGAAAATTGATGGTCTTTTCTTCTCTGGTCTGATCAATGGCACAACTGGTTATGAAGAGGCAGCTGCACAGGTGAGGGATCTGTACAATATTTTAATTTCCTTAATAATGGATTTTGATTCATGATAATAGGTTTACTCGGATGATATGGAAATAAAATATTGTCACTAAAATGAAAATACTGTGTAAGACTTTGTACTTATGATGGAACCAATCTCTGTAATTTCAAATTTAGGGTATTATATCTGGAACTAATGCTGCCAGACATTCGAACGGTAAGAAACACATTGTTCTTGAGAGGGAAAGCAGTTACATAGGTACATTGATTGACGATTTAGTCACAAAGGATCTCAGAGAGCCATACCGCATGTTAACAAGGTAAGTTCTATTGTGTTGTCCATTATCTTAATTCTCCTCCATTCCACTTTCTAAATTATGGTTAAGCTAGAGATACGAATTAGGAATTAATATTTTAGGAAGTTTTTCGTAGAACCAGATATGGAGAAAGAACAGTGGTAAAACCAGTAGTGATGTTTTCATTGCTATTTTTTCTGCCTTACGAAGCTTCTGGCCTGAAATCTTTTTCTGAAATTTGAGTGGTTAGATTTGTCTTATAACCTATCTGGCAATCTATCACTGTAGATAGTTTTCATTCAACTTCAAATAAAAATTTGACTTTTTAACTTTTGATGATTCTGCCCTATGGCCATGACTTGTTTTTTTTTTTTGTTCACATGACTGTTTTGTGCCTGTACTTATAGTCTATTACCATTAAAGTTATTTAAGGTAAATAGTGAAATATGTTTTCCCTTCACAATGACAGCCGTTCAGAACATCGGCTTCTTCTTCGCTTTGATAATGCGGATAGTCGACTCACGCCCCTGGGGCGTGAACTTGGCTTAATAGATGATAGACGATGGTAGTTATACCAAGAGAAGCAAGCAAGGATTTCAGAAGAGAAAACGAGATTGAAAACTGTCAAGATTTCAGGTTGTCTCCCTATTCCATTACTCGTGCAATTATAATTTGGCAAAACTTGATTTGGTACATTGCATAAGCTGATGATGAATTGCTTACAGTTACAGGAGGTGATTTGGCTGCAGAAGTTTCTAATGTGTCTTCTCAGCCAGTCAAAGAATCAGCGACGCTAGAGAGTCTACTAAAGAAACCACATGTCCACGACAAGCTTCTTGAGAAACATGGCTTTGGAAATGAAACACTATCACGAATGGAGAAAGACTGTGTAGAGATCGATATAAAGTATGAAGGTTTCATTGTACGCCAGCAAAACCAACTGCAACAGGTATGTATTGTCTGCTTTATATCTCCGTTAAATACTTTTCTTACTTGCTTGGATATATGGACAAGAATTGAGAAACTGAATCCTTAAGAGATAGTCCATCAACAACATAGACGACTTCCAGAGGATTTGGATTACTATTCGATGACAACTTTATCACATGAAGGGCGTGAAAAACTTTCAAAGGTTAGTTAGAATAAATGTCACTGATTTATAGCTTTATATTCTCATGTTGTGAACAATTATAAATTCAGGTGAAACCGCAGACTATTGGGCAAGCAAGTAGAGTGGGCGGAGTCAGTCCTGCAGACATAACAGCTCTGCTCATAACACTTGAATCGAACCGAAGAAGAAGTCAAGAGTTGAAGAGAGGGAAAATATTGGAGCATGCCTTGGCTAAATCGAATTCACAATGGACAGAAGAGAAAGAGCATATTGTTAACGAGTGATTACTAGTCGGTCAGGTTAGCGTCAAACTCTCTAAGATTGCAAAACCTTGATAATGATTTTGATCAGTCGACATGCATCCAAACAAAAGAGAGTTACTTTCTTGTTTGTAACTTCATTGCTGGTATTTTATTTGTTCGTTAAAATTAACCAAAAGAGAGAGGACGTTGTTTGATCCTTCATTTTGTTCATTACTATCATTTTATTATACTATCTCGTTCTTCACAACTCTTGTTCATATTCCATTTGCCACTGTTATTTCGGTATTTCTTCTCGTCTCCCTTTGTCCTCTTTGGTTCTTTGCCTCTGTATGCTTTATTTTAGGGTTGACAGTACGGTAGGCATTGGAGAAATATGGACTTTGATTGGTGGATGTATTGTGTGAGGATTTCAAAAAGTAATTAAAGTCAGTTTTTCTTTTTCATTCACACTTTCTAGTCTAAATAAGTATTTAAAAAAGCCAGGAAATTAAATCAGTTCACGATTTTCAAAACACTGCTGTACATGATAAATTAAATAATATATAGGGGTGATTACAACATTCTTTTATACATTTATAATTAAATAAACATAAGTTTTCTTTAATTATTTGTTTGATTTTTATACATTTAAACCTCAAAAGTATCTTGCAAATGTTTTATCAGGAAAAAAGTAATTACAAAACTGTAATTACTAAATTAATTTTGCGAAATTTATATTTACGAAAATGTCACTCCGTCCTATATTACCGCAGAGTTATTATTTTCGCAGAGTTATTATTTTCGCAGAATTATTTTCAGTTACCGCAAAACTATTTTAATTTATTCGTACTAGCAGAGTAATTTAAGTAACTGCAAAGTTATTTTAAACCGCAGAATTATTTTAACTAACTGCCAAGTTATTTGACTTTATTCGTTACCACCGAGTTGTTATAGTGGCCGCAAAAATATTTTGTATGGTAGAGTTTTTTTCAGTTACTGCCAAATTTTTTAAATTGACTCGTTACTGCATAGATATTTTATTTGGCAGAGTTATTTTCTGTCACTGCCAAGGTATTTGTGTTGTCTCGTTACCGCAGAGTTATTCAAGTGACCGCAGAGATGTTTGAATTGGCAGAGTTATTTTCAGTTACTGCCGAGTTATTTAATTACCTCGTTACCGCAGAGATGTTAACATGATGGCAGTGTTATTTGCATTTTGCTGAGTTATGTTCTTTTACTGCACACTTATGAGAATTATGTTGTTATTGCAGAGTTGTTAAGGTCAATTCGCTGAGTTATTTCATTTCACCGCAAACTTATGTGAATTGACAAGTTACTACAAACTTTTTTATGTGGTGACAGACTTATTTTTACCGCAAAGTTTTTTCCCTATATGGCAGAGTTATTAAAATTAGCGTGTTACTACATACTTGTTAATGTGGTGGTAAAGTTATTTTGAACCGCCGATTTATTTCTTTACACCGCAAAGTTTTGTACATTTGTATGTTGTCGCAGAGTTATTTCAATTGCGTTATACCATACTTGTTTTGAAAACATTACCGAAGACTTATTTGAGAGAGATTTTAGAGAGAGAAAGTTAGAGATAGAGTTTAGAAAGAGATTTGAGAGAGAAAGAGTTAGTGAGAAAGAAAATTTAGAGAGATAAATAGAAAGATCGAGAGAGAGAAAGTTAGAGAGAGTTTAGAGAGAGAAAAATTAGAGAGAGAGTTTGTGAGATATCAATTTTAGAGAGAGAGATAGAAAGATCTAGAGAGAGAAAGATAGTTTAGAGAGAGAATATAGAGAGAATTGAGAGAGAGAGAAAAAAGTAAGTGAGATAGCAATTTTAGAGAGAGAAATAGAAAGATTTAGAGAGAGAAAGATAGTTTAGAGAGAGAGACTTAGGAGAGAGAATAAAGAGAGAGAGAGAGTTTAGGGAGAGAATTGAGAGAGAGAGAGTTAGTGATATAGAAATTTTAGAGAGAGAAATAGAAAGATCTAGAGAAAGAGAAATAGAGAGAGAAGTTTAGAAAGATATTTTAAATATTTATTGAGAAAGAGAGTTTAGAGAGAGAAAGATGGTTTAGTGAGAGAATATTTAGAGAGAGATTTTAATTATTTATTAAGAGAAAGAGTAAAGGGAGATAGAGATTTAGAGTGAGGATTTTTTAGAGAGAGATTAGAGAGAGAGTATATTTATAAAAAGAAATTTTTAATATATATTTTATTTTTATTTTTTTAAATTATGATTTTTTATAATGTTTTCTATTTTTAAAAAATATTTAAATTGAAATTTTTATAAAACATATTTTGTTTTTTTTGAAATGGTAATTTTGTAAACATTTTTAAGAGATAGACATTTTATGTATTTTACTCATAAGGATGAGACATTCTAAAATGAGTAATCATTCTACTAAACATCACTTATTATATGCAAATACCATTAATATATATCATTATTGAACAACAGATAAAACCAAATGGTTTAATTGGAATATTACATTACACATACATAAGCATGTTAGTTGAATCATTACAAGCGGACCCTGCCATCAAGAGCGGGTTAAAAATTATGAATTTTAAATTAAAGAGGTTATGCTAGTCATGTAACCATTATAATAATTTTTTATAAAATTGTATATTGTTATGAGTTTTGTAAAAATTCATAAATTACAAGCAAGTCATGTTGTTTAAATCTTTTAAAATAAATTATTTGTTGTTTTGAGTTTTTTTTTGTTTTGTATTTTTGTTGTTATTTTATAAATTTTAGATATGATATATATTTTAAAAATGATTTAAGATTTTAAGTGGGTAACTTGCCATTCCCGCTTAGTTAATACCAATACCGGGAGACTATTGGTTATTCATTTAAATTTTTGTTTCATGCGGATAAATTTTTTTACTTCAAATTAATAGTAACCAACGGTAGAGCAGATTAATGGATCGGGAATTGACCCACTTAACCGGTCTATATATTAAACATTTTCCTTAAATATGTTCACTCTAAGTTTTTAACTAAGAAAATAAAACATTGCTATTTTCTCTCGATCAAAGCAAAAAAAAATGGTTCTTTAATTAATATAGTAATGCTTGTTACTGTCCACTATGTGAATAATATAGAGAATATTTTTTAATTTAATAAAAAAATTTAAATTTTATATTTGAAATTAAATGTGTATAATCATTTATTTTATAAAAAGTTATTAATAATAATGTTACATTTATATTAATATGGTGTTGAGTTTGCTCACTTTTTGTCATAAGCCAGTTCTAAATTTTATCAAAATAAATAGAGATAATTAACTTCCACCAACCATTAACTTATAAATAAGAAAATGAAATTTAAAATGGAAAACAATTATGAGTTCAGTTATATATGAAAACAGCTGTTATATTTCTTACTTATCATGTATTTATGTTAGTCTATTTAATGTAGTAGTATTTAGTTAAATATAAATTTCATTATTCTCAAAACAAAATTTTAGATAAAGACGACTACACTTTATCAATCTATTATTCCATATCATCACCTCCAATAACGCCACCCTAACGTAAATATCACCTCTAATAACACCACCATAAAATATACTACTAAATAATATTTTATAATAAAATTATAATAAATAGTACTAAAGTATTTTACCATATTAATAGGTTATTTTAATTATAGCTTATATGAAATCTTCTTTAAGTTCGATTTTTATTTTGGTAATAAATTATTTGCAAAGATTTTACTATGACATTTTCAAATATATATATATATATATACTTATACCAAATTTCAATGTCTAATATTTTTTACGATCATTGTTAAATACGTTTTAGATCAAATAAATAATTATATATTAAAGGAAAACACAAGATATTTTATCATATTAATTTCTAAGAAAAAATATAAGACTACTTGTTGCTTTTTATTTGTAATTTAAATATAATATGATGATTAATAATGGAATTAAAAAAATTTGTGGGACAAAGACAAAGATAGCTATAAATGGTCGTACATACAAAAAACATTAATTCAATTGTTCGACGAAATAGTTGCCATGAATGATTGTACTTTTAAACATTCTACTGCTATGCGTAGAGACTATAGTTTGAAAAGTTCAATCAAGCGTCCAACATGGAAGTAGCCCTGTGCCATCGGTACAGTTAGATCGGTTGGGGGTGGTCCGAACCGACTAAATAGGGTTCAGAATTTGGCTGCAATTGAGGCACAAACTGGTCGGAATCGATTCAATTTAAGATCAATTCTCGGGTTGGTATGTCTCGGTAATAGAACTCCGATTAGATAACCGAATAAAATTAAGCAACACATTAACCAGAAACATCAAACACATAAGATTGTTTTTCTTTACAAACATGACAGAAAGACGATCTTCTTCACTTTTTCTCAATTCACCTCATCTAGAGTCTTCACGATCCATCATCTATTCTGCACTATCTTTTTCAATTTCTCAGCGTAGCTTCTCCATCTCTTCTCGCTAAGGCTAATCAAGAAAATTGTAATTTAAAATTGGGGGGGGGGGGGGGGGGGGGTGTATGCTAATTACGTTTTATATTGTGTATGTTGTATTTAACTAGGATTAGGTGTTAATTTGAAATTTCAAAAATTCAAATTGAGGTGGTTTGATATCGCTGAATTTCAAAGTTGAACTTCAAACCATAATCTGAAATTTTGAAATTTAAAATTGTGTGTTTTCATTCTAGTTACTGTGTTATTTAATGATGATTTGGTGTTCGATTGAACTTTCAATGGTTCAAATTTAGGGAATTTTATAGATGAACTTGAAAATGTAATTGTGAATTTGATAGATGATTTTTGGACTCTTTAAGTGAATTTTGGTCTTTCATTTCATCCTCGGTGATTCTGTGGGTAGGGAAAGGTATACCCATGTATGTTTAACAGTTTCAGAATTTAGATTGTTAAGTTTCTGTTTTGAATGTTTCAATGTATGTATTTGTGACAGTGTAGATGGTCAAGTTTCTGCTTAAAATTGGAATTTCTATGCTTAAGCTTCGGGTTAAAATGTATGTTAAAGTTTCATTCGTTAACTGTGTTTAGTTTATGTACAATTTGAAAGCATTGTTATGTGAGTTTCCGATTTTCACTTATTTATACTTGATGTTTTAGGTCTCATTCTCACTTTAAGTCTTTGTTTTGGTTCATAAACTATATTTTGGTGGTTTTCTGAATTTATAATATCCAAGCAAACCGAGCAATTGTAAGGTTGTCACATATCTCGGAACTGATAGGTACTGTCTGAACCAAACTGAACAAAGTGTAATCCGAACGTAAAGAACCAATTTTTTCTAATTTCAAAATTTACATAAACCAAACTACCTTTCAAACCAAGTCGAATAACCCAGTTAAACCGCATGGCATATTCATGATCTGACCGACCCATTTGAACTGTTCATGGATTTTGATGATCTTAATTTCTCTAAGGCAAGACTCTTAAACTTTTTGAAGACTTGGGTCGAGTAAAGATGCATCCTGATGAACTCTTAGGATGCTTCTCTGGATGAATATGGATAGATCCTTGCATAAACGAATCAAAGATTCAAGTTTATCAAGGTTGTGGATCGAATGGCGACACAAGAGACTGCGGAAAGGCTTCTTGTTGAATGGATCGAATGGTCATACAATGGATGCGGAAGTCCACTGATATTTCTCAATGTCACGCCAAGATATGACACATTTGGTGGTGACATAGTTTGATTCCCGGATATGACTCACCGGAGAATCAAAAAGATTGTTGGATATAACTTACCAAACAATCAAAGAACAAAAGAGATTTGTCTCTTGAAAAAGGTTTTTGATTAAAAATTTGGATGCTTTAGAATGAAACTTACACGAGTTTAAATAGGGAGGATACTTGAACAGACTCAAGCTCCTCGTGAATGGCTCTCATTGGGACTCTAAACATCATCCTAAAACTTTGAAACAAAGACTGGAGACTTGGACAAAACATTCAAGAGTTTTCGGACTCAAAAGCATGTAAATGAAACTATAGTCTATATTATAACATAAGGTAGATGTTGAGTCGGTCCATGGATTCATGAAATCGTCCAAGTTAATCGTCAAAGTGGGGAAAGTGTGTCTTAGTTACTCAAGATTCGGTCAAGGCAATCTTCTTGCTTCTGAAACATCTTTTGACTTGTTCCCACAGTTTCATTAAGTCTTCTTGCTCTTGCACGGGTCATGAGACCATTAGGAATGACTAAGACATCTTCTTCAGCTGCTTGAATGGTGATAAATGTGTCTTGGTTATTCAAGATTCGGCCAAGGCAATCTTCTTGCTTCCAAGACTCTTTTGACTTGTTCCCACAGTTTCATCAAGTCTTCTTGTTCTTGCACGGGTCATGGGACCTTTAGGAATAACTAAGGCATCTTCTTTAGCTGCTTGAATCTTGGTATCTTCATTACTATTAGATAGTTGGTCCATGATCATATCATATCCTCCCTCTTGAAAAGGATTTGTCCTCAAATCCGATTCATTTATGGGTTTCTTGTCCTCCGTCAAAGCAACTCTGATTCCAGTCCTAAAGAAATTGGATGAGATCACTTTTAAATCCGGTGGCTCCTCTTTTATGCCTACAAAGTTTTCAACACTAAAGAGCAAGTGTATTATCAAAGTCTGGGTAAGGTCCTTAGTGTTTCCGATATTCATTGTGGCAAATGGAGGTGTTGTTGAGTCCGGTTTGGCACATGATTCAGCTGGATTGGTTAGCTCATGGGATGGTGTGGTTTGCTTGACCGGTTTGGCACTTGACCCCATTATACCCTCTCCATTGATAAGTCCTTGACCTCAAAATTATACAATCTGCTCCAAGAGAAAGCAAATTAGCTTTTATTCGTTTTTAAGAGTCTAGATAAATACTTCAGTTTCTGATTGGTGTTGAGGCATCTGGTGGTTTCTCTTTGATCACAATTACTTTGTCTGTATCTTCCTGAGTACCTCCGAAGATGTTTGATAACATTTCAGCTTTGAAAATGTTAGTTGGAAACACAGACAGCCAGTGTTGGATACCAAATGATGAAGATCAAACCCAAGGATGCGACATTTTCACCTTGGAGAGCTTGTGAAGCGGTTGATACGATAAGTTGATACTTCACCTTTGTACTTCCTTCAGTTTTTTTATTCTCATGCTCCTTAATATAACATTACTCCGGTTCACCGCTTGATTCAAGTGATGGATTGAGACTTTGCTTGTGAACTACAACTTGTTCAGTGACCTTCTTTGGTTGAGAAACTGTTGACTTAACCTCCATTTTCTCATTAAGAACATGCATGGGGGATTTTTTTTGGTAACTTCTCCAAAGATATGGTTTTGTCTTGGCCTCCATGGGTGTTGAGGTTTTCTTTTGACCAAAGTCTACGGCTGGTTTCTCCTCTTGAGCTGCTAACCTTTGGATGGTGCTATTGGCTTGTGGAGCATGGTTTGGTACAAATTCCTTTGGTGCATACTTTTTCTTCATTAATTTCTTAAGATCTTCCCACATGGTGAGAGTTGGCTCATGGTAATACCAGCGATCATCAACTTCTTGCAACCACCATTTGTAAGCATCTCCAGTGAATTGGCTAAGTGCATAATGCAATCTTTCTTTTTGCAGTACCCGGTGGTAGTGCAACCAATTGTCCATGTTTCTTTCCCACTCTAAGTAGGTTCCTTTTCCTGAAAATTTATAAGGTTCAAACATCTTAACAGGCTGAAACTCAGAATCCAAACACAACTTCGATTTGGATGTGCAAGAGGTTTTCTGTGGGTTGCTCCATGTTGATCTTAATATTTTGTCTAATGTCTTGGGATTAAGATCGTGTTCCCTCCTTTTCTGTACTCGGTTCTGCTCCTCATGAAACCCATGTTAAAGTTTTTCAGGACGTGCATCCATTTGGCTATCTCAAGAAGAAGAATTTCTGCGCATATAGAATTTACCAGTTCCTTGTGATCCAGAATGTTTTTGTTGAGTCTGAGGTTGTCTTTCTCTTCTGGATTCATGGCTATGGCATTGACTGGTAGCTTTCCTTAACTCTGGTCTCAGTTCCTCATAGAAATCTTGCATATTGTCCCTTATCATATAAGCCATAGTGGTGCCCACACAGAAAGCAGTCCAACAGCCAGTTTAGACAACAGCAGATGAACAGCCACAAAAACAATATCAATTCGTCTCCAAAAATCCTGAAACAATTTATCTACATAGTAGAAACATCATTCTAGTATTAGCAACTTGTTTCGGAATTATGAAAAATGTAACAAGATGGTAGAAAACACAGATCGATCAATGGCTCTTCATAAGTTGAAAGGTTATTTTGAAACCAAATAAAGATCGAACTCTTCCCTATCCAGAGCTGCTCTGATACCAAATGACATAATCGTAGGATGCTTCTCTGGATGAATATGGATAGATCCTTGCTTAAACGAATCAAAGACTCAAGTTTATCAAGGCTGTGGATCGAATGGCTACACAAGAGGCTGCGGAAAGGCTCCTTATTGAATGGATCGAATGGTCCCACAAAGAATGCAGAAATCTACTGATATTCCTCAATGTCATGCCAAGATATGACACACTTGGTGGTGACATGGTTTGATTCCCGGATATGACTCACCGGAGAATCGAAAAGATTGTTGGATATAACTCACCAAACAATCAAAGAACAAAAGAGATTTGTTTCTTGAAAAAGGTTTCTGATTAAAAAGTTGGATGCTCTAGAATAGAGCTTACATGAGTTTAAATAGGGAGGAGACTTGAACAGACTCAAGCTCCTCGTGAATGACTCTCATTGGGACTCTAAAAATCATCCTAAAACTTTGGAACAAAGATAGAAGATTTGGACTAAAATTTAAAGAGTTTGCGGACTCAAAAGCATGCAAATGAAACTATAGTCTATATTATAACATAAGGTAGATGTTGAGTCGGTCCATGGCTTCATGAAATCATCCAAGTTAATCATCAAAGTGGGGAAAGTGTATCTTGGTTACTCAAGATTCGGTCAATGCAATCTTCTTGCTCCCGAAACATCTTTTGAGTTATTCCCACAGTTTCATTAAGTCTTCTTGTTCTTGCACGGATCATGGGACCTTTAGGAATGATTAAGGCATCTTCTT
Organism: Nasturtium officinale; assembly: GCA_963854855.1. Classification (NCBI taxonomy): domain Eukaryota; kingdom Viridiplantae; phylum Streptophyta; class Magnoliopsida; order Brassicales; family Brassicaceae; genus Nasturtium; species Nasturtium officinale. The sequence continues at coordinate 10,805,058 of OY978502.1, read as the reverse complement.
CAGCTGTTGAATGGTGATAAGTGTGTCTTGGTTACTCAAGATTCGGCCAAAGCAATCTTCTTGCTTTCAAGACATCTTTTGACTTGTTCCCACAATTTCATCAAGTCTTCTTGTTCTTACACGGGTCATGGGACCTTTAGAAAATAACTAAGACATTTTCTTCAGCTGCTTGAATCTTGGTATCTTCATCCCCATTAGATAGCTGGTCCATGATCATATCACATCCTGTACGTGAAAGTCAGCTGAACCATCCCGCGGACAGCTTTCCGTTCGTCCATATCCTTACCGTGGTTCTTGCAGCAGGATACGTCTAATCTGGACAAAGTAGCTGAAGGGTCAGATTGACGAGTATTCCTTGTTTTCCACACCATTGACTGACCTTCAATATTCTAGTCAATGTTGTCATTTTCTATGCATTGTTTTCCTCACAATCTCTTAAGTCTCTTTGACTACTAAGTAGTATAAATATGTAAACACTGAAGTTCATTCAATCCATCTGATTTTCCTTTTATTTTTGAGTATATCTCTCTGTTCTTTGCTGAAAATTTCGTGGTTTACTTGGTGAGTTATATCCAAGCAAACAAACTCTTTATCTTGTTGGACATGTGCGTCAGATCAGGCAACAGATCGAGAATGCTTCTTTGTTGGACTGTTGCATCACATCCATCAACATCTAAGCACAAGAATATCAAAGGGTCTTCCGTAACCTTTGTATGACCCTTTAGTCCATCAGTTCTTCCTTTGAAGTTCATATCAAATCCTTACCGGTCGAGTGATCCTATAAAAGGGTTCTTCACGTGGCAAGATATGAAATGTGGCATTTTCGAAAACCTATCAATAACCATAAAGATGGAATCTCGTCCAGATTTAGTCCTAGGCAAACCAAGCACAAAATCCATAGAAATTTCTACCCAAGGATGAGAGGGAATGGGTAGAGCCGAATACAAACCTTGATTGGATGCCTCAGTCTTGGATTTCTTGCAAGTTACACATCGGCCACAGATCCTTTCTACATCGTTCATCAAACTTGGCAAGTAGAAGTGATCATGAACTGCCTTGTATGTTTTCTTAACTCCAAAGTGTCCCATAACCCCTCCTCCATGAGCTTCCCTGAGAAATAACTCCCTAAAAGAACAATGGGGCACGCACAAACGGTTATCATAGAACAGAAATCTAGATTTTTGATAATATTTCCCATAAGCCACCTTGGAACATTTTTCGAAAAATCTCTTTGAAATCTTGATCAGTTGCATATAAATCTTTAATAAATTCAAAACCAAACAACTTTGTTTCAAGGGCTGAGAAAAGAGCATACCTACTAGACAAAGCATCAGCCACCATATTTTTCTTACCTTACATGTACTTGATCACATAATTAAAGGTCACAATGAACTCGACCCAACGCGAATGACTCTTGTTCAACTTTTGCTTGCCCTTAAGATGTTTCAATGATTGGTGGTCGGTGTGAATCACAAACTCCTTCGGCCAAAGGTAGTGATGCCACGTTTGGAGAGCCCTCACCAAAGCATATAATTCATGAAAGAAAATTTAATGGGCCAGCGAAACCTTTTGAAAGAAAATTACAAAAGTAACTCATGATTGATGTAATAAGTAACGTCAAAGTCAATTTCAGTAATTAAGAAAAAATATTAGTGTAATATTTAATGGTCCTGGGACACTTTTCAAAGAATAATCCAAAAATAACTGGTGATTAGAAGTTTTGATTTAAATTGTAAGATAACGTCAATATTGAGATAATGGTTCAGTCAACATTAATTTAGTGACCATTGTTTTCATGTCCCTAAACTCATATTAAAACTATTAATTTATTTTAAAAAGGTAAAATAAGATACACAACATACTCATAAATCCCACAGATAACTTATGAGTATTTGTATTTTGATTTTGTAACTCATATTATTTAATCTTATTATATAAGTTTATTTTATGAATATAAATTATCTTAATTTTCTGAACTAAATTAAATTATTTGTAGGTGGAAAGACATTTATAAAAATTGAGATTTGGGTTATAAAACAGAAATATTTGTTATTATGTTTGATCCTATGGTATATAGTAGTATTATATAAATTTAATATTATGAATATAAATTATCTTAATTTTCTGAACTAAATTAAATTATTTTTAGGTGGAAACGACATTTATAAAAATTAAGATTTGGGTATTAGTCCAATTCTTATTAGTTTTGATTTTACTTAGTATAATTATCTTATATAAAATTATTAGTTTTGAGTTTCTTTAGTATATATAAAATTAATTAATTTAAATTTTGTTGTTAAGAAAATAAAAATGTAAATAATGAAATTTGAAAAGGGTAAAAGTGTAAAAGTATTATTTGAATAGTGGACACTTGTCAGCATTTCATAGTTTCTCAAAATTGCAACCCATTCTAATTGAATAGTTAGTGAAACTTTAAGCATATATTGAACAGTACCATAAAACATTTTGCCATATTTCTAATCATTTTTGTGGTCTTAGTTTGTAAATAAATTGGAATAGCTGTTTCATGGTTGTGGTTATGTTTGATATCCAAAATAAAATTTCCTCTTCAAATTTACTCTTAAACTTACAGAGATATAGATGAATAGATGCTTGTATGAGATTAGCCTACAATATAAAAAATATATATAAATATAAGATTGACATAAATTATTATATTAATATAAAATAAAATTAATAACATTTTCATCCAAAAGCAAGCACTGTATGTTTATGGAAGTTGAAGTTTCAGGCCCCCAATGAACGTTGTAGATGAACAACTATACACTTAGACTCAACTTTATCATGAATTTTATCAAGTAATGGCGCTGGTAAGTTGGAGTTGTTTTGTGCCATGTGAAATTAATTAAAACAGAATTTGAAGTGTTAGAGAGGGTGAACGATGTGTCTGGGAGAGAGGAAAAATGTTCGTTATGATGTTGACTAATAGGTACACAACAATGATATATATATATATGCACTCTTAAAAAGAAAAAAAGATGAAGTGGTACTCCACCAGAACGACCAACCTTCTCTCTCCATTAACTTAATTAATATTATGTAAAAACAATTATTTAAAAGATATATTAAGGTAAACTAAAATGAATATTTAATAAGTAAATTTACTTAATTAAAGACAAAAATTTATTATAATATTTACTGGGCCAGCGCAATCTTTTGAAAGAATATTACAAAAGTAACTCATGATTGATGTAACAATTAATGTCAAAGTCAATTTCAATAATTAAGGAAACTAATTTAGTGTAATATTTAATGGGTTAAGGACACATTTTCAAAGAATATTCCAAAAGTAACTCGTGACTAGAAAGTTTGGTTTAAATTGTAAGATAATGTCAATATTAAGATAATGGACTAGTCAACATTAATTTAGTAACCACTGTTTTCATCTCCCTAAACTCTTATTAAAATTATTAATTTATTTTTTTAAAAAGTAATATAATATATACTACATACTCATAAATCCCACAGATAACTTATGACTATTTATATTTTCATTTGGTAACTCATATTATTTAATCTTATTATATGTTTATTTTTATGTATATAAATTATCTTAATTTTCTGAACTAAATTAAATTATTTGTAGGTGGAAAAGACATTTACAAAAACTGAGATTTGGGTTATAAAACAGAAAATTGTTATTATATTTGATAATATCTTATATAATAGTATTATATAAATTTCATATTATGAATATAAATTATCTTAATTTTCTGACCAAAATTAAATTATTTTTAGGTGGAAACGACATTTATAAAAATTATGATTTGGTTTATAAAAATTAGTCCAATTCTTATTAGTTTTGAGTTACTTAGTATAATTATCTTATATAAAAATATTTGTTTTGAGTTTATTTAGTATATAAATATAATTAATTGAAATTTTGTTGTTAAGAAACTAGAAATGTAAATAAATAAATTTTAAAAGGGTAAACATGTCATTTGGATAGTGGATACTTGTCAGCATTTTAGAGTTTCTCACAATTGCAACCCTTTCTAATTGAACAGTTAGTGAAAGTTTAAACATATATTGAACAGTACCGAAAACATTTTGCCATATTTCTAATATTTTTGTGGTCTTACTATGTAAATAAATTAGAATAATAGTTTCATCGTTGTGGTTATGTTTGCAAGGGTAAACATGTCATTTGGATAGTGGATACTTGTCAGCATTTTAGAGTTTCTCACAATTGCAACCCTTTCTAATTGAACAGTTAGTGAAAGTTTAAACATATATTGAACAGTACCGAAAACATTTTGCCATATTTCTAATATTTTTGTGGTCTTACTATGTAAATAAATTAGAATAATAGTTTCATCGTTGTGGTTATGTTTGATATCCAAAATTAAATTTCCTCTTCAAGTTTTCTCTTAAACTTAAGGAGATATAGATGAATCGGTGTTTGTATGAGATTAACCTACATTATAAAAACAATATATAAATATAAGATTGACATAAAATATTATATTAATATAAAATAAAATTAATAATCTTTTCATCCAAAAACAGTCACTGTATCTTTATTGCAGTTGAAGTTGCAGACCTCCCATGAACGTTGTAGATAAACAACTATATAATTATATTCAACTTTATCATGAATTTTATCAACTAATGGCGCTGGTAAGTTGGTGTTGTTTTGTTCCATGTGAAATTAAGCAAAACAAAATTTGAAGTATTAGAGTGGGTGAAAAGTATGTCTGGGAGAGAGGAAAAAATGTTTGTTATGATGTTGATTAATAGCTACACAAAAATGGTATATATGCACTCTTAAAAAGATAAAAGACGAAGTGGTACTCCACCTGAACTACCAACCTTCTCTCTCCATTAACTTAATTCCTATTATGAAAAAATATATTTAAAAGATGTATTAAGGTAAACTCAAATTGAATATTGAACAAGGAAATTTCATTAATTAAAGACAAAAATGTATTATAATATTTAATGGGCAAGCGAAATCTTTTGAAAGAATATTAAAGAAGTAACTCATGATTGATGTAACAACTAATGTCAAAGTTAATTTCAGTAATTAAGGAAAAACATTTAGTGTAATATTTAATGGGTCAAGGACATATTTTCAAAAAATGTTCCAAAAGCAACTCATGACTGGAAATTTTGGTTTAAATTGTAAGATAACGTCAATATTGAGATAATTGGCTAGTCAACATTAACTCAGTAACCACTGTTTTCATCTCCCTAAACTTTTATTAAAATTATTCATTTATTTTTAAAAAAAGTAATATAAGATACACAACATACTCATAAATCCCACGTATAACTTATGACCATTTATATTTTGATTTTGTAACTCATATTATTTAATCTTATTATATAAGTTTATTTTTATGATTATAAATTATCTTAATTTTCTGAACTAAATTAAATTATTTGTAGGTGGAAAAGATTACAAAAACTGAGATTTGGGTTATATAACAGAAACATTGTTATTATGTTTGATAATATCTTATATAATAGTATTATATTAATTTAATATTATGAATATATATTATCTTAATTTTCTGACCTAAATTAAATTATTTTTAGGGGAAATGACATTTATAAAAACTAAAATTTTGGTTATAAAAATAAGTCCAATTCTTATTAGTTTTTAGTTATGTAGTATAATTATCATATATAAAATATTAGTTTTGAATTTATTTAGTATATATAAAATTAATAATGGACAATTATTAGCATTTTAGAGTTCTCACAATTGCAACCCTTTCTAATTGAACAGTTAGTGAAAGTTTAAAAATATATTGAACAGTACCATAAAACATTTGGACATTTTCCTAATATTTTTGTGGTCTTACTTTGTGAATAAATTGGAATAGTAGTTTCATTGTTGTGGTTATGATTGAAATAGATAATAAATTTTCCTTTTCAAGTTTTCTCTTAAATTTACGGAGATATTGATGAATATATGCTTGTATGATATTAGCTTACATTATAAAAACAAATATATAAATATAAGATTGACATAAATTATTATATTAATATAAAATTAATAACCTTTTCATCCAAAAGCAAGCACTGTATGTTTGTTGAAGTTGCATGCCTCCCATGAACGTTGTAGATGAACAACTATACCCTTAAACTCAACTTTATCATCAATTTTATCAAGTAATGATGTTGGTAAGTTGGAATTGTTTTCTGCCATGTGAAATTAAGCAAAACAGAATTTGAAGTGTTAGAGTGGGTGAAAGGTGTGTCTAGGAGAGTGGAAAAATGTTAGTTATGATGTTGACTAATAGTACACAACAATGGTATATATGCACTCTTAAAAAGATAAAAGACGAACTGGTACTCCATCAGAACTACCAACTTTCTCTCTCCATTAACTTAATTCCTATTATGAAAAAATTATTTAAAAAATTTATTAAGGTAAACTCAAATTGAATACTGAATAAGTAAATTTCATTAATTAAAGAAAAAAAATTATTATAATATTTAATGGGCCAGCGAAATCTTTTGAAAGAATATTACAAAAGTAACTCATGATTGATGTAACAATTAAAGTCAAAGTCAATTTCAGTAATTAAGGAAAAACATTTTGTGTAATATTTAATGGGCCAATGACACATTTTCAAAGAATACTCCAAAAGTAACTCGTGATTAGAAAATTTGGTTTAATTTGTAAGTTAACGTCAATTTTGAGATAATGGGCCAGTCAACATTAATTCAGTAACCACTGTTTTCATCTCCCAAAACTTTTATTAAAATTATTATTTTAAAGTAATATAAGATACACAACATATTCATAAATTCCACAGATAACTTATGACTATTTATATTTTTATTTTGTAACTCTTATTATTTAATCTTATTATATAAGTTTATTTTATGAATATAAATTATCTTAATTTTCTGATCTAAATTAAATTATTTGTAGGTGGAAAATACATTTACAAAAACTGAGATTTGGGTTATACAACAGAAATAATAATTATTATGTTTGATAATATCTTATATAATAGTATTATATAAGTTTAAAATTATAAATATAAATTATCTTAATTTTCTGACCTAAAGTAAACTCTGTTTAGGTGGAAATGACATTTATAAAAATTAAGATTTGGGTTATAAAAATTAAGATTTGGGTTATTAAAATTAGTCCAATTCTTGTTAGTTTTGAGTTACTTGATATAATTATCTTATATAAAATTATTAGTTTTGAGTTTATTTAGTATATATAAAATTAATTAATTTAAATTTTGTTGTTAAGAAAATAGAAATGTAAATAACTAAATTTTAAAATGCTAAAAATGTCATTTGAATAATGGACACTTGCCAGCATTTTAGCGTTTCTCACAATTGCAACCCTTTTTAATTGAAAAGTACCGTAAACATTTTGCCATATTTCTAATATGTTTATGGTCTTACTTTGTGAATAAATTGGAATAGTAGTTTCATTGTTGTGGTTATGTTTAAAATCGATAATAAATTTTCCTCTTCAAGTTTTCTCTTAAACTTACGGAGGTATAGATGAATATATGCTTGTATGATATTAGCATACATTATAAAAACAAATATATGAATATAACATTGACATAAATTATTGTATTAATATAAAATAAAATTAATAACATTTTCATCCAAAAACAAACACTGTATGTTCGTTGAAGTTGCATGCCTCCCATGAACGTTGTAAATGAACAACTATACACTTAGACTAAACTTTATCATCAATGTTATCAAGTAATGACACTGATAAGTTGGAGTTGTTTTCTGCCATGTGAAATTAAATTGAACAGAATTTGAAGTGTTAGAGTGGGTGAAAGGTGTGTTTGGGAGAGTGGAAAAAATGTTAGTTATGATGTTGACTAATAGTACAGAACAATAGTATATATGCACTCTTAAAAATATAAAAGACAAAGTGATACTCCACCAGAACTACCAACCTTCTCTCTTCATTAACTTAATTCCTATTATGAAAACAAATTATTTAATAGATGTATTAAGGTAAACTCAAATTGAATATTCAATAAGTAAATTTCATTAATTAAAGACAAAAAAGTATTATAATATTTAATGGGCCAGCGAAATCTTTTGAAAGAATATTACAAATTAACTCATGATTGATGTAACAATTAAAGTCAAAGTCAATTTCAGTAATTAAGGAAAAAATTTTAGTGTAATATTTAATGGGTCAAGGACATATTTTCAAAGAATATTCCAAAAGTAACTCTTGCTTAGAAAATTTGGTTTAATTTGTAATTTAACGTCAATATTGAGATAATGGGCGAGTCAACATTAATTCAGTAACTACTGTTTTCATCTCCCAAAACTTTTATTAAAATTATTAATTTATTTTTTGAAGTAATATAAGATACTCAACATACTCATAAATTCCACGAATAACTTATGATTATTTATATTTTTATTTTGTAACTCATATTATTTAATCTTATCATATTATTTATATTCTGAACTAAATTAATCTTGTTTCCATTCCCAATTTTTATTTGCATTCCTTCTCTTATTAACTCGATACCAAATCGTAAAGAATTCCAACCATATGACGGCTTACACCCTCTATTTGCCGATAATATATCTACGTCTTTGAAATATATCGCTTTGAGAATTTTAAATAGTAGGCTATCAGGTCTATGTAGAAGTTTCCATACCTGATTTGCAAATAAAGCTTGGTTGAAGTTATGCAGGTCTCAAAAACCCATTCCACTTTCTCTCTTTGTCGTTGTCATTTTTTTTCATGCTATCCATGAAATCTTACTGTTTTCTTTTGTTGAACCCCACCAAAATCTTGCAATCATACTGTCAATTTTAGTTCATAGTTCCTTAGGCAACTGAAAACAGTTCATTGAATATAATGGCATAGCAAATGCTACAGCTTTGATGAGTGTTTCTTTTCCCGCAGGCGAAAGAAATCTGGTCTGCCAACCATTGATCTTATCTTGGACTCTTTTTTGGATATATTGAAACATCTCTTTTTCCTGCCAAATTGTTCAGGAAGCCCCAAGTACTTCCCTCCTCCCCCATAGTTGTGATATTAAGTGTTCTCATTATGCTCTCTCTAGTTCTATGAAAGACCCTACTGTTGAAATTAAGAGTATGGAGGCTTAGGGATTGTTGAGAGAGTGATAGTTGTGGCGTGAGAATGATAAGGAGTTTGAGGTTAGGATACTTGGAGAATGTTTAGGATGAAGATGGTGGCGTGAGTATTGATATAATGAGGGATTATTGTTTGAGAATGATGATGAGAATGAGAATGATAATGGTTGATGAAATAAGATAAACTAAGGAGAAGCATGGCGCCGGAGAGCTAAGGCTCCACCGGCGCCTTTAGGGAGATAAGCAAAGCTTCCTTTTACTCTTTTAATCTTCTTATTCTCTTATTCACAACACTCTTTACATCACATTACATGTATATTTATAGAGTTTTTACATAGAGAAGAAGAGAAGAGGCGTGAAGAAGGAAGGAGAGAAGAGAGGAGTTTGCATGAAGAAGAGAGGAGGGAAGGGAGCAGCTCACTGTTTGACTCCTGTTCAAGCTGCGCCCATACCCTGCTGCTGACGCCTCCATGCTTGTGCCCATGCCCTGGTTCTGGCGCCCCATGCTCTCCTTTGCTTCCTCTTTTCCACTTAGTTAGTCTTCTAGTTAGTATGTAACAGATTCCTTTCTTCAAGTTACATCCTAACCAAGACTTCTTCTAGCTCCTTGTGAACTAGGTTTCCTTTCCCTCCTTCTCTTAGATTTGAATTCTTCTATCATTGAGATCACATATTTCAACACTCCCCCTCAAGATTGGTCGGTAGGTGTCCTTAAGGCCAATCTTGCCATGTACGTGATCCTCATTGATAGAAGATGATGCCATGATAACGATATCCGCTAGCTGATCCTTGCTTGCTCCAAAGACGGTTTTGATGACTCCTAACCTCAATGAGACCACGGCTTCCTCTCCTATGGCCTTTACTCTTTCTTGCGGATTAGGCTTTGTCTTCTCTAAGCTTCACTCGGATCATGTCTCCTCGGGATTCTTGTCTCAAACTTAATCTTGACTTCAAGCTCCTCGGATGACATCTTCTAGCTCACGGAATACTCACATTGTCATTGGCTTCCTCTTGATGACTCTTGGGAGTATACTCTATCCATTAGATGCCACTTCCCGCTGCTTCTCGGATTACACACCTAATAAGGTCTGAAAGGTGGTTTCTCCTTCGGTTTTCTTACAACATCATCCATAGCTACTCGTATGTGTCTCCCAGCTTTCTCTCGCCATCGTCTCCTCATACGGTGCTTGGAGTGCCTTGTTGCCTTATTTACCATTCCACAGCCTCCTAGGTGAACTTGTTGCCTTGTTTACCATTCCACAGCCTCCTAGGTGAACGCCTCTTGGTCTGAGCTTCACACTCCATCTATCAAGATCAATCTTGGCTTCAACCCTTCATAGATTTGATCTTGATTCTTCAAAAGCCATCCGCTCTAATCCCACTTATCATAAGACTCTCCCGGCTTCCTCTCGGAATGCCGCACCTATCCATGGTACAATGTGATAGTCCTCTTCTTCTTGGACCATCACCTAACTTGGTGCTTCAACGGTCTTCTTCAACACTCCCCCTCAAGCTTGATTCGAGTATGGGAAGAACCAAACTTGACAAGGAAGACCATTGCATAATTTGGAGCTCACCGCTTCTTCAACACTTCCCTTCAAGACTAGCCCGTTGCCAAGGGACCACTCTTGCAAAGGAAATAGCACTAAGCTTGATTATGCCAATGATGCCGCCTCCTCTTGGACTATCTATCCCACTTGGCAATTAGGACAAGCTTTCGTCTGCTAGCCATTTTGGATTAGGCCGCAAAGGACATCATATACCTCCACATAACACCACCATGAATAGCTTGCTTGAGCCTATACACACTTCTTCTTGTAGATTGCTCCGCTTGGATCGCCACATGGTTGAGTATGATCACCACTCTCTCAAGACCTCCTGGATCAAGTGATTTGGCCTCAAGAGAGGATGAAGACCGTGGAAGAATATGACCCTCCATAAGCACCCTTTAATCAATACCTTGGAGCAACTACTTCTTGGACCATATGAATCTTCCGCTTATTGGAAGACTCACCAAAGAATTATAGCATAAGCCTTGTGCTTCATCTCCGTCTACTGCAAGTCTTCTACGTGAACTCCTCTTGTCACGTCCCTTCCGCAAGTCTCTTCCGGGTTGAAGACGTGAACTCCTCTTGTCACTTCTCTTCCGCAAGTCTCTTCCGGGATGCAACCTTCTTCAGTTTCCTATCTCTTAGGTAAGCTTCTCCTTTTCAACTCCAAGTTTTACTATGAGCTGTCTCATATTTTTTTTGAAGTCTCACGTGAAATAGATTTTTCTTTGGCTGTTTGTGCAGCCGGTTTAATGCTTCCATTCATTCTGAGGCAAGCACCTCTTCTTTCTTGCTGAATGTCTTCATTTGATCACCAGCCACTTTACTTCCTGTTCAATGATTTGTTTTCACTTGGAGCTTGCTTGGATCACCACTTAAGGTCACCACCCAGCCTTCTCCTCTTCTAAACCATCACGCCAAAAACACTCTTCATCTCCTAGATGCCTTATTTCCCACGCCATACATGCCAAAGACCATCACGCCATGACAAGCTTCTTCATGGATGAATGATTCTAAAAATCCTCTGGATCTTGTTTCCAAAGAGGATCACCGAGGGATTGATATTGATACAACCCCTTTTCAAAGTTTTGTATGTGGATCTAGACTCCACACACAAGAAACACAAAGAGAGATATTTACTCTCTCACACACACCCTATTAAAAACGCATGGGAGGAACAAATTACCCCAGAAAATCTCTCTCTCATGTGTTTAATAAAAGAAAAACGAATTCCTCAAGGCAAGGAGCCAAGGAGAGCCCAACGAAATCTCCCTCAATTTTTCATCATTTTCTAGTAACAATACACACCCTTAGTCCTTTCACAACTTGAAGATCTTATGATCTCAAGGATATTAATCTCAGAGTGAATAGAACTAAGAAAGTGTATGGTTATAGATTAGAAGACTTTGTAGAGAGCTAGAAGAATAACAAGAGATTAGGCACTAGATCACTCAACTTGCTCTGATACCATGTTGAAATTAAGAGTATGGAGGCTTAGGGATTGTTGAGAGAGTGATAGTTGTGGCGTGAGAATGATAAGGAGTTTGAGGTTAGGATACTTGGAGAATGTTTAGGATGAAGATGGTGGCGTGAGTATTGATATAATGAGGGATTATTGTTTGAGAATGATGATAAGAACGATGATGAGAATGAGAATGATAATGGTTGATGAAATAAGATAAACTAAGGAGAAGCATGGCGCCGGAGAGCTAAGGCTCCACCGACGCCTTTAGGGAGATAAGCAAAGCTTCCTTTTACTCTTTTAATCTTCTTATTCTCTTATTCACAACACTCTTTACATCACATTACATGTATATTTATAGAGTTTTTACATAGAGAAGAAGAGAAGAGGCGTGAAGAAGGAAGGAGAGAAGAGAGGAGTTTGCATGAAGAAGAGAGGAGGGAAGGGAGCAGCTCACTGTTTGACTCCTGTTCAAGCTGCGCCCATACCCTGCTGCTGACGCCTCCATGCTTGTGCCCATGCCCTGGTTCTGGCGCCCCATGCTCTCCTTTGCTTCCTCTTTTCCACTTAGTTAGTCTTCTAGTTAGTATGTAACAGATTCCTTTCTTCAAGTTACATCCTAACCAAGACTTCTTCTAGCTCCTTGTGAACTAGGTTTCCTTTCCCTCCTTCTCTTAGATTTGAATTCTTTTATCATTGAGATCACATATTTCAACACCTACTACCAAAGGTGATCGCAGATTTATCCAAATTAACGAGTTGTCCTGAGGCCGCTTCATATTCATTGAAAATCTTGAGCAGATTCCAGCTGTTAGTTTGGTCTGCTTTAAGGAAAAATAATGAGTCATCGGCAAAAAGAAGATGTGATATTGAAGGTCCGTTATTGTTAAGTTGAATGCCTTTGATACATCCATCTTTTTGTGCTTCCGTCATTAGAGAGCTAAGAACATCAGCACACAGAATAAAAAGATACGGTGATAATGGGTCACCTTGTCTTAGCCCTTGTTTGGCTCTGAAATGACCATATGGACTCCCGTTAATGAGAACAGAAAATGTAACATTCTGAATACATTTCATTATCCAGCATGTCCATTTAGGATCAAAACCTTTCTTTTTTAGGACTGCTTCAAGAAATGACCATTCAATTCGATCATAAACTTTGCTTATGTCTATTTTGACAGCCATATAAGAATTTGCACATCTTCTCCTTACTTTTAAGGAGTGTAGCACTTCGTGAGTTATCAAAATGTTGTCCGTAATAGAGCGGCCTGAGATGAAAGAACTTTGATTTTCTGATACTATGGAATGTAGTACCATTTTCAGTCTTTGTACCAAAATTTTTGAAATAATTTTGTATAGGACATTACAAAGACTGATTGGCCGAAAATCTTTCATAGTTCTAGGCTGATCTATTTTAGGAATGAGACATAAATTTGTGTGGTTCCAGTCGGTAGGAAGTGTAGCTGACTCAAAGAAAAGTTGAATCTCTTGGATAATTGTTGTGCCCACTTCTGTCCAATACTGTTGGTAAAAGAATGCCGTAAACCCGTCTGGTCCAGGTGCTCTGGTTCCTACAATAGAAAATAAGGCAATATGTATTTCCTCAGCTATCACAGGTCTTGTTAACTCTATATTCATTGAAGCTGTCATAACTTTTCCTGTATGAGCAAGCACGCTGTCCATATTACTGACATTTGAGCTTGAAAAAAGATTTGTATAGTAGTTTATTTCTTCATCTGCTATCTTCCGGTTTCCATAAACAGTTGTGCCGTTAGATGTTTGTATTGAGGATATACGATTCCTTGCAATTCTGTTTTTTTTTGTTGTAGCATGAAAGAACTGTGTATTTCGATCTCCGTAATTTAGCCATTTGTTTCTACTCTTCTGATGCCAAAACATTTCTTCATTCCTGTATTCTTTGGCCAACTCTTTCCGCATATTACGAAGTTGTTCTAAGGAAATAGATGGATCTGAATGACTTTCATCAATAAGTTTCTTCAAATCTTTTATTCATTTTGCCGCATTAGTTGGATTTCTCCTCTTCCAGGCTGAGATTTCTCTTCTGCTTGTTTTTATTTTTTCTTGTACAGTAGACATGATTCCATTATGTTCTTTCCAAATGGTTTTAACAATCTTTTTTATTTCTGGTTTTTGACGAAGACGAGCATCAAAAAAGAATTGTTTTGGACCCTTATCTGTTGTCCTTCGAATCTTAATTATGAAAGGTCGATGATCAGATTCGATGAGTTCCAAGTATTCAATCTCCGAATCTGGGTAGATAACTTTCCACTCATCATTTGCCAAACCTCTATCAAGCCAACTTTCAAAGGTATATGTTCTTCTTTTGCCCATCCAAGTCATGTTGTTGCCGGTGAATGGAAGATCAGAAACGTTACATGTTTGTACCATGTTTTGAAAGTCAACCAAACTCCAATTATCTCGTTTTCGACCTCCTTTTTCTCATTTGCATTTAAGATTTCATTAAAGTTGCCAGCCAGAAGTCATGGACCTTGGCGATTTAGAGAAATACATTGTAATCTTTCCCATAAAATATGCCGAAGTTTGCGTATTGGATTACCATAGACACAAGAAAAATAGTAGAAACCATCTTTATTAGTAACCTTAAAATCTATGAGTCTCTCATCCATAGATAAGATTGATATAGAAACGTCCTTATGCCACATTAAAGCTAAGCCCCCCTAATGCCCAAGGGCGAAACACATCTAACGTAACCCAATTGAGCCGCTACATCACGCACCACATTATCTTCATTTTTCGTCCCGATCAAGAAAAGGATGTTCGGGGAATAAGTTGTCTTTATTCCCTTTAGGCGTCGAACTACCAGGTCGCTTTTCAATCCTCGGCAGTTCCAAATTGTTGTATTCATTTTGACCCGGTGGCTTTTGGCCCACCGAATCGTCTTCGTGTGTGTGTGTGATGTTGCTTCCTCTGTTCCATCCATTCTCGTGCATTGGGTTAGGAAACCAATTCCTAATTTCCATCATCGCTGAATGTGTTCTTCTCTTTTTGTTGAAATTTTCTTGCATGTTATCTGTAGTATATCCTTGCTTCATTTCATAACAAACCAAGTTAGCTGTCTGATCTTCTGGAGTATTTGAAGGAGATGCTTCATCAATCTTCCGCTTTTTTGGACCAGCCTGTTTGTATTCATTAACATTTTTGTCAAAATTCTCTTTAGCGAATGGCTCAGGACCACCATTCTGAGAATCCTTTTCTCCAAAACCACCATTTCCATCATCGTTGCCGTCATCCCCTTCCTCCGGTTCTTCTTTAATATTTTGGGGGCATTCATTGCTAGCATGGGTTACTAGCCCACATACTTTGCAAAAATTCCTTAGTTTCTCAAAATGAAGTTTGAGAACTCTTGTTACTTCGCCAAAACTCACAAGTCGCTTGAAACGTAGCGGTTCCTCTATATTGCACCATAATTTGATTCTCACATAGTCAACCATAACAGCACTATCTCCTTCGAAATCAGTCTCAATGTAGTTGCCCAAATTGTAACCAATTTCTTGGATCAAACGTTGTGTTAGGAAATGGAGAGGAATCCCATGAAGTTGAACCCAAAATGGTATATTTTTCAGATCATCATCGGAATGAAGCAGTGTCCATTTTTGTTTGACGCACATCCAATCATTATAGGACCAAGGTCCTCTTTTGAGCACTGATAACATCGCTTCTTCTGTCTAAAAAATGAACTGTATCTTTCGATTTTCAATGATACGCCCAGTAACCTCTTCACTCGAACCCCAGAGTCTGGGTAATGTGTTCATCATTGCTCTGAGATTTTGTCTCCGAGGATTAACGGGTTTAACGATCAGACTGTAACGATTTGCATTCGCCGCCTCCTCACAGATGTCTAAAGGCAAGCTGATAACATCTTCATCAATTCCCATCGATATCTCTTGGAATTGTCTTCGTACACGGTCAACCATTATCAAAATAAACAAAGGAAACTTTTTCGTTTTTCTCTGTTTAACATGACAAAAACAGAGACATCCCCAAGGTTTATATAGATCACTGAAAATGGAAGTTATGTAACTATCGACAGTTACAGTGTCAATAACCGTTGGACCAACCGCCGGTAATTGCCGGGAAAGCACTCTCCAAAGTGAAGAGACACCAAAATTTGATGAATCGTTGTGTCGCCAAAGACTTGGTTTTTTTTCTCTCTGCATTTTTGTATAATTTTATTATATGATTTGAGTTTATTTAGTATATATAAACTTAATAAATTTAATATTTTATTAAGAATATAGAAATGTAAATAACTAAATTTGAAAAGGGTAAAAGTGTTATTTGAATAGTGAACACTTGTCAGCATTTCGGAGTTTTTCACAATTGCAACCCTTTCTAATTGAACAGTTAGTGAAAGTTTAAATATATACTAGGGGTTGCACCACGCTATGTGCGGTTTATGTTTATCTTTGCTCGGTAATTACATTATGAAAATGATCTTTTATATATTGATTTTGGATGCAATATTTACCTAATAATTGCTAGTAAATATGATTTAGAAGATTACTTGGTATTTTAAAGAAGATTTAAAGTGTTCAGTCAAACACATGTGTGTAGGTCATTTTCCCCAAATGAAACCCAATACGATGATTGACGTCTCAATCTATTTGGTTAGAAAAATAGTTCTACAGCTACACGTCCAACTGTCCATGAACAATTCCTATCATGATTACCAAAAACATGAGCAACAACGTACTCTTGCATGATTTGTAGTTTTAAAATTAGACTGAGGATTTAATGATCTTACACAAACTTTCTAAAAAACCAAATCATCAATATAAACAATTTTTTATTCCGTACTTTATATCTTTCATGACTTTGATCATAATAAATTATATTAAACAATATAAATCATCACTCTAATCATCAAAAAGAACCAATTTTTCTCTAAGTTAAGTCTTCAATGACTCCAAGTCATCTTCTTTCTCATCAGAGCTACTCTTGAAAACTTGCAAGAATGAGTATAAACAGAAGTAAGAGATTAAACCAAATAGAGTTGTATAGTTCCATATTATGCATCAATGCCATGATCTCAAAAGATGAATCTAATATTGCTAGTGAAAAAGAGAAAAACATTGGCAAGTTAAGAGGGGTAAAGAAACAGTAGTAATCATTTAGAATTTTGAATGAGTTTGCGAGAACAAAAGAGTTCTGATATGACTTGTTCTCAATTCTTTGTATTATTTTCATACCAAACTCATAAATATAGAATAACATCAACTATTTAACCCCAAAAAAAATAACAATCTACCACAACTTTACAAAAAGGTTTATAGAAAATAAAAGTTATAGAAGACATAATCACTACTTTTTGACATATATAAATCAAAGGACTCAAGGTTCTCATCTGTGATAAATACTTTCACTCTCTGTTATTGTCTCTACGAGCTGACGATTATCTGGTAAAATAACAAATTCAGGGAAGAAGGGAAGACGATAAATGAAATGAGAGAATAGGGAAATTGACTGTAATTAAATTATTCCAAGAGAAACTTATGAATAAGGACATAAACGCTTTGTCCAGTAAATGAAAAATACTGTTTGCCTCCTTTGGATGGGCCAGAGATCTTTCCCAAAGAGTGAAATCATTCCATTCGTGAGAGAACTGATAGGACATGCACAAATAACAATGATAAATTAACATTAAAATTCTTATTTGGACATAGAAACATACCTTAGAGAGACTGGTGTAATGGAGAACTTTCGGTAATTTAAAATTTGCAGTTTTTAACCAGAAATCAAAACCTTTAGATATACTTAATTTTCTTATTTCCATGTTGTTGACACAAACTGGTAAAAATCATTGACGCAACTGTGCAAACATTAGTCGGGCCAAAAACAGAATTACTAGTTGAAGATAAGATTACACCTACAATGTTAGATCATGAACTATTTAATAAATAATATGATTTTAATGCTAGTAAATAATAAGTACATAACCTGAGAGCTGACATGCCATGTTTATAGGAATAAAAAGATGCTGAGTGAACAGTCTATTGAGTCTCAAATAACTCATTTTATTAGTATAGATTGAACAGTATCGTAAAACATTTTTCCATATTTCTAATCATTTTTATGGTCTTACTTTGTGAATAAATTAAAATAGCAGTTTCTATGTTTGATATCGAAAATAAATTTTCTTATTCAAATTTACTCCTAAACTTTATGGAGATATAGATGAATAGATGCCTGTATGAGATTAGCATACATGATAAAAACAAATATATAAATATAAGATTGACATAAATTATGGTATTAATATAAAATAAAATTAATAACATTTTCATCCAAAAGCATGCACTATATGTTTATTGCAGTTGAAGTTGGAAGTCTCTCATGAACGTTGTAGATGAACAACTATACCCTTATACTCAACTTTATCATCAATTTTATCAAGTAATGGCGCTGGTAAGTTGGAGTTGTTTTATGCCATATGAAATTAACCAAAGCAGAATTTGAAGTGTTAGAGTGGGTGAAAGGTGTAGATGGGAGAGTGTAAAAAATATTAGTTATGATGTTGATAAAACCATCAACCTTCTCTATCAATTGACTTAATTTCTGTTATGAAAAAATATTATTTAAAATATGTATTAAGGTAACCTCAAATTGAATATTGAATAAGTAAATTTCATTAATTAAAAATAACAATTTATTATAATATATAATGTGTTAGCGAAACCTTTTGAAAGAATAATACAAAGTAACTCATGATTGATGTAACAGTTATCGTCAAAGATAACTTCAGTAATTAAGGAAAAAAAGTGTAATATTTAATGGAGTAGAGACACATTTTCAAAGAA
Source organism: Nasturtium officinale (assembly GCA_963854855.1). Lineage (NCBI taxonomy): Eukaryota > Viridiplantae > Streptophyta > Magnoliopsida > Brassicales > Brassicaceae > Nasturtium > Nasturtium officinale. The sequence goes on along the minus strand of OY978502.1, from coordinate 10,786,117 downwards.
TATTCCAAAAGTAACTCGTGATTAGAAAATTTTGTTTAAATTGTAAGATAATATCAATATTGAGATAATTGGCCAGTCAACATTAATTATGTAACCAATCTTTTTATCTCCCTAAACTCTTATTAAAAGTATTAATTTTTTTTTAAAAGTAAAATAAGATACACAACATACTCATAAATCCCACAGATAACTTATGACTATTTGTATTTTGATTTTGTAACTCATATTTTTTAATCTTATTATATAAGTTTATTTTTATGAATATAAATTATCTTAATTTATGAACTAAATTAAATTATTTGTATGTGGAAAAGACATTTATTAAAATTGAGATTTGGGTTATAAAACAGAAAAATTTGTTATTATGTTTGATCATATCTTATATAATAATACTACATAAATTTAATATTATGAATATAAATTGTCTAAATTTTCTGAACTAAATTAAATTATTTTTAGGTGGAAACGTCAATTATAAAAAATTAAGATTTGGGTTATAAATATTAGTCCAGTTCTTATTAATTTTGATTTTACTTAATATAATTATCTTATATAAAATTATTAGTTTTGAGTTTATTTAGTATATATAAAATTAATTAATTTAAATTTTGTTTTGAAGATAATTAAAATGTAAATAACTAAATTTGAAAGGGATAAAATATCATTTGAATAGTGGACAATTGTCAGCATTTCAGAGTTTCTCACAATTGCAACCCTTTCTAATTGAACAGTTACTGAAAGTTTAAGCATATATTGAACAGTACCGCAAAATATTTTGCCATATTTTTGATATCGAAAATAAATTTTCCTCTTCAAGTTTACTCTTAAACTTACAGAGATATAGATGAATAGATGTTTGTATGAGATTAGCCTACATTATCAAAACAAATATATAAATATAAGATTGACATTAATTATGGTATTAATATAAAATAAAACTAATAACATTTTCATCCAAAAGCAAGCAATGTATGTTATTGCAGTTGAAGTTGCAGGCCTCCCATGAACGTTGTAGATGAACAATTATAAACTTAAACTCAATTTATCATTAATTTTATCAAAGAATGGCGCTGGTAAGTTGGAGTTGTTTTGTGTCATGTGAAATTAAGCAAAAGGAAGTGTTAGACTGGTTGAAAGAGGTAGCTGAGAGAGAAGAAAAAATGTTAGTTATGATTTTGACTAATAACTACCCAAAAATGGTATATATGCACTTTTAAAAAGATAAAGGATGTAGTGGTACTCCAAAAGGACCACCAACATTCTCTCTCCATTAATTTAGTTTCTATTATAAAATAAATTATTTACAAGATGTAACAAGGTAACATAAAATTGAATATTAAAAAGGTAAATTTCTTTAATTAAAGAAAAAAATTTAATTAAAATATTTAATGGGCCAGAGAAACCTTTTGAAACAATGTTCCAAAAGTAACTTATAATTGATGTAAAAAGTACGTCAAAGTCAATTTCAGTAATTAAGTAAACATTTTTAAAGAATATTCCAAAAGTAACTCGTGATTAAAAGTTTTGGTTTAAATTTTAAGATAATGTCAATATTGAATGGGTCAGTCAACATTAATTTAGTAATTACTCTTTTCATCTCCTTAAACTCTTATTTAAATTATTAATTTATATTTTAAAAGTAAAATAAGATACACAACATACTCATAAATACCACAAATATCGTTTGACTATTTGTATTTTGATTTTATAACTCATATTATTTAATCTTATTATATAAGTTTATTTTATGAAAATACATTATCTTAATTTTTTGAACTAAATTAAAATATTTGTAGAATGAAAAGACATTTATAAAAATTGAGATTGGGTTATAAAGCAGAAAAGTTTGTTATTATGTTTGATCATATCTTATATAATAGTACTATATAAATATAATAATCTTATTATATAAGTTTATTATTATAAATAATATCTTAATTTTCTTAGCTAAATTAAATTATTTGTAGGTCGAAAAGACATTTATAAAAATTGAGATTTGGGTTATAACACAGAAAAATTTGTTATTATGTTTGATCATATCTTATATAATAGGCTTATATAAATTTAATATTTTATGAATATAAATTATCTTAATTTCTGAACTAAATTAAATTAATTGTAGGTGGAAATGAAATTTATAAAAATTAAGATTGGGTTATAAAAATTAGTCTAACTCTTATTAGTTTTGAGTTTATTTAGTATATATAAAATTAATTAATTTAAATTTTGTTGTCGAGAAAATAGAAATGTAAATAACTAAATTTTGAAAAAGTTAAAAATATTATTTGAATAATGAAAACTTGGCCGCATTTCAGAGTTTATCACAATTGCAAACCTTCTATACTATACAAGATAAGAAGATTACGGAATTCTCATTTAGTTCTTAAAGTATTTGAAATTGAAAAATTTATTCTCCAATAATTGAATGTGCATGATAAATCTCTAAGTTTGGTTTGACTTTGAAAAAATAAACTTTAATAGGTAAATTTAAACCCTAGTTAAAAATCTTTAACCATAGCTAATATTCTCCAAATTTGTTTCCAAATTAAAAACCCTAAAATCTCTTGAACGATTCTTCTCCAAATCAAAACCATGAACCTCAAGTGTACTTCCTAAACTTGATTGATATTTTTAGATAAAAACCATAGGAGATTGATGTTTCAGCTCTAGACTTTTAAAGAGTTGAAATACTCATATAGAACAATCAGTGAGAAGCTTGCCTTTGAATACTACCAAATTACAAGGAAATTTGGTGAGAATAACGAGATAGTGAGGGAGTGAGATGAGATGGTAAGATGTGAACTCGTATTTTTAAAAATATTTCTGGGTTAGTAAGAGTGGGAACAAGTGATCTAAATATTCACGTCTGCCTCTTCTCTTATTTCTACATATACATAATTATCTCATCCTATTGCATCAAGGATGGCTGAAGCCTTTTGTTCTGATCTGGATGGTGTTAAAACTTTGTTTCATTAACGTTAACAAAAGCTTACTTTCTCATAACTGCAACATAACCAAAGTACTTATTTCTTAATCAAATACATTAACATACACTAAGTAATCTCTTACAAAAACAAACAGCGGCCATGTTCTTGATTTTGAACAAAAACAAACATTAAAGCATGGACAGAACGAAGATTCTTCTCTAAATTTGTCTGCATCTCTGTCTCTGACGAAGTAAACGCCCGAATAAAATGATGGTGAAGTAGAGAAAGTTCTTCAGACTTTGTAGATTAACGTTTCTGGGCAAGGATTAATGTTTTCATAATGGAATTCGTCTATGCTCTGTACCAGAAATAGCTAAGAGAATATTCAATGTTTTAGTTTGGAGAAAAAAATGGGGGAAAAGCAGATGATTAACTATTTGAAAATTAGACTTAACAATGATTAACGATTTTTAATTACTGTTTAATGTTGACTTATTAAAGTCAAATTTTGCAAACTTGGAGATTTATTATGCATAATCGATGTTGAATTATTAAAGTCTTATTAAAGTCCCTAACAAGATTTGCATTTGTGTCCACAATTTTTCACTAACGGAAAGCCCAGTGAAACTGCATACTACTGTCACTACAAAAAAACAGTAAAATTTTGACCATGAATTCGGCCAAAAATTGGTCAAAAACATCTATTTTTGATGATTTTTAGATGAAAACAAATGGTCAGGAAACGATGGACAGTAATATTGCTATGGTCAGAAAATGGTATAAAATTATTGAAGAAATAAAATGGTCAGAAAATGGTCAAAAATTATTGACGAATTAAAATGGTTAGAAACTTGCGACCAAGTACAATGGTAAGAAATTTTTGATGAAATAAAATGGTCAAAAACATTCCTGACCAAATATTTTCGTCACATATTTGAGACCAATAAAATGGTCAAAACATTTTAACCAACAAAGATGGTCAAAATAAACCATGACCAATTTTTGACCATATATTCAGACTTTTATAAAATTAAAACAAATATAAATAAAAACTTACTACAGAATTATATTCAATTTTTTGTATTAAATTTAATTAAAATCTAAATAAATAAATAATAATAAGTTTAATAAAGTTAAAAGTATTGAAATATAAGTATTTCCTAGATAATTAAATGTTAAATCAAAATCAAGGCACAAAAAACTAATACAATTTAAAAAGTTGACAATGCTCTCATCATTCAGCTGGTGGAGGAGTCAAATTTGGAAATTGCTTGAGTATAAAATTCTTAAGATACACCATCTCTTTTTCTGATTAGCTTGCAACTTCTCTATTTCGTCAATCTTAAGCTGTGCAGCCCGCAATTGGTCTTCCAAAGCCGGGTTAGATGAGTCAGAATAATGATTGCTAAAGTCTTAGCGATCTAGAAGACTTCCATACCCAAAAAGGAGAACCTTTAGAAACATCAACCTCCTGAAAAAAATATTTTAAATCAATGCATGCATATAGTAATGTAAATTACAAACATAATCTTAGGAGTATATCAAAAAGTTTTCAGTCGTAGGACTAAATCAATGCATGTACTTTTTACGTCTTTCACGTAACACTGGTTGCGGCTGGAAAAAAGAAATAAAAGAAGGGAAATTAATGTTTGAATAACCTGGAAAAATATCTTGTTGATCTCTACATTTGAAAGTGTAGGTTGTACCAATCCATCCTGTGTCTCTTGAGAAAGTATATTTTGCTCCTTTTCCATCACACTCTCTATGATCCTCTCTGCCCTTTTCTCAATAATTTTATTAGTCTTCTTGCATTTATGTGTGTCAACCATGAATTCCACCATGTTTGGTGGTTGACCACCAGCTTCTTGTGTCTTAAATTTATTAAAAACTACCAACATAAAAAAATTATGCAATTAATCACTAACTTATAAATAAGATATATAATAATTATATATCAGATGTCAACTGAAATATTACCATTTCATCAAAACGTCTTCCGTAAGACTTGGCACCAGTGTTGCGTATGGCTGGACCGTCACCTCCTCGTTCGCTATTTCGATTGGTTTTTTGTTTTTTAGACTCTTCCTCCACTTTACTCTCTTTCCAGTACTGGATGTACTCTTTCCACATTTCATCGCTGATTATCTATTCAGGTTGATTCTTTACATCTTTCCAGAGGTTCTTTCATCTGTAAACTTAGCTAGAAAATACTTTTGTAGCAACTTTATCATAATGTTTGCGCACACGTTGCATAAATGTGGGATTCCAGTTGAATTCTTACTGCAGTCAACAAATAAAAATAATTTGGTCAACTATCAACACATTTTATGAACTGTAATAAACTTATATATTACATACCCCAAACAATTTGAACCACTATAATTTTATTTCTTCGGGAAGACGTCTATACTTAGGACAAAAGATTGGTATATCCGACTTTATCATTTGCAATACAGATTTAGTGATCTTAGGATCATAACTAAACCTACATATAACAATTTAAATTATTTTAATATTTCTTAAACCTAAATTTTAGTAAACCAAATATATTGAAAAGGCTAGTCTCATACCATGTTGTCTTCCCCGGACGTTTAGGATTCAGTTCCGTCATGTCCTACCGGTCCAAAGTCATTAACAAGTCATTGATTGACATTTGTGAATATGGTGCTGGTCCTTGTGTATCTGGAATGTTGGTTGTTTCTGATTTGGTAGCTGCTGAAATATTGACCGGTCCTTGACCCGGTGTTGAAGCAGAAGCCATTGGGTTACACTGCGTATTCCATCGATTCTCTTGCCATTGTAGAAAATCTCGCCAATCTTGTGATTCAGTAAAGTCATATCTTTCTATCTGCAAAAAATAGAAACAACGCTGTATGTATATGTAGAAAAAATAGAAACAACACTGTATGTATAGAAACAACGTATATGTAGAGCTTTGTAAAGCAACGTGGCAATAATGAAGAAATTTTAAAAGCTGTAAATAATCTATATATTCTTCTAATCTCTATTTAACAATTTTGCTTTGGGAATCAACAAGGGTCTTACGTAATGGTGTCTTTATTCAACACTTGTCTGGGTAGTATATAATTTCCAAAAAACAATTATATTAGCTAGTGCATAAACTAATTATCGTGAACCAAAACCGATCTCATATGTGTATGATTGGCACTAACATTCTTTTGTAGAAGAAAAATCAAACCCAAAACTATATGACTCAGGATGAAAAAAAACCCCAACTTGAATTCATGTAAGTCAAAATAAACAATTTAAACAATAACTTATAATCAAATCAGGGAGAAATTAAAGTCTAATTGATCTTACTTGGAGTGAAGTACAAAATTAAAGAGGCGAAGAGAAGAGAAGAACATGAAGAGTGGAAGACGTGAGCAACACTGGATATCAAAAAGTATAAAGTCTGTGTTATGACTAACTTCTCTTAAGCCCAATTAAAAAGATATTTGATTAAATTAGTTGAAATAGATTACAAATATAAAATTGAAATAAAAGAAATAGATTACAGATATAAAAGAATATTTTACATAGTTTTAAACGAAAACTAATTAAATTAAATTATTTTAAAATGAATATGAAATTGAAATTTGTCTTATTATTGTCCATTTCTCTTCAGTTTGCCAAGTTCTAGATTTTGCAATTTGCCGTATACGAGTCGGATACAAATTACAACAATTCTTTGCCAAGTGAAAGATACAAAAAAGGTGATGAACTTCACGGTTTTGATAAGGGGCAAAAAAGTTGTATGGAATTCTTCGTTAGATTTTTTTAGACATCAGTTGATTTTGGGCTTAGGAGCTCTTGGCTATAAGACAGCGTAAAAGAAGAATCACAACTATGACAAAGGCAGGAATTGTGGTCATGTCCACTTCCACTTTCACCTTCCTCTCGTTTATGCAGTGAATTGGGTGCAAAACTCCAACTGTTGCATTCACTTCTCTTACGAATCTGTTGAAATGAAAGCTAGATTGATTAGGAAGTTATTTCTTTTAAACAGTAGCAAGTCAAAAAGGTTGTCTACTTACCCATTCGTGGCTTCCTCTAAGTATACAGAAATATCATGGCATCCCTATAACGTGTTTCTCCCACAACAGTTGAAAGCTGTTAACATATAATATACACATATCATTTGAAGCCTTTCAGCAGCACAAAGGCTTCAAAGTCGAAGAAACCAAACTAAAGGAACAGATGTGTACTCACTCGTCTCCACAGGCTAACCACGTACTTGTACTTGTTCATCAGCTCACGTTCCCTCGAATCGAAAGAGCTTAATTGTTTTTCATCTTGTTTCTAAGTCAAGGATGTAACATTAGCATATAAAGATGAACAGGTAATAAAACCTATTCGTAGTCTAAATTCGAAACCTCTACTGTTTGACTATATTGTGACAATTTTTAATTTTTATAAAACATCATGTACCTTCCATGAACGACGGAATATTTTCATCGTACCTTCCATGAACATCATGTTTTATAGTCAAAAATTATAAAACAATATAGTCAAGCCGGAACATCATGTTTCCATGAAAATTAAAAATTGTCACAATATAGTCAAATGCATCATGTTTCCATGAACATCATGTTTTATAAAACATATCATCTGTACCTTCCATAAAACAATATAGTCAAAAATTGTCATAAAACATCATGTACCTTCCATGAACGACAGAATATTTTCTCGAAATGCATCTGTAACCATATCAACTGTTTCTATGTTCTCCCCCTATACTAGGATGTTCACATCTATTCTCCACATACTCACTAATACTTGGCACATTAAATGCACTTTCCCCATGTGAAAACCATACAAAATAATTTGGTCTAAATCTTCTATTAAACAAGTGATTCCAGATATCTGCAACACTTTTAAATTTTCTATTATTGCAGCGTGTACATGGACAACATAACATACCAGGCGAGTCCCGGCAAGCGAACTGCATGAATTCGTTGAGTATTTCCTTGAATTCTTTGGTAACTTCTCTCGTTTCTAGATCCCGATGCCGGTACATCCATTCTCGAGGATTAGGAAAATTGTTTGATATTTTTGAAGGTTTTAAGAGTATTCTTACGTTTCTGAAAATGATAAAGGAAGAAGATATATATAACAAAAACTGATGACATTCTTTGACCATTGTTGACCATTTTGTGATCAATATGAAACGGCTATAAATTTGGTCAAAAATTCGTCGCAATTTTCTAACGGCCATAAATTTGGTCACTTTTGTGTCAATAGTTCATCAGGATTTTTAAATGGCAATATCTTTGGTCGAAAAAGGTCAACACATTAAAATGGATAGAAACGGCTACAATTTGGTCTGGAAATGGTTAAAATTTTGTGACCATTTCTTTACCACAATCCAACATTTCTAATTTTTTCAATAATTGATCAATAATTTTTTACCATATTTTGTTGGATAAATTTTGTCAAAAATTGTTAACCAGTTTTCGACCAATATATAAAATAGTCAGTAAATGGACATTAATTTATGATTTTATATTGACCAAATAAATTGGTCAAAATTTTTTGACTATATTGTAACAATTTTTAATTTTCATCGTAATATGGTCAAAAAGTTATCAATAAACGTTTGACCATTTTTTTGGTTAGAAAATTTGGTCAGGAATTTGACTGTTTCTTGTATTGTGTAGGAGCAAATAATTGCAACACTACGGGAATTGAAATAAAGACTATAAATGTTAAGGAATAGATGAATGATGGCAAGATACAAAATCTTTTTCTTTAACTCTTTGAATCACCTGCAGTGTGACGGATTTCTGTGAATCAAGAGTCCCAGGATACATCCAAAACAACTAGTTTTGCAAACACTCGAATCCTAGCTATTATCGACATTTTTACTCTACTATACTCTCAAATAACTTACTTGAATTTGACAGAGATTGATGGAGGATTTTTGTGTGTAAACGTCTATGTAAAACTGAGGAATACCGCTTGTTTTATAGAAGGTTTTTGGATGACGTTTTCCAATCTTATCAGACACAGTTTCAACCAAGTCAAAGCCAAAAAAATCAGGAGACGCTGGAGACGAGATGATTCAACGATAAACTGATTCTCAGGGATCGTGGAGCTGATTTGACTCTCTTCAAACCCGACCCATTTTTTCTCTGGAGCTCCAACTTGAGCATAACCACATCATTATTGCCCATTTATATTCAGACATATATTTTTGATTAAGCCCAACTGAATAAATAAAAAATCTATCCAACAGTCCCACATGAATAGAAATGACACTAAATATATGAAGATTTGACAAAAGAATTAACAAACTAATCTTAACTTGACTAGACTAGACCGACGATTGAGAGTATACAAAAATGTTGCTGTGTCTGAGAGGTAACATTTTTCAGCTTTGAACCAATTATTTTTAATATATGTCGGATTTACTCGGCTAGGAGGTGAACATGATGTCTTGAACCACCAAGACATTGATGTAAATCTAGACAATATGTATTATGCAGCGACATTTTCTATAGAGTTTAAGGTCTCTATTGTGTTCATTTTGTCCTTGAACATTCCTGGTTATTCATGAGTAAACTTGGAGAATATAGTCTTACATTAATTTTCTTAGAAACGGCCCCATTTCACACTCACTAGGTGATCACCCATTAGCTTCTTTTTAGAAGCATAATGTAATACTTCATTAATATCTCAAAACTAAGGTATCATTACAACCAACGCTTAGCCTCAACAAATACATGTATCATTGTTTTTTTATCTTTAGGAACCGGGTATAGACATAGTCTTACAATGCCCAACTATGAATCAACCTGATTTCGTTTTCCCTTTGAACCTAGATCTTGGGATCTCCAATCTCATAGGTGGGGTGTCCATCAGGCATCATCTTATATATATATGATTTAAACCCATTCCTCTTGATAATCTTACAACTTGATCTCATGTCAAGCTTTTTTTGAAATGCAATATACCGTCTTAGGTGTAATGGTGACTTTTTCCGGAGGTGGAACCACAACTTTTGCTTGGTACCCCCACACTTTCATGTATTTATACGAAAGTATGCTACATTTCTAAATTCAGTATGGAGTTTTTCAGTCACTTTATGCGGTATTTTGTTAGGATATGATTTGTGGTTCCCCCCACATTTTCTAGAATACTCGGGATTCCTGCAACATTGCATTTATAATTTCCTTACAAAAACGTTTTTTCTACGTTCCGAAACTCTTTTGGATTCCGGTGATAGATTTATCAAATAAGTTGTCTACTTCCTATTGATAAATATACAGTCATTAAATGACTGGAATTTTCAAGAAACAAAAATCAAGTGAATAAACAACAAGTAAAAACTTGATTAATTATTATTTGTAAGCAAACAAACTTCACCTTATTTTGATTTGCAAATAAATAATAATATTGACAATAAATAATAGTAATTTAAAAGTCAATTGTTGATTAATCCCAATCAACTTACTTTGTTTTTTTCCTTTTATGTGGCCCAACAAGTTTTATTTTAATTTGCAAGCCATAATAGCAATTAACCACGTTTAAAAAATGTCAAAGACTCATCAATCAAATAATAATAAATCTGAAATTTTCTTATTAATTGAAACAGCGATTACAACTTTTTTTTTTATTCTTCTCCAAGGGTCGAAACCTCGGTTACATCATTGTTGTAGATAACCGCTTAAAAAGAAATTTTAAACATCCCATCACAAACAAAACCTTTACCCAAATACATCCCATTTTTTGAGATCACAAGCTTATCCGATTCTAACTTGACGATAAATCCATGCTTGCTAAGGAGAGAATCTGAGATTAAATTCTTGCGCATATCCGGCACATAGACCTCATTTGTCAAGGTGAGCTCACGGCCAGAGGTAAGCTTCAAGATAAGTTTTCCATAGCCTTCAATCTTCGAGGTGGCGGAGTTACCCATGTAGAGTTTCTCATCACTCTTGCTCTTCTTGTATGTTGAAAACATCTACCTATCCAAGCAAATGTGCCTTGTTGCACTAGTATCAAACCACCAAGTCTTTGGGTCGCTTTCGGCAAAATTAGCCTCGGCGACAACAGCACACATTCTTCTCTGTGAGGTTAGCTTCATACTTGTCCTTATTTTTCTTTGGAGTCTTCTTACTACAATACTCAGGATTTGTGGCCAATCTTGCCACAGTTATGACAGGTTCTGGTGAACTTGCTCGAGTTCTCACCAGAATGTTTCTTGAACTTTTGCTTGTTCTGTGGTGGGACTTTCCCTTTTTCTTGGTTTCCTTTGTTTAACTCATTTCCTTGCTAGTTAGTTTGGTGCTCTACCATATTCGTGTTGGGTTCACGAATTTGTACACCAACTACCAACTGCCTCCGGTTTGTCAACTCAATGCGTAGCCTCACAATCAAATCTTCAAGACTCATCCACTTTCTCTTCAACTTGAGATAGTTCTTGAAGTCAGTCCAGCCAGGAGGAAGTTTCTCAATAACATAGGCCACTTGATAAGTCTCGCACATCTCATCTCTTCAGCATATAGCTCATGAAGGAGATTTGTTAGCTCCTCGACCTGCTCCATCAATGGCCGTGAGTCCACCATTTTGAAATCTAAAATTTTTGCCACAGCGAATTTCTGAGAACCAGCGTCTTCGGTGCGATACCAAGATCAGAACCAATAAACTGAACAAGTCAAAAACACTACATGTTACGTAAATGTTTTTTTTTTCTCAAAAGCAAAAGAAACACTAAAAACTTTCACCTGTTACATTGAGTAATACAACTTTTTATTTGCAGAAAAAAAATAAACCAAGAGACAATAAGTCTCGTTAGTATCAGAATTGTTTAAAACACACACAACAATTCAATTTACGTTGACAGAAAATTAAGAGAAGAGAATAAATCTCAAATGTAATGCACATTGCACCCCAACAAACTGCAGGTTTCAGTTCTTACACTTAATAAACAAGTCAACTGGTGCTGTAGGTTCTCAACAGCAACACGTTTAACAAACAAAAAACACCGCAGGTTCAAAGAAACAGAGCATTCACTTTTGTTCTTTTGAAAAATCAGAACTTGCAACTTATGGGCCTGTGTTATTTTTTGCTAGTAAACATACAAAAGAGACCAAACATGACTTGTTTCAGTTTGCTAGTTACACCAGCCATCAACATCGTAAGTGATAGCAAATTTTTATTTTGATTTGCAAATAAGAGAAACCAAACAGCACCTGCAAACAATCAAAACTCAAACAGAGCCTTGTAATAACATACAAGCTCTTATCACAATGTATTTGAAGTTTAACCAATCGCAACCAGAAAACTCAATACATGTAAACACAGAATCTTTCTCACGTGTATGAAATCTAAATCTCAATCCATAAAATGTTTATAGAACAATAATGGATTCAAAGAGTTAAGAATGTAGGAGCAAATAATTGCAACACTACGGGAATTGAAATAAAGACCATTAACGTTAATGAATAGATGAATGGAGGCGAAATACAAAATCTCTTTCCTTAATTCTTTGAATCACCCGCATTGTGATGGTTTCTGTGAATCAAGAGTCCCAGGATACATCCAATACAACTAGTTTTGCAAACACTTGTATACTAGCTCTTATCGACCTTCTACTCTACTATACTCTCAAACAACTTACTAGAATTTGACAGAGATTGATGGAGGATTTTTGTGTGTAAACATCTGTGTAAAACTGAGAAATGCCTCTTGTTTTATAGAAGGTTTTTGGATGACGTTTTTCAATCTGTTCAGCCACAGTTTCAACTAAGTCAAAGCCAAAAAAATCAGGAGACGTGGGATACGAGATGCTTCAACGATAACCTGGTTCTCAGGGATCGTGGAACTGATTTGACTCTCTTAATAGCTGGCCCGTCTTTTTCTGGAGCTCCAACTTGAGCAATACCACATCATTATGGCCCATTTATATTCATACACATATTTTTAATTAAACCCAATTGGCTTAATTAAAAATCTATCCAACATCTACAACCCTAACATAATTTGTTTAAGCCCAAATGTGGCACATTACATAAAACCAACATCTATGATATTGCTAATACGTGTACACACCTGTCAAGACTAGTAACCACGAAAAACAACATCCAAAAGTCCATATCGATCCATTTCCTTTTAGTAAACAAGCCAAAGCCTATAAAAGTATTTAAATTTAACGAGCCCAAATAACTCTTCGTATAAAATCTCCACTTTCATGACACACAATATCACTGTCGAGCCATGTGCTCAAAACCCCCCATTTGTTTCAAAATTAATCTTCTATATCCTCCAATAATCTACATTTCCTAAACTAATTTATCAATTCTCTCTAAAAGAGGAGATTATAAAACTAACCTAAATGATTTATGTAATAATTTCTTATTTTGTTAAATCAATAGTTATTGGAAAAAAACAAAACAGGAAAACAAATTGGAAATGATACGATCCTCCCAAGGAATCGACACTTTAGTGGGGTAAAACAAAAAGAAACGGATAGATGGATAGCTGATGGATTGAATGGTCGTACAGGAGATGCGAAATGGCTCCTGATATACATCAATGTCTCCTAGGATATGACACACCTAGGTAAGATAAGGTTTTATTGTTGGATATTACACACCAAACAATCAAAACTTCTCAAAGAATTGAAGAGAATCACTCTCCAATTTGATAAAAGAAAATTGGTTGATGTCTTCTAAAATGGTGTCCACGAATTTATAAGAACATAGCAGCTTCAGAACTAAGCCAAACAATAGTAAATTGTCTTGGAGTCGCAAAGAAAAAAAATACAGAAAACTAGATATTGAAAGTTGAAGGGTGACTTGACTCTTGAACTCCAAAAAGGGGAGCTGAATGTGGCTCTTGGACTCCAAATTCGTCCCTCTTCTTCTAAGCCACGAAATGGATGTTTATTTTGGGCTTGATGGACTTATATCAGATTCTAAAGTGGACCATAAGCTTAGAGAACTAATTTTGGTTCATTAAAACCCTTCCTGGAAAACCCATTGAGATAAAACCAAGGACAAGGAAAAAGAGTACAAAAATGATCTCAAGCCCACTTAAGAATCTATATTGTAGTATCATCAATGTAGTGATAGGAGGTTCTTCTTGTTGAGGAATGATCTTGACAAGTAGTGCTCCAATTCCTTTCTTGATTTTCTCAGCTCTTGCCCGAGTTATAGGTCTAACTGGTATCACTATGTCTTCATTAGGTTCAAGCTCTAGTTCAAGCTCAGCTACAAGTGAAGTCTCCTTGGTGCTAATCATGATCGCATCATCCCCCTCCTCTTGAAAAGGATTTGACCACAAATCGGATTCATCTGCCACAAAAGGTATCAAGTCAGAAACATTAAAGCTTGAACTAACATTGTACTTACTTTGAAGATCAAGTTGGTAAGCATTGTCATTCATTCTCTTGACTATCTTGAATGGGCCATCAACTCTCAGCATGAGTTTTGATTTCCGCTCTGTTGGGAATCTTTCTTTCCTCAAGTGAATCCACACAAGTCCATGGAAATTTCTCACTTCTCCTATTGTTTTCGGACTGGGCCATTCTCGGACTGCTCTAACCTTTTCTTCATCCACGTTGATGCCATTTGCACTTATAACAAAACCTAAAAAAACAATGGTATCCATACAAAAAGTGCATTTCTTCAAATTGGCAAAGAGTTTTCTTTCCTAAACACATTCAAAACCGCTTTTAGATGCTTAACATGTTCATCTAAACATTTGCTGTAGACTAAGATATCATCAAAGTAAAGTACAACAAAGATTCCAATGAAACATCTTAGAACATGATTCATCAATCTCATCAAAATACTAGATGCATTTGTTAACTCAAACGGCATAAATAACCATTCATACAAGTCATTTTAGTTTTAAAAGCAGTTTCCATATATCCCACTCTTTCATCCTAATCTGATGGTATCCACTCTTAAGATCTATTTTAGAAAATATGCTAGAACCATACAACTTATCTAACATATCATCTAAACGAGGGATAGGATGGCGATACTTTACAGTGATATTGTTGATGGCTCAGCAATCAGTACACATGCTCCAAGTTCTGTCTTTCTTTGGAACAAGCAAAACTGGCACAGCACAAGGGCTCATGCTCTCTCGGATGTATCCTTTGTCCATCAGTTCATTCACTTGTATTTGAAGCTCTTTAGTCTCAACCGGATTGGTTCTATATGCTGCTGGCCTGTTAGGAAGTGAAGCTCCAAGCACAAAATCAATCTGGTGCTCAATCCCACGGATAGGCGGTAATCCTTTGGGATTCTCCTCCGGAAATACATCTTCAAATTCCTGCAAAAGAAAAGCAATGCTACTCGGAACTTCCGGTACGGGGTTAGTAAGGTTCAGCAATGCCTCTTTGTAAATAAATAAAAGCACGGGTTGTTTAGAGAACAGAGCTCTCTTAACCACATTAGACCTCACAAGAAAATTTGAATGCCTCATGGGTTTCTCTCAAAGGCCTTTTTCTTGGTTTTCTCAAACTCTCCTTTTTGTTTGGTGGTGGTGTGTTTAGGGGATCACTCACATTGGTTTTTCCTTGTTTTTTCAGCTGAAGTTGATCTTGATGAATTTTTTGTAGTGTTAATGGATCAAGCACCGTCTTTCGGTCATTGTAGTCGAAAGAATATCGATTTGTAAAACCATCAAGATATGGCCGGCCTCCATAGGTAAGATATCACACAAAATTTTATCCTCATATTTGCCTATGGTTAAGGGAACCAATACTTGGATGCTCACGATCATCATTCAAACATTGAAGCTTATAAGGCTTCAGATGCTTCTTAACTTCTAGCCACAACTTCTTCACCATGGTTTCACTAGCCACATTAGTACAGCTTCCTCCATCAATAATGAGACTGCAAACCTTCCCCTGTACTAAGCATCTAGTGAAACAAGTTATCCTGTTGCTCATGGTCATCATCCTTGGCGTGAATGCTCAATGACCGTCTTGTTACCAATAATTCTCCGGTTGCTGGTAACTCTAGTTCCTTTTCCTCAGAAACGTCATCATCTCCAACTTCTTCCTCTTCTGTTCAATCTCGACATTATCCAAAAGGATCATAGTCTTCTTGTTTATGCATTCATTGGCGTAGTGTCCTCTCCTTTGACACTTGAAACACTTAACGTCTCTGTTCCTAGAAAAAATCACCACAACTTTTCCCTTTGCGTCTTGAGTAGTGGTGTAGGGCTTAGGGTTGGGTTTTGGTTTAACAAAGGTCTTGTCCTCTCTTTGATAAATCCTCCTAGCATGAGATGCTCCAGCCCCATTAAATGTTTTAGGGCTACTCCTCCTCTTGACTTGTTGTTCTACTAGAACAGCCTTATGAAGCATTTCTTCCAAACCTTCATATGTTTGTAGCTCCATTCTGTCTTGTATGTCACGGGAAAAACCACTGAGGAATCTTGCCATTGTTGCCTCAGAATCTTCATCTATGTCGGTTTTGATCATAAGGGACTCCATCTCTTGAAAATATTCTTCCACACTTTTATTACATTGGCTTAATCTCCTAAGCCTTTGATGCAACTCATGTGGTAATGGCTCGAAACAAATCTCTTTCTCATCAGATTCTTTATCTCTTCCCAAGTCTCGACATGCGGCTCATGGTTGCATCTCCTACTTGTTACAATTTGATCTCAACAGTTGACGGCATAGTCATCGAAATCGGTTGCAGCAAGTTGTACCTTTCTGTACTCCGAATATTTTTGACAATCAAACATAAGCTCTATCTTTTTCTCCCACTCTAGATAAGCATCTTGATGTGAGCATGGAAACCGCCAATACTTGGAGAAGAAGAGGAAGACGCCTTGACTATTCCCAAAGGTCCAATGACCCGGGAAAGAACAAGAAAACTCCAAGAAGCTGTTGGAACAACTCTAAAGTTGTCTTGGAAGCAAGAGGAAGTTTGTCCAAGACCAATCAACCATGAGCTGATCATGTCCATTCAAGCCATTCCGAGTTAATCATCATCAAGTGGCTTGAGTGTGCTCTTTTTCCCTTAACTTGGTTTTATCCCAATGGGTTTTCCAACTAAGGTTTTTAATGAGGCCTCAAGTCCACTTACCCCAGTTTGATGATTAACTTGGACGATTTCATGAAGCTATGGACCGACTTCCTTATGCATTGGACCAACTTCAACAAACTTATGTTATAATTTATGTTATGGTTTTGTTTCATTTTCTCAGTCCGCAAACTCTTAAGTATTTAGTCCAAGTCTTGAGTCATTGATTCAAAGTTTCGAACTGAATTTTAGAGTCCCTAAGAGTCATTTTGAGAGAAGTATGAATATGTTTAAGCTTTCTCTCCTATTTAAACTCGTGTAAGCCTCATTCTAAGGCACCCAAATTTTTATCAACTATTTTGAGATTAATCTCTTTTGTTATTTAAGAACATTTTCCGATTGTTTGGGGAGTCATATCCAACAATCTTTCGATCCTTCGTTGTGTCATATCCGAAGAATCAAACTTTGTCACTACCAAGTGTGTAATATCTTGGCGTTGCATTAAGGAATATCAGTGGACTTCCGCATCCATTGTGTGACCATTCAATCCATCAACAAGGAGCCATTCCGCATCTTTTTGTGTTATCATTCCATCCGCAAACCTTGATAAACTTGAGTCTTTTGATTCGTTTATGCAAGGATCTATCCGACATCTTCATCCATCTTTTTTGTCTTCCTTCTTCGTGTGTTCTACCATCGAAACTGCCGAGTCTTGGGTTTGATCATCCATCATTTGGTATCAGAGCAAGCAATTTCGAGTTCGGTAGTGAGTTTTCATACCTTTTCAAATTCTGATCTTTCATTTCTAATCTTTCATCTTCTGACCTTTCATTTCTACCCCTTACCTTCTTGGTCGTGAGTCTTCGACTCGCCATCACTCTGTTCTATCCTTCATTCATATCTTTTCTTTCTATCTTGATATCCAAAGATCCGTTGGATTATCTATTCAAAAAAAAAGAAGGAACAAAACCAAACGTGTTCCAACTTCTTTCCTTCTACCTTAATAAAAAAAAAGAGAAACAAAACCAAGTGTGTTCCAACACTCTTTTTCCTTTCTATCCTTTGTTCTTTCGAAACAAAACCAAACATGTTCTAACATCCTTTTTCTTTCTATCCTTTGATCATTTGGATTATGAAAAATTCTCATTGAATTTGATTGGAACTTTTTTGATAAGAACAATTGAAAAATCTCTGAGAGAGGACATTTTGAGAGTTGAGTGAAACACTTGAGTAAAACACTTGAGAGGAAAAAATAATAGTGAGGTTTTTATTACTAACAGTTTGTTGAGTTTTGCAGGGAAAATTCAAGACATATTTTAACTTGTTCCCACATTTCATCGAGATGTCTCATAGTGAAGCTGGAAGTGATAACACTTACTGTCCAAGGAGAGCCAGACCAAACAACATGGACGTGCGAAATCTCATGGAGGAAATGAGGCTCCTTTTGAGGCAGGAGGTAGTTCCCGTTCATGAAATAATGAACACCATACAAGAGTCGGTGAATCAATAACTTCCCCAACTTCATGCTGAAGGGAGAAGAAGGGCACAAAGGCCAGTAAACATTGAGGAAGGATCAGACTACTACAGCCATGGATGTCAAGCTTCTAATGAGGAACCAGGACGTCCAAGACGTTTAAGAGAAGCCGGGGAACACAATGAAGACAACTTCGGTAGTCTTAAGTTGAAGATACCACCATTCTATGGGAAAATTGATCCAGACGCCTATCTAGAGTGGGAGAAGAAGATAGAACTCGTCTTTGATTGTCAGTCATACTCAGAACGGAAGAAGGTTCAAGTTGCTGCAACAGAGTTCTATGACTATGCCAGAGCCACGTGTGGAAACTTGGGAAGTGATGAAAAACCTAATGAGGAAGAGGTTTGTTCCAAGTCATTACTGTTGAAATATGTGATCTCAAGAAGAAGAATTCAAACTCAAGAAAAGGAGGGAAAAGGAAAGAACTGTTGAAATTAAGAGTATGGAGGCTTAGGGATTGTTGAGAGAGTGATAGTTGTGGCATGAGAATAATAAGGAGTTTGAGGTTTGGATATTTAGAGAATGTTTAGGATGATGATGGTGGCGTGAGTATTGATGTAATGAGGGATTATTGTTTGAGAATGATGATAAGAATGATGATGAGAATGAGAATGATAATGGTTGATGAAATAAGATGAACTAAGGAGAAGTATGGCGCCGGAGAGCTAAGGCTCCACCGGCGCCATTAGGGAGATAAGCAAAGCTTCCTTTAAGCTTCCTTTTACTCTTTTAATCTTCTTATTCTCTTATTCACAACCCTCTTTACATCACATTACATGTATATTTATAGAGTTTTTACATAGAGAAGAAGAGAAGAGGCGTGAAGAAGGAAGGAGAGAAGAGAGGAGTTTGCGTGAAGAAGAGAGGAGGGAAGGTAGCAGCTCACTGTTTGACTCCTGTTCAAGCTGCGCCCATACCCTGCTGCTGACGCCTCCATGCTTGTGCCCATGCCCTGGTTCTGGCGCCCCATGCTCTCCTTTGCTTCCTCTTTTCCACTTAGTTAGTCTTCTAGTTAGTATGTAACAGCTTCCTTTCTTCTAGTTACATCCTAACCAAGACTTCTTCTAGTTCCTTGTGAACTAGGTTTCCTTTCCCTCCTTCTCTTAGATTTGAATTCTTCTATCATAGAGATCACATATTTCAACACTCCCCCTCAAGATTGGTCGGTAGGTGTCCTTAAGGCCAATCTTGCCATGTACGTGATCCTCATTGATAGAAGATGATGCCATGATAAGGATATCCGCTAGCTGATCCTTGCTTGCTCCAAAGATGGTTTTGATGACTCCTAACCTCAATGAGACCACGGCTTCCTCTCCTATGGCCTTTACTCTTTCTTGCGGATTAGGCTTTGTCTTCTCTAAGCTTCACTCGGATCATGTCTCCTCGGGCTTCTTGTCTCAAACTTAATCTTGACTTCAAGCTCCTCGGATGACATCTTCTAGCTCATAGAATACTCACATTGTCATTGGCTTCCTCTTGATGACTCTTGGGAGTATACTCTATCCGTTGGACGCCACTTCCCGCTGCTTCTCGGATCACCACACCTAATAAGGTCTGCAAGGTGGTTTCTCCTTCGGTTTCCTTACAACATTATCCATAGCTACTCATATGTGTCTCCCGGCTTCCTCTCGCCATCGTCTCCTCATATGGTGCTTGGATTCCCTTGTTGCCTTGTTTACCGTTCCACAACTTCCTAGGTGAACGCCTCTTGGTCTGAACTTCACTCTCCATCTATCAAGATCAATCTTGGCTTAAACCCTTCATAGATTTGATCTTGATTCTTCAAAGAGCCATCCGCTCTAAGCCACTTATCATAAGACTCTCCCGGCTTCCTCTCGGAATGCCGCACCTATCCATAGTACAATGTGATAGTCCTCTTCTTCTTGGACCATCACCTAACTTGGTGCTTCAACGGTCTTCTTCAACACTCCCCCTCAAGCTTGGTTCGAGTATGGGAAGAACCAAATTTGACAAGGAAGACCGTTGCATAATTTGGAGCTCACCGCTTCTTCAACACTTCCCTTCAAGACTAGCCCATTGCCAAGGGACCACTCTTGCAAAGGAAAGAGCACTAAGCTTGATTATGCCAATGATGCCGCCTCCTCTTGGACTATCTATCCCCCTTGCCAATTAAGACAAGCTTCCATCTGCTAGCCATTTTGGATTAGGCCGCAAAGGACATCATCTACCTCCACATAACACCACCATGAATAGCTTGCTTGAGCCTATACACACTTCTTCTTGTAAATTGCTCCGCTTGGATCGCCACATGGTTGAGTATGATCACCACTCTCTCAAGACCTCCTGGATCAAGTGATTCGGCCTCAAGAGAGGATGAAGACCATGTGGAAGAATATGACCCTCCATAAGCACCCTTTAATCAATACCTTGGAGCAACTACTTCTTGGACCATCTGAATCTTCCTCTTGTTGAAAGATTCACCAATGAAAGATAGCATTAGCCTATGAGATTGGTTTTGGAAGTCATGAACTTCTTGGAAATGAGTCTTGCAGAGTTTGATTCGCCTGTTACTGAGGCTGAGAATTCGCCAAGAGCTTCACTGAGTCGCTGTTGCTCTTCTTCTTCTCAGAGCAACAATCTCTCTTAACCTCTTCCTCTGAGGTTTCCCTCTCTTAGCAGCCTTACTCTTCTCCTCCTTAACGCTTGAAGTTACAAGCGAATGTGAGTTTCCAATCACCATAACTGGAATCAAACTCTCAAGAATCACAACACAAGCCCATCCAAAAACATTGCTTACTATCTCTTCACTGCTTCTTTTCCACAATTGATTTTTCTCTTATCAACTGTGTTTGTTTGATCAAAAATTATTGACCACTTCCTTTTCTTGGCAGGAAACATCTCAGTCTTGTGCTTCATCTCTGTTTCATGCAAGTCTTCTACGTGAACTCCTCTTGTCACGTCTCTTCCGGGTTAAAGATGTGAACTCCTCTTGTCACTTCTCTTCCGCAAGTCTCTTCCGGGATTCAACCTTCTTCAGCTTCCTCTTTCTAAGGTAAGCTTCTCCTTTTCTCCAAGTTTTACTATGAGCTGTCTCATATTTTCCTTGAAGTCTTATGTGAACTAGATTCACACTTTCTTTGACTGTTTTTTGTACAGCCAGTTTAATGCTTCCTCTTCTTTCTTGCTGGATGTCTTCATTTGATCACCAGCCACTTTACTTCCTGTTCCATGATTTGTTTTCACTTGGAGCTTGCTTGGATCACCACTTAAGGTCACCACCCAGCCTTCTCCTCTTCTAAACCATCACGCCAAAAACACTCTTCATCTCCTAGATGCCTTATTTCACACGCCATACATGCCAAAGACCATCACGCCATGACAAGCTTCTTCATGGATGAATGATTCTAAAAATCCTCTGGATCTTGTTTCCAAAGAGGATCACCGAGGGATTGATGTTGATACAACCCCTTTTCAAAGTTTTGTATGTGGATCTACACTCCACACACAAGAAACACAAAGAAAGATATTTACTCTCTCACACACACCCTATTAAAAACGCATGGGAGGAACAAATTACCCCAGAAAATCTCTCTCTCATGTGTTTAACAAAAGAAAAACGAGTTCCTCACGGCAAGGAGCCAAGGAGAGCCCAACGAAATCTCCCTCAATTTGTCATCATTTTCTAGTAACAATACACACCCTTAGTCCTTTCACAACTTGAAGATCTTATGATCTCAAGGATATTAATCTCAGAGTGAATAGAACTAAGAAAGTGTATGGTTATAGATTAGAAGACTTTGAAGAGAGCTAGAAGAATAACAAGAGATTAGGCGCTAGATCACTCAACTTGCTCTGATACCATGTTGAAATTAAGAGTATGGAGGCTTAGGGATTGTTGAGAGAGTGATAGTTGTGGCATGAGAATAATAAGGAGTTTGAGGTTTGGATATTTAGAGAATGTTTAGGATGATGATGGTGGCGTGAGTATTGATGTAATGAGGGATTATTGTTTGAGAATGATGATAAGAATGATGATGAGAATGAGAATGATAATGGTTGATGAAATAAGATGAACTAAGGAGAAGTATGGCGCCGGAGAGCTAAGGCTCCACCGGCGCCATTAGGGAGATAAGCAAAGCTTCCTTTAAGCTTCCTTTTACTCTTTTAATCTTCTTATTCTCTTATTCACAACCCTCTTTACATCACATTACATGTATATTTATAGAGTTTTTACATAGAGAAGAAGAGAAGAGGCGTGAAGAAGGAAGGAGAGAAGAGAGGAGTTTGCGTGAAGAAGAGAGGAGGGAAGGTAGCAGCTCACTGTTTGACTCCTGTTCAAGCTGCGCCCATACCCTGCTGCTGACGCCTCCATGCTTGTGCCCATGCCCTGGTTCTGGCGCCCCATGCTCTCCTTTGCTTCCTCTTTTCCACTTAGTTAGTCTTCTAGTTAGTATGTAACAGCTTCCTTTCTTCTAGTTACATCCTAACCAAGACTTCTTGTAGTTCCTTGTGAACTAGGTTTCCTTTCCCTCCTTCTCTTAGATTTGAATTCTTCTATCATAGAGATCACATATTTCAACAAGAACTAGTTGTGAAGGAACTAGAAGGAGAGCTAGTTTATAAGGAACTAGAAGAAAAGGAAGCTGTTGGATATCAACTAGACAAGCTAACTAAACCAAGTGAGGAAGCAAAGGAGGCATGGGCGCTGCAGGGAGAAGGTATGGGCACAGCATGGGAACAGCATGGGCGCAGCTGCACTGTTGGAGCAGCTCAACCACTCCATCATCACACCTCTTCTCTTCCTCTTCCTTAGATATTTTTTCCTTAGCTTATGCTTGTAAAGTCTATATATACTTGTGCATTGTATTGGTTGAATGAGTATGAATAAGAAGAAAAATTCAGCAATCTCTCTCTCTCTTATTACGCCAATTCTCTTATCTTCATCCTTATCTCTCCCTAAACTTCTAAAATCAACATGGTATCAGAGCGGGTTCTTTATCCAACCGCTTAAACTCTCTTCATAATCCCTTTAAGCTATCTTCAAAACCTTCTTATCTATAGCAATACATCTTACCAAGTTCTATTCATTCTGAGATTAATATCCTTGAGATCGGTTGATCTTCAAGTTGTGAAAGAGCTGGGATTGTGTATTACTACAAGAGAATGGAGGTGAATAGAGTAGCGATTTCTGTTGTTCTTAAAGGAGATAACTACCTTCTTTGGGCAAAAACTACTAAGACCGTTCTAAGAGGTAGAGGACTTTGGAAGTTCATTGAACCTAAGGAAGAAGCCGAACCATACAATGACAAGGAAGAGCAAGAAGAGCAGTTCACTCTTTCACTTCTTCAAAGCTCACTAGAGCCATCTATCCTGGCGGCCTACTCATATGCGGATACCGCCAAGGAGTTGTGGGATATACTCAAGGGAGTATATGGAAACATCTCAAATATATCAAGGATATTTGAGGTGAAGAGGGCGTTGAATGAGCTTCAACAAGGAGAGAAGCCATTCAAGGAAATGTTTGGGGAGTATAGAAGCTTGTGGGCCGAACTGGAGATCTTGAGGCCACAAACTATGGACCCCAAGGAGTTAGGAGAAAGGCGTGACCAAGATCAAGTGTTTGGGCTTCTCTTGGCGCTCAACGCATCCTACAAAGATCTTATCAAGCACATACTTAGATTTGAGAAGCTGCCAAGTCTAGCGGAAGTATGTGGCATGATTCAAAGAGAGGAAGGGTCAAGAGACCTATTTCGTGCACCAAGCGAGGCTGCACATCTTGCAAGGAAGAATCTTACATTCGACAAGAGGGTGTTGGAATGTGAGCATTGTAAAATGAAGGGACACACTAAGGAGAAGTGTTGGACCCTTCATCCACACTTGAGGCCTAAAAGGCTAAAGGAGAATGGAAGTGGACCTAGAGCCTTTATGGGTGTGGCACAACCTGTTGAGGATACGGTCAAGAGGTCCGAATTCGAAGCCCTCATCAAGAGCCTAGCCAAGCTCACTGAATCTGGTAAGGGCTTCCTCGGTTCTAAAAGCTCCATAAAAAAGAACAAAGTGATTGTTGTTGAAATATGTGATCTCAAGAAGAAGAATTCAAACACAAGAGAAGGAGGGAAAAGGAGAAAACTGGTTGAAAAGGAACTAGAAAGAGAACAAGTTAAGAAGGAACTAGAAGAAAAGGAAGTTGTTGGATCTCAACTAGATGAACTAACTAAACTAAGTAAGGAAGCAAGGAGAGGCATGGGCACAAGCATGAGGCGCCAGAGAGAGGCATGGAGTGCAATACTGTTGGAGTAGGTGAGCTGCTCCCTCCTCTCTTCTTCACGCAAAACCTCTCTTCTCCTCTTCCTTCTTCACGCCATTCCTCTCTTCTTCTGCACCTCCTCTCATTCAAATGTCTATAAATATATGTGTAACCTCTTGTAAAGATTTGTAAGACTAAGAGAATAAAATACATACAAACTTTCATAATCTCTTGCTATTCTCACTCTTAGTCTCTAAACATTCTTCAATCTCTTTAAACTTATAATTTCAACATGGTATCAGAGCAGGTTATCTACTAAACCGCTTATTCTCTTCTTGATTCCTCTAATACTCTACAAGGCTTCTAATCTATAACAATACACCTTCCTTAATTCTATTCACTCTGAGATTAATATCCTTGAGATCATAGGATCTTCAAGTTGTGAAAGGACTAAGATTGTGTATTATTACTAGAAAATGGAGACTAATAGGGTAACAATCTCGGTTATGCTCAAGGGAAACAACTATCTCCTTTGGGCAAAAACCACCAAAACTACTCTTAGAGGCCGAGGACTTTGGCAATATGTTGAGCCAAAAGAAGGAACAGAAGCGGCGGTGAGAAATGAGAAGGAGGAAGCTAAGGAAGAGCAAGAAGAACAATACACTCTTTCTCTTCTCCTAAGCTCACTAGAACCAACTATCTTGGTGGCTTACTCATATGCGGATACCGCCAAGGAACTTTGGGATATACTCAAAGGAGTTTATGGAAACATCTCAAACATATCAAGGATATTTGAGGTGAAAAGGGCATTGAATGAGCTCCAACAAGAGGAAAAGTCATTCAAGGAAATGTTTGGGGAGTATAGAAGCTTATGGGCCGAGTTGGAGATCTTGAGGCCACACACTATAGACCCCAAGGAGTTAGGAGAAAGGCGTGACCAAGATCAAGTGTTTGGGCTTCTCTTGGCACTCAATGCATCATACAAGGATCTTATCAAGCATATACTTCGATTTGAGAATCTGCCAAGTCTAGCGGAAGTATGTGGTATGATACAAAGGGAAGAAGGGTCTAGAGACCTGTTTCGTGCACCAAGTGAAGCTGCACATCTTGCAAGAAAGAATCTCACATTTGGAGACAAGAGGACGTTGGAGTGTGAGCATTGCAAGATGAAAGGACACACTAAGGAGAAGTGTTGGACTCTCCATCCACACTTGAGGCCTAAGCGGCTAAGGGAGAATGGGAATGGACCTAGAGCCTTCACGGGAATTGCACAACCTGTTGAAGAACTGGTTAGAAGGTCTGAGTTTGAAGCTCTCATCAAGAGCCTAGCCAAACTCACAGATTCGGGTAAGAGTTTTTTCAGCTCTAAAACACCCATAAAGAAGACTAGAATCATTGTGGATTCAGGGGCTTCTCATCACATGATCAAGGATCAAGATATGTTAAAGAATCTTGAACCATGCCATGGAAGTGTACAAGTAGCCAATGGAAGCTCAGTTCCAATTAAAGGGATAGGAGAGTTAGAGCTTTTTAAAAGGGAAACAAAAGCATTATACATGCCTAACTTCTCATCTAATCTTTTATCCGTTAATAAAGCTACAAAGGATTTGGAGTGTGTGGCTGTGTTTGGGACTGACTTTGTTAAGTTTCAGGACCCTAAAACAAACCATGTGCTCGGAGAAGGGAAGGTAGAAGATGGTGTGTATATCTTGGAATCAAATAAACAAGAGGAACCAATGACTCTTGGAATGAAGGCAGATGCAAAGTTTTTTGGGAGGAAAGAGATTGAAGATAGCCCATTATGGCATGGAAGGCTAGGACATCCAAGTTCAGCAGTCCTCAAGATGGTCTTACCCAATCTCATCCAAGAAGAAGTAGTGTGTGAGGCGTGTGTACTAGGGAAGCATTGTAGACAAGCTTTTCCTACTTCATCTACAACTTGTGATGAAGCGTTTGGCATTGTACACTCAGATGTATGGACCTCACCATGTAATTCAAGAGATCAATATAAATATTTTGTTTCATTCATTGATGACTACTCAAGATATACATGGATCACTCTTCTACATACCAAAGATCAAGTGTATGAAGCCTTCACCAACTTCATTAACTATATCTCTACCCAATTCAAAACAAAGATCAAAGTATTGCGTAGTGATAATGGAGGTGAATATGTGAGTAAACGATTCAAAGAGTTGCTCAACAACTTTGGCATCATTCATCAAACATCGTGTGCATACACTCCTCAGCAGAACGGGATAGCTGAAAGGAAGAATAGACACCTAATGGAAGTAGCAAGGACTCTCATGATTGCCAAAAGAGTACCAAAGTTCCATTGGGGAGATGCCGTAATGACATCAAGCTACTTAATCAACCGACTTCCAACCAAAAATCTGGATGATAAGTCCCCATTTGAAGTGTTGTACAAGAAGAAACCAAGCTTAAATCATATCAAAATGTTTGGATGCACATGCTTCATGTTTTTACCAGAAGGACACAGAAGCAAACTTGAACCTCGAAGCATGAGGTGTGTGTTCATTGGATATTCACCAACACAAAAGGGCTACAAGGTCTACAATCCGGAAACAAGAAGAGTGTATGTGTCTAGAGAAGTAAGGTTTAATGAACAAGAGAGTTTCTATGGGGCTAAGGATCATGATGCTTCTAAAGGAATGATCTATTCATCCATGGACTGGATGGTGTTTGATGAAACGCCAAGCCTATGTGAAGAAGTACAAGAAGAAACATCTGAGAACTTCATAGAGCAAGATAGTGCGGATAATGCACATGAGGAAGTGGATCAGAATTTGGATGAAGAGGGAGCGGATGCTGAAGAAGGACAGGAGCCAACCATACCTCTAAGAAGAAGTACAAGACAGAGGCGACAACGTGTCTTTTATGGCTATAACAATTCTGCTATGCTCCAAGGAGAGTCTAGTACGAGTATTTTTCCTTGTGTGATAAGAGAGTGTCCTGAGCGTACGGCGAGCTTAGATCTCGATCCTATTGGCGACAGCACTCTCATATCACAAGGAGGAGATCACACTCAAACTAGTATTATCACATATCCCATTGAGCATTTCTGTTCCTTGGCGACATTACCCATGGAGCATGAAGTGTTTCTCACAAAAATCAGCAAGGAATACATTCCTAGCTCATATGAAGAAGCATGTGAGAGTGAAGTATGGGTGAAAGCCATGGAAGAGGAAATGAAGTCCATGGAAAGGAATAATACTTGGTACTTAACCGACTTACCAAAGGATAAGAAGTCGGTTGGGAGTAGATGGGTGTATACAATTAAATACACAAGTGATGGGGAAATAGAAAGGTACAAAGCAAGGCTGGTAGCAAAAGGATATACTCAAGTCTATGGGGAGGACTATACTGAAACATTTGCTCCAGTGGCTAAGCTTCATTCCATAAGAATTCTAATCTCGGTAGCTGTAAACTTGGAATGGGACTTATGGCAAATGGACGTCAAGAATGCCTTCTTGCAGGGGGATTTGGAAGAAGAAGTATATATGGATCCACCCCTAGGGTATCATAATGGAGGCAACAAAGTGTGTAGATTGAAGAAAGCAATCTATGGGCTGAAGCAATCTCCAAGAGCATGGTACCAAAGGCTAAGTGCTTGTCTCTTGAAGAAGGAGTTCATAAAATCTGAAGCGGATCATACTCTATTCACAAGACAAAGTGAAGGAGGAGTAGTGGTAGTCTTGATTTATGTTGATGATCTAATCATCACAGGAAGTGACAAAGATGGAGTAGATCAAATCAAGGGACTCTTGAAGGCCGACTTTGATATAAAGGATCTAGGGGAGCTCAAGTACTTCCTAGGGATTGAGATGACACGATTTGGAGATGGAATGTTCATATCTCAAAGGAAATATGTGCTGGATCTCTTGGAAGAAACCGGGAAGTTAGGATCCAAGCCGGCCAAAACTCCAATAGAAGAAGGATACCAAGATAGTCATGAGGGGGAGCCTTTTGAGAACATTAAAAGATACCAAAGGATGGTGGGCAAACTTATCTATCTTACCATTACAAGACCTGACATCTGCTTTGCAGTAAACCGTGTGAGCCAGCATATGCAAAAGCCAACCTCACAACATTGGAACATGATTGAGAGGTTGCTAAGGTACCTAAAGAATAGCCCTGGAAAAGGTGTATGGATGCATGTTAATGGGAACACAAAGGTCCAAGGTTATTGTGATGCGGATTGGGCTGGAGATAAAAAGGATAGAAAGTCCACATCTGGTTTTTGCACATTTGTGGGAGGAAATCTAGTAACCTGGAGGAGCAAAAAACAGAAGGTCATAGCCTTATCAAGTGCTGAAGCAGAGTACAGAGCCATGAAAGAATTGACAAAGGAGTTGATATGGATAAAAGCGCTTCTAAAAGACCTTGGAATCCAGGGAGATGAAGAAATGCTGTTGTATTGTGATAATCAAGCTGCAATGCATATAGCATCAAATCCGGTATTTCATGAAAGAACCAAGCACATAGAAGTTGATTGCCATTTTGTGAGAGGGAAGATACAAGAAGGAATTATCAAAACCGCCTTTGTAGCAAGCAAGGATCAATTAGCTGATATCTTCACTAAGGCAACTTCAACTATTACTTGTGATCACATTCATGGCAAGATCGGTCTTAAGGATCTCCACCGACCAATCTTGAGGGGGAGTGTTGAAATATGTGATCTCAAGAAGAAGAATTCAAACACAAGAGAAGGAGGGAAAAGGAGAAAACTGGTTGAAAAGGAACTAGAAAGAGAACAAGTTAAGAAGGAACTAGAAGAAAAGGAAGTTGTTGGATCTCAACTAGATGAACTAACTAAACTAAGTAAGGAAGCAAGGAGAGGCATGGGCACAAGCATGGGGCGCCAGAGAGAGGCATGGAGTGCAATACTGTTGGAGTAGGTGAGCTGCTCCCTCCTCTCTTCTTCACGCAAAACCTCTCTTCTCCTCTTCCTTCTTCACGCCATTCCTCTCTTCTTCTGCACCTCCTCTCATTCAAATGTCTATAAATATATGTGTAACCTCTTGTAAAGATTTGTAAGACTAAGAGAATAAAATACATACAAACTTTTATAATCTCTTGCTATTCTCACTCTTAGTCTCTAAACATTCTTCAATCTCTTTAAACTTATAATTTCAACAATTGTAGATTCAGGGGCTTCTCATCACATGATTAAGGATCAAGACATGCTTAAAAATCTTGAGCCTTATCATGGGAATGTGCAAGTGGCAAATGGGAGTTCAGTTCCGATTGAAGGGATAGGGGAATTAGAACTTTTCAAAAAAAGGAACAAAAGCCTTATACATGCCTAGTTTCTCATCTAATCTTCTATCAGTTCATAAAGCTACCAAGGATTTGGATTGTGTGGCATTGTTTGGGACTGACTTTGTTAAGTTTCAGGACCCTAAAACAAACAAAGTGCTCGGAGAAGGGAAGGTAGAGGATGGAGTATATCTTTTGCACACAAATAAACAAGCGGATGTGAAAGCGCTTGGAATGAAGGCGGATGTAGAAGTATCTAGTAGGAAGGAGATTGGAGATAGTCCACTATGGCATGAAAGGTTGGGACATCCAAGCTCTGCAGTTCTCAAAGTGGCCTTACCCAATCTCATTCAAGAAGAAGTAGTATGTGAAGCATGTGTACTAGGGAAACATTGTAGACAAGTGTTTCCTACTTCATCTACATTTTGTGATGAAGCTTTTGGCATTGTACACTCGGATGTATGGACCGCTCCTTGTAATTCAAGAGATCAATATAAGTATTTTGTTTCATTCATAGATGACTACTCAAAATACACATGGATTACTCTTCTACATACCAAAGATCAAGTTTATGAAGCATTCACCAACTTCATCAACTATGTGTCTACACAATTCAAAACAACAATCAAGATCTTAAGAAGTGATAATGGAGGAGAGTATATAAGCAAGCGGTTCAAGGAATTACTCAACAACCTTGGCACCATCCATCAAACATCTTGCGCCTATACTCCACAACAAAACGGAGTAGCTGAAAAAAAAAATAGACACCTAATGGAGGTAGCAAGGACCATCATGATTGCCAAGGGAGTACCTAAACTTCATTGGGGAGATGCCGTGATGACTTCAAACTACTTGATCAACCGTCTTCCAACCAAGAACCTGGATAATAAGTCACCATTTGAGGCATTGTACAACAAGAAACCAAGCCTACATCATCTCAAAACCTTTGGATGTAGCTGCTTTATGTTCACACCAGAAGGTCAAAGAAACAAGCTTGAACCTAGAAGCATGAAGTGTGTATTCATTAGATATTCACCAACACAAAAAGGATACAAGGTCTACAACCCGGAGACAAGACGAGTCTATGTATCAAGAGAGGTGAGGTTCAATGAAAAGGAGAGCTTCTATGGAGCTAAGAATCATGATACCCCTCAAGGTATGAGCTCACCATTTATGGAGTGGATACCGTTCTTTGAAGATTCAAGAACAAGGGATGATGTACATGAGGAGAATGACCCAACCTCAGATCATGAAGCCACGGATGAGGAAAGTGAACCTAATCCAAGTGTAGAAAGCATTGACATTGTCAAAGAAGAACCTGAGCAAACAGTACCTCTAAGAAGAAGTACAAGACAGAGGCGACAACGTGTTTACTATGGCTACAACAACTCTGCCATGCTCCAAGGAGAGTCTAGTGCGAGTAATCTTCCTTGTGTGATAAGAGAATGCCCTGAGCGTACGGCGAGCTTAGATCTCGATCCTATTGGCGACAGCACTCTCTTATCACAAGGGGGAGATAACACTCAAACTAGCACTATTACATATCCCATTGAGCATTTTTGCTCGTTGGCATCCTTACCTATGGAGCATGAAGCTTTTCTTGGAAAAATCAGCAAGGAATCCATACCTAACTCATATGAAGAAGCGTGTGAGAGTGGAGTATGGGTAAAAGCCATGGAAGAGGAAATGAAGTCCATGGAAAGGAATCATACTTGGTACTTAACCGATTTACCAAGGGATAAGAAGCCAGTTGGGTGTAGATGGGTGTATACAATCAAATACACAAGTGATGGGAGGATAGAAAGATACAAGGCAAGGTTGGTAGCAAAAGGGTATACTCAAATCTATGGGGAGGATTATACCGAGACATTTGCTCCGGTTGCTAAGCTCCATTCCATCAGAATCCTAATCTCGGTGGCAGTGAACTTGAAGTGGGATCTATGGCAGATGGATGTCAAGAACGCCTTCTTGCAAGGGGATTTGGAAGAGGAAGTGTATATGGATCCACCCCAAGGATATCATAAGGAAGGCAACAAAGTTTGTAGATTGAAGAAAGCAATCTATGGGCTAAAGCAATCTCCAAGGGCATGGTACCAAAGGCTAAGTGCTTGTCTTTTGGAGAAGGAGTTCATAAGATCGGAAGCTGATCATACACTTTTCACAAGGAAAAGTAAAGGAGGAGTAGTGGTGGTCTTGATCTATGTTGATGATCTAATCATCACAGGAAGTGACAAAGATGGAGTAGATCGAATCAAGGAACTCTTGAAGGTTGCTTTTGATATAAAGGATCTAGGAGAGCTTAAATACTTCCTAGGGATTGAAATGACACGGTTTGAAGATGGGATGTTCATCTCCCAAAGGAAATATGTGCTGGATCTCTTGGAAGAAACCGGGAAGTTAGGATCCAAACCGGCCAAAACTCCAATAGAAGAAGGCTACCAAGATAGTCCTGAGGGGGAGCCATTGGAGAATATTAAAAGATACCAGAGGATGGTGGGCAAGCTCATCTATCTTACTATTACAAGGCCGGATATTTGCTTTGCAGTGAACCGTGTGAGTCAACATATGCAAAAACCAACTATGCAGCATTGGAACATGATTGAGAGGCTGCTAAGGTACTTAAAAAACAGCCCTGGAAAAGGCATATGGATGAAGGCTAATGGAAACACAAAGGTTCAAGGATATTGTGATGCGGATTGGGCTGGAGATAAGCAAGATAGAAAGTCCACATCCGGTTTTTGTACCTTTGTGGGAGGTAATCTAGTCACTTGGAGAAGTAAGAAGCAGAAAGTTATAGCCTTATCAAGTGCTGAAGCCGAGTATAGGGCTATGAAGGAGGTGACAAAAGAATTGATATGGGTGAGGGCATTCCTAGAAGATCTTGGGATACTTGAGGCTGAGGAGATGCTGTTGTATTGTGATAATCAAGCTGCAATACATATAGCATCCAATCCGGTATTCCATGAAAGGACCAAGCATATAGAAGTGGATTGTCACTTTGTGAGGGGAAAGATTCAAGAAGGAATCATCAAACCCGCATTCGTAGCAAGTGGGGAACAGCTAGCGGATATCTTCACCAAGGCAACATCCTCTATCATTGGGGATCACATATATGGCAAGATCGGTCTAAAGGATATTCACCGACCAATCTTGAGGGGGAGTGTTGAAATATGTGATCTCAAGAAGAAGAATTCAAACTCAAGAAAAGGAGGGAAAAGGAAAGAACTAGTTGTGAAGGAACTAGAAGGAGAGCTAGTTTATAAGGAACTAGAAGAAAAGGAAGCTGTTGGATATCAACTAGACAAGCTAACTAAACCAAGTGAGGAAGCAAAGGAGGCATGGGCGCTGCAGGGAGAAGGTATGGGCACAGCATGGGAACAGCATGGGCGCAGCTGCACTGTTGGAGCAGCTCAACCACTCCATCATCACACCTCTTCTCTTCCTCTTCCTTAGATATTTTTTCCTTAGCTTATGCTTGTAAAGTCTATATATACTTGTGCATTGTATTGGTTGAATGAGTATGAATAAGAAGAAAAATTCAGCAATCTCTCTCTCTCTTATTACGCCAATTCTCTTATCTTTATCCTTATCTCTCCCTAAACTTCTAAAATCAACAATTACCACCGGGAGTTGCATCAAAAGCTTAGGAGATTAAGCCAAGGTAGTAAAAGTGTGGAGGATTACTTTCAAGAGATGGAATCTCTCATGATCAAGGCCAAGATAGATGAAGATCATGAGGCAACTATGGCGAGGTTTCTAAGTGGTTTAGCTCGAGATATTCAAGACAGGATGGAGCTTCAAACTTATGGAGATTTGGAGGAGATGCTTCACAAGGCTGTTCTAGTAGATGATATGAGCATGGAAACGCCAACACTTGGAGAAGAAGAGGAAGACTCCTTCACCATTCCCAAAGGACCTATGACCCGGATAAGAACAAGAAAACTCCAAGAAGCTGTTAGAACAACTCTAAAGTTGTCTTGGAAGCAAGAAGAAGTTTGTCCAAGACCAATCAACCACGAGCTCCTCATGTCCATTCAAGCCATTCCAACTTAATCATCATCAAGTGGCTTGAGTGTGCTTTTTTCCTTTAGGTTGGTTTTATCCCAATGGGTTTTCCAACTAAGGTTTTTAATGAGGCCTCAAGTCCACTTACCCCCACTTTGATGATAAACTTGGACGATTTCATGAAGCCATGGACCGACGTCATTATGCAATGGACCAACTCAAGCATTTACTTTATGTTATAATCTAGACTATGGTTTTTATTTCATTCTTCAGTCCGCAAACTCTTTCAAATTATAGTCCAAGTTGTGAGTCTTTAGTTCAAAGTTTTAGGATGATTGTTTAGAGTTCCCAAGAGTCATTCTCGATGGAGCTTGAGTCTGTTCAAGTCTCCTTCCCTATTTAAGCACACTGTAAACCTCATTCTAAAGGCTAACTTTTTATTCAAATATCTTGAGATTAATCTCTTTTGTTCTTTGTGAACCATTTCTGATTGTTTGGTGAGTCATATCCAACAATCTTTCAATCCTTCGGTGTGTCATATCCGAAGAATCAAATCTTGTCACCACCAAGTGTGTAATATCTTGGCATGTCATTGATGAATATCAGTGGACTTCCGCATCCATTGTGTGACCATTCAATCCATCAACAAGGAGCCATTCCGCAGCTACTTGTGTTGTTATCAACGACAACAAGCCTTGATAAACTTGAGTCTTTTGATTCGTTTATGCAAGGATCTATCCAAAATCTTCATCCATCTTCTTTGTCTTCCATCTTCGTGTGTTCTACCATCGAAACTGCCAAGTCTTGGGGGTTGATTTTCACATCATTTGGTATCAGAGCAAGCAATTTCGAGTTTGGTAGTGAGTTTTCATATTTTTCAAATTCTGACCTTTCATTTCTAATCCCTCACCTTCTTGGTCGTGAGTCTTCGACTCGCCATCACTCTGTTCTATCTTTCATTCCCATCTTTTCTTTCTATCTTGCTATTCAATGATCCGTTGGATCATCTATTCAAAAAAAAAAAAAAGAAGGAACTAAACCAAACGTGTTCCCACTCCTTTCCTTCTACCTTAATAAAAAAAAAAACAAAACCAAACGTGTTCCAACAATCTTTTTTTCTTTCTATCTTTAATTCTTTCGGAACAAAACCAAACGTGTTCCCACATCCTTTTTTCTATCATTTGATCATTCGGATTGTAGAAAATTCTCATTGAATTTGATTTTTGATAAGAACAATTGAGAAATCTCTGAGTGAGGACATCTTGAGAGTTGAGTGAAACACTTGAGAGGAAAAATAATAGTGACTTTTTTATTACTAACAGTTTGTTAAGTTTTGCAGGAAAAATTCAAGACATCTTTTGATCTGTTCCCACATTTCATCGAGATGTCTCATAGTGAAGCTGGAAGTGATAACATCAACCATCCAAGGAGAGCCAGACCAAACAACATGGACATGCAAAATCTCATAGAAGAAATGAGGTGCCTATTGAGGCATGAGCTAGATTCCGTTCATGAAAGAATGAACACCATACAAGAGTCGATGAATCAAGGACTTCTCCAACGTCATGCTGAAGGGAGAAGAAGGGCACCAAGGCCAGTAAACAATGAGGAAGGATCAGACTACTACAGCCGTGGAAGTCAAGCTTCTAATGAGGAACCAGGACATCCAAGATGTGTAAGAGAAGCCAGGGAACGCAATGAAGACAACCTCGTAGTCTTAAGTTGAAGATACCACCATTCTATGGGAAGAATGATCCGGATGCCTATCTAGAATGGGAGAAGAAGATAGAAATCGTCTTTGATTGTCAGTCATACTCAGAACAGAAGAAGGTTCAAGTTGCTGCAACAGAGTTCTATGATTATGCCATCAACTGGTAGGATCAAATTGTTACAAGTAGGAGATGCAACCAGGAGCCACATGTGGAAACTTGGGGAGTGATGAAAAACCTAATGAGGAAGAGGTTTGTTCCAAGTCATTACCACCGGGAGTTGCATCAAAGACTTAGGAGATTAAGCCAGGGTAGTAAAAGTGTGGAGGATTACTTTCAAGAGATGGAATCTCTCATGATCAATGCCGACATAGATGAAGATCATGAGGGAACTATGGCGAGGTTTCTAAGTGGTTTAGCTCGAGATATTCAAGACAGGATGGAGCTTCAAACTTATGGTGATTTGGAGGAGATGCTTCACAAGGATATCCTTGTGAAACAACATATCAAGAGAAGGAGTTCTACCAGGAATTCCTATGGAGCCGGAGCAACCTATCCTAAATCAAGCTACAAACCGGAGGACAAGAATATTGTCAAGACAAAAACCGATTCCAAACCTTACACCCCAACTCCAGACGTTAAAGGAAAAGATGTGGCAACTTCTTCTAGAAACAGGGTTGTTAGATGCTTCAAGTGTCAAGGGAGAGGACACTACGCCAATGAGTCCATAAACAAAAGAACCATGATCTTCTTGGATAATGGTGAAATAGAAACTGATGAAGAAGAAGAACTTGAGGAAGAAGAGAGCTCCAATGCTGAGGAGATAGAGTTACCAGCAACATAAGAGCTATTAGTCACAAGGCGATCATTGAGCATTCAAACCAAAGATGCTGACCAAGCACAACGGGAGAACTTGTTTTACACAAGATGCCTAGTGCAAGGTAAGGTTTGCAGCCTTATAATTGATGAAGTTGTACTAATGTGGCAAGTGAAATTATCGTTAAGAAGCTAGGTCTAGAAATAAAGAAGCATCTGAAGCCTTACAAGATTCAATGGTTGAATGATGATGGAGAAATGATCGTGAGCAGCCAAGTATTGGTTCCTTTAACCATAGGCAAATACAAGGATGAAATCTTGTGTGACATCTTACCAATGGAGGCTGGTCACATCTTGCTAGGGAGACCATGGCAGTTTGATAGAAGGGTCATCCATGATGGGTTTACAAATCGGTATTCTTTTGAATACAATGGCCAGAAGACCACCCTTACTCCATTGACGCCACAAGAAGTTCATCAGGATCAAACATGGCTAAAACAACAAGGTAAAACCAATAAGAGTGACCCCCTAAACACACCACCAACAAACAAAAATGAGAGTTTAAGAAAAACCAAGAAAAATATCTTTGAGAGTAACCATGTGAGGCAATCAAACTTTCTTGTGAGCTTTAATGTGGTTAAGAGAGCTCTGTTCTCTAAACAACTAATTCTTTTGTTTGTTTTCAAGGAGGTGTTAGTCAACCTTACTAATCCAATGCCAGAAGTTCCGAGCAGTATTTCCTTTCTTTTGCAGGAGTTTGAGGATGTCTTATAAGAGGATAATCCAAATGGACTACCACCTATCCGTGGGATTGAGCACCAGATTGATTTCGTGCCTGGAGCTTCCTTTCCTAACCTTCCAGCCTATAGAACCAACCCTGTGAAGACTAAGGAACTTCAAAGGCAAGTGGAAGAGCTAATGGCCAAAGGCCATATCCGAGAGAGCATGAGCCCTTGTGTCGTGTCAGTGCTACTTGTTCCAAAGAAAGATGAAACTTGGAGGATGTGTGGATGACAGAGCCATCAACAATATCACTGTAAAGTATCGCCATCCTATTCCTCGTTTAGATGATATGTTAGATGAATTGCATGGTTCATGCATTTTTCTAAGATATACTTGAAAAGTGGATATCATCAAATTAGGATGAAAGAAGGAGATGAGTGGAAAACTGCATTTAAAACTAAGCATGGATTGTATGAGTGGTTAGTCATGCCTTTTAGATTAACCAATGCACCTAGTACCTTCATGAGGTTAATGAATCATGTCCTTAGATCTTTCATTGGCATCTTTGTGGTTGTGTACTTTGATGATATCCTAGTGTACAGCAAGAGCTTTGAGGAACATATAGAACATCTTAGGGCTGTTCTTGATTTATTAAGGAAAGAAACACTTTATGCCAATCTTAAGAAGTGTACTTTTGGAACAGATAACTTGGTCTTTTTAGGCTTTGTTGTGAGTGCAGATGGTGTAAAAGTAGACCCAGAGAAAATTAAGGCAATCATGGAGTGGCCGAGTCGAACAACTATTAGTGAAGTGAGAAGTTTCCATATACTTGCTGGGTTCTACAGGCGCTTTGTCAAGAACTTTAGCACCATTACTGCCCCATTGACTGAAGTGATCAAGAAAGATGCCGGATTCAAGTGGGAAGAGGCACAAAAAGCCGCATTTCAATGCCTTAAAGAGAAGCTTACTCATTCTCCTCTCTTTACCCTTCCTGATTTTAATAAAACATTTGAGATTGAATGTGATGCCTCAGAGATTGGTATTGGTGATGTGTTAATGCAGGAGAAAAGACCAATAGCATATTTCAGTGAGAAGCTTGGAGGAGCAACTCTCAACTATGCAACTTACGACAAGGAGTTGTATGCTTTGGTAAGGGCCTTACGAACTTGGCAACATTATATTTGGCCTAAGGAGTTTGTAATACACTTAGACCATGAATCTCTCAAGTACCTAAAGGGGCAGAACAAACTAAGCAAAAGACATGCCAGATGGGTTGAATTCATAGAGACGTTTCCTTATGTGATCAAGTACAAACAAGGTAAGGAAAACATAGTGGCTGATGCACTATCTCGGAGGTATGTTCTTTTAAACACTCTTGATGCTAAGCTTTTGGGTTTTGAGCAAATTAAAGGTATGTATGAAACCGATTCTGACTTTAGTGATGCAAACAAGTTATGTGAAAAATTTGCTTCTGGCCATTACTTTAGGCAGGATGGTTTCTTTTTCTGTGATAACCGTTTGTGTGTACCTAATTGTTCTTTGAGAGACTTGTTTGTTAGGGAAGCACATGGAGGAAGTCTTATGGGACATTTTGGCATTGCGAAGACAC
Source organism: Nasturtium officinale (assembly GCA_963854855.1). Taxonomy (NCBI): domain Eukaryota; kingdom Viridiplantae; phylum Streptophyta; class Magnoliopsida; order Brassicales; family Brassicaceae; genus Nasturtium; species Nasturtium officinale. The sequence continues at coordinate 10,747,309 of OY978502.1, read as the reverse complement.
TAAAAGTTTTGCAGAACCATTTCTTTTGGCCACACATGATAAGAGATATGGAGCGGATATGTGAAAGATGTGCAACATGTAAACAAGCTAAGTTCAAGGTTCAAAGCCATGGTTTATATACTCCTTTACCCATTCCTTATTATCCTTGGAATGATATCTCTATGGACTTTATTGTTGGATTGCCTAGGACTAGAACCGGAAAAGATTCTATATTTGTTATGGTGGATAGGTTTTCTAAGATGGCACATTTCATAGCTTGCCACAAAACTGATGATGCATTGGATGTTTCTAACTTGTTCTTTAAGGAGGTTGTACGCTTACATGACATGCTTAGGACTATAGTTTCTGATAAAGATACTAAGTTTCTTAGTTACTTCTGGAAGTCTCTTTGGTCTAAGATAGGTACTAAGTTAATGTTTTCTACTAATTGTCATCCGCAAACTGATGGGCAGACTGAGGTAGTAAATAGAACATTAGGAACTCTCTTGCGTGCATTCATAAGGAAAAACTTGAAAATATGGGAAGACTACTTGCTTGATTGTGAATATGCATATAATCATGCTGTGCATTCTACTTCTAAGCTTTCTCCTTTTGAAATTGTTTATGGGTTTAATCTTACATCTTCTTTGGATCTAATACCTTTGCCTGAGTGTGAAAGAGTTAGCTTTGATGGAAAGGAGAAGGCCAAGCTTATACAGCAGATACATAAGCAAGCAAGACGAAATATTGAAAAGAAGACAAGGCAATATGTCAAGCATGCCACCAAAGGAAGGCGTGAGAAGGTCTTTGAAGAAGGTGACAAAGTTTGGGTTCACCTAAGGAAAGAGAGGTTCATGGATGAAAGAAAGTCTAAACTTATGCCAAGGATCGATGGGCCTTTTGAGATCATAAAGAAGATCAGCAACAATGCCTACAAGCTAGATTTGCAAGGTAAGTATAAAATAAGTAATAGTTTTAATATCACTGACTTGGTTCCTTTCGTTGCAGATAATCCAGATTTGAGGACAAATCCTTTTCAAGAGGGGGGGATGATATGAGCATGGAAACGCCAACACTTGGAGAAGAAGAGGAAGACGCCTTGACCATTCCCAAATGTCCTATGATCCGGGCAAGAACAAGAAAACTCCAAAAAGCTGTTGGAACAACTCTAAAGTTGTCTTGGAAGCAAGAGGAAGTTTGTCCAAGACCAATCAACCATGAGCTGATCACGTCCATTCAAGCCATTCCGAGTTAATCATCATCAAGTGGCTTGAGTGTGCACTTTTTCCCTTAGCTTGGTTTTATCCTAATGGGTTTTCCAACTAAGGTTTTTAATGAGGCCTCAAGTCCACTTACCCGCACTTTGATTATAAACTTGGACGATTTCATGAAGCCATGGACCGACATCACTATGCAATGGACCAACTCAAGCAATTACTTTATGTTATAATCTAGACTATGGTTTTTATTTCATTCTTCAGTCCGCAAAATTTTTCAAATTCTAGTTCAAGTCGTGAGTCTTTAGTTCAAAGTTTTAGGATGATTGTTTAGAGTTCCCTAGAGTCATTCTAGAAGGAGCTTGAGTCTGTTCAAGTCTCTTTCCCTATTTAAGCACACTGTAAGCCTCAATCTAAAGGCACCAAACTTTTTATTCAAATATCTTGAGATTAATCTCTTTTGTTCTTTGTGAACATTTTCCGATTGTTTTGTGAGTCATATCCAACAATCTTTCGATCCTTTGGTGTGTCATATCCGAAGAATCAAACCTTGTCACCACCAAGTGTGTAATATCTTGGCGTGGCATTGAGGAATATCAGTGGACTTCCGCATCCATTGAGTGACCATTCAATCCATCAACAAGGAGCCATTCCGCAGCTACTTGTGTTGTTATCAACGACCACAAGCCTTGATAAAATTGAGTCTTTTGTTTCGTTTATGCGAGGATCTATCCAACATCTTCATCCATCTTCTTTGTCTTCCATCTTCGTGTGTTCTACCATCGAAACTGCCAAGTCTTGGGGTTGATTTTCGCATCAGTAGAACAAAAAGTCAAGAAGAGAAGTATTCTAAAACAATCTATGGGGCTGGAGCATCTCATGCTAGGTCAAACTACAAACAAGAGGACAAGACTGTTGTCAAACCAAAGCTGGATTCCAAAATCTACACCCCTACTCAAGACGACAAAGGGAACGCAGTGGCAACTTCTTCTAGGAACAGGGATGTTAGATGCTTCAAGTATCAAGGGAGAGGACACTATGCCAATGAGTGCATCAACAAAAGAACCATGATCCTTTTGGATAATGGTTAGATAGAAACCGATGAAGAAGAAGAGAACTCTGATGCTGCGGAGATAGAGTTACCAGCAACAGGAAAGCTATTAGTCACAAGGCGATCATTGAGCATTCAAACCAAAGATGCTGACCAAGCACAACTGAAGAACTTGTTTCACACAAGATGCCTAGTACAAGGTAAGGTTTGCAGCCTTATTATTGATGGAGGAAGCTGTAATAATGTGGCAAGTGAAACTATGGTTAAGAAGCTAGGTCTAGAAGTAAAGAAGCATATGAACCTTACAAGATTCAATGGTTGAATGATGATGGAGAAATGATCATGAGCAGCCAAGTATTGGTTCCTTTAACCATAGGAAAATACAAGGATGAAATCTTGTGTGACATCTTACCAATGGAGGCCGGTCACATCTTGCTAGGGAGACTATGGCAGTTTGATAGAAGGGTCTTCCATGATGGGTTTACAAATCGGTATTCCTTTGAATACAATGGCCGGAAGACCACCCTTGCTCCATTGACGCCACAAGAAGTTCATCTGGATTAAACATGGCTGAAACAACAAGGCAAAACCAAATAGAGTGACCCCCTAAACACACCACCAACAAACAAAAATAAAAGTTTGAGAAAAACCAAAAAAGGCCTTTGAGAGTATCCATGTGAGGCAATCAAACTTTCTTGTGAGGTTTAATATGGTTAAGAGAGCTCTGTTCTCTAATAAACCCATTTTTTTGTTTGTCTACAAAGAAGTGTTAGTCAACCTTACTAATCCAATGCCGGAAGTTCCAAGCATATTTCCTTTCTTTTGCAGGAGTTTAAGGATGTCTTTCCGGAGGAGAATCCCAAAGGACTGCCACCTATCCGTGGGATTGAGCAGCAGATTGATTTTTTTTGCCTGGAGCTTCACTTCCTAACCGTCCAGCATATAGAACCAACCCTTTGGAGACAAGGAATTTCAAAGGCAAGTGGAAGAGCTAATGGCTAAAGGCTATATCCGAGAGAGCATGAGCCCTTGTGCCGTGCCGGTGCTACTTGTTGCAAAGAAAATGGAACTTGGAGGATGTGTGTGGATTGCAGAGCCATCAACAATATCACTGTAAAGTATCACCATCCTATTCCTCGTTTAGATGACATGTTAGATGAATTGCATGGTTCTTACATTTTTTCTAAGATAGACTTGAAAAGTGGATATCATCAAATTAGGATGAAAGAAGGAGATGAGTGGAAAACTGCATTTAAAACTAAGCATGGATTGTATGAGTGGTTAGTTATGCTTTTTGGATTAACCAATGCACCTAGTACCTTCATAAGGTTAATGAATCATGTCCTTAAATCTTTCATTGGCATCTTTGTGATTGTGTACTTTGATGACATCCTAGTGTACAACAAGAGCTTTGAGGAGCATATAGAACATCTTAGGGCGGTTCTTGATTTATTAAGGAGAGAAATACTTTATGTTAATCTTAAAAAGTGTACTTTTGGAACAGATAACCTGGTCTTTTATGCTTTGTTGTGAGTGCAGATGGTGTGAAGGTAGACCCGGAGAAGATTAAGGCAATCATGGAGTGGCCGAGTCCAACAACCATTAGTGAAGTAAGAAGTTTCCATGGACTTGTTGGGTTCTACAAGCGCTTTGTGAAGAACTTTAGCACCATTGCTACCCCATTGACTGAAGTGATCAAGAAAGATGTCGGATTCAAGTGGGAAGAGGCACAAGAAGCCGCATTTCAATGCCTTAAAGAGAAGCTTACTCATTCTCCTCTCTTTACCCTTCCTGATTTTAATAAAACATTTGAGATTGAATGTGTTTCCTCAGAGATTGGTATTGGTGCTGTGTTAATGCAGGAGAAAAGACCAATAGCATACTTCAGTGAGAAGCTTGGAGGAGTAACTCTCAACTATGCAACTTACGAGAAGGAGTTGTATGCTTTGGTAAGGGCCTTATGAACTTGGAAACATTATCTTTGTCCTAAGGAGTTTGTAATACACTTAGACCATGAATCTCTCAAGTACCTAAAGGGGCAGAACAAGCTGAGCAAAAGACATGCCAGATGGGTTGAATTCATAGAGACTTTTCCTTATGTGATCAAGTACAAACAAGGTAAGGAAAACATAGTGGCTAATGCACTATCTCGGAGGTATGTTCTTTTAAACATTCTTGATGCTAAGCTTTTGGGGTTTGAGCAAATCAAAGGTATGTATGAAACCGATTATGACTTTGGTGATGCATACAAGTTGTGTGAAAAAATTGCTTCTGGCCATTATTTTAGGCAGGATGGTTTCCTTTTCTATGATAACCGTTTGTGTGTGCCTAACTGTTCTTTAAGAGACTTGTTTGTTAGGGAAGCACATGGAGAAAATCTTATGGGACATTTTGGCATTGCCAAGACTCGAAAAGTTTTGCATGACCATTTCTTTTGGCCACACATGAGAAGAGATGTGGAGCAGATATGTGAAAGATGTGCAACATGTAAACAAGCTAAGTCCAAGGTTCAAAGCCACATTAGCTTTGATGGAAAGAAGAAGGCCGAGCTGATACAGCAGATACATGAGCAAGCAAGATGAAACATTGAAGAGAAGACAAGGCAATATGTCAAGCATGCCAACAAAGCAAGGTGTGAGAAGGTCTTTGAAGAAGGTGACAAAGTTTGGGTTCACCTGAGGAAAGAGAGGTTTCCGGATGAAAGGAAGTCCAAAATTATGCCAAGGATCGATTGGCCTTTTGAGATCACAAAGAAGATCAGCAACAATGCCTACAAGCTAGATTTGCAAGGTAAGTATAAAATAAGTAATAGTTTTAATATCACTGACTTGGTTCCTTACATTGCAGATAATCCAGATTTGAGGACAAATCCTTTTCAAGAGGGGGGGATGATATGAGCATGGAAACGCCAACACTTGGAGAAGAAGAGGAAGACGCCTTGACCATTCCCAAAGGTCCTATGACCCGGGCAAGAACAAGAAAACTCCAAAAAGCTGTTGGAACAACTCTAAAGTTGTCTTGGAAGCAAGAGGAAGTTTGTCCAAGACCAATCAACCACGAGCTGATCACGTCCATTCAAGCCATTCCGAGTTAATCATCATCAAGTGGCTTGAGTGTGCACTTTTTCCCTTAGCTTGGTTTTATCCTAATGGGTTTTCCAACTAAGGTTTTTAATGAGGTCTCAAGTCCACTTACCCCACTTTGATGATTAACTTGGACGATTTCATGAAGCTATGAACCGACTTCCTTATGCATTGGACCAACTTCAACAAACTTATGTTATAATTTATGTTATGGTTTTATTTCATTTTCTCAGTTTGCAAACTCTTAAGTATTTAGTCCAAGTCTTGAGTCTTTGGTTCAAAGTTTCGAACTGAATTTTAGAGTCTCCATGAGTCATTTTGAGAGGAGCATGAATATGTTCAAGCTTCCTCTCCTATTTAAACTCGTGTAAGCCTCATTCTAAGGCACCCAAATTTTTATCATCTATTTTGAGATTAATCTCTTTTGTTCTTTGAGAACATTTTCCGATTCTTTGGTGTCATATCCAACAATCTTTCGATCCTTCGGTGTGTCATATCCGAAGAACCAAACCTTGACTCCACCAAGTGTGTAATATCTTGGCGTGGCATTAAGGAATATCAATGGACTTCCGCATCCATTGTGTGACCATTCAATCCATCAACAAGGAACCATTCCGCATCTTCTTGTGTTATCATTCGATCCACAAACCTTGATAAACTTGAGTCTTTTGATTTGTTTATGCAAGGATCTATCCAACATCTTCATCCATCTTCTTTTTCTTCTATCTTCGTGTGTTCTAGCATCGAAACTGCCGAGTCTTGGGTTTGATCCTCCATCACATCTGGATCACCTTTTCCATGAAATGGTGTTATCTTTAACTTAAGACCACTTATATTGTCTTCATTTCGTCCCCTACCTTCTCTTACATGTCTTGGCCTTCTACGAACCCCATTAGAAGCTTGACTACCTCTGCTGTAGTAATCTAAGCCTTTCTCGTCATCTACTTCTGGAGGTTGCTCCCTTCTCCGTCTACCAGCAGTATTTTGTGGCAGTCCTTGATTAAAGGATTCTTGTATGGTATCCATCCTCTCATGAACTGGATCCAACTCTCGCCTCAAAAGACGCCTCATCTCTCCCATAAGAGCATGCATGTCTAGACTGTTGTTTCTGACTCTTCGTGGTCGGTTGGTGTTGTCACTATCTTTGCCTCTGATATTAGACATTCTTATGTTTCCTGCAACACAAGCAAACTGTTAGTAATAAAAGCTCACAAATATTTTCTTTCAAGTGTTTTACTCAAGTGTTTTGCTCAGCTCTCAACAATGATCTCTCTGGTAGTGAAATCTCAATCGGTTCTTATCAAACTAACAATCAAACTTGGTGGAAAACCAACAAACAAACAGAATATTTGTTTTAAGATAGAAAGACAAGATGATTTAGGACTAGAGCAAATCAGAATCGAAAAAGTTGTTTTTTATAGAATGAAGAGGGATCATATTAGAAAACAAAACAATAAGAACTCTTGATCAATGAAGAACTGATCAGCTGGATATGTATTTTTTTAGAGCGTGATTGACAAGGAAGTGATCAAACAAGGTGATGATCAATCAATTTAGGACGTAGGTTTTTTTTTCTTTGACTGAAGATCGGACTAGATCTTGACGAGAAAAGAAAAGAGGAAAAGAAGAAATATGGTGGATGGAAGGCGAAAGACACTGACCACAAAGAAGATGGAAGACTCAAGCAGATGGAAGTTGAAAGACTCAAGGTAAAAAGAAGATAAAAGACTGAAATGCCAACTCGAAATATGCTCTGATACCAAATGATATGATCCTTCCAAGGAATCAAAACTATCGAGGAGTAAAACAAAAAGAAACGTATAGATGGATAGTTGATGGATTGAATGGTCGCACAGGAGATGCGGAATGACTCCTGATATACCTCAATGTCTCCTAGGATATTACACACATAGATAAGACAAGGTTTGATTGTTGGATATTACACACGAAGCAATCGAAAGTTCTCAAAGAACTTAAGAGAATCACTCTCAAATATGATAAAAGAAAATTGGTTGATGTCTTCTACAATGGTGTCGGCAAATTTATAAGAACATAGCATCTTCAGAACTAAGCCAAGCAATAATAAATTGTCTTGGAGTCACAAAGAAAAAAATACAGAAAAATAGATATTGAAAGTTGAAGGGTTACTTAACTCTTGAACTCCAAAAAGGGAGCTGAATGTGGCTCTTGGACTCCAAATTCGTCCCTCTTCTTCTAAGCCACAAAATGGATGTTTATTTTGGGCTTGATGGACTTATATCAGATTCTAAAATGGACCATAAGCTTAGAGAACCAAGTTTGCCCCATTAAAACCCTTCCTGGAAAACCCATTGGGAGAAAACCAAGGACAAGGAAAAAGAGTACAAACATTATCTTAAGCCCACTTAAGAATCTATATTCTAATATCATCAATGTAGTGATAGGAGGTTCTTCTTGTTGAGGAATGATCTTGACAAGTAGTGCTCCAATTCCCTTCTTGATTTTCTCAGCTCTTGCCCGAGTTATAGGTCCAACTGGTATCACTATGTCTTCATTAGCTTCCAGCTCTGTTTAAGCTCAGCTACAACTGAAGTCTCCTTGGTTCTATCCATGATCACATCAGGAAACTCGACTCTCACTTTCCTTCTCTCATTGGTAGTTCGCCGGCGGCTTCTTCTGCATCTCCGGCTAGCTATGAAGCCTTGGATGTTCACTTCGTCTCCTTTATTGCCACATAGAGCTCGTCAAAGCTGGGTTATGATTTCTTTGATCTAATATTTGTAAATTCAAGATTTTATTTTAAGCTACCCACGTTGTGTGTTTTAAAATGAGTAATGAGTCGATTATGGCTTTAAATTGGTAACAAATGTATTTCAGTGGTTGAATCATAGTGTATTGTAGATTTGAACATGAAACTATCGAATTAGAGTTTCCTGTGATAGTAGAACTGGGTAAAAGTAGTATTAGTTGTAATTCTAAAAATGTAGTATAACTAGTAAAACTGGTACTACTGATCAGTGTTATAATTGTAGCACATTGTTGTTTGACCATGTTTTGTGAGTGGTTGAATGTATTTTAGTGGCTGAATTATAATGTATTATATACTTAAACGAGAAACAATCCAATCTTGATATAGTAAAACTGAGGATAACTAGTATTACTGGTAATACTAAAAACTGTAGTATAATAACTAGTAAAACTAGTAATAATGATGTTTTTATTTTTTTTGGAAGGATACAATGAGTAGCAATGTCAATATACATTTTAAATATCAAGATTGCATGTATAGTTTAATGTTGAAGACTTCTGTGGAAGATATATCTTTGTCGATGATTAAAGCTAGGATATACAAGAAGCTTGCATTAGAAGATAGTAAAGTTAAATTACATTTGAGTTACTATCCACTGTTGGTGGGATGTGAGGAACATTTCACTATTTATGATGATAAGGATGTGTGTGTATCTAACGTCCATTGATAAAGACCGTAGATGTATTTTGTTTGTTGAGGTCATCACTATTTAGGACATGCCCGAACAACTGTTAAGAGCAGCGGCCAAAAGTTCTTTTGATAAAAATTATGTCGAGTTGAATTCAAATGATGGTGAAATCGGATATAATGACATTATTCTATACGCAGAAAAAGAACAAGGCAAACAACAAGAGGCGAAAGTGCATGATGATGATACTATATATGATGAAGGTGTGGATAACGGTATGGATTTAGATAGATTGGATATTGGTGATGATTATGTTGAGCTTCCACCTGTTGTAGATGTTAGTCAGGGTATAGAAGCATGGGAAGACGGTTTAGGTTTGAGTGTACGTCAAGAATTTCCAAGTAAGAAGGCATTGCAAGCAATAGTTAATAAAACCATGTTTGTTAAACGTTATGGTTTTCTTATTAAAAAGATGGATCCGGGGGGGGGGGGTGGGGGGCAGTCTAACATGCATCATTGATCGTCATTAGCATTTTGAAAAGAGTCGGAGGCTAAAAAAGAATGGTCAAAGGAATTGATGATTTGTGTTTAGTCTCCGATCTTCGCCTAGTCTTAGAACCTGCACTGTAGAGAGGCGCTGCACTGCCCTCTTTCTGCCGCTCTCCTCCCAGATGTAGGATTTCTCGCTCGATCACTTCATTTTCCACTAAGTGATTGCTTAGGGACCATAGCATATGATCTGGGCTGTTTCCCTCTCGACTTAATGAAATTGAGGAAAAGGGAGCTGTTTTCAACCAACAGGTACTAGTTATCCATTCTATTTGGTATTGGCATAATATCTGACTAGAGAATAGTCACTATAAAAGGCAGCAAACCTATAAAAAGGGACCGTATCCGAGAAAGTACTCCTGCTAGCACTGAGCAACATCAACAACAGCCTTCAGTAGTCGAAGTAAGGAATGAGATAATTAAGAAGGCAGGTAAAGCACTAAGACAAAGCAGCAATAAGACAAGTTTCAGACAATCTATGAGAATGTCGGGATTGTTGTCTTTGGTGGTGATTCCGCTATATTTTTGGGGACTAGCCCGCTTCCCATTACTCAAGAGGGCAATTCCCCGCACATAATAAATTAAGGGAGCCATTGAAATGTCACCAAAAGACCAGAAACAGAGACTACCCGAGTCAATGCTGAACTTTCACAATTTCTAATGAGACCTTAGATAGAAAAGAAAGTTTAGATTCCAGTACTTCGTTAGACGGTCCTACTTAGGGGCTTAAAAGCAGAAAACAGAGAAGGTCAATGATGGAACAATAACACTTGTGAAATTGGATGAGAATAAAAAGTTTAAGTACCTATTCATAGCTTTGGGAGCTAGCATTGAAGGTTTTCAAGTAATGAGGAAAGTAATAATTTTCGATGCTACTTTTCTCAAGAACGGGTATGGTGGTGTGCTAATTTTTTCCTCAGCTCAAGATCCTAATCGCCACCATTATCCTCTAGTGTTTGGTGTACTCGATGGTGAGAATGATGCAAGTTGGACATGGTTTATGGAGATGCTGAAAACCGCATTCCGGACTCTTCCGAATTAGTTTTTATGAGTGATAGAAATGCAAGGCTCATCAGCATCATAGGTAATGTGTATCCGAAGGCTCATCATGGGTTTTGTTTATAGCATTTGGCCCAAAAAGTGAAAGATCATGCTTCAAATGTCAACAAAGACATAGTCGCATAGAGATTCATGGAGTGTAGTAGACTTTACAGAATGACCGAGTTCAACAGTCTTATATTTGTTTTAAGATAAGATATACATCTGCAGGAAAATATGTAAAGGAGACTACAATGAAAGAAAAATGGGCAAGTGTTGTTTTCCCGGAAAAAGATACAACATAGACACTAGAAACTTTGTGGAATCTCTTAATAGTATTTTTAAGGATGCAAGGAAGTACTCCTTAACACCCATGCTTTATGTGATTATTATAATATTTTCTAAATGGTTTAATGAATATCGGAAGGAGGCTGCAAGTAGATCGATTGAACATAAATTAGTGCCTATAGTGGAGAACGCCATGCACAATTTGTGGGATGTTGCTGAGAAATTGATAGTGATAGATCCAAACACTTTTCGAGCTTGAATATAATGTCATTGATAGTGATGGAAAACCATATTTGGTGAACTTGCTCTTGAAAAGTTGCAGTTGCAGGGTGTTTGATATTGAGTGGTATCCTTGTCCACAGACTAACAGCTTTATAGAATTCCTACGGCATGAAAATAGAGTTCGTGATCTCCAATTACATGATTTGTGTTCAAAATATAATTGGACTGAGTTCTGGGTAATGACGTATTATAGGACTATCTATTTAGTGCCACATAAATCTCAATGAGATATTCCAGATGACATCAAAAACAAAAAAAAATCATACCCCCAGAGCAAAGAAAAGAAGAAGGGAAGAAAAAAATAAAAAGATTTCCATCAGCTAGAGAACGGCATCCAAGGACGCAAAATAAAAGGCGGTCGAGACAAGGACTCCAATAGTTGTTATTTGGGAATCATCTTAGTGTTTGATTTTGTTTTATAATGTTATATATTGGTTTGTACAACTACGTAAAACTGGATTTTTGTTAGTACTTAAAACTATTAGTTTTCATTTTGTTAAACAATATTGCTGGATTTTATTTTTGTTGGTCCGATTCTTGAAACAAAATACTGTTTAACAGTTTAAATTGTTGGATATTTTTCACATTATCATTTTTTGCCATAATTTCTAATTAAACCATTCAAAATCCACAAAACAAAAACCAGTAAACCGAAAATCTATGTTTCAGTTTCGAGATTTTACATGCACTTCATATTGTATTTTGTTGAATATCTTGTTGTTTTGATAATAAATATAAACATTGTTTATGTTTTTGTCATTCAAAATTATGTTCTTACATTGGAGACAGAAACGGTTTACGGAGGTTTGAATTTACTAACGGGCTATATATGAGGGGATTTTTACTAAGAAAATAGTTGAGGGGTAAAAAAAGATGAAGCCAAAGTTGAGGAGTCTTTTCATTAAATTCCCTAATACTATATATATTTTTTGTGACTACTGGTATAACTAGTAAAATTAAGGAAACATTCATAAAAGAATAACATGTAAAAGTAAATCTACATAAAAATAAAACTGGGGTTTTTGTTGTAATACTATATATTTTTTATGACTACTGGGTATAACTGGTAAAATTAAGGAATTATTCATAAAACAATAACAAGTAAAAGTAAACTACATGAAACTGGATTTTTTTTTTGTTATAATACGATATATTCTTGTGACTACTCGGTATGACTGGAAAAATTAAGGAATTATTCATAAAATAATAACATGTAAAATTAAAGCTAGTAAAACTGGTATAACTGGTATAAGTGGTAAAGTTTATAATGAAAGATAATTATTATGTAGTTTAAGAATATAACTATGGTATGAGCTTTGAAATCTTAATTAATAATTATTGTTATGTAGTTTAAGAAATAAAATTATGAAACTGTTTAATTTTAACTTGTTGTGAAATAATCCACACAATATATTTCTTCTAGTTTTAAGGTCACTTTGTAAATAATAACCTACTTAGAATGAAGAAGTTACAAAAAAAAATATTTTCAACACTTAAATACGTAAAACATCAAAATATATGTTAATAGATTTACATCTTCTGTAAGGATATGTAATACTACTTAAACTTGAAATCAGTCAAAGTAAAACTATTTGAAGTGTAAATACAACTATTAATTAGGAAAAACCATGTGTATATTTGGCAACCCATCAAATAAAAAGTCGGCGCACGTGGGGGGGGGATTTGTCCTTTTCTTGTTTTCTCTTTTTCAAAACCGCCCAAATCTAATTTTTTCAATTTTCCCCAAATTTTAAGTTTCCATCCATTTATTTTTCATCTCTCTTTTTAACCAAATGAACTCCATTTTTTTCTCAATTCGTTTTTGATTCGATCTCTCTCCATTCTTTTCTCTTTCTCATTATCCTCCATATCAAGAGGTAAGCTTTAGATTTTGATTTTGGGTAAGCCTCTATATCAAAATTGAAAATTTGATTTTGATTTTGGGTAAGCCTCCATAACAAAACTAAAATTTTGATTTTGAGTAAGCTTTTATTTTATTTGGTGGGTCTTTGGATTTGATTTTTCATATATATTTTGATATGATGAAAGATTTTTGATTAGTTATTTGTTTGATAATGGTCTTTTAGTAGTGATTTCGATTATGATTTGATATCTATTTCGTTTTTATTTGACTACTGGGTATTACTGGTTAGAACTTGGCAAACTATGTTGTTTCCGTATAACTGATATTACTGAGTAAAACTATATTTTGTAAGTAGAACTAGTATTACTATTCAGATTTTGTCTGATAATGTTTTTTTATTTGTACTTATTCTATTTTACTTAGGTAATCATGGACAAAATATCTGAGACGGATCCTTACAACACAAAAACGAAGAAAAACAAGAGGTAAGATAATATGCGTGCATTAATAGCTGATGGTGACTATGACCTTCCTATAAGATGTACATGTGGTGGAAGGATCATGGACGAAATCTCAATTGAAGAGCATCCCAAAAGAAGAATATACATTAGATGCAATGAGTTTAAGGTGAGAGATAAAAATTGATATCAATTTAGTTGTACTGAGTAATACTAGTTTTACAATTTTGAATATATGTTGATAGCAATATATAACTTTCTCTTGAGAATGACGGCTTGCACATTCGAAAACGTTGGGACATCACTATCGAAGATGAGGTGATTAGGTTAAAGACGGAGTTTGATGAGAAGACCAAGGAGGGAAGCTTCAGACTCCATAAATTGTATATAATTCAATTTCGTAGAAAGGTGGAAAAAAAAACATTGAAAATCTGAAGGCATTAGTGGCGTATCTTGTGGGTCAAATTAGAAAGCTTTTTGGGCTTATGCCTTGATTATAATATGCCTTAGGAGTTCTAGATTGGTGTAAGATATTTTCTCTTATTTGTTTTGTAAGATTTATGTTATTGTTTTGTAAGACTTATGATATTATCTTTAAGATTAATTACTAAGATGTTTTGTCTAAGAATTCAAATCCAAAAACAAAAACCAAGTATAGTTTTACCAAGTATTACATGTTCTACGAAACAATAAAAACCAATATAGTTTTACCAAGTATTACATGTTCTATGAAACAACAAAGCCAACATAGAGTTACCAAGTATTACAGGTTCTACGAAACAACAAAAACCAACATAATTTGACCAGTTTTACGAATTCAAAAATAAAAAACAAAACAAAGATATAATCTTCACCCAACATTTGTCTTTGACCTTGTCACTCGGGTACTCGGGTTAGTGTCATTGTTTCTTCCCCGATTAGCACCTGTCTTTCTTGGGTTCATATCCTTTTCTACATTATCATGTGATGTAACTGCAAGCTCTTTTGATTGTTCAATAGAAGTATCATCATCCTCGTTTGTTGAGTTTAGAGAACCAGGATTGTCATCGCCTTAGGAAAAACCATCATCATCGTCAGACAGGTCTACATGTTCTTGCAAACAAACACAGTAATACTCTAGTTTTATCAAGTTTTACTATTAGTTACTTAAGTTTGATCAAGTATTACTCAAAAAATCCTTACATTTGAATTCTCTCCCTTGACAAAATATTCCAAACTTGTCACTCTTTTGTCTAACCCATCAATCTTCTCCAGAATTACCTTCATCTGTTCTCCCATCTCCTTTTTCATGGTGGTGACGACATTTACCAATTCAGAAAAGCTTAGATTTCCTGGACTTTCATTGGCTGTTATTTCAGTGTACAATGCACCCTTGGTTCCTCTAATACTCGGGAAGCCACATCTTCGTTAAACATATTATCAAAGAATACAATATGTCCTTTACGCAGTCAATGCATCCAGCTTGAAACAACGACATCATGCGTATCTCATCTTCATCTTCTTCCGTCATTTCATCCAGAACATATTTATCATCATCTCTAACCACCAAGATATTATCAATGTCCTGTGAACATATACAAAGACAATATTTTCTTGTACCAAATTTATTTATTCACATGCAAAGGAATAACTAGGATAACAAACCTTAGTTGTGTCAAGTTTTTCATTTATTTTCGAAAGAGGAAACCCTTTCATCGCGCTTTTTAGAACATTTTTTTACACATCCTAGGATAATCTTTGTCTGCGCCTGTATAATCTTTTCGAAATTTATGTCGTAATTATGGGATAGCCTCAAATGCTAAAACCTACACTACACACGTATTATTAAAGTTAGATTTGACAATAAAATGAGTATCAATGACCTAAACCTTAACTAATTTTTCTAACCTCCAGAAGAATGCAGAAACCTGGAATCGGCCATATTGTTTTTTCATTGATGATAGTCCCTTTAAAATGATTCTTGGTATTTTTACGCGATTTAGATATGATCATAAGAGAATATTTCCCATGGAAAACTCTTGCAGAAATTCAGATCATCCACCACTCTAAGAAAAAATGGCTTTACAGCCATAGCATCTATTCCACACTTTGTCTGCGCAACACGATACTAGATAAGAAGTAGAGGACTGCCATCTTTAGCCTTTCTTGAGAATATTGTGATGGTACCATTTCCTTCAGCTTATCTCTCACATCTAGAAGTCTTATTTATTTCTTCCTCTTAATGTTTATTCACAAATCTCTCACTGCCCGCTTTCTGGTAATCCAATGGATAATTGTGGCAGTTTAATCTAAAGATCAATGCATGTTCTTTTATACCATAATTGAAGGGAAGACCATTAACTATGAACCAAACTTCCCTTTTCTCGATACATGCCGTTCGAAGAAGAAGCATCCACATACCCATAAGCTTATGGTTTGTGGCCATTGGCATGTGGAAAATGTGTCTGAACTGCGGATGTTCTTCAAACCAATTCTTTTCATGCGCACTAAGTGGATTATTCAAACTTTTGAATGTTGCCAAAGTTTCATGGATAAAGCACCTCGTTGATAACTTGAATTTATTTTTATACTCTGTTGCCGGAAAGTAAATTCTGAGGGGTTTCATTGATGTGATTTCCTCCTCCAAATCATGCAATATTTACCAAGTTTTGCCAAGTTTTACCAATAT
This sequence comes from Nasturtium officinale, assembly GCA_963854855.1. Taxonomy (NCBI): domain Eukaryota; kingdom Viridiplantae; phylum Streptophyta; class Magnoliopsida; order Brassicales; family Brassicaceae; genus Nasturtium; species Nasturtium officinale. The sequence continues at coordinate 10,731,416 of OY978502.1, read as the reverse complement.
TTACTTTTCAGAATTTTTTCAAGAATATAGTTCTACCTAGTTATACAATTATTACATATGACATAAATACAGTTTCTCAATTCTAAATGACGTTAAGAAGACCAAACAGATCACACAAACCTTCCATGCCAAAATGAAGTACTAAGACATAATTTTCTTAGAAATATCTTAGCTTTACCTAGTTACACCAGTTCTATCAAGTTCTACTAGTTCTACTTTATCAATTTCATCAATTCAAATTCCATCAATTTCAGTTTCAATTGAATCCTCAATTCAACTATTTAAATCGAGTCTATGGTGTTGGTGAGGGTTCAGCTAGTGCTTGCCTCGTCATTGATGATATTCCCGTTATCTCCTTCTTCTTCTGTGTCTCCTACATTGTTTGCTTCATCTTCTTCTCGAACCTCCTCATTTTGCTTCAACTTCCTCGTCTTCTTCATCTTTATTTCTTCTTCGTCTCCTACTTCTTCTTTGTCTTCCACTTCTTCTTCGTCTTCTATTTCTTCTTCGTCACCTACTTCTTCGGCTCCTACTTCTTCATTTCCTTTTTCTTCTCCTTCTCCTACTTCTCTTTGGTTACTTTTTCTTCTTCTCCTCCTACTACTTCTTCTTCTCCTCCTACTTCTTCTTCTTCTTCTTTTCTTTTTTCTTCTACTTCATCAACTCGAACCGGGGATTCTCTCAGAGATCGCTCCTTCTCTTCTTCTTCTTCTTCTACATTTTGTTGGGTGGAACCGAACTCCGCTTTTCTTTATCCACCTTTGTCTCTTTGTTCAATTACTTCCAATTCCTCCCGTTTCTATATTATTTCTAACCATTTCCTTTGATTTTTATCTCAATTAGGAGTAGTTCTCCTAGTTTTACGAAAATGGGGTTATAGTTTTTTTCAAAGCAATCGAAAGGCGATGAAATCAGAGAAGGGAGAGAAGAGTTATGGATAAATTTTATAGAAATAAAGTTGGTTTTCTGAGTAGTGGGTTTGAATGAGTAATATCCAGGTTTTTGTTTTAGTTTTGTAAGTTTTGTTAAGGTAAGATAGTAAAATACAATTTTCTGATTTAAATAAAAATCAAAATAAAATTGATTTATTGTGTGGAAATTTGGAGATTTTATGTAGGGAGATGAGTTTTTGTAGTGATTTCTCATCACTGTTCCCTCACACAGTCTCAAAAAATATGCAGAAGCAAATCTCACTAACCTTCCCTCTCGACCATATCCTCCTGAGGATTCACTCTAAATCTCCCAAAACTCAAACCTTCATCTGATGCCGAACTAATCTCGCAAATCCTAATATCAAATGACAACCCATTCCACTTCATGGAATCATCTCTACAACTCAATGGAATCTCCTTATCACCTAGCCTAATTAACCAAACACTCATCTGTCTCCGTCATAATTACAAAATTGCCCTATATTTTCTGATATTCACGTTCCTTACCTTCTTTTTCTCCATTAACCTCTTTCAACCTCATCATCGACATTAGGGGTGTCCAAATGGATTAGCCTGGCCTGTTTAATCCGCTCCATTGTGGGCTGAGTTAATTTGCGGTTTTTAACGGGTTGGCCCGCAATAACCCATGAGTTCTAAATTAATAACTCTAACCTGCCCCGCACTATAACCGCAGGTTTAGCGGGGTGGTCCGCGGAATTAAAAATCAAATTAATAACCAAAAAATTTAAACATTATAATGGGAATTCATCGATAATAAAATAAATGCATCTCGTATCTATCCTAAAATCAATAAGAAACTAGTCCCAAAAATCACAAAGTGCATAAATAAATCAACAAATTTTTAATGATTCAAATCTGAAATTGATTTGAGCATTATCAACGTCTCTAATTTATTAAGAAAAATAGAAAAAAATGTCTTGTTCAAAATTTCTAAAATCAAACCAATCTGAAGAGAGCTTCCCTACTACCACTTTGTCTTCAGCATGTAACCCCATCAGTCCACGTATCAATCCGCAACTCATGCGGGTTTGCCCATCAAAGACCATATACCATGATGGGTCAACCCGCAATGCCCACTTTTTTTTGGGCAATAAAAACATGAATCCTAACCCACCTTATAGCGGTGTGGGTTTAGGGTACTCACGGGTTGTCAATCATAATTGACATCCCTAATCGACATCCTCGGAAAAGTTTGTCAATTCGATGTTGTTAGACAACTCATCATCGAAATGAATAAACATTACCGGAAACATTTTTTATCCTTATCAAGCGTTTAATCGCCGCTGGACTCACACTTTAGACGATGCACCTTGTTTTCTCCATCATCTATTCAGTGTTGTTGAATTTGGTTTTGTTCTTGATACGTTATGTAAATAAGGTTTCACGCAAATGGGGGTTGGGGTGTTTAATGAAAAGAATGATGAGTTTGGTTGTGAAGAGAAGAATTAAACGATTTTGATTCTTGTTGGTGTAAGCTTCGTTGGATTGATATGGCGGAGAAGTTTTTAGTGGGGATGATTGAATTAGGGATTGAACCAAACATTGTTACGTGTAATGTTATACTTAATGGGATTTGTAGAACAGCGAGTTTGTTTCCAGAAGAAAGGTTTGAGAGAAATGTTAGAAATGCAGAAAAGGTGTTCGATGAAATACGTCAAAGAGGAGGTTGAAGAAGAAGCTGGATCAGGAATCTATTACTTTTCGGTCTGAGTTTCAGAAGTATCTTTTTGAGCCTTATAAGAGATGAGATTGAAAGTTAGTGTAACTGAGTTGTGGATGACGCAAATCAAACATAACAAATGTAAGGCATAGAGTCAAAATCTGATCTCTAGTCTGTGGTTTTCATTCATATATTTAATATTAACGGTAAAATCAGGGCTTCGTCTTCCAAATATCAGAAATATTTTTGTTCCTTAATATTTTCATTTAAATTCATCTTCATTTTAACGGAAAATAGTGTAAAATAAGAAAAAGTGAAAAAGAATAAAAAAAATTAAATTGATTGCGCTAATTAATTTAATCAAGTTAATAAAAGAGGAAATATGGAATATAGGTACTTTTATATTTGTTATTTGTAAAAGATGTAGTTTTTGAAGCGTTTGTCATTTGGCTAGTTTTTACTTTGCAAAAATCTAAACCCTAAACCCTAAATCCTCAACCCTAAACCCTAAACACTAAACTTAAAAGATCATTTATCTTTCCATCTATTTTCCATAATGCCATTAGCAATCAAATTTTAATTATAATTTCAAAACAAATTTATCATGCTTAAATTAAAAGGTAATTATTTCTAAATCTTTATAATTAACAAAATTCGACCATTTTCCAAACTTTCATTATTTTGCACTTATCTCGACGAGATTTCCGGCGACATTTTCAGGCTAGATTTTAGGTGAATTAGAAAGAGGTGAAGAAGATATTATTGCTTCTACTGGACCAGATTGGCTTTGATTAGATTGTTGTGAATCCATAGGTAGTTCCATTGATGTGAAAACTCATCGTCGTCTTCTTCTTCTTTCTCGTCTTCTTCACTGAAGAAACAAAACAGCAACAAATCTGTCGCTTCTGATGATAAGCGCTTCGTGATGATGTAAAAGTATATGAAGAAGGTTTAACCGCTTTACATCCAAGTTTCGCGTCGTTACGGAAATAAATTAAGACACTCCGATCAATTAACCATTGGCTCTTCTGCTCCGTCGACGAGATCCATGGCGGAGAAAGCGGAATCCACAGAAACAAAAACTCATAAACTGGGAAACATCAACATTCCAGCAGGTCTAAAAGTGGTGAGGAAACACCTCGGAAAAAGAAGATCATCATCTTCGACGGCTACTTCACCGTCATATAAGGCGGCGACTGTAATGACTACGTCAGAGTAATGGAGACGTGATGACTCACTACTGCAGAAATAAGACAGTATTCAAAGCGCCAATTTACACTGCAAAAGATCTTTCAATTCATCAAGAGGTCATTAAATTAATTTAATAACAATTAACAATTTCAATAACATTTCTTTTTCTTCTATCAAAATTTCATTCATTGATTTTTTTATAAATATTTTGAGGTACGATCCGTTGATGTTACCAAGATAAGTGAGTGATCCTTCATCTTAAGAGAAATGAGAAATTTTGTATATTTTTCGTTTCAAGAGAATCTCAACCGTTTTGATTTTCTCACATTAACACTTATGGTAATTAATTATGTATTATTATTGTAAATATCTTTTTAGCTTATTTTGGTCAGAGTGGTAGCAGTAGCCAGTAAGAATTGTGGATTTAGATGTTATGTTTGGTCATGTAGTTATGATGACTATTGAACATTTTTAGCTATGTAGAAGAAAATAGACATCTTCTTCTTCTTTTTGTCATTTTTACGATAAAAGTTAACAACTTGGGATATACACACCCACTCAATTAGTAACTGATTTGACTGCTAAAAACATAAAATCTACATTAAAATAGATGAGTATTTCCTGATTGAACATTTGTCGAAGATTGAAGCAATTATGAAATTTAAAAGTAAGACTAACGAAGAGAATATGTCTATTGTACACCTGGTAACCAGTGTACAGCATGTTCCCAGTGTACTCCTGGTACCCAGTGTACACCTTGTTCTCAGTGTATAGCAGGTTCCCAGTGTACACTCGGTATCACGTGTACACCCGGTTCCTAGCAAACACTTTGTACCCAGTGTAAACCCTATTCCCAGTGTACACCATGTTGTACACCCGGTTAATGTACACCATGTTCCCATTGTACACCATGTTCCCAATGTACACCATATTCTTGTGTACATCTGTTGTACATCCGGGTACCACTGTACACCATGTTCCTAGTGTATACCATATAGTCAGTGTACACCATATTCCCAGTGTACACCATATTTCCAATGTACACCCGCTTCCCAGTGTACACTTATCCCCAATGTTCACCATGTTCCCTGTGTACACATTGTTTTCAGTGTTCAGCCTGTTTCCACTGATGATAACGAAGATGATTCATGTTTCGATTATGCTGGGGTGAGGGCAGTGAGAGTGAGGATAACAATTGGAATCTTGACTTTCCTTCTTTCTTATTTGTTCCACTTTTAGTTACCAAAGCTGCATCATTTTTCTGTTATCGATCATTTTCCTTAATAAAGCTGCAAGGCTCAAGTTTGCAAACACACAATCACACAGTCGGATCTTCCCATTAATCTCTCTGCTCCATTGTTAACCAAACCGGTTTACCAAAATGCTTCTCGAAATCCTTTATCAAGTTTAAAAAAAAATTAGTTCCCTTGTTTAACTGCTGAATCTCAAGAGTTGATTAAGTTGAAAAATTCCGAGTAAAATTTCACGTACAGACTTTTGGTTTCGTGTTGAAACTATTTCAAGGTTTGTCAGCAGCACCCCTATAAACCGGTTGGTTGATCAAACAACGTTGTTTTCTGAAGTTAATCAGACCAAACTAAACCCACATCTCTGTGCTTATTCTTCATTTCCACCATCACTAATTTGTCTGTTAGCCGGCGAATTTTAACGACGACATTGGCTACTCCCTTTGGCCCTTCCTGCTTTATTGCTCTGTCCTTCTTATTCGATATTCTCAGATTCAACTTCTTCGCAACTTCCTCCACTTTACGCATGATCTCTGTCGAAGTCTCGTCATAGATGAACTAAGCGCAATGGTCTGGCATCACGAAATTTCCAAATAAACCAGAGAGGTTGGCACTCGATGACGACGGGATCATATCGATGACGACGGCAGTGGATTTCTATGATTTCACTCGGATCTACTCCATGATTGAACCACAGATCTTTTAAAACACACTTTATCCAAAAAACTCAATTTTCTGGGTTTATATATATTTTCAAAAAAGAATTATGAGGTGAAAATAGGATGTGGATATTTTCTGGGTTTGTAATTTTAGGAGGTGAAGATTTTGTATATATTTGCAAGTTTTTATTTGATTCAGTTCCCTTATTTTGGGCACATTATCTGTATCTCTATAAGAGATAAATTTTGTAATTCTGTTTTCTCTCTTACTAAAAACTACCCTACAAACTACCTTCTTTTCAAATACAAACTTCCAAACTACTTTCTTTCCCTACTAAAACTTAAAAACTACCTTATTCTCCAATTAGCTCTTAATAAATTAGTCATTTTGAATTTCATTAAGAGGAAAATTACAAATTGAATTTAGGCAAATTACAAGCCATCATCTAATACAAGTGGAGCACATACTGGCACAAGTCAAAAAATACAACACAACATTAAGGAAACTGTTGCAAAAGCCAAAAAACTTTTGCATATATAATTAGAAGTGGAGTCCATTGTCACAATGTTACAGTATTATTTGTCTGTTTTTACTCTATATAAGAAGGTACTGCGATAGTTGAAATTGCATTTCACTCATTCATACAATTTTAATAATAAGTAATACTCTCTCTTTTCTCTCGTTACTCTTGCAACAAAAGTTTATACATTTCTCTAAAATCATATAAATATGTACATACCTATATATATAATACTAATAATAATAACGTTATCATCACGATCACTCTATATTCTTAATATATTATAATGTAATTATTCTTATTATTGGAGAGCGGTTCTGGCATCCCATATTTTAATTTAACATTCTATTGGATTGTGGTTCTATCACCCCATATTTTAATTTAATGTTTTATTAGAGTGTGGCCCTGTCACCTCACGTTTTAATTTTAAGTTCTATTACATTGCGGCTTAGCCGTTCCATTTTTTAAATTAACGATTCTATAATTTTTGTTTAACACACCACAATTTATTGCTTTTTACTATGGATGACTCAGTCACCATAATTTATTTTATGTTTATTATTTATCCTTTGAATATGGATGATTCTAATCACCATCATTGATTTAATGTTTATTATTTATCATTTATTTATTCACCATGGAACTATCGTCATATTAATGTTTATCTTATATTTTTATATTTTGATATCCAACTTTATAAATTATTTGATATTTAAATTATATTTTTATATTAATTATTTATTTAATCTGTAACGGTCACAAATAATTTTTTTCTTTCATTTTTCTACTTTTCTAATGGCTAATGAACAGTAATTTTAGTCTATATATACTCTTATCTTTCACATTTTTCATGTCTTCAAACATAATTTTTATCTCTCTCTAAAAATTATTTTATTTTTGTAAGAAAACTGGTTCATCCGTTTTAATGTTTGTAATAGGTTGTATAACTGTTATATTTACGGGTTATATGTTAGAGATTATACTCCTGAAGAATTTTTTATGGTTACTATTTTACTTTTTATCACTTGTATTCTTTGTAAACTAGTGCCTCCAATGTTTTAAATAAAATAGTATTTTTAATTATGTATTCTGTCATTTTATTTTAGAAAAATCAAAATGGAAAATATCAAGAAGCTCAAATTCCTGGCTGTAGACATCACCAGAGCTAACTACATATCTTGGACTACTAATGTCGAGTTATATTTAGAATCTCTCGGTTTAATGTAGACCATAAAAGAGAACAATACAATGACGGCCCAAGAAAAGGCAACGTCGGTGATCTTCCTCAAGAGACACCTTGAAAAAGTTTCATATATGACTATGCCCATATGAGAGATCTCAAAGTGCTCTGGAAGTCTCTAAAATAACAATTTGATCATCAAATGGATATAACTTTTCCACTTGCTCGGGATGAATGGCAAAACTTAAGGTTCTAAGACTTTGACAAGATGATAAATTACGATTCCACCATGTTAGGAATTGTGGCAGTATTGAGATACTGCGGTGAAACCATCACCAAATCTCAGATGCTTGAGAAGACATACACTATGTTCCACAAAAACCACATTACTCTGCAACAACAATACATGTTGCGTAGATACACCAAATTTGCGGATTTGATTGTGACTCTATTAATAACAGATAAGAACAACAAACTCCTCATCAAAAATCGTATAACTCAACCACTGATCCAAAGCAATTTCTGAAGTGAATGCATTGGACGTTAAAGTTACTGTGACGGAAAATAAAACTTTTTGGGGATATGGAAGAAACTACAACCCACATAACAGGAACCCGTATCAGTGGAATCGCTCAAACGAAACCGAAAAGGGGAAGGAAATCCATGCAAGTGTCTCCCAAAAACGTGAGAGTGCTTGTTTCAGGTGTGAAACGAAGGGACACTGGTCTCAGGTATGCCGAACTCATGTGCATCTTTGTGCTCTTTACAAAGAGTCTGCCAAAGGCAAAGACATAGGAAAGGAAGGGAATCTTGCAGGATTCTCTGATGATAAACTCACCTTGATGTTTCCGACTTTGCTAATGATCTCGATGAGACCACCCTAGCAGATAACTGAAATACCAATATGCGATGTTTCAGTTTCCTACTATTATGCTATGAATAAATTGTTGTTTGTTTGAAATTTTCTGAATTAATGTTGTTTGTTTAAATTATTATGAGTTAATTTTGTATGAATAACTTATCATGAATAATTATTGTGTGATTTCCCTTTCATGATTAAACATGGTGTCTTACTATTGATTGATAATGTCTATTTCAAAAATGGATCACGTTGCTAGTGGAACAATATCCAGATAGTGGAAAAACACACACAATTTGGAAACATAAAACATACTTCTCCGATATTAAACCAAAAAAATTATAATCAACACGATATCGGGTCCTGCAAACCTGATTAAAGGGATCGTAAAACAAATTTCACATTACCTAATGAAACAAGGTTTTCAGTAAATAGTGCTTTATTTTCTCCAAAATATCATAGGTATTTGTTGAGTTTCAAATACATATATCTTTAAGGATTTGATTCTCAGTAGAATGGAAAGAATTATATATATATAAATTCTAAAACAATTGGGGAAAATGTGTTGGAAAACCTACCAAGACTCTCTTCTGATCTGGTTTGCATCGTACATACATTAATATAGTGGAATCACATCTTGTGATAAAAAAATATTAGATTATGGCATGATCGTCTTTGTCACCTTGACACACAATGATGGAAAAATTTATAGAGAACCTGCATGGACATTCACTGAAAATACAAGAGATTTATCAGGGAAATAAAATAACATGTGTCGCATGTTCTCTAGGTAAATTTATCATAACACCATCAACAACAAAAATCGATTACGAGTTACCAAAGTTTCTTGAGCGTATCCAAGGCAATATTTGTGAACCTATACACCCACCATGTGGACCATTCTAATATTTCATGGTAATGATAGATACGTCTAGTAGATGGTCTCATTTGTTTGTTAGCATCTTAAAATGTGGTATTTGCTAGATTTCTAACTTAGATAATCAAAATAAGAGCTTAGTTTCCTGATTACCCAATTAAAGGAGCTAGAAACGATAATGCTGGTGAATTCATATCTCAAGCTTTCAATGATTATTGCATGGTAACAAGAATAAATGTTGAACATCATGTAACACTTATTCATATACAAAATGATTTGGCTGAATCATTAACCAAATGTCTACAACTGATTGCGAGACCATTAATTATGAGATCAAAACTACCAACCTCAGTATGGGGACACGCTATTTTCATGCAGAGGCAATTATTCGCATAAGACCAAGTGTATTCATCAATATTCCCCATTACAGTTAAATTCTAGTAGAAAATCAAACATCTCTCATCTAAAAATCTTTGGTTGTGGCCTATTGCACCTCCATAACGTAATAAGATGGGACCACAAAGAAGATTGTGAATATATGTTGGTTTTGAATCTCCATCAATTATAAGATACCTAGAACCTCAGACCGGTGATGTATTTACGCCATGTTTCTCCGAATGTCATTTTGATGAAAAAGAACCCCAGACCGGTAAAATGATGTGTGACATCGCTATTACACCTTGATTCCCATCCCTTCAAAGCAATCAAAACTACAAGTTCAGAAAATATTGCATTTGCAAAGTATAGGAAATCAATACCTGACGCATTTGCAGATACCAAGACCGTGACTAAGTCACATATATTAGTTGTAAATTCTCCTGCTAGGATGGAAATTCCACATGAACGTGAAAAATCAGGTGATATGTGGGACTCCAAAACATGCTTAAAATGTAGCAGACCAGTTGGTTTTAAGCACAAAAATCTAAGAAAAATAAAATACCACAATTTGATATCCACAATTGATAACTTTATTACTATTAATCATAAACATGTCATTGCAGAAATGTCCAAATCAAACAAAATCATACACTTATTTGTATCTACATTTATTTAAAACACTACCGGAGACTAAGTTTTTCCTTATTCTGGGTACATGAATTACATCATTAAGATCAAGAGTTTTTCATAACTAAACTATAATATCACTTTTCCACGACCTAGAATAGGAGCGGTTGATTCGTTGCCCATATAAAGCATGGACCCATCTTGAACTGGCTCGTATGTCTTGAACCAACCACGATCCTTTCAAACATTAGTTGTTGCCCCCGAGTCAATCCACCACGTCACCTCATCATCATGCACATAAAAAGACTCAGATATTTTTGATATATAATTCCTTTTCGAATATATCAGAACCAGAAATCTGACTTTGATGAGAAGATGGAGCATGGTCCTTAGAACCTTGTTCCTTCTTATTCTTTGCATCACGATAATCACGTTTAAAGTGACATGGCTTGTTATAAATTCAACAAACGATCTTAAGCCTTTTGTTAGATTCATCGTTAGTGTTGTTGTTAAATGGGCATTTTCCCCTTATTCTTTATCTTAGAATTCCCACTTTTTCCATCATATTGATAGAAGAAAATCCAGCCTCTGTATTTATTAGTTTTCCTCCCAATTTTCATATGCATAGTAAGCTTGTCAATAATACTCAACACCTAGATGGATTCATCCATCTTCATGTTGTGTTGGGCGAATTTCCCTAGAATGCAAAGTAGTTCATTGTCCTTCTCTATAACTGGTCTAGAATCAGACATCTTGTAATTATTAAAATTACTCACAAGGAACTTCTTACTAGAAGCATCCTCGGCCATGTACTTTGATTTCAACGCATCTCAAAACTTCTTTGCAGATTCAACATTCTGATAAATATCAAAGAGGAGATCATACATACTATTTAGAATATGACCACGACATATGTAGTCATCGTTCTCCCATCGACATAATCTTTTTCAGCATCCTTCGATATGGTCGACATTGACATACTTAGAACACACACACCACATTAAGCGTTGTGAGGATAAAATGCATCTTATTCTTCCATCTTAAAAGATCAACTCCTTTAAACTTATCTAATTTTTCAAAATTTGAAGTCAATCACGCACTAAAACATTAGCCATTGTTCACAGAAAATACTCTTTAAGAATGTTGTAAACTCTGGGATTGTAACATATGTGAACTTGGATAATGATTGAATCGTGCACAAGAACATTTTCCTTAAAGAGTATTTGACCTTTAGTAAGCCTTGGGATACACAAAATCCCTTGTATGTAAGACAAACAAAGTTCTCTCTTGCTATAGGCTAAGATACAAGAGACACAAATAGAGTGTTTGTATTTTGTTTATGTGTTTGTTACCAAAACTCAGACTGAATTATGGCCTTATGAATCTCTCTATTCGTTTTTCGCACTTTTTGTTGCAAAGACACATATTTTATAATATCCAGCGATTATGACATACATTTGCGACCATACATTAAATATAATAACTGTCACTTTAACAGTTGTGATGGTTAATAAGTAACCACTGATTAAGTTAAATATCCAATAGTTTTGACTTATATATAACCACTAGATTTGAGTGTACCTCTCTTTGGTTTCCCCATACAAACCATACTCATTGTATGATTGTAAGGGTTGTTTAGTGATAAGTTACCAGTCTAACTATAATCTCCAAAAGTGAAAAAGTAGCAACAAAAAATATTGTGGATGGATTTCATTACCATATAATGCAAAGAGAACTCACTATATTTGAGATCAAGCTTACAATGCATATGAAAAGATGGGTCATGGCCTTTATCAAAATGTATATGAAGGTCGGAGGGGAAAGGTCGGAGGCAGTGTATATGGTCCATGGAGTCAGGAAGGAAATAAATGAATTTGGAACGCTAAACAGGAGGAGTTTTAAAAGTTGGAGGTTATAGGTTGTATAAGACAAAATGAAAGTTGAGACTTGCTGACAATAGTTGTATGTGTAGTGACAGAAAATATACTAATGCACAAAGGAAAATTAGCATTATTAGTAGTTTTACATGAGTTTGCATATTTAATATTTTAGAGCATTTGCATCGCACAATCTATAAAGAGTGTCTTAAAAATAAAAAATAATTAAAAATTAGAAAAGTAAGAATTGGAGTGTCTTTATAATAAATACAGTGTAAACACTTGAATACCGTGTCTTTAATTTTTAATAATAAACAATGTTTAAAATACTGACTTGAGTGTCTAGGATAATGATGGTCTTAGTAGAGTTTATCTTCTGATAGGATTTTAATGAGTTTCCCTGAAATGGTTTTGTATTGAGTTTTGATCAGTTACCACATCTTTCAAAACTGATTTATTTCAAAAGCTAATTATCTTAAATTTTATTAAACTCATATTAACTAACTACTTTAAGATAGGTAGTGCACTTTAAAATCAATGTGTTAAACTCATCTTGATAATATAGTTACCAAACATATAACAATTACCGGTGCATATCATAATGGAAGAGTTTTCTCTCCAATGAAGCTATCTACATCATCATGTTAGTATCAAATGAAAAATATTCATGTAATTTTTTGAGAAAAATTTATTATACTATAAAGACAAAATTTTAATAATCATTATAGTTAATGAATATTAAGGGAATTAATGATAAAAAGTAAATAAAATGTAAAAAGTTAAGAAATATAAAAATAAAAATGATTGAAATTATGTTTTAAATAGTTTTAGTTTTAACAATAATTAATAGCGGAAATATACATAAAATGAGAGAAAATAAATTCAAATTTATATCAACATTAAAATTTATTAAAAGAATCAAAATTTAGTGATGAATTAGGTGTCAAAAGATATATAAAGCAAATTTTATATGACATAGTCATAGAAATAGAAACTTTATAATTCAACTGAGTCTCTCTTTTGAAAATTTAACAGTAAAAAATATGTAATTGATAAGAAAATAGAGTATAAGAAAATAGAATTGAGAATATAATTTTGATATATGTTAAAAATAAGTTTGTAGTTCTATTAGTTATATGAGAGCGAAGATAACTTAAAAATAATATGTCTTCAATGATGAAGAAAAATAATTATAAAAAATGTTGAAAATATGATACTGCGTATTTTTAAAAATAAATTAGTATTTATTAGTAAGTTAACGATTAAAATAATTGTGTTTTTATAAATTATATTAATATTAATAAATAAAAGAATAATTTAGTAGTATTTTAATATTTGCAATCTCGCGCAACGTCCGAGTACAAATCTAATATATACAATAAGAGAGTTTCTCTCTATTAAATCTATTCATATTATCATATTAGTTATCCAATATAAAAGTTCATGACATTTTTGTAAGGAAATAATTCTATTGCAAAGAAATTTTTTAATGATCATTACTTAATTATATAATAGTTAATGAACATCAAGAAATTGATGATAAAAGAAGTGAAAGTAAAAATTATTTTTAAATAAATATAAAAATATAAGTTATTGAAAATTATGCTTTAAATATTTTAATCATATAAACATAAGTTAATGGAGAAAATCTACTTAAAGATAAGAGAAAATAAAATAAAACTTATATAAACGATATTAAAATATAAGGAAATAAACTGTAAAATGATGAAAATTATAGAAGAATCCAAATTTAGTTATAAAATAAATGGTAAATGATCAAAATCTAAAACAAAGTTTACATGACTTGGTCATGGAAACCTCCAGATTACAACCAAGTATTTATTTTGCAGTTTTTAACGCTTCAAGTCATTAAAATGTAACTGAGAAAATGGTATAAAATATAAATGAGAATATAATTTTGATATATGTTAAAAATAAAATTTTAATTCTATTTTATTATATGTAAGAGAAGATGACATAGAAATAATGTTTCTTGGAAGATAGCAAAAAAATAATTATAAGAAAATGTTGGATTGACAAGAAACTTATTCTGAATAATATGTTTTTCTTAATTCCAATGATCATATATATATATATATTGATAGTTATTTAAAATTAGACTATGCCCAATGCATATACTGTATGTATCAATCTAGCAAAAAATTAATGATATAAAAAACCAACTACTTCTAGAAATTAAAAAAAATATTATGAAATAATAAGAAAGTTCTTAAAATATATTAGAATAGAATGTTTGTTTCAATCAAAAATATCTGAAAATTAAATTTGAAAAATAAACAAAAAAAATATTATAAACTTTAATTACAAATATTTATTTTTAACATAAACCGCAAAAATTTATATTATTTTAATAAATTAATTAATATTTTTAAATTAAAGTCTGGCAATTACTAATCTAACATGTATATATTAGATAGAAGCAGATTACTATAATCTAGCTAACACTTTTTGGAGACCTTACAAAAAAGTTTTGTAAGATAATAAAAAGTTTAAACCCTAACCTGCGATAACCCTAAGTTATATATATCATTTACCTGCCCTGAAGAATAAAAAAGACCATAAAGAGTAGTCCATATATAAAAAAACAAAATAAAAATAAGGATTTTGATTAAGGAGAAAATAAACCACAGTCAGCAACAATATTATTATTATTAATTGTTTCATAACCCAATCTCTCTCTATCTCTCACCACTTCAAAATCTCTCCTCTCTTCTCGCAGCCGACGATCCACCCAAAACTCGATCGTCTTCCTCCACCACCACCGTACAAACTCACCGACCTTTCCAAATTACGATCTATAACCACCAGAATCCGTTTCTCTTAACTCCGATATAAACTTTGAAAATCCCAGAAAAAAACGTAACGAATAAGAGAACCTCTTTTTTTGTTTTTCTGTTTTATTCGGCTTTGAGGATTAAGATTTAATTATCCGGTGAGATTATTAAATTCATGGTTTGATTTTCAAATCCATGCCGTTGTTTTTTTTGCCTGATTCTTTTTGTTTCCAAGAGTTTTTTTTTTCTTCTCTCTTATGTGACTGTGTTTGAATAGCTTCATCTTCCATATCATGCTAACTCTTTCTGATTGATATTTTGATTTTGGAAAATTCCCCTCTTCAGAAACCAATTTTAGGGTTCATTTACGGTATTTTGAATTTGATAATTCGAGATTTAAAGGGCTTTAGGATTCGATTTCGAGTTTAATTGTCTTTTATGTAATGGATCTATGTTTAACTCTATCTTTCGTTGTTTTTCAATTGACATGAGTTTCTTTATTGCTTAGCCATTTTTATCTTTGGCTTAGTCTTTGTGGCTTTGTTTAATTGAAGAAGAGAGTAACATTTTTTACATTGTAGTTCGAACTTAAGCTTCCTTCAGATCTGCTTTGACGATAAATTTCATTCATGTGACGTGCTCCTTGGTTTCTGGAAATATCTAAATTTCCGTTCAACTTCTTATAGTGTGAAGTGTAGCTTTTAGTTTTCAAGTATCATTTATGCAGTTTTAATAACTAACTCTCTCGTTTTCGTTAGTTCTGTTCTTAGCGTATTGAGACGTTAGAAGATTTTGGATTGCAAGAGGAAGAGCTTAGTTTTAAATTGTTGGCTTTCATGTGAGAAGATGGCTTTCTTTAGGAACTACTCGAATGAGACTGTATCACATAATGTTCTGGATGAGAATGAAGATGTGGATGGTACTTATAGTGAAAGAGGTTTTGATATGAATTTTGACGTACAGTATCAAAGTGATGCAGAACCAGCTTGTAGTATTAGGCAGCAGAATCAGACAACAATTGGTAATGTAGCTGGTCCTGTGGATTCTCATTATCAAACTTCCGGAAGGAGAACAGGTGTAACTGGGAAATGGGGTTCCACATTTTGGAAAGATTGTCAGCCGATGGGACAGAGACATGGCTCTGATTCTGCCAAAGATTCACAGTCCGGTTACAAAGAAGTATATCATTCTGAAGATAATCTCTTAAATGACCATAGCGGAAAATTAGATTCTGAAAATGATAATGAGGATAAAGAAATAAATAAGCATCAAACTTGTCAAGCTGATGTTCCAGCTGATGAGATGTTGTCTGATGAATATTACGAACAGGATGAAGATAATAAAAGCGACCATGTGCACTATAAAGGGTATAATATTCCTGTAAATTCTAGATCACTGCCAAAGACAGGGTCTATTGTCCATAGCAAGTCAAGGGCCTCAAGAGCAATGCACAAAAACATTGACTACGATGATGGTCATGGCCACAATGGTGATGCTGATATGGACTACGAAGAGGAGGAAGATGGTAAACTCTTGTAATTTTTATTCCTAAATAGATTTATGTGCAATGTTTGGTTGTACACAGTACTAGAATTTTGTTGATGTTTTTTTCTCTGAAAACTTGCCATGCCAAGTACTTGGTTTTGAGCTTCAGTTACATTGTGATCTTATTTCTTATCAGAGGATGACCCTGAAGATGCTGATTTTGAGCCGTATGATGCTGATCCTGGTGATGGTGGAAGGAAGAAGGTTTGTTTTCTAACAATTCTTATGTTGGTATACAGAAAAAGTTGAACAAAAGAAATGGACAGCTTTCTGAGCCATTTGATTAACCAAGTTTGCTACTCGAAAGGAATCAACTTCATTAATAGTTAACATGCTGTGTTCTAGCTTGTAACTTGTTATAGTTGATGAGATTTCTTCCAACTGAGTGTTTTTTTCTGTGTAGCATGACCAAGCTTGGGATGTTTCTGATGAAGATCCCGAGAGTGATGATAATATTGATCTTTCCAATTATGAAGATGACTATGACACAAAAAAGCCTAAGGTTAGGCAACAAAGTAAAGGCTTCCGAAAATTAAGTTCTGGACCTGAGCGGAAATCATTCCATGCTTCTAGTCGACAGAAGAGAAAAACATCATATCAAAAGGATGACTCAGAGGACTCTAACAATGACAATGATGAGGGTTTCAGAAGCATGGGCAGAAGAGGCACAACTCTCCATCAAAACAATGGAAGGTATACCAACAATATAGGACAGAGTAGTGAAGTTCGCAGCTCCACCAGATCAGTTCGTAAAGTTTCTTATGTGGAGAGTGAAGACAGTGAAGATATAGATGATGGGAAAAGTCAAAAAAACCAAAAGGTATGTTATCTTGTTACGTTTCAATATTATACGCTTTCCCAACTCAACTTGCTTATGGTTTCCTGAGGGAGTCTGTTACATTTGAATAGAAGCTGGCAGTAGTGTCAATGTGTCATGATCCTTTTTTCAATGCATTCTAAATAACTCATTATTATAGTTACAATCTGTACTTCCAGGGTTGTATTTTTCTGTTGGAAACAAGTTAGGTTCAAATTATGTCCCACTTCGTGAGCTGCATCTTGAAAACATATGCTCTTTTGATCTGATACTCCAACTATCTGACCTGGAATGGATCAACCATTTATTCCAACTATTGACCTAGAGTGAAAGCAATGATATTTTGAAGCCATCTCCAGCTTTTTAACGGACTTTCCCTTCTCTCTGATTTATGTTGGTTAGGATGACATTGAAGAGGAGGATGCTGATGTTATTGAAAAAGTGCTCTGGCATCAGCCGAAGGGCACTAATGAAGATGCTCACGTGAATAAAAAATCAACAGTTCCTGTTTTATCAAGCCGAGTGTTTGATTGTGAACCAGATTGGAATGAAATGGAATTCCTAATAAAATGGAAAGGCCAATCACACTTGCATTGTCAGTGGAAATCATTGAGCAATCTCCAAAATGTATGTCCTGTTGGCTCATTTTTTTTTTAATCAATCTATTGCATATACATATACATACGCAGGTACCCACGATGTCCCCACCCCTTTTACAGAAATGGAACCTCGCTGTGTGGACTAGTCTAAAACACTGTATTTCTGATAGTGCTGTTTTCTTTTCTAAATCTTTGTTTTGTTGTGTATGTCGTGTTCTTGCAGCTTAGTGGCTTCAAGAAGGTTCTTAACTACACGAAGAAAGTGACAGAGGAGATTAGGTATAGGACTGCACTCTCACGAGAGGAGGTAATGTTTGAATGTCAGCAAGATTTACTTGTTTTTGTTATTCTTTTATTTACAAGGACGAATCCCATAATATGGAACACTGATGGTTCACATCATGGTTATATTTCCTATTAAGCTTGTTAAACCATGTTTTTGGTTTATATTTAGGCATTATCACATTAAACATTTGCTGCCATAATTTGTATTTGGAGTGTGTCAAATAGATCAGTAAGAAATGTTGTTATGATATACAAATCTTAATCTCTCCACTTGATATATTTACAACCTTTTAGATCGAGGTCCATGATGTGAGCAAAGAAATGGATCTGGACATCATTAAGCAGAATAGTCAGGTTAGTTTATTTGGTCCCATCAAACTTTCACTCTTATTTTGCGTCTCATCGTCTTCTATTTTCCTCTATTGTTTTTGCTATTTATATTGGAGTAATTCTCCTGTGAACTAATCTAGTTTCGGTGATTTAGGTAGAAAGAATAATTTCAGATCGAATAAGCAAGGATGGGTTGGGTGATGTGGTACCAGAGTATCTAGTAAAGTGGCAAGGGCTATCTTATGCTGAAGCAACTTGGTATATTTTCTTTTCTTCATGTTTGATGAGAGGACTTCGAGTTCTGATAGTTTGGTTACTTGTTTGTATTCTCTGCCATTCCAAGAAAAAATGGGCACTTGTTGAATGATTTATTCGCATTTCTTAATCTTGAGAGTTTTATAGCCGGCCTTCCCCTTTTCCCACTGTTGGTTCAGTCTCTTCTCTAACACGCAAGACAAATCTTGTTACTGTTTTCATTCTTTTATTGGTAGAATGTTGTTTCATAAATTGAGAAGCATGCTATGAATGATCTAGAAATTGTAATTCTCTGTCCATCTTTCTCATGAATTATAATTTTCTTTCTGTGATTATTTAGGGAGAAGGATGTCGATATAGCATTTGCTCAAGTCGCTATTGATGAGTACAAGGTACGGTTTGTTTTTCTTTTAATATCCTGATTCAGTTTTGCAATTTGGCTTTTATTTGTAAATCTTTGTTCAAGTATGTTTCTTTTCCCCCTCCATTTAGTACTAATAAGACTATTGGATTCAAATTCTGTATTTACGAGGTGACAACTGTTAGTTCTTTGCAGATAGTTTACTCCTTGTTTTACAAGGAAATCATGCTTATAAAATATTAAATAACTTTTTTGAGTCAGTCTAAGAAGTCTTAACGTTAAGCTTTTTAAAGTGTGCTATGATTCTTGCCAATCCATCATCAATTATATATATGAGTGTTCTGTACATGGGTCAAATCTGTAGAATCAGATAAGGATTATCTTTTAGGTTGCTCTAATGCTTGATGTAATTTTTATCTTTGATTCAGGCTCGTGAAGTTTCAATTGCAGTACAAGGGAAAATGGTGGAACAGCAACGTTCAAAAGGAAAAGGTCTGCTACGCCAATCATTAGTTTTGTAATTTTGTCTTCTCCTTTCCCATTACACGGAAAGCATTTAAGAAAAATACACTACGTTAGAGAAGCTGCCTTAACCTTGTGAACTGGTTCTTGTTAGTTTGGTCTCTTCATTCTCACTTTTTGAATCTGAGATTTTAGGGTAAGTGAAAAATCTTTCTCTAATTCTTAGTTGTGGTTGCTGTTCTGTGTAGCAAGTTTGCGGAAACTTGATAAGCAGCCTGAATGGTTAAGAGTAGGTACGTTACGGGACTATCAACTAGAAGGTTTGAATTTTCTAGTTAACAGGTGTGTTTCTTATCTCACTTCATAATTGCTGATGGTGCTTTACTTGTCTGTTTGGTTTAATAATTCACTTCCATTTATTTTTTCAGCTGGCTTAATGACACTAATGTCATTTTGGCTGACGAAATGGGGCTTGGTAAAACAGTTCAGTCAGTTTCAATGCTTGGGTTTTTGCAGGTGAGTATTATTTTGTTTCAAATGGGCATTCAAGTTTGCTCACGAATTGAAAGTCTTGTTCTCTTTTTTTTTTCCTCATCATTCCCACTTTCCATGAGCTAAGATTTCTCCATTTTTCTCGCAGAATACCCAACAAATTCCGGGTCCGTTTCTTGTTGTTGTGCCTTTGTCGACATTAGCTAATTGGGCTAAAGAATTCAGAAAATGGCTTCCTGACATGAATATAATAGTATATGTTGGCACCCGTGCGAGTCGTGAGGTGAGAAAGAACAATAATGATGGTCATGTTGTAGTTTTTAATAATCTTTAGGGTGTTTGTAGTTCCTTTTGTGTCTCTGCGGTCTATCTAATTCCTTCATTGGCTTGCCTACTTAAAAGTAATTTCTATCCAAATTGAATTAGTGCTGGGAGATTTTAAGAGATTTGTTGTTTCTTCCTCTAAGTTTCAGTAAAACAATACAGTTTTAGTAACATTATTTTTAACTTACCTCTCCCTCTCTGTTTTAGAATTTTGATCTGTGTAAAGTTCTGACATCAGGTGTGTCAGCAATACGAATTTTACAATGAAAAGAAAGTTGGACGGCCCATAAAATTCAATGCTTTGTTGACTACCTATGAGGTTGTTCTGAAGGATAAAGCTGTTCTCTCGAAGATTAAGTGGATTTACCTGATGGTGGATGAAGCACATAGACTTAAAAATAGTGAGGCACAGCTGTACACGGCCCTTCTGGTATGGAACTTTTCCAATAGTTTTTTTTGTCTATTTTCATGGTTTTGGACTTCTAGAATGGGTAGTGTTTCTTATCTATTTCAGGAATTTATAACGGGTAGTGTTTCTAAACATGGTATTTTTCTGTTTCTTATCTGTTTCAGGAATTTAGCACAAAGAACAAATTGCTTATTACTGGTACTCCACTACAAAATAGTGTGGAAGAGCTGTGGTATGCTTTCTTCCCTTGTTTAGAATTTCTCTGGAGATGGTCTTTTTTTTTTAATATTATTTTGGACTTCATAGTAATCCTGAAACTTGTAAGTTTATGTCCTTTGTTTGTTTTTAATCTTTGACAGTATCGATTTTCTATTCTCTATCAACTCTCTTCTTTTTAATGCAAGCTATGATGTTGCATTTTTATTGTCACCGGCAAAAGTTTATATTGGATTTTATTAATGTTCTGACGCATTGATTCAATGATATCTCTTTTCCTTGTATAATATGCTACTTTGTACTCTGTTCTTAGGATAAACAACATATTTCATTTTTGTTTGCAGGGCTCTGCTCCACTTCCTTGATCCTTACAAGTTCAAGAATAAAGATGAGTTTGTGGAAAACTACAAGAACCTTAGCTCATTTAATGAATCTGAGGTAAGCTTTGTCCATTCCGTAATTGTATACTTTCTTAATGAAATATAGTTGAGTTATTATTTTTCAGTCATCTACTGGCTTATACTTCTTTTGAATTTAGCTCGCCAATCTCCATTTAGAACTGAGACCCCATATTCTAAGACGAGTGATCAAGGATGTTGAGAAGTCCTTGCCTCCAAAAATTGAGCGTATACTAAGAGTTGAGATGTCCCCTCTTCAGAAACAGTAAGCATAACTTCAGCCAATACCTATTGACTTGATATCTGTAAATATCGGTAACTATATTCCGTTGTTTTGCTTTAGGTACTACAAGTGGATACTGGAGCGCAACTTCCATGATTTAAATAAAGGGGTGCGTGGTAATCAGGTGGGCCACTTTATGATGCACCCAGGTTCTCATGTTTATGGTTATAAAATAGTTTATCACTTTTCCTCTCCACTGAATATGGTGGGTCATGTTAATATGCACCCAACATCTTTAGTTTGCAGTTATTATAGATCTGAAGCTAACAAGCTCTTAATTACAATCAACAGGTTTCACTTTTAAACATTGTGGTGGAGTTGAAGAAGTGCTGCAACCATCCTTTCTTATTTGAAAGTGCAGACCATGGATATGGGGGAGACATAAACGATAACACTAAACTGGATAAGATTATTCTAAGCAGCGGAAAACTAGTTATTCTAGACAAGCTGCTGGTTAGACTGCGTGAGACTAAGCATCGTGTGCTTATCTTTTCGCAGGTGCAGTTCTGTGAAATTTGCTCTTCCTAGTGATTTTTACTCTGTGTGCTATATCAGTTTCACTATGCTGCTGTTGCTCCTTTGTTAGACCAAGCACCATGCGCTTATCTTCCTGCATTGTGGTTCAGTGACATTCGTTCTTCATAATGGGGTTTCTTTCATTAAAATGAGTGGCGTGACTTATGATATTTCGTTTCTCTCTTGCTATTCCCGCATGTGATGCATCTAAACTTTTCCTTCTTAAAATGTATTTTAGATGTCACGAATACTTCTAGATTATCTTCTCTCATTTATGATTTTTTCCATGTCACATTAGATGGTTCAGAACAATACCTAAGGTGCTTCGGCTCTATATGATTATTACTTAGCGTTAATTTTGGTTGTGCTGCTTTGTTTATTACGCAAATGGGAACTTATAAGATTCCGTTGCTGTTATCCAGTATAATATTCATGTGTTGTTACCCAGAAGATACGCTCTCAACAACTGCTTTAGCGATCATGTTTTGTCTATAGAAAATCTGGAGCTCCTTTGGATTTGATGCCCTTAAAATGCTTTCATCTTGTTGATAGCCTCCTTACAGTTTTCCCTCTTGCAATATGTTTGATCTTTATGAACTAATCATTTTGCACTGTTTGATATACAGATGGTGAGAATGTTAGATATCCTGGCTGAATACCTGTCTCTTAGAGGTTTCCAGTTCCAGAGACTGGATGGTAGTACTAAGGCAGAACTGCGTCAGCAGGCAATGGATCATTTTAACGCACCTGCTAGTGACGACTTCTGCTTTCTACTTTCGACCCGCGCTGGTGGACTGGGTATCAATCTTGCTACTGCTGATACAGTCGTTATATTTGACTCTGACTGGAATCCACAGAATGACCTGCAGGTTTTTCCTCCGACAAAAATTCTCTACTTTTGCATTTAATTACATTCATCACTATCCGATGGTAATGGAATCCCAACGGTGTTATATCAGGCTATGAGTCGAGCTCACCGAATTGGGCAACAAGAGGTCGTGAACATTTATAGATTTGTCACTAGCAAGAGTGTTGAGGAAGAGATCCTGGAGCGCGCTAAAAGAAAAATGGTACACTTGTCTTAGAATTTCTTAGTTCTGTATCCCACATTTATGAAATAATTCCAATTCGGCACACTACCAATTCCGTAGTGGGAGTATAAGAGCTATTAAAATAGTCGAGATTAGTGTTAGTTTCTTGTTTGGGGTTTTCGTGATTAGTTTCTTTACTTCATTTCTTTTGTTATAAGATTCATGTTTGGAAATCAATCCGCTTAGTAATTTTTTTGGTCCCATGTGATGTACAACGCTTTGTCATACCATGCAGTAACTTTTTGTTTCACTATTCTTTAGGTTCTTGATCATTTGGTCATTCAAAAGCTGAATGCAGAAGGTAGGCTGGAGAAGCGAGAAACTAAAAAGGGAACTAATTTTGACAAGGTAAGGACAGTTTTTAATGTTTGTCATGGCGGTCTGATTTTTTCAAGTTTTAATTTCTGCAAGAACTGAAACATTACTTATATTGTAGAACGAGCTTTCTGCAATTTTAAGATTTGGAGCGGAAGAACTTTTTAAAGAGGATAAAAATGATGAAGAAAGCAAAAAGCGACTATTGAGTATGGATATTGACGAAATTTTAGAGAGGGCAGAGCAAGTTGAGGAAAAGGATGCTGGTGAAACAGAACATGAACTGTTGGGTGCTTTTAAGGCAAGTTCAGATGTTTTTCCCCCTTTATGTCTTCGGTTTTAGCCTTTAGGTGAACCTAATAGATACTTCTATCAAATGCTGCGTAATGTATTCATTATGTACTTTCTCCATCGAAACCGCTTCTGGGCATTAACTTTTGAAAATATTTTTCATTGCTTATTTTGTGAAATACTTTCCTCTGCTAACTTTTCTTTGCGTTCAGGTTGCCAACTTTTGTAATGCTGAAGATGATGGGTCCTTCTGGAGTCGTTGGATAAAACCTGAATCTGTGGTTCTGGCTGATGTAAAAATGCTATACTCAATATGGCGTTCTCACATAGTCTGTTTAGATTTTTCAGTTTCTAATCTTGTGTTTCCTTTCTATAGGAAGCTCTTGCACCACGTGCTGCTAGGAGTACGAAGAGTTATGTGGATCCTAGCCAGCCTGACAGGACAAGTAAAAGAAAAAAGAAAGGATCTGAGCCTTCGGAGCATACAGAGAGAAATCAAAAGCGCAGAAAAAATGAATATTTTGTTCCTTCAACTCCAATATTAGAGGGTACTTCAGCTCAAGTGAAAGGCTGGTCTTATGGAAATCTTCCTAAGAGAGATGCACAACGATTTTATCGATCCGTAAGTCAAAACTATTCTTATCTAATGTTCATTTCTACATAATTTTTAGGTACTGGAAAAAGGTTTGAATTTAAGGCTGTCGTGAATTGTGTTCAGGGTTTCCTTGGTTCTATTAGTTTCTAAGTTTATTTTTGGGTAGTGCAAAGATTGATGGCCTCCTTTAATTAGTTTTACCTAATGTTTTAAAATTACTACTTGTTACGTTTTACTATTCAGGTCATGAA
The DNA here is from genome assembly GCA_963854855.1 of Nasturtium officinale. Lineage (NCBI taxonomy): Eukaryota > Viridiplantae > Streptophyta > Magnoliopsida > Brassicales > Brassicaceae > Nasturtium > Nasturtium officinale. The sequence goes on along the minus strand of OY978502.1, from coordinate 10,706,757 downwards.
GTTTGGGAACCATAATCAAATTTCATGTATTGCGGAAGAGGTGGGTGGTGTTATTGAAGCAGCCCCAGAGGAAGCACAAGTTGAGCTATTTGATGCTTTAATTGATGGTTGTTGTGAATCTGTTGAAACAGAAAATTTTGAATCAAAGGTAAAACCTGAACTGGAGGTTCTTTTTGGTTTTCTTGTTTTCTTGGCTCACTTGTTTGCTATTCTCTGTAGGGTCCTGTGTTGGATTTCTTTGGTGTGCCAGTAAAGGCAAACGAACTATTAAAACGTGTGCAAGGACTTCAGCTCTTATCAAAACGTATTAGTCGATATGACGATCCAATTTCACAGTTCCGTGTGTTATCATACCTTAAACCTTCAAATTGGTCCAAGGGTTGCGGTTGGAATCAGAGTATGTTCTTAATGTTCCAATAATAATATTATATCAGTGTCTGTCGTATGTTTGTTTTATCTAATTCTTTTTATTATTTTGTGTTCTCAGTCGATGATGCGAGATTGCTTCTGGGAATACTTTATCATGGTTTTGGGAACTGGGAAAAGATAAGATTAGATGAGAGCCTCGGACTTACAAAAAAGATTGCTCCTGTTGAACTTCAACACCATGAGACTTTTCTACCGCGTGCTCCAAACTTAAAGGAACGTGCTACTGCACTTCTGGAAATGGTACATATTACTTGCTATGATGATTTTATAATAATCTTCCTTGAAGTACTGATTGATAAAAAGTTACTTTTCACAGGAACTTGCTGCAGCTGGAGGGAAAAACACAAATGCCAAAGCATCCCGTAAAAATTCCAAAAAGGTTAAAGATAATCTTATCAATCAATTTAAAGCACCTGCAAGAGACCGGAGAGGGAAAGCTGGTCCTGCTAATGTAAGTTTAAAAACAACAAAGGATGGTCCTCGGAGAACCCAAAAAGCTGAGCCGTTGGTGAAGGAAGAAGGAGAAATGTCTGATGATGAGGAAGTTTACGAGCAGTTTAAGGAGCAGAAATGGATGGAATGGTGTGAAGATGTCTTGGCTGATGAAATCAAAACTCTTGGACGTCTACAAAAATTGCAAACCACTAGTGCGGATCTGCCAAAGGAGAAGGTTTTTTTTTTTAGAAATCTTCATCGTTCGTAGTGCTGGTGTACTGTGTCTTTAGCTGATCTTTTCTCAAATTTTCTTGTGTGACATATAGGTGCTTTTCAAAATCCGGAGATATTTGCAAATCCTTGGGCGAAGAATAGATGAAATTGTTTTCGAACATGAAGAGGATTTATACAAACAAGATAGTAAGTAATGCAAACTCTGGTTACTTTGTAATTCATGATTTATAAACCTGGATAACAATTTTGATGTCCATGGTTGTATCATTAACGGGAGATTGAAATGCAGGAATGACAATGAGATTGTGGAACTATGTTTCAACTTTCTCAAATTTGTCGGGGGATCGACTCAATCAGATCTACTCCAAATTGAAGAAGGAAAAAGAGGAAGAGGAAGGGGCCGGACCGTCCCACCTCAATGGCTCATCTGCTGGCTTTGGTGGTAGGAACTTCCAGAGGCAACAAAGAAACAAAACTGCAGGAAATTCGCAAGGATCGGAGCAAGTTCACAAGGGCATTGACACAGCAAAATTCGAAGCTTGGAAACGGAGAAGAAGAACAGAAAACGATGTTCAGTCTGAGCGACCATCGATAATAAACTCTAACTCACTTGGAATACTCGGCCCTGGACCATCGGATAGAAGCCACCGTGCACGACAAACCGGTTTTCCCCCAAGATAAGTATGTCTCTGTTCTGGCACCATGCAAAATATGCTGGTTGAACTCTGGTTTGATCATGGATTCAGAAGTCCAACAAAACATAGATACACCGGAGATTCAATTTTTTTTTTTTCTATAAAAGTCGGAAACATAGAAAGCAATATTCGGTTTTGGCTGCGCGAATGGGAGATTGGCATGTTCGACCAGCTAATATGCTGATGCTGCCGGGATGATTCATATATTTGTTATGGAGCGAAGGGATATAACTTGACCAGGTGGTTTACTTAGGTAAAATAGCTAAGGATGTAGTTGAACTGCTGAACTCCATTTCCATTTTTCTTATTTATATATTATTATGTTACTCATTTGAAATGAAATAGAGCAAAATCAAATTGTACATTACCAGTTTTGTTAATTTCAATTTACTTATTCTATGTGTTTTTCATTTCACTTTTAGAAAGAGCCCTAGAGAAGGCCCCTATGCCTCTTAGCAATATTTTCATCTCCAAGTAGAGGAGTGATAGGCTCCCACCAAGTCTGTGGTTGAATATCTATCTTTCCAAAAACCATCCACTTGACATCTCGGATATGTTGTATTGTTGTTACACATATTATGGAATATTTCACTTGTTTGTATCTTCAATTGAGGAATCATATATTGTCCCAACTTGGCTTAATAAACTGGAATGCTTCTAAAGTGTAGTTAAATTTTATCAAAACAATCCAAATTCTATTTTATGCAAACGAAATTCAAACATCCAAGTCTAGTGGCCAATCAAACAAAATCTTCAAATTCTACATTTTCCAAAGCTATACACATAAATATAGTTTGTGTTTTTGTGTCATGTAGTGCAATAATCCTAAAACATAAAACAAGAGAGTGAGAGATAGTGAGGAAGTAAGTGCCCGAGGATTCGGAGTTGGGTCGTGTGGTCTTCGTTGCAAAAACAAGTTGTGTGGCTCTCTCCTATTTATCTCCTTATCTCTCCTCTTCCTTTTTCCACCTCTTAATATTTCCGTACTTTATTTATTTTTACCTTTTCTCTCCAAATCTCTTCGAACTTTTGTTTTATTCCCCAAGTTTTTCAAAGTCAAAACTCCCATCCCCCACACACCACCACGGCTCTATTATTATATTGCTCCAAAAAAATACAATAATGGTGTCCCATAAAATTGGAAAAACACAAGAAGATTAGCATGATCTCTCTGTAAGGATGACGCAAATAAAAAAAAATAGTTCAAATTTTTTGATTCAAAATAAATCACAATATACAATAATGATGAAGAAACATAAAAGATAGAAAAAATAAGGGCAAATATTCAAATGCATTATAAGCCATTCGTAAGCGTAAAGATTTTTTCCCTGTTGCTCTTATCCGCCACGCGTCTAAGATTCCTATAACAGCTACTTGATTGAGATAAACAAGATTACAAAAATTTAATACGTACAAACATGTAAATGAAATAAAATAAAATAAAAATAAAATAGAAGATATATTAAAGAGGATTTGGGAATCCAAAAGGCCCCTCAGGAGCTTCCGCCTTGTTCAGAGGTTATCTTCTATCTCTCTATCTTTCTGATTTTCGCAAAGTTACTACTTAGTTTTCTCCGCCTCTTACTATATTTATGTATATGATCTATCCATGAAACATAGTTGCTGGCTTAAAAAATGATATATGATCGGTGAATAATTATTTATATGCATATATCTATACATGTTTGTGTTCTTGTGTTACTAGAGAGTTGAAAATATATTTATAAGGTCATTCTATGCATACAAATCCATATGTTTTAGTGAATCGATTGTGTATATTAATGGAGCTTGTAAATTTTTGTGTAGTTTAGAGGAAGAAAAAAAAAAGAAAAAAGGGAAAAAATGGACTATATGTATGGAGCAGGGAGACACCATCTGTTTGTACCAGGACCGGTGAACATACCGGAACCGGTTATTCGAGCAATGAACCGGAACAACGAGGATTACCGGTCACCGGCTATTCCAGCACTTACAAAAACTCTGTTGGAGGATGTGAAGAAGATATTCAAGACAACATCTGGGACACCATTTCTGTTTCCCACAACAGGAACAGGTGCTTGGGAAAGTGCCTTGACCAACACGTTATCTCCTGGAGACAGGATTGTTTCGTTTCTGATTGGACAATTTAGCTTGCTCTGGATTGATCAGCAGAAGAGGCTTAATTTCAATGTTGATGTGGTTGAGAGTGACTGGGGACAAGGTGCTAATCTCCAAGTCTTAGCCTCAAAGCTCTCACAAGACGAGAATCATTCAATCAAAGCTATTTGCATTGTCCACAATGAAACAGCTACTGGAGTCACCAATGATATCTCTGCTGTCCGAACCCTCCTTGGTCATTAACTATTCACAAACCATATCTTTGTCTTTTATGCTTCCTCTGTTATATTAATATCACTTACACAAACATATACACACAGATCACTACAAGCACCCGGCTCTGCTGCTAGTGGACGGTGTCTCGTCCATATGTGCACTTGATTTCCAAATGGATGAGTGGGGAGTGGACGTGGCCTTAACCGGATCTCAGAAGGCCTTATCTCTTCCAACAGGGCTTGGCATTGTGTGTGCAAGTCCTAAAGCCTTGGAAGCTACGAAAACTTCTAAATCCCTCAAAGTCTTCTTTGATTGGAATGACTATCTCAAGTTTTACAAGCTGGGAACATATTGGCCATACACACCTTCCATTCAACTCCTTTATGGTCTTAGAGCTGCTCTTGATCTTATCTTCGAAGAAGGACTTGAAAATGTCATTTCTCGTCATGCTCGTTTGGGAAAGGCCACTAGGTAATCAATCAAGCTTACCTTTTGATCCATAATCTCTTCATAAATTGGCTGAAAACGTATTACAAAATGAAATATACTTACTACTCTTCGCATGCCGAGATTTGAATTCTAGACCTTGAATATTTTGCTGCTTAAAAGAGTCTCCTAGTTTGATTGTTAATATGATCATGTACTAAGGTTGGCGGTGGAAGCTTGGGGATTGAAGAACTGCACACAGAAGGAGGAGTGGATAAGTAATACAGTGACCGCAGTTGTTGTGCCGCCGAGTATAGACAGTTCTGAGATTGTGAGAAGGGCGTGGAAGAGGTACAACCTGAGTCTTGGACTTGGTCTCAACAAAGTGGCTGGAAAGGTTTTCAGAATTGGTCATCTTGGAAACCTGAATGAGGTAAGTTGGTATATATGCATATATGCATATATATATTATCTAGTTTTAGCTAATCAGAACTCTAATCATCTTACATGTTACAAAAATGTAGTTGCAACTTCTGGGGTGTTTGGCTGGAGTGGAGATGATATTAAAGGATGTTGGGTACCCAATTGTACTTGGAAGTGGAGTTGCAGCTGCTTCTACTTATCTTCAGAACCACATCCCTCTTATTCCCTCAAGGATCTAAATCCATTTCTCCATCTCTTGCTGTCCCTTTCAATGTATAAGAACTCTCATGTTTCTCTTCTCTCTACCAATATTTTTACTACATTATTATCTATGTTTTTATTTGATATCCCCAACAGCCTTAATTAAACAAATGTTAAAAATGATTTATTACTCACAATTTACTTTTTCTCAACACATTCACTTTTATGAGTACGAGGAATGTTGTTACAATGGTAGTGGATCGGAACTCGAATCTAAAACTATGTTTGGGAAGAATATATTTGTCTAGTCAAAAGAAATTTGTAATATCTGGTTTCTAACACAATCTTGGTCAATGAGTTGACTTACCAAAAACTTTCCTAACTAACTTGCAAGAGAAGAGATGGGTGAGTAATAGGGGAGACACTCATTGAGGTATAAGATGCTAGGGGCAACAGAGAAGTCAAATCCGGCTTAAACCACAACCGAAACTTCAGATCCAAACACATAACAAACACGGCACCTACAACACCCAAAAAAATACACACAGTGGTCCATAAACAAAATAAGTGCTTGTCCATCCTCCAAAGAGGGTTAACTCTATGGGATAGTATCCAATCACACCGCTCAGTGTACGCTTTATCGACCTTAGGGCGCTATGTCAGGCAGATCTACTTGCCCTCCGTACCCTCCGCACACATGACCCGTGTTATACCGCAGTATCCCCCCTAAGTCACCTAACACAGTTTTACATATATCACACACTAACACTCAACATGCGGGTCAAATAATATATGAAATCATCTAAATCCCCTAAGTCCGATTTAACAAGAAAGACACAGACTCGATCAAAGAGACAATACACACTCATACACTAAACAATTATAGAAGGATTTAAGAAGAAGTAAGAAATGCGCAGTTAGCCCTCACCTTAGCTACTACACGATGAAGATGATTATTCCCGAAGCTTTCCTTTTTTAAATTTTTCTTTAATAGAAACTTTCTCAAATTAGAAACATTCTAAAACTAGAAATTAGGGTTTCCTAACTATAACAAATAGGGTTTTTTGAAATAAAATCATACCAGCTGTCATCTTCAAACACCGATTACAGTAGTAGATTACATTGGAATCCAGATCGAGAAGTGGCTATGAAACGCTGACATCTGGGGCTTTTTATTGATAGGTTAATCATCTTCTAACTCCTTACAGTTCATCAGAAAACTGATTTTGAACTTGGACAATGACAGATTCAGATCTGCAGATATCCTCCTCAGAAGAACAACCATAACTTTCTGATTCGAGATCCTAAATACAATTCGCTTACGGCTATGACTAGCTATTGATATCTTACATCTCTCCATGAATTTTAAAAAGCAAAGAACTTGATTTACCCCTCTGTTTCTCTGGTCGGATCTGTTTTCTCTTTTTCTTGTTTCTCTTTTCTTTCGTTTTTCTCTTTGAACCTTCTTCTGATCAGGTGGCCACTAAAATAGAGCCAAAACCCCTAATATCTTCTTTATATAAGTTTCTTCATTAAGTTAAGATATAGGATTAATGAGCTTTTAATGGGTCTTAACGCTGAAGTCCAAATTGATGGGGTCGGGATGTTATGATTCTTCCCCACTTAAATGGAATTCGTCCTCGAATTCTTGAGCACATGTTTTCCATACAAGTATAAACTTGATTGGTGCACTTACTACAAGATCTCGTTTTTAAACTGTGAGGCAGTTTCCATATCGATATTTTATCAAATCTCCTTTCCACTATTAGAAGCTACTTTCGATTTTTCTCTATCCATATTTCATGTCTACTTAAGTGAGTCTATAATTGGTTTTCCAATATTAGCAAAGTTCCTACAAACTTATGGTGGCTACTAATAACTCCAAAAAACTACATACCTCAATAATATTCATGGTTGCTACAAATAAGTTATTAATGTTATATTTTCTGAGTCTACTGGCACTCCAACTACTAAGATAGTCTACCCAAAAATCTAAACTCTCTCCGGACTGTCTCCCGGGTCAGAACCGGTTTAACATAACCTGGGACTCTGATATCAAAATGTAATACCCAGTTCCTAACATGATCTTAGTCAATGAGTTGACCTTCATATTCTGCCGAAAACTTTTCTAACTAACCTGAAGAGAAGAGGGGTGAGTAAGAGAGGAGTCACACAGTGAGGTATGGGATGCTAGGAGCAACACGCAAGTCAAACCTGGCTTAAACCACAACCACAAAAGTTCAGATTCAAACAAGTAACAAACACGGCACCTACAACACCCAAGAAAATACACAAAATGGTCCCTAAATGAGATAATTGCTCGTCCATCCTCCGTAGAGGTTTAACTCTATGAAATATTACCCAATCACACTACCCAATCACACTACCCAATCACACTGCCCAATGGACACTTTAACGACCTTAGGGCACTATGTCAGGCATATCGACTTGCCCTCCGTACCCTCTAAGAGATTCAAGAGATTTAGGAAATGAGAAAGATCAAGAGAGTAAGAGAGAAAGAGGCTATTGGCGGCCAAGAGAGAAAAGAAAGAGTTTCCATTAGGTTCAACTTTAAAAAGGATGCTGGCTCCCTTTTTATATGCTAAGGGGAAGCTCTAAATTGACTAGAAGACAAATTAGGAATTAAAACAAAATACATGTGTCAAAATAGAAGTCTCTGGAACCTTACATTTTAACACGACTTTTGTACGATCCTCAATATTCAAACTTTCTCTCAAGTCATCGTAGAACCTAAATCCAGATTCTCGGATTTTGTACACTCGGATTTTGCACGGATATGTACAGTCCGTACATCCCAGATTATGCACGGACCTGTACAGACAGAATCTTCCAAACTCCTCCAATGATGCCTTGATGATATTTCCCTATGTCAATACTCCCCCTCAAGCTTATCCGTCGGTGAGCAAAAGCTAAGCTTGGATACCCCATAGGCGTTATCTCGGTAAAAATCTCATCATAGAAAAAACTACTTGGGAAAAAATCTATGATGAGGAAAAGAACATAACGTCTATGGGTGTAGGGGATATGATCAAGGGTGAGTTGGATCCACAAGACCTAGTTTGATGTAAATACGGTTGCAAACCTTATGACTTGCGGCTTTGGTGAAGATATCGGCTAATTGGCCTTCACTTCTTGTATAACACGATAGAGTCACTCTTTCTTCAATCTTCTCTCGAACTTTATGACAGTCAATCTCTATGTGTTTTGTCCTCTCATGAAACACTGAGTTACTAGCTATATGGATTGCAGCTTGGTTATCATAATGCATCATGATAGGGCTTGTGGTTTCAATGCCTAGATATTTGAGTAGTGTCTTAAGCCAAACCAGTTCATTTGTGAGCTTCCTCATTGCCCTATATTCTGATTCAACACTTGAGCATGACACTACTTTCTGTTTCTTAGACTTCCATGTCCCGGTGGTGGAGTCATGTACACTTCCTTCTCAAGTTCTCCTTGAAGGAGCGCATTCTTCACATCCATTTGCCATACCTCCCACTCTAGATTTGTTGCTAAGGAAAGGACCACCCGAACTGTGTGAAGTTTGGCTATCGGGGCAAAGGTATCCATGTAATCATCTCCATATGTTTGTGGGAATTCTCTTGCTACTAATCTACCCTTATACCTCTCAATATCGCCATTGCTGAGATATTTGATGGTAAATACCCATTTTGAGCTAACCGCTTTCTTTCCCGAAGGGAGATCAGCCTCATCCTATGTATGATTCCTCTCCATAGCTCCAACTTCATCATCTACAGCATCTAACCACTGTTTGCTACCTTTGACTTCTTCATAACTCTGGGGAATCCATTGAGCTTCAATCTTGCCTAGGAAAGCTTGATGAGTTGTTAACAAAAGGTCAAGAGAACAGACAGCTTGAATGGAATATGCCACAGCTTGGTTGTTATAGTAAGTCCTTATTTGCTTTCGCCTTGTACTTCTCCTAAGAGGGACAACATTCTCTTCTTCTTGTTCTAACTCATGAGGAATAGTTTTTTCACCTTGTTCCAACCCATGATTTTGCCTTTCCTGGACCATTTTTTCTTTAGTCTTGTACTTCTCCTAAGAGGAACAACATTCTCTTCCTCTTGTTCTAACCCATGATATTGGATTTCCGTAACCATTTCCTCAGTAACAACTTCCTCCACTTGATCTTGGTCTTGTTCCTTGTCAAGTGAGTTTGGTTCTGGGTGAATGGTTTCAGTTTCTTCCATGATGTTGGAAGTTTTTGGAGTATTTTCAAGGTGACTTAGGAGGTATGTCAGACTTGCAGCTCTATCATTTGGTGAGTTTGCCAAATCTTTCAAGCTCTCCCAATCCTTCTTCTCATAGTACCCTTGGTTCTCAATAAACTTGACTTCTCTTGATACAACAGTTCGGTTCTTTGAGAAGTCATAGCATTTGTGGCCCTTTTGAATAGTAGAATATCCTAGTAACATCCCTCTTATGCTCTTGGCTTCAAACTTGTCCCTTAGTTCACCTGACCTTAAGATAAAATAAACACACCCAAAGACACGTTAGTGATCAAGGGAGGGTTTAGTTTTATTTTGTACCTCAAATGGTGATATTTCATTAAGAACCCTTGTTGGTATCCTATTGATGAGATAACATGCTTCCATGACCGCATCACCCCAGAATCTTCTTGGAACATTGGTGTAAAACATCATAGATCTTGCTACCTCCATGAGATGTCTATTCTTCCTTTCAGCCACTCCATTTTGTTGTGGTGTGTAAGGAAAACTAGTTTGATGTAAAATCACATGTTTCTTCAAGTGATCTTTGAACTTGTGACTTGTGTATTCTCCACCATTGTCAGACTTAAGTACCTTAATGCTTGCAATAACTGATTAGTCACATAAGATTGGAAGTTGAGAAATGCATCAAATACTTTGTCCTTAGATGATAATAGTATGATCCAAGTATACTTTGATTTCTCATCAATGAATGTGATATAATACTTGTTATTATCCCTAAATAAGCAAGGTGAAGTCCATACATAAGAGTGTACTAAGTCAAAACATTATTCATATATACTAGAAGACTTAGGAAATACGGTTTTACAATGTTTGCTAGAATGCAAGCTTCACAACTCGAATGATCAAAGACAACATTGGGTAACATTATTTCAAAAGCCCGTGAGTTGGGATGTCCTAGTCTAGCATGCCATAATGTATTGGAACTAGATGCAAAACATGATTTGAAAGAAGATGATGGAGAGCTGCTAGGTGAAGGATCTTCAAGAATATATAGGTCTCCCTTAGTCTTTCCTTCTCCAATAACCTTTCCACTCTTAATATCCTGAAAATGAAAACTGTTAGGACCAAAGATAGCATGACAATTAAGATCATTTGTTACCCTTTTACTGATACAAGATTAAAAGTAAATTTAGGCATAAAGAAGGCTTTAGAGTTCTTATCATACAGTTTTAAATCACCTATTCCTCTTACGGGAATCTTATCACCATTTGCAATTATCACATTTCCACTGGCTGGTCTAATATTGTTAATGAGTCTAGGATTACTAATCATGTGATATAAAGCACCTGAATTAATTACCAATGTTTTACTAAGTGAATTTGGTAAAGAGGCTAAATGAGTGATACCGGATTTTTTATTGGTAAAAGCGGCAATAGACTTGATTAGAGCTTCCAAGTCTGACTTCCTCACAACATCATTGGTATAGATGACTATAGCAAGCTCCTCTTCTTTCTTAGATGACCCGGCTTATCCCTGATCGCTCTTCTCCTTAGCAAGGTGTGCTTGAGCTTGTATCTTGAACTTGGCCGGCTTGAGATGTGGATGAAGGATCCAACACTTGTCTTTGATATGGCCTTTCTTCTTGCAATGATCACACACTAAGGTCTTTCTATCTTCATGTTTGAATGCTACCTTGTGGGTCATGGCCATATCTCCTTTCCCATCAAAGAGCCCAACTGATCCTTGCTCACGTTGCACTTGAGAACACACTTCCTCCAAGCTTGGTAGCTTCTCTGCCCTAAGTATATGCTTGATCAGGTCATTGTAGGAAGGATTCAAGGTAAGTAGAAGGCCAAAGACCTTGTCTTGTTCACTTCTTTCCCTGATAACTACCGGATCCACCAAGAGAGGCCTAAGCATCTCCAATTCTGTTCAAAATTATCTAAACTTTCCAAAGTGTACAGTGAATTCTAGGTCTTCTTGGTTGAGATTATTGATAGCTTTCTTCACTTCTAACACACGAGTGAGGTTAGAAACATTCTCATATATATTCTTGAGAGTATCCCACAATTCCTTAGCTGTTTCACAATAGGAATAAGTTTCAAGTATTGGCGCTTCTAAGGAGTTTTGAAGTAGCCCAAGGACACTTTGATCCTCTTGGAACCATTTGCTATCCTCAGAGCTTAGATCTTCACTACCTTCCATCACACTCTCCTGTAAAGTTCTCTTTTTCATTTGATAACATTCTACATGGCTCCAAAGACCACGACCACAAAGAGCTGTTCTGGTGGTTCTAGCCCACAGCAAGTAGTTGACTCCTTTGAGAATCACTGGAATCACAATGGGTTTAGAGCTATCCATAGTTCACCAAATTACCACAAACTAGCTCTACTTTACTATCACAAACCACTAAGAACAGCTAGAAGGAAACCAAGAGAACAAACCACCAAGAACAACCTTCAAACAGATCAACCGCCAAAAACAGCTAAAAGCAAACCAAGCAACTGCCCAGAGCAGCTAGAAGGAAACCAAGCGCCAAGATGAACAAACCACCAAGAATGAACCACTAAGAACCCTAAGAAACAGAGAGAACAGACACCTAAAGGTTTCAGCTGCCAAAGATGGTAGCTCTTTGGAGATTTCAGCCAACAAAAATAGAGATTTAACACTTAAACAGAGGAAACCAAGACAGTTTCAAAGAGAATAAAGGTAGCAAAGAGAGATTATAGCCGCCAAAAGCTAGGTTAGATATTTCTAGAGAGATTGCTATAGAATATAGAAAGCAAAGAGATATTTCAAACCACGAAGAGTGAAATAATCATCAACAAGAGTGAAAGAATCATAAACCATGCTCTGATACCATAAGAGTTTTAAAAGATTCAAGAGATTTAGGAGATGAGAAAGATGAAGAGAGTGAGAGAGAAAGAGGCTATTGGCGGCCAAGAGAGAAAAGAAAGAGTTTCTATTAGGTTCAACTTTACAAAGGATGTTGGCTCCCCTTTTATATTCTAAAGAGAAGTCTTAAATTGACTAGAAGACAAATTAGGGATTAAAACAAAATACATGTATCAAAATAGAAGTCTTTGGAACCTTACATTTTAACACGACTTTTGCACGATCCTCAATCTTCAAACTTTCTCCCAAGTCATCGTAGAACCTAAATCCGGATTCCCGAATTTTGTACACTCGGATTTTGTACGGATATGTACAGTCCGTACATCCCAGATTATGCACGGACCTGTACAGACAGAATCTTCCAAACTCCTCCTATGATGCCTTGATGATATTTCCCTATATCAATACCCTCCGCACATATGACCCTTGATTATACTACAGTATCTATCTAAGTCACCTAACACAGTTCTATATATATATCACATACTAACACTCAACATACGGGTCAAACAATATGTGAAATTATCTAAATCACCTATGTCCGGTTTAACAAGAAATACACAAACTCGATCAAAGAGACAACACACATTTAGACACTAAACAATCATAGAAGGATTTAAGGCGAAGTAAGAAATGTGTGGTTAGCCCTCACCTTAGCCACTACATGATGAAGACAAATATTCATTTACTCTTCCTGAAGCTTTTCTTTTTTAGTATTTCCTTTATATAAATTTTCTCATTAAGTTAAGATATGGACTTAATGGGCTTTTATTGGGCCTTAACACTGAAATCCAAATTATCGGGATCGGGATGTTACAAAATTACTACCACTTCCTTTCTCAAACTCTCAACCGCTTATGCTCATCAAAGTGCTCAGCGTTGCACAGAGCGATCCTTTTAGCTCCTATTGCCGCATATCTTATAAAGACTACACTTCTTAACTTACCATTACGCAAAACTCCCGGACTCGATAATCTTACTGCTGAGTTTTTAGGGCTTCATGGAGAGTACTAGGTTTGGAGGTGGTCACTTCTATTCATCAATTTTTGTCTTTCTATTTTCTGCCAACTGCTTTGAAATCCACCTCTATTATTCTGATTTCTAAGAGGATTGGCGCAGAGTAGATAAAGGATTTTAGGCCAATATCATGTCTTAACACGCTTTATAAGCACATCTCCAAACAACCCCTATGCAGGAGAAAATTACAAATTAAAGACTATGATCCACTTTTAGCTCATAGCTTAATAGCTGGATGCATAAGCACCTCAGTCTGGCAGGAAGACTTTGGCTTATTTTGTCAGTCATCACTGGAATTATTTGATTCTGGAGCACAGCGTTCTTTCTTCCTAAGAAAATGATCAAACTGATTAATGGACTTACAAGCTCCTAACTTTGGCATGAATCTCTAGATAAACCTCATGGTGCCAAGATCTCATGATCTAACCTTTCTACCCCAAAACTAGAAGGACGCGTGAGTCTAAAATCACATGTGAGCTGGAATCAAACATGTGATCTTAAACTTACCTGGTTGTTGTTTTTAGAGCTAGCTCCAATTGGGTTGCCTGGATAAGGAACCAGTATCTCAGTTGCTATTGTGTCTGGGCTGTGAACAAAGACATCACCTCTATCTCATGGTCCTTTTGTTGGTTGCTCAAAATAATTAACTTTCCTCCGTATTACTATAGGTGATGGCTAGGGCACCTACTTCTGCTGGGATCCAAGGACCTCATTTGGCTCTCTTATTAATTTCTTAGGATCCGATTGTCCTTCACGTCAAAGATATTTTATCTCCTGCAGGTTAGAACCTCCCACCAGCTCGGCTCGCAATGAGCTCTCCTATCCGAGACCTCCACCTAAATGTCTTAATTGGAGGCATTATATACACCTAATTAGGAGATGCCCCAAACTGATCTTAAGAACCAATAAGTTCAAGAAGGATATCCCAGCAGGATATCGACAGTAAATCTTCCATCTGATTCTTCAATTAGTACTACTACTTTGATTGCTCCTGTTTCAACTACTCCTAAGGTCCTAGTGAACTTGGGTCACCTGAAACCTAGCAATTCTCATGACATCGGTATGATAGATCTAAATTCTCCTATTAAGTCACGTAAGCGACCAAAGAAAAAGAAATCAATGAGTACTTCACCTGGGATGATCTCAATCATCCCTCTCGCTACAACCGAGATGTCTCTTGATACTCTTCCGGTGACGCATAATCAACCATCCTTTGATCTCTCTGGGTTAGTGGTTGGTATCTCTCAGCCTGTGATGGTGACAAAGAGTTCACAATTGGTTCAGAGTTTGGCTACATCCTCGGTTACTCCAGAGTTAGACACAATAAATTTTTGTGTTGATTTGAGTGAACCAAGTAATAACAAGTCAATCATGCTGTGAGCAAAGATAAAGGCAAATCAGAAACCAAATCAGGGGTTCAAGGCACTGTAAGCTAAGAAATAAAAGCATCTCAATTTGTTTATCGTCTTCTTCGAGGATAGCCCTCGAAGAAGGGTAAGAGTCTCTGAAAGAATTGTTTTTGCCTTCCGTTTGTATAAATAATTATGGTTTTTGTTAAGGACTGGGTTAATAAAAACAAACCTGTCACATGAGCTTTTTGGAGAATCACGTAGTGGAAATAAATGTTGTATGCATTTTAATTTCAGTTATTACAGGATGGAAAATGAATAGTAACTACTCAGAGGTCATCAATAACAGAATTTGGATAGTTTGGGATTATGCTATCACTGTTTTTGTCTACAAATAAAACACCACAACTGGTCATTTGTGGTATCTTTAACCCTATTACTCAACTCTTAGTTACAATTACTTTTATATATGGCTTTAACACTGCAGTCGAAAGAAGAAGTTTGTGGCAAAAAATTAGCTTGTTAAGCAGCATTGAAATACTCAAGAACTCGCCTTGGCTACTCATTGATGATTTCAACCATATTACATTTTCTGGGGAACATCACTCAATCCACCCTACTCAGTTACCTTTAAGAGGAATATAAGAGTTTCATAGTTGTCTCCAAGACAACAATCTTAGTGACCTTCCTAATAAAGGAGTTTTTTACACGTGGTCTCATCATAGACCAGATGATCCTATTATTAGAAAACTTGATAAGCAGTGGTTAATGAAGCTTGGACGATAGCGTTTCCAGAATGTGTTGCTATCTTTGACCCCCCCCCCCCCCCCCAAGAGACTTTGATCATTCACCATGCCTTATCAACCTGGATTCATTTGAGTCCCACAGCAAGAAAAAGTTTATGTATTTCATATTTTTCTCTACTCATCCCTCCTTTGTGTCTTCTGTTGAGAAGCTTGGAACAGTATGGAAATTATAAGATCTCCTCTTTTTATGATTGGCAAGAGGCTAAGAAATGCAATCAGGTACTTAAGAGATTATAATAGGGAGAGGATCTACGACACTGATCATGTAAAAGATATAATTATAGCCTAATTTTACAGTTTGTTAGGCTCCAAAGACAGGCAGATCTCTCCATATACCATAGATCAGATCATATAAATTCACCCATATCGATGTCTGTTAGACCGTGAGCCTCTTTTAATGGCCATCCCACTCCTGAGGATAATAAGCCAACTTTGTTTTCAATGCCCAAGAGAAAAGCTCATGGACTAGATGGTTTTCTAATATAATTTTGTACGTAAGCTTGGGATATTATAGGGAATGATCTGACAGCATCGGTTATCGATTATTTTGTGTCAGGGCATATGACTAAGGGCTGAAAACCCACATCAATCATCCTTATCCCTAAAGTTCCTGGGGCAGATAAGATGACTCAGTTTAGACCGGTTTCTTGCTGCACAACGGTCTATAAAATAGTAGCAAGGATCATCACAAAAAGGTTAAAGATTATTATTCCCCAATCAGTGCAGCATAACCAGGTGGGGTTTCTTAAGGAGAGTTTGCTATGTAAAAATGTATTAATAGATTCATAGCTTGTCTCGAACTTCGACAAGTCTGGCATCACTTCAAAAAGTTGTCTTCAGGTGGATCTCACAAAAGCTTATGATAATCCCAATTGAGAATTCTTGTTTAACATCTTAAAAGCTTTAAACCTGCCTCCAACGTTTTTGAATTTGATTAAGGAGTGTGTTACATCTCCTTCTTACAACATTATTATAAATGGAGAGCTGCATGGGTTCTTCTCCGGAAAAAAAGGTTTGCGTCAAGGGGACCTAATGTCATCCTTGTTGTTTATTTTAGCCATGGACATATTAAGCAAGAAGTTGGATCATGGGGTTATTCAGAATCAGTTCACTCATCACCCTTATTATGGAGTGCCCTTGGTGACTCAGCTTATCTTTGCTGATGACATTCTAGTTTTTGCGATGGCACCCAACAATCTTTTCAGAGGATATTATTCTGACATAGTTTAAACTAGTTTCAGGTCTGGCCATTAGTAAGGAGAAGTTGGTTGTTCTTATTAATGGTGGGAATAGGGTATTGAGCCAGCAGTTAGCTAACACTCTAGGCATCTCCTTGGGTTCATTTCCTGTTTGGTATTTAATTCTATCTCACTTCATAGAAAATGAAAAAGCAAGACTATCAACCCCTCATAGACAGAATTTCCAAGCGGCTTGCATCATGCACCGTTAGACTTTTGTCCTTTGTAAGATCTTTTCAGTTACTACAATCAGTTATATACTCCACTATATTCTTTTGGGCTTCAATTTTTATTTTGTGTAACCAAGGTTTGGTTACTAAAGAACAAATATCTAATGGCTTCCTATGGAAAGGTGATCCCACTTTCGCGAGGGGAGTGAGAGTCAGCTAGAATAATATGTGTACTCCTAAAGCCAGTGGCTGGCTTGATTTGAGGAGTCTTTCAGCATGGAATAAGGTTCTAGAGTTGAAATTAATATGGCTAATTTTTACAGAAGGAAATCATTCTGAGTATCTTGGGTAAGACACAATCTCATTGGTAACAATAATTTATGGGATCTTTCTCCTTCTTCCTCTGTTAGTTGGGTTTGGAAGAGCCTTTGTAAGCTTCAAAATTTAGCAAGACCATTCATAGTATGTGAGGTGAGAAATGAGATTACTGCAAGGTTCTGGCACGATGATTGGACCAATCTTGGCCCTCTCATAGACCTCACTGGTACAGGACCGCCATCTACAACAGGTATACCCTATGATGCGGTTGTGGCTGAGACTCTTACGGATGGTGATGGTGGTTTTCTACTAGTAGGAGTTGCAACCCAACTATTAATCTACTGAGATATTATCTTCCGCAAGCTGCAGGGATTGTGGAATCCAAAGCGGATGATTACTACCTTTGGCGGACGGCTCCAAATTCACCAAGAGAAGTTTTTTCCTCTCAGGCTACCTGGAACTCATTGAATCCAGCGCCTCCTCTGGTTTTATGGCATAAAGTTGTTTGGTTCAAGGGTAAAATTCCAAAGCACACATTTGTCACATGGGTTACAATTAAGGGACGACTTTATACTCGAGATAACCTCATAAGTTGGAACATGCATGTACCTTCCCAATGCCTCCTTTGTTGAACTCATGATGAGACTCACCAGCATATGTTCTTTGGTTGCTCTTATAGCGCCCATGTTTGGTCTTTTTCACTACTAGAGTCTATCTTTCTCCTCTTCCTAGCTTTCAGGACATGATAAGATGGATGAAAGACCTTTCCAGAAATAAAGGTGTTGCCTTGATTATTAAGCTCAGCTTCCAAGCTTCGTCTTTGGAAGGAAAGAAATGAAAGATTCCACTTATCTTCTAACTCACATCTTTCAGTGTTAATCAAGGATATCTAGTTGATTATACGCCGTCGCCTAGACATGCTATCTCGGACTCAGCGGATCAACTCTTCTTCTGATTCACTTTTTCTATTTGGTTTGGCATGTTTCAGCGAATTGATATAGATTAATACATATGTTTTTATTTTGTGTCATAGGTTGTTGGGAGTTATCATGTTGGGTATAATATAAACCATAAGATATTCGTATTAGTAATAAAAAATTTTATTTAAAAAAGAAAAATGTGTTTGATGGTGGCAAAAATGTTAAGGCTCTATTGGTGAGAGTAGGATAAATGTCGATAAATAACCCTATGAATCTGAGAATCTTTGTAAAACTATGTTAATATTCTAACTGAATTAAATGGTGTCTTTTTTTTTTTTTGGTTAAAATTAATTAAATGGTGTCTAAGATAACATAGTGATCTATATAAACACTTTATTCAGGTATTTTGTTTTTTGTTTTTCGTCTTTCTTTTCTCATTTTTTTTATCTCTGAGGATCTATAATATAAACCAAATTTTGTTGCCTCCACTGATGTTGGTCAAATCTGCCTCTCTACAGCTTCTTACAGCCGCTTAAATGTGTTTTGGTTGTCTTATTCCGATCTTGTTTGGTTATGTCTTGCATCGCCATCGTTATTGAAAATACTTTTGTTGCAAGACAATTTGTCTAAAAGAATATGAGCTTATGCATTTCAAACGTGGATTCATTAACAATATATATATATATATATTGCTCATTTTGGTATGAACGTCAACTTTCCACAAAACATAGAAAACGAGCTACTAAAATAATTTAATCTTCTATATATCACATGCCTTCTCTTGTAAATACTTTTGTTGCAAGACATTTTCTCTAAAAGAATATAGGTTAATATTTTTATTTTACCCTGTGAATAAGAAATTGTCGGATGTTGTTTATATATAGGGAACCATGGCTACAACACAGCTACAAAAGTTTATAGCACTTATGCAACTGTACTATATTGGCTATACCGAATAATTTTTTCTAGCCATATTCTCATGGTTTTAGTGTAGCTAATTGGTAATCTATTATCATCTGTTATTTTCGGTGGCCATATCTGTAGCCATTTTATTTTAGCTGCCAATTGCTTAGGCTGGGACAAAAAAAAATCTTGTAATGGAATGTTAAGGTAGAGCAAATGTTTTGCGGATTTTTCGAATTAGTTTCTCTTTTTCTCTGTTTTTCTCTCTTGTGAGAAGTTGGACTCCTCATAAGAATTTGTACTTGTAAAATTCGTGACTCGTTTGATTTGCTATCGTTTACTTTCTAAGAACACACAGGGACAACCAAATAAAACTTCAGTATTTTTTATGTTGATTTCTTTATAACAAAATCAAATATCTACAAACTCTGGAATTTATTCAGAAAATAACAAACTAACCTAAAAATACATTCTAACAAAATAAATCGATAGAGAGAGACAGAGAGATATCTAAAAATATCGCAAGAAGATTAGTGAAAGAAAATTATAGTCAACGGAAAGTAATGCAATTGATTCGGTGTTCTAAAATAACAAAAACCAAAACAAGAAAATAAATAAAGAAAAAAACAATTCTTTTTTTGCTTACTATTATTTTGGGGCGTCTGTGTCAAATTTTCTTTTTCATTTTCACCTTCATGCATTGCTCTCCTTCGTCGTCCCCTCGAAGGACGACGACGGATTTGTCTTTGTATCCACCAAAGAAACAAATTTCATCCTCTTCATTTCCTTGTGTTTTACGGATATAGTTCTTTTTCAAGAAAAGAAAAAATGTCTTTTCTTGCGCCTTGTCAAATCTTGGAGCTGAATATAATTTCGGCCCAAGAATTGGCACCAGTGGCAAGGTGCATGAAGACATATGCAATCGCGTGGATCGATCCAGAGAGTAAACTTACAACTCGGGTCGATAATACAGGCGGAACAAGCCCTACATGGAACGACAAGTTTGTGTTTCGTCTAGATGAGGAAGCACTCTACGATGCAACATCAATAGTTGTTATAGAAATCTATGCATTGCATTGGTTCAAAGATATTCATGTTGGAACGGTACAAGTCTTGGTAAGTGATCTTGTCTCCCCTTCCTCGGCTATGAGATTTGTAACCCTAGAGGTTCTTCGTGCGTCAGGCCGCCCTCATGGCCTCTTAAACATTGCGGTGGGACTTATTAATAACTCGGGCCAAAGCATGCCTCTTTTGTTTGAAGAAGATTTGGTGTTTCACAAGAAAAACATAACTTCAAAACCAGTAGGGTTTCGAAGGTCTAAAAGTGATACAAGCTCAATGGTGGAATCACCAAGGAAGATGTCACAAACCCGTATGAGTTCTACTACAAACTCAGGTTTTGAGAAAGATGAGTTTTCATCAGACTCTCAAATGGTTGTGTATGAGCCTCAGAGAAAAACGCCAAATACATTGTTGAGGCAAAAGAAACAACAAGTTGTGTATGGTACACCAATGAGGCCAAGGAACACGAAAGCATATACCCCAAAAAGGAACACAATTGAATATGGAACACCAATGAGGTCAAGACCTGTCGTGATCACAGAATCTGATTTAGGTCCTTCAGCTTCAGTGGTTGCAGCACAAATTGCAAAAGAGAAGGCCCTTGCAGGGAAAGATGCAGATAGTACTGTAATAAGTGTTGGTGAACGAAGCGTTGAAGGTCTTCGTTCTAAGCTAGAAAGATGGCAAGCAAATTTACCGGTGGTTTTAGACGTTGGTTCAAGTTATCAACCAAGTTCTAACTACAAAACAAGCTCTAACTTCAACCCTAAATCAAGTTACAAGGCCAATGAAATCGTCCCAAGAAATGCTAAGATGATTGCAGCTCCTATACAAAAGCAAGGTGGGAGGAACAAGAAAAAAGGAGATAATGGATTATTTTCTTGTTTTGGTAACATTTGCGGCATTGAGTGTTCTATTGTTTGTGGTGGTTCTAGTGGAAATAAAGCATCCAAGAAGAAGAAGAAGTGAAATGAACTTCAAACCCAATTCTATCATTTCTACAAAATTCATTTCTCATTATGTTTCTATTTTTTAAGCTTGTCAGATTTGCTACTTGATAATCAAATTTATAATAGTAAACAGGGAAAAGGGCACATTAATGATCTTATAAATTTTTATAGTAAATAACAACAAAATTTTTGGTCTAAACTGTGATGATCAAAATGCTTGTCAATTATTTTAATTAAGCCAAAGGTGTACATAATTTTTTATAAAGGGAATATTATATTATAATGTTAAAATGGGGACATGTGCCAAAAATTTATTTTTAGAAAGAAAAACTCAAATATACTACATTTTAGCATATATTACTATAATGTACTCATTCTTTTTGGAATTGCAAGAATAATACAAATCGTTAAAAAAATGTCATTTATGCTCTTAGGATTTTGAGGTCAGTTTTTTTTTTGTTCGCAGCTTTTAAATTTTTTTTTGTAACAGTTGGAAACTGAAATATTTCCTCTTTACATAACTAACATATTCACTTTCTATTTTAGTGTTCATAACAAAAAAAACCTACGAAAATCTCATCTATCTCTCGCTCTCTCATCTCTCTCGCTCTGTCGCTCTTGCATATCATCTCTCTCGCTCTCGCACCTCATCTCTCTCGCTCTCTTGCTCTTGCATCTCATCTCTCTCGCTCTCGCTCTCGCTCTCGCTCTCGCTCTCTCTCGCTCTATTCATATTTCGCCATCGAAATCACCTCCTCTTTTATCAAAATTGCCTCCTCTGTCATCGAAATGGCCTTCTCTGTCATCGTACTCCATCACTGAGAAAATCTTCGGCGTAACATTTAACTACGGTAAGAAAGTTTAGGGTTATTGCTTAGGGTTTACAAATTTTTGAGCACTTGCAACTGAGTATATATTAAATCTGAGTTATCAAGCACAACAACAACATAATCACGACACCATATTTGGTATACAATCAGTTACAATGAGAGGGCTGACTTTACGATATGTAGTGGTTGACTTATGGGTTGATTTACTTTATGAATTTATGGCTGAATTATTGTTTGTTTTATGGCTGATTTATGGTTTAATTGACAGAGTTATGGTTTACTTAATGGTTGACTTATGAATTATTGTATGGCTGACTTATGGATTGTTTTCTGGCTGACTTATGTTTCTGGCTCACTTATGGATTTTTTATGGCTGACTTATGTTTCTGGCTGACTTATGGATTGTTTTATGGCTGACTTATGAATTGCTTTATGACTGACTTATGTTTCTAGCTGATTTATGATTTACTTGATGGCTGACTTATTGTTTGACTCAACGGCTGACTTATGTTTAATTTATGTGTTTGACGCAGATGGACGGACCAAGTAAATACCCACGTAGACGTTATAAAGAAGGTAAGGTTTTATTGCACAACAAGAGTATGAACCATAATTGTCTTATATCGAGTTTAGCATCCGTCCCAGATGCAATAGAGATTGATGTGTGGAATGAAATCAAGGGCACACAATTAGGAATAATTCCTAAGTTAGTGGACAGTGATTACCAATGGTCTGCGAAGATTGTGCAATATCTTCTTTCTCATTAGTTGCTCCTAAACATTGTAAATAAAATTTGGACAGTAATTGAGGGACAGCCAATAAGACTAGATTTAGATGAGTCTATCGACATAACTCGCCTAAAGATAGAGCCGCCTAGTATAGAATCATGTGAACCCAATTATACAATATTCTGGGAGAAGTTGGGTATTCCTAGAGGGTGTGCAGGTGGCCCAAAATGGGATGAATTGGCTAATGTGTTTGGTAAGTGTCTGGGATGGAATCATGAAGAACAGAAAATGGTGGGGTTGTTATGTATCCTACATATGGAGATCTATGGTCTACATCACAACTCGAGAATACCGTTTGAAGCTGCGAAAAGAGTCTTCAAAGATGAATGAATTGATGACTATTGTTGGGGTTTAGTTGCTTATAAATCTCTTATTGAGAGTGTTAGTAATGTGCAGTTCGATGGAAATGGATACACAGTTAATGGCTGCGTGCACGCTCTTCTCTTTTGGGCATTTGAATCAATAACGATCTTCGGAGAGCGTTTTGGTAGAATCATTGATGAAAATGAAATTTCATTCCTCAAATGGGGCGAAACTCGTACTCGAGCTGATTTGGACAAGGTTATTAACGAAGAGATTACCACACACGGTCGGGTAAGTTATTATGGCTGACTGTAGTTTATATTATTGCTGACTTTGGTTTCTATTATGGCTGACTTTCGTTTCTATTATGGCTGACTTTAGTTTATATTATAGCTGACTTTCCTTTCTATTATGGCTGATTTTAGTTTATATTATGGCTGACTTTAGTTTATATTATGGCTTACTTTCGTTTCTATTATGGTTGACTTTAATTTATATTATGGCTGACTTTCATTTCTATTATGGCTGACTTTAATTTCTATTATGGCTGACTTATCTTCTGATATTGTTGGAATATCTTGCTAGGTCCGTGTAAGAAAGATGATCGTGCCGCCGGTTGATAAGATTTATCTTTTTACCAATGGAAAAAATCTGTAAACGAAGAGCTTCATAACTTGGTAGTCGACATAATTGAAGATAGTTTCGTCGAAGGGTATTGGGATATGAAGGACAATGATGCTAGAGTTCATGGAAAGAAGAATAAGAATAAAGATCGGAAAGCTGATGTTATCAAACCACGGAGGAAGAAACGGAAATCGAAAGGTGATGATGAGTCAACTAATTCCATTAGGCCAAGAAACATTGATAATGAGTCGATTAAATCGAAAGGTAGAATGGAAGAGCACCGTGATAGAGAGGACAAAATATATGGTATAGTGGAATTAGTGGAACATCTCTTGAGAAGATTTGAAGAAATAGAAAAAAGTTTTTAGAGTTTGAAGGTAGAATAGAAGAAAATATTGCTAGATTTGGTCATAGTATAACTTTACTTGGAGACAGAATTGGATGTCTTCAAGATGAATTGCATGAGATGAAAGACCGCAAAGAACATGTTGAAATGGATCGATATGATGCTGATGAGGTTCAATCAAAGGCTGACACTGCACAAGATATGACTAATAAGGTATGAACTGTAATTACTTTACGGCTGACTTTAGTTTATATTATGGCTGACTTATAATTACTTTATGGCTGACTTTAGTTTATATTATGGCTGACCTAGCATCATTAATGGCTGACTGATAATTACTTTATGACTGAATTTAGTTTATATTATGGCTGACTTAGTATCAATAATGGGTGACTTATAATTACTGTATGACTAATATATGATACTCTTTCTATTACAGATTGTACCCCAGACAAAGAAAGTCATACAGCCATCAAAATCCAAGATATAGATGACGATTTTGTTATCCAGGACCTAGTACCTAGCGCGAGAAAGAATAAAAGATCATTGAGGCAAACTGCCTCGAGGATAGAGGCAGCAGATAAGAGGAAGACTGAAGCAGAGCAGAAAGAATAGGCTCAAGAGTTGAAGAAAAGGAAGGAAGAGGAAAAGAATAAGAAAGAGGAAGAGAAAAAAAGATAGGGGAAGAGGAAATATGGATAGAGGAAGAGGAAAAGAAAAAGAAAGATGAAGATGAAGATGAAGAGAAGAGAAGAAAAAGAAAGACGAAGAGAAGAGAAGAAAAAGAAAGAAAAAGATAAGAAAAAGAAGGAGGAGGAGAAGAAAAAGAAAGAGGAAGAGAAGAAAAACAAAGAAGAAGAGAAGAAAAGGAAAGAGGAAGAGAAGAAAAGGAAAGAGGAAGATAAGAAAAAGAAAAAGGCGGAGAAGAAAAAGAAAGATGAAAAGAAGAAACAAAAAGATGAAGAGGATAAAAATAATGTTGGTTATAAGAGTAAAATCGTCTTCAAGCAACCAAGAGTAGTTGGTAAGAAGAAACAAGATATTCCTCAACTGATAGATAAAAGTGATTCAGATGTGAATAAAGTAGGGGACAGTAGTGATGTTATCGACGTTACTAAGAAATTTAAGGAAGCAGATTACAAGATGTTGCCTCAACCAAAAGAAAAGACATCCCGGTCCGTAGGGAATAAGCTGAGGGCAGCAGGACTGGCAATGAAAGCAGGGAAAGATCGTGATCAAACGAATTCTCTACCTTGTCCATATGTTGGACATACATAGCAGACATGTATGAGGGAAGGGTTAATTCCTTCAGTAGCAATCTATGATCCATGTAAGGCACCTGATCCACAGAGATTAGAGGCCTTTATAGACTATCTCCAACCGTTCAGGTACGTTTAATTTAGTTGAATATTGTTGGTTTTCTACGTTTTTCCTCATTGTATAAATATATTCTAAGGTCAATTCCATCAGAAGATAAACTACCAGAAGAAATTGATTTTTACTTTGTTCTAACCACTCCGAAGGATCAATGGCCTAATGAAAATTATGGATGTTTAGGAGATGATGTAAGTAATAGCTGATTTATAACAGTCAACGGCTGATTTATTTTTTCGTTTAGCGGCTGATTTATAACTGTATCACAGCTGATTTATCTTATCGTTTAGCAGCTGATTTATAACTGTATCACAGCTGATTTATCTTATTGTTTAGTGACTGATTTATATAATTATGACGACTGCCTTATCTTCTTTTTAAAAATATACAATATACATGCGTTTATGAGGATGCTCTCTAAAAAGTCTTTGAAATATCCATTCCCTTATCACAGTACGCATATTTTGTTTATGGACCAATGATTTGTCAGTTTCTGGGCGCTGGATTATCTGCAGTACCAGATAGATCCTAGGAAGTGTAAATTCCCAGAATCTTGGTTTGATTTAGCGAATGGTCTGATTCCCAAAGATATGGTTACTAGAAAAAAGTGGTATTACGATATTGACCACTTATATATAGTGCACCAAGTGAATAAAAACCATTGGGTCGCTATGGATGTGAATTTGAAGGAGTCGGCAATAGATTGCTATGACAGCAACTTTGGGTCCTGCAACAGATGAATTAGATAGAATGATCCTCGACCAGTGTCATTTTGTCACGCGGATGGTACCTCTTTTTGAATGTGTTTATACTTTCAGATGTGAGACCACCGAGTATGGTGCCTTTTGGTTGGAGAAGGATCCAAGTAGGAGTTCCTCAGAACATAAAGTCAGGTGATTGTGGTGTGTTTCCAGTTAAGTACCTCGAGTGTCTAGTCCTTGGTATGCATTTCGATGACATATGTGACGATAACATACAACAAATAAGAGAGTGTATGGCGTCAGATCTTCTACAAGAGGCATCAAATATTTTCTCACATTTCGGTTGATGTAATGACTTATTTAAGAACGGTTGACTATCTGTATTTTAACTTAATTAACTTAGAAAATTTTGTAAACAAGTTTTGTAAACAAAATTTCGTAATTTGATGAAAATGATTATTCCGCCAAAAATCAAAATTGCCGCCTAAATTAAAATTCAAAATTTATAATTTCCGCCTAAATGACTCATTTATCAATATGCGAATTTGAGTTATGGCTGATATATCAATAAACGAATTTGAGTTATGGTTGACTTATCAATAAACGAATTTGAGTTATGACTGACTTATCAATATGCGAATTTGAGTTATGGTTGACTTATCAATAAACGAATTTGAGTTATGGCTAACTTATCAATATGCGAATTTGAGTTATGGCTGACTTATCAATATGTTAATTTGAGTTACGGCTGACTTATCAATAAACGAATTTGAGTTATAGTTGACTTATCAATAACCGAATTTGAGTTATGGCTAACTTATCAATATGCGAATTTGAGTTATGGCTGACTTAACAATAAACGAATTTGAGTTATGGTTGACTTATCAATAAACGAATTTGAGTTATGGTTGACTTATCAATAAACGAATTTGAGTTATGGCTAACTTATCAATATGCGAATTTGAGTTATGGCTGACTTAACAATAAACGAATTTGAGTTATGGTTGACTTATCAATAAACGAATTTGAGTTATGTCTGACTTATCAATAAACGAATTTAAGTTATTATTCACTTATCAATAACAAATTTGACTTGATGTCTGACTTATTAAAAATGATTTGAGTTATTATTGACTAATCAATAACAAATTTGACGTATTCAAAGAGAATAAACAGTTTATGAATCTATGACGAACAAACAACACATTACAAGTTTTGCCATTATGTCCAACATGAGCACAAAGAGAACAAGTGTGTTGTTTCCTAGGATATTTCTTCTCATGTGCTATGTCTAAACATGATTTCATACGAGATTTTTTGGCCTTCCTGGTTGTTGACAAGGAACTAGAGGTGTGCAAACTAAGTTAGCTATACGATCCGGTACAGGGAGCGCTGTATCTACATGCATGACTATGCCAGCGTAAGCATTCGTCATATAATATATCGTATAAAATGGGTCACATAGTAGGATACACAATACTTTTATACTCCGCAGCAGCGATTACATGTTCACACGGTATTTTCTCCTTGTCAAAATGACGGCAAGTACATTTTTTCTCGGCCAAGTTTACAATATGTAACGATGATCCGCATACAACTTCTATATGAACAGAATCAATCTCCTGTACATTCACAAGTCTTGCCTCCACTGACACGGTCCTGCAAATATATAAAAAATACAGTTTACCTATGAAAAAATGACGGCTAATTTAGCAATGAAGGCTGATTTATAAAAAAAATAACGGCTTACTTAACAATGAAGACTGATTTAGAACAGTATAACGGTTGACTTATCAATGAAGGCTATAACAATATAACAGCTGACTTATCAATGAAGTCTGATTTATAACAGCATAACGGCTGACTTATCAATTAAGGCTGATTTATAACAGCATAACGGTTGACTTATAAAACAAGTTACCTCTAACAATTTTTTAACAGCACGTGTGAGTGTGGTCCTCATCGACCTTGCATCCTGGAATCGCTCAGCAAACCACCTCATTATCATTGACCTAATCGATTGCAAAAGTCGAATAATAAGGTAATCCCTAGTTTTTGAAAGTACCTTGTTCATCGATCTGCAATATTTATGGTCATCAAGTTATATCTCTCGCCTGGAAAATGAACTCGTGCCCACATCCGTACATTGGCTCTCTGAAGGTATCCATGAAGGTCAGGATTAAGGGTTGCAATATCATCGAAAGTAGCCTAAAAATCATCCATTCTATAACAATTGGAAGCTTTCTTCACAAGGCGAAAATGACTTCTACCTTTGTACCGTACCAAGATATTCTTATACAAATGATATGTACAAATTCCATGAGCCGCGAGAGAATATATTATTCCAATTATTTTCCCTATCGATTTATGCCTATCCGATATGATTGCAAGAGCCTTATCGTCAGGAATAATAATCTTTAGTTGGGAAAGAAATCATTGCCAACATTCATCATTTTCAGTGTCAACCACACCGAAGGTTATAGGAAAAATTTGGAAGTTACCATCTTGAGGTAATACAGTGAGGAGCATCCCTTTGTATTTTTCATGTAGAAATGTATCATCGATAATGACTACTTTACGCATGTATGGTAATCCACTCACGCTCGCTCCAAAAACAAGAAATAGATATTTGAATGTCGATTCTACGTCAAGTTGAAGGTGGGTTACCGTACCCGAGTTTGTCTTAGGTAACATATACAAGAAAGAAGGCAAGTCTTCAAACCACTTTTGAAGATTGGCCGTATTAAGCTGCCTCGCAAATTTTAATGTCCTGTGAGACTTCCAATAATCCATTATACAGAAAGATAAATCAGTCGTATAAGAATATAAGTCAGCCACATGAAAAGATAAGTCAGCGGTTGATGAAAAGATAAGCCAGCCAATAAATAATGTCTTGCATTACCTTGATACCAAATTGCTTGTTGATAGCTATTCCGACATGCCTAGAAAGAACCATTGGATCAATGTCACCAATGAAATCTCTGTATAAGACTCCTAAAACATCTGGCGTTGCTTGTCAAGATCGTGCAGAACGCTCAGTTATAGAACATGTGTGTTCTGAATCAAATTTACGAACATAAAACTCTGGAGAATCTCCATATGTAGATGCACGAACTTTCCAGCTACATCCATCTACCCAACATCTAACAATGAACAATTCCGGAGTTGATATTGAGACATCAAAATCGAATCTACCCCTATCCAAAATAAGTTTCAGTCGTTTCTCTAAATCTTTTTATTGTCGTAGTGTTGTCCGACGGCGAGATTTAACGATGACATCTCCAAATCCCGGACAACATTATAGGTGTTCAATTCTTGTATAACAACATTTTGAGATCTCTTTTTAGGAGGCAAAGTTGGTGAATCTTCATCTGTATCAAGTTTTCCTAATAAACTAAAGTTATCATCATCAGATGACGCACCATCAGGATCGTCGAAAATATCAAATCTGGTGTCGAACTCGTTATCTTCTTCTTCTTCATCTTCATCTTCTTCGCCGTCGAAGCTCCCCGTATCTTTTTCTTCTCGTATCACCCCAAATTCGGCTTCTAAATCATCATAATCACTAGACGGACATTTCAGCTTCTCATTCAAATTCTCCTGTTGAATAACTTCACTAACATCGATCTCGATAAATTCTACACATAGACGTATTTTGTTGGTTTTACTCATGGTCAAAAAGCTTTGGAGCTGCCGAATATTACAGACATAAACTGGAGGAGTATCTTGCGATAACTTTTTCATAGGCTTGTTTCCAAACATGTAGCTCAGCTGAAGCTTACTCCGCGAATCCAATCTGTAGTCCTCCAATATCATATCTACTAAACAGCTCAAACTTATTTGTTCGTTACATCTATAACTTTGAATCCTCTCTGGTCGGGATTGAATGTGTAGGATCCATCGAAGATGAAGAAGAAAAAAATGAAAAAGACAAGAAGTATAGACGAAGCACGGAGCAATGAAGATGAACCCTAAATCCCTAAACATGAACCCCTAAATCCGACGTGTTATTTCATAAGATCTGACGTAATTATTTTCTCGTTTACATTGAAACCAGCCGCTAAATAAATGTGTAAGGCAGCCATTCCAAATAAGCCATGAAACAATATTATAAGTCATTCATAACTAAATATACTATTTGAGTAATTATAGAAAATTATGAAATCAGCCATGATAAAACTTAAATCTGCTTGAAAATATAAGTCAGCGGATAGAGTGAGTAAATCAGCCGTTAAACGCATACTATTACAGTAATTATCGATTAATTGTTTAATCAGTCATAACTAATTCAAAATCAGCCGTGTGACCACTGATTTAACATTTCTCAGCCACTAAAGCTCTTTGAAATCAACCAGAAAATATTAAATCAGTTACTTAAGTCAGCCGAAACTTGATAACTTAGTCATATCATAGGAACAAGTCAGCTAAAATTATCTTAAATCGGCCGCAGTTTTTTAAGTCAGCCATTACTTATATTTGTAAGTCAGCCGATTTCTCGTAAGTCAACCATAACATTCAGGTAATAAGTTAGCCATTTACATAAGTCATCCAGATTTCTTGATAGTCAGCCATAACGAGAGCGATAAATTTTTGCGGTAGGCTTAACTAATAAATGTCAGCCTTCTTGTAATTATATTTTTGTTAATACATAATTTTAAAGGTATTTTGGAGATGAAAAACATTACAGTAATAAAAACAATTTGCACTAATATATATCATTTCAATAAACCACCCTTGTTTTTATCATGAATATAATACTTTATCTTGAGGGTGCTCCATATTCTTTAGTTGGACTCGTTGCCAATACGGGTGGCAAAGCATTTACATGTACAAGTCTCCAAAAATATTCTATATCTAGCAAATACAATATGCTTGGAAATCTAAATAACATGAAATTAAAGAAAGAGAAACTAATAAACCGATCTCTTACTTGAGAAAATTCATAAAATATTGGAAAGTCTCATCCAAACCAAAGAAGATTTAGTCATTGCTATAACAGTTGTAAATATTATGTTACATAGACTTACCCGAAATAGAACTATCTAAAAGTGAAATGAATCGAAGAAAAAAAAAACTAAAGTCGTCATACTTGTTCTTCTTTTACTTTCTGCAATTATTTTGATTAAATACATTGTCCACTCACTTATGGTTTGTAAAACTGTGAGTTGATCACATAACGGTAACGTTCCCAATTCAATTTCATTTCCACTTTTGTAGGAAGTAAGATCATCCAAATGTATTTCTCTATTTTCTTTTCTAAAATAGAATAAAACTAGAGTACAATTTCTCTCCAATGTTTTATTTTATTTTAGAGTTAGTTTATTTTATTGAGAAAAAATATAGAAAAATAGAGTTACTCTATATATAGAGTAATATTAATTCACTCTATGATATAGAGTCGGTTGGAGTAAAAATTATTTTATAATAGAGTTTGAAGGTAAAAAATAGAATAAAGTTAGTTACACCACATCTATTTAAGAACCATAAACAAATAAAAGGCAGATATTATGATGTATTTTTGCAAAAACAGAGTGTTCTTAGCTTTCAAGAGGGACCGGCAAATCAATATATTTGCCTGAGAAAATTATTTTGTGATTTCTATAAGACAAGATTTTGTGCCTGTATAATGTTGCAAGAATATTAACAACTTTGAAAAATACCTTTCACATATAAATTTTGAAATTTAACTTCGATACAAAATTTTGAGGAAAAAAAAACTTGAGGGTAGTAAAAATGTTTTAATAGACATGTATAATTAAATGGGTTGCTTCTAATTTTCTCCATTGCATTAAATTCAGATTTGCTTGTCACTAAGCTGAGAAACGTGAGGATATTTTGTAAGAAACAGAACATGACATAACGATCTATTTCATTCTTTAGCTGTTGTTTCAGACTAAAGTTGGTGTGACACTAAAAACCCATTTTTACAAGATACAAGCTAAGGTTCTCGAAGACAGCCTCCGGGTAGTAGAAACCGAAAGCGAGCTGCATTCTGAATCAAAAACGCAGGTAGATGTACAGCAGAGGCAGAAGGCGGTATAGGACCGATCTTGCTAATCAATTCTTTGAAGCTATACTTTTCCGGAAGCATGTCAAAGAGATCATAACCTTTACAGATAAGTCTTTGTATCCTCGAGTAATCCAAGAACTCTTTACGAGTGACTCTATCCGCATGACTATAACCCTTCATCTTAAAAACGAATTCATTAAGACGTCTGAAACAGAAGCTGCAATGCCACCCTGCATCTGATAATATCAAGTCTGTTTGTCTAGAGTGTCGGTATTGAGTCCATTTACTGCTGTATATATGAACAGATGCTCTCCAACTACTGTAATCAACCGGGAATTCAAAGGAATACATGTATTCCCTCATCTCTAAATGCATTACATTCGGTATTTCGTCGCACCATTGTAGTAATTTCACAGTATGAGGACTCGGAATCTCGTCTGCATCTGACATTATAACCGCATCTCCATTTGCTATATCGGCTTCTTTAAGCAACCAATTCATCACAACCCGTTGTTGCCCTTCAAGCAGAAACGGATCCTCGTATGGCTGCCCCTTAGAACGTTTTCTCCCAGGAAACACTCCATGTACTACTTTTCCCTCTGCAAACGCGAATCTCTCCTTGTTTGAATCAAAGAAAAGAGGCTTTGGGATTCCTGTGAAAGTAGTATTCGACTCCAAGATCACAAACTTGGAAACAAAAGGATCCAATTCGCGCCATCTAAGTTCAAGAAGATCAAGCTCATTGCTAAAGATAATAGCATCAAAAACTCGCCTAGGTTCTAACCGCGGTGACCAACCATGAAGTTCACAAAGATGTGCCATGGAAACATTTTCAGCGTAGTAATGTGGTATTCGTTTAAAAGGTGGTGGCGGTTTATCCCAAAGAGGACGGCAAAAATATGATATGGTTTGAAAATTTGTAAAGATACCAAACAAACAGGTCAAGAGAAGTATAAGCAGCGTTGGAAATAGAAGTTTCCAGCGCGATTTTCGTAAATATCGAGTTGTCATCTATTATGGTTTATGAACTCACAACCTCATTTTAAACCTGCATAGAAGGAAAAAAACATTATTGCTAAAAATATCAAATTAAGCTAATCATTAAATCACAATAAAAGCTGAATTAGACCAATGTTGAAGCAATTAATGGCGAAATTGGTGAAAAAGATATAAAATTTTTGCATACTCTTCATTCTGATTCGTTTCTTCAGACCAAAGGCTAATATCAAAAGTTGTATAATTAAGATTCATAACAAATCGATTTTTTTTATATATGTATACATAAGAAATTGAATTGTTGAATGAGTGAGTGCAACAATAATCTAATGAAAATTTGAAAACTAAAAACAATGTGCAAAAAAGGAAAACATAATGAGAAGTGAAGATACCTTCAATTCAGATTTCTCGAGCTTCCTTCAGATTTAGCAGATTTTTCACACTGTTTTAGTTTCAAATTGAAGTATAAAATCAGATCAAAATTATAGGCGAGATCTGTTTTAGCGCTTTTTTTGTTGGCGTAAAAAAAATATTTAAGTATGGTTTTGCCAAATCAAGAAGACGGAAGCCATTTTGTTTCGGTGGTGTTTTTATCGGAGCTCTCACGCTATAAAAAGTAACGCCTTTTCGGGAATGTAAATCGACAAGCTCCAAAGCTATGCCATAGATATTATTATAGAAAAAAAATAGTTAAAACTTATCCAAAATTAGAGAAGAGTAATTATAATATGTTTGTGAAGTATTTATTATAATAGATGAGATATTATATATATACTGATGTGTATGTATTTTATATATTATATTATAAGTGGAGAATTGTAAGAAAATACATATTACTAGAAAGTGTATAATTTTTTTTTGTATAATTTTATTTATAGTTATATCCACTTATTTAAAAAACCATAAATAAGTATTTATATAAATGTTAAGGCGGTAAAAACATATCGTTAGAAAATAAGTCGTTAAAATAAAATAATAAAATAATATATGATGGATGATTATATTTATAACACTCTTTCTTAGTTATTTATTTGTACTGATATATTAAGTACTATTTCGTTAAAACAATTATCATGAAAAATCTTATAAGATAAAAAAATATGACAAAGAAAAAGAACGCAAACTCTCCCTGGAAATATTGGATTTAATTTATCATTCATAAATCTCTTAAATGATGTATTCTGATATTGTGAACATGTTTTTGAATGTTGTAGTGAGAAACGCCTTCATGAATAAATCATCTTTATTGTAGGTAGATAGATCGTATTGGATATATATATCTTGATTCTTCTTGAGCTCTCATATATAAGAAATTAATCTTGGGAGAATATATTTTGTTCTTTTGTTCTCAATATAACATTTTTTAGTTGTGCGACACAAGCAAATTATCATCAAATAATTTTGTTGGCTCATTATTAATGACTACTTTCCTTGATTCGTGTATATGTTGAGTTATTGATTTGAATCACACACATTCTCTACATGTTTCATGAAATGCAATAGTTTCTGCATGATTCGATGATGTTTCAACTAAAGTCTGTTTTTGGGAATGCCAAAAGAGTGCATTAACACTAACTGTGAAAACATATCCAATTTGGGATCAGACTTTATGTGGATCTGATAAATATGTTTCATCTGTAAAATCAACTAAAACAAAGTTAGAGTTTATTGGATAAAATAATCCTAAATTAGTCATTCCATGAATATAACAGAAATATGTTTAATTCTATTCTGTTGTATATGCGTGGACTGAACTATATCTTGCAAGTGGACTTGTAGCTGAGTCGATTTATCTATGTAAAAACGTTTTAAGACCCTTTTGTATAATTTGATTGATGTATGAAATTTTTTTCTTAGAGATATTTTATCTAGAGCCCAAGACAAAATTTTGTCTGTCTAAGGTCTTTTATTTCAAACTTTTTCATATGAATATTTGCATCATTTATTCCCTTTTGAATCTCAATAATGTTCAGGTCATCAACATATACAACAATAATCCCAAATCCGGTTAAAGATTTTTTTTCTAAAAATACTAGGGCATATCGCATTATTGAGATATCATTTACTCTATAAATATTCACGTAAACGATTATTCCACATATGTTCATATTACTTTTATCCATAACATGATTGATATAATTTGACTGCACATGTCTCTTTAAACTTTGAATTTAATGCTTTAAGCACTTTTAATCATTCTGAAATTTGATGTATATATTATTATCAAGTAATTTATGAAGATATGATGTAACTATGTCTATTAAATACATTTCAAGATTTTTAGAAGCTGTTAAGCACATCAAAAAACATTTATAACAGGATAATATGTTTCTTTATAATCAATTTTCGGTATTTGAGAACAACAGATCAATTTCTTTCTCATATACATTTCTCGGTTGAAATGTATTCTCATATACATATCTTATAATAGCTAATTTTTAATTATTTTTAAATATAAAATTGGTACAATTAATAAAAATCCTTCAGATTTTTAATTTATTACCCACAAAACCTGTAACATTTATTTGGATTCCGTTAATTCAAAGTAAGCCCAACACTTAACCCAGTACCTAAACTTAATTGAATCTTTCCCAAAAATAATCTGATGTCAGTAAAAAAAAGATCGATCAAATCGATCAAAATCAATGTTAGTCATTTTTCACTCTCTCTCTCTCTCTCTTTTTTCTAACTTGTTCTTCACCCAGAAACTCCAATTCTTTCTAATTCCAGATTCTTCTTCCTCTTTCGAACGTCTATTCTTCTTTTTGTCATCTTTCTTTCACGAGTTATTCTTGGTCATCAACAAACATGGTTATTCCTCTTCATATTCTGATTTTTTCCACTGCTAACTATAATTTTTGTTCATCCAACATCCTCAATAAGGTTTGTCTGTTCTCTTTTGAACCTAAATTTCAGAAATTAAAGTTTTACAAAAAGTTAGGTTTTGGGAAAAATATAAAATTTACAACGATATATTAATCAGAGTTAAACAATTATGAATTAGAGTTTATTAGTAACAAATTATGTTATTTATAGAAAAATTTAGGGATACAAAAATAGAAAGTCAAAAACTTTATTTATTTTGAATCATTTATAAATAGGACAGAATCTGGTGTTATATCTTATTATGCAAATATAATTTAGGGCGGAGTCTGGATCTGAATTTTGGTTTGAAATTGGGTCTTCATTTGATATAAGTTTTCTGCTTGTTTTAGTTGTGATTTTTGTTTAATTGCAGATACAACTAGGTAAACTTGGTACAATTGTTTACTAAAATGACACTTGTAGAGAGTTAAGGCTAATGGTAAGCATGACCAGCAATCAAACTAACCTACTAGTTACTATAAAAATCAGAAGACTACACGTATACATCCAAGATATTATATGGTTAAAAGTTGAATCTTGTATTTGGTTGAATGTTAAACTTACCTTTTTACAAAAATTATTAGTCAGAATAACTATCATAATTATAAATTTCTACACAAATAAATTAAAAATTAAATTTAACTTAATATTGTAATTAAATATTAACTAATATTATTTTTAATGTTAATTGTAAAAATTTAATGTTAATTGTTAAACTAATAGTTATAGTTAATGTAAAGTTATTATCAATTTATAATATTAGTTAATTTAAAATTTAATAGTTAATTTAATGTTAAAATTTTCATTTAAATGTTATTTTTAATGTCAATTGCTAAATTTTATTGTTAATTGCTAAAGTTTAATTTTAATTTTAACGTTAATTATTAAATTAATTTTTAATTTCGAAATTTTATTATATTTTCTAAATTTTGATATTAATTATTGGGTTTAATGTTAAATTTCAAATTTTAATGTTAATATTAATTTATTATTAATTGTTATATTTTAATTTTAGTTATTAGTTTTAATTTAATTTATTTATTTTAAAGTTCATCAAATTTTAATTTTAGTTTTAATATTTAATTTTAATTATTTATTTTAAATCTTTGTTAACTTTATTTAGTTTTAAATAATGTTTTTAAAATTAATTTTTATTCATTTAGAAGAAAATCAATTAAGAAAGTACATGGAACCGGTTAATCATTTCTAGGATCAAGAAAGTGTCTAGGATGCGACAAAAATGACAGAGCTGACATATATTATCGGACACATCTTTGTACTGATTTAAAAATATTTTCTACATATTTTTATAGTTGTATCATTCGTTTTACATTGAAGGTTTTAGTTTTTATTATTTTACCAAGCTTAGCTTAATTTTTATAGTTGTTTTTGATTCAATAAGTTTAAAAAGTTAATTTCAAATAGTTTTATATAAATATATTTGTGAAAAAATGAATTTCATATTTTTGTCTATTTGAAGTGGTTTATATACAAAGTAATTATACTAGTATAAGAGAAATGTTGGTAAAGTATGATATTATGTAAATAATTTTAAATTTTTAATAAATTTTCAATATTTATCATTTCTTCTTTATATGTTATTGATAGTAATAAACACAAAATAAATAGTTGTAAAACTAAAATAAATAAAGTAAAAATCAAATTATACATAGTTGTACTGATAAGTTTTCTCTATTTGTACCCTAAGAGGTAATAAAACAAACATGTATTCAAATAACATATAATCAAACATAAATCAACATCAAATAAGGACAATTAAGAAGAGAAATTAGTCACACTAATGAGATTTTTGAAATATGCATAAACATATTTGGGAAACCCGGACTTGAAGAATGGCGAAGAATCTAAGTCCAATAGTCCTAACAAACGTCCTGATCATAATCAGAATACTCAAACAAATAGTGGCAATGATCACCATTATAATACGGGAGAGACTACCGGTATGAGTGATAATGAAAGGACTAAGAATAGTGGTACAAGTCATACTGAGGAACCTAGTATAGAGAAGACTCCAACAGAAACAAGTGTGTCTATGAAACCATCATTAACAAACATGAAGGTTCAATTAGATAATGAGAAAAGTGAGGATTATAAATCTTGTGAAAGAAAAGAGGAAGATGTACCTCAAAGAATCATCAGAATAAGTACAAGGCTTAATAAATTGATCGTTAGAAGAAGTGAGAGACTCAGGTCCTCCCAGGTCTATTATAACAAAAAGTCTTGGCTCATCCAATCCAAGCTGAGTGTTTTTTGGCCTTTATCCATCAGATCATCAAGCATTCATTACTAAGTTTGATCAACATTGGATTCCTCAAACCTGTGAAGAAGCTAAGGAAAGTAAAGAATGGATGAACGCGATGGATGAGGAAATTGGTGCTATGACTCGTAATCACACTTGGTATGAATCTGAACTTCCTCCTGATAGAAGAACAGTGAGCTCTAGATGGATCTTTACCATCAAGTAGTTAAGCAATAGCAAGATTGAATGCTATAAAGCAAGATTAGTAGCAATGGGCTTCACTCAAGCACATGGAAAGGATTAAAAGGAGGCATTTGCCCCAGTTGTCAAACTTCATACAGTGAGAGTGGTTTTTTCTATGGCTACTAATCTATCTTGGGAATTATGACAAATGGATGTCAAGAGCGCTTTCCTCCAAGGAGAACTTGAAGAAGAAGTGTACATGACTCCACCACCTGGATTAAAAGATTCCATTGCTACTGGGAAATTTTAAGACTAAAAAGGCAATATATGGCTTGAAGCAATCACCTAGAGCATGATATCATAAGTTAAGCTACACAATCAAAGGAAATGGTTTTCAAAAATGTGAAGCGGGTCATTCTCTATTCACCTTAAATTTTTTAAGGCATTGTAGTGGTTCTAATATATGTTGATGATCTTATCATCTTTGGAGATGATAAGGAAGGTATCCAAAACACTAAACTCTTCCTCAAATGTAATTTTGTTATTAAAGACCTTGGTGAACTAAAATACTTCTTAGGAATTGAAGTTTGCCATTCTCCGGAAGGCTTGTTTGTTTCTCAAAAAAATACACTCTAGATTTGTTAAAAGAAACAGGTAAGCTTGGATCTAAACCAGCAAAGACACCGTAAGAATATGGCTACAAGGTCAGGAGAAAGGGGGAGAAGGACAAGAATAAAAAAGATCCCCTAGATGAGCCATATGAAAATGCTCCACAATATCGAAGACTAGGTAAGCTCATTTATTTAACTATTACAAGACATGACTTGTGTTATGCCATTTTCTAAAAATTTCCGCCTAGCTCCGATTATATCCCGCCTAGTCGCTAGACCCACCCTCGCCGCCTCGATTAATGACTAATCCCTCAAAAAAGTCAGTCAACCGATTACTCCCAGCCTAATCCGATTAATCTCCGCCTAATCCGATTATTTTCCGCTTAATTATCTATAATCTAATTATTTTTAAATTTTCAGGTATAAAATTTATTTTTTGTTATACAAATATTTATATTGAGAGTTTGTGATGTTTATAATAAATTATGTTAAAAATATAATTAAAAATTATAAAATAAATCATTAATACTATATTTTCATGTATTTACTATAATTTTTTAAAAACATATTATTTATAAGTTTAATATAATAGATAAATATATTTTTAAAATATTAAAATAACCTAAAACTAATTCCCGATTAATCCCCGTTTACTCCCCGATTAATCCCTTAGGCGCTAGACCCACTCTCGCCGCCCGACTAGCGCATAGCTAGTTTTACAGCATTGGTGTTATGCTGTGAATCAGGTTAGTCAATACATGAAAGAACCTACAGTAAATCATTGGAACATGGTGGAATGAATCCTAAGATATCTTAAAGGAAGCGCAGAACAAGGAATCTGGATGGGAAGAAATAGAAATACCAAGATAGTTAGATATTGTGATTCAGATTACGCTGGTGATACAGAAGATAGGAAGTCAACTATTTTCATTAAGAGGGAAGAAGGGTTCCCTCTTTTTCTTCACTATTGTTTTATCCCGTGAGGTTTTTCAATATTGAGGTTTTTAATAAGGTGACGGTTCATGGATGTCCAAGCTCAGGCTTGCCATACTAGGCTAAGTTTAAGGGGGAGTATTGATCATAAGAAGAGAAATGAACATTGTGCAGCTTGAGATTCCTGGGTGAGAGAGTTACCAAGAGTTTTACCTTTAGTTAAAAGCAAAGAAGGTTTTACTAAGTTACTCTAGAAATTACTAAAGGTTACTTAAGTAATATTTTAGTAGAAGCTATCCAAGAAAAGAAACATCACGTGGGAATATACATTCAGATCCACAGTATGGTCAAATATGCCTTAATTCAAATTTATATCTTTGTACAATATGTACGTTGGGCAGAGCTGCATGCAGTCTTATTATCTCATGTGAGATAGCTATTTGTCCTCTTGTATAAACATCCCAACCTATTTTTCGATAATAATATTCTCATAAATATTAATATTATTCAATGTTTTAAAACTCGCTAGGCGCTAGTCGGGCGGCAAGGGTGGGTCTAGCGGCAAGGGTGGGTCTAGCGCCTAGGGGATTAATCGGGGATTAGTTTTAGGTTATTTTAATATTTTTAAAATATATTTATCCATTATATTAAACTTTTAAATAATATTTTTAAAAAAATTATATTAAATACATAAAAATATAGTATTAATAATTTATTTTATGATTTTTATTTATAATTTTAACATAATTTATTATAAAACATTACAAACTCTCAATATAAATATCTGAATAACGAAAACAAAATTTTGTTATACTTAAAATTTTAAAAATAATTGGATTATAGATGATTATGCGGAAAATAATCGGATTAGGCAGAGATTAATCGGATTAGGCAGAGAGTAATCGGTTAACTGACTTTTTCGAAGGATTAGTCATTAATCGAGGCGGCGAGGGTGGATCTAGCGACTAAGCGGGGTGTAATCGGAGCTAGGCGGGGATTTTTATAACATAGATATTATCTAGCACAAACAGAATTAAACAATTTTTAAAAAACCACATTTAATTAGTTAACTCAATAAACTCACAAGTGTATGACAAACCATCACCATAAGTGGTCTCACGAGTGTATGAAAAATCATCACTATTAGACAATAACAATAATAAAATAAAATAAAATAATAACAACTCCGATATGTCATCTTCTTTCCGCAGTCTTGGTCCCACGAGCTCCATCAAGCTAAAATTTATTGCATCATTATGAAGAGATACATAAGTATTTAATAAATACTGAGTGAGACGAGTAACCTGTCTCAGAGCTATACACACATGCCAGCAAATAGTTTATAAGCATAATACATATGCTTATAGAATACAACAACCAACAATTCAACAACTTCATAATACATAACAGTTTTTTTGCAATTTAATCCACAACAATTTAATTCAGCATAAATATCAAATCAACAAACTCAGCAAATCACTCCATCAACATACAACACATAACTCAAGCAAAATATATTATACTATGAACAATTCGGAAAACCCAGATAAGCCACGGTACTGCACTCACCTTAGCATTTTCGCCGTCTCCTGACAACACACATTTCAACCTTATAAGATCTAAACTCTCTGGAACTGTTAGGATTTCCTAGAGGTCAAACCAATATAATCATAACCTTATTTTCTCCTTTTTTAACCAATCATATCCACAAAACAATATTATATCTAAATTAAGAAAATCTGGAAAATAACAGAAACAATCATCCTCTAAGAAAGGATCACGAATCGAAATCTAACCGTTCATTTTTTACTCTCACCGTTAAAATCAACTACTAGATGTACTGAAGTTATCACTAAAGTTTCATGATGATCTGACCACCGATGAACTCGCGATCTCTCTTTGACTGCATGTTGGTCCAAATCGCATCTAAAACAGAATACTTCGCTAAAATGCACATAACTTTTAAAATACTACTTCAAATCCAAATCTGCAAAGTGAAACAACTACTTCTGAGGCTTAGCTAAACTTCCGTAAATTTTCGTTACTTTTGAAAATGATTTACTTGGTCGAATCTCTTTTATACCATGCCTTAGTAATTCTGTCTGCATCTCCAAAGACTTAGCTTTCTCCCATCTCTCTTTTCAAACTAGGTGGCCACGAAATTTTTAGAGAAAATGAAGGGTTTCAGCACTTAACTTGGTCTAGGGTTTTCTTGTTTTCCCAAAATTGTAATAAAGTCCCTCAACTTTCTAATATTTGCAAATTTTCCCTGTAATTGCTGATCTTATCAAACTAGCCCATATTATTTTATGATCCAACATCAACAACCAAAAAAACTCTTCAATTCTCTATTTTAACACCTCATATTTGTATTTACTTTTAAATAAAATCCATAAAACTCAGCTCGTTATTTCAATAAAATAAATTATTTCCATTTCTGATAGAAGGATGTTACAAGTCTCCTCCACTAAAATAGATTCGTCCTCGAATCTGTGAACTCCAAACCTCTCGTAAAAAGGACCTAACTACGAATCATACATCAGTTTTTTCTCTTTTGGAAATTACCAATGTTTACAGATAAACCACTAAATTCACTCACCAGTGAATTTATGGACTTTACATCGGTTCAGAATTCGTATCCTCACTCTTATAACCAGCTATCTTTTGAGTGACATATAATCCACCCTTCAAGAGAATTAGTTATTCCCTTTCAGCAACCAAAAACTATCGCAGCCCTCAAATTCATCACCACCCAGAATATTAGTTATAACCAACAAATTTTTGAATAAGTCGATCAGATTAGGATCGATCGTTCCCCTATACTCAACATGATCCCGGCGGCTACCCCCAATCAATAGCTTATCACACTCTAGAAGCAGTTCAGCTCTATATACCTCCACAACCACAACACAGGTTATCATAGACTAACACCAACAAAACGACTTTATTGTAACTCCACGATTAATGGCACAACTCAGCATAGCTTTCACCGCTAACGGAAAAATAAACATAGTCTTTCTACTATCTACACAACACAGCATAGCCTTTCGGCTATCAGCACAACACAACATAACCTTTATGCTATCAGCACAGTACATCAGTCTTTCTGCTATCAGCACAACACATCATTGTCTATACTTGATTTAAATACTCCCAAAATAGACACCACAAGACCCCACTTGGTTTGAATGAATATGCGCCGACCGGATCTCTGGAACAGCTCAGCACAATAAGAATAACGAAGCATCTCAGAGTTCAGTGTGACTCGATCATCTAAGTCCAACAAGATCGTAAGATCTCAAGTGGCTTACCGAAACAGCATCAGGAATCACACAGAAATCTGACCGGTAAACACCACACAACAATGAGATTCCACAACACGGAACCCCATCAACCAGCATTAGGACAATGTCCTAACCAGCCAAACCAAGTATAGGATCAACACAATATGAGCCCTACAGCCAAACCAAGTATAAACAATAACAGCATGCACTACATATTCAATAAAAATATCCGCCTTATTATTGGATATCACTGAAAAATACTTCGTTTAGTAATGCCAGCAATGACACCAGTACAATAGCTTCAACATCAAGAATGTGAATATAAACACTGCTACACACCAACATATGTGACTTCAGATAAGTTGCCAATGTGTCAAACCACTTGGAAATTTTGCATTTCATCTTAGCTTCAGGTTCTCAAGTTTCCCGCTCAACCCCATTGCAATCCGATAAGACATTCATTTCCAGAACTTTTTCCGATTGATCATTCAGACTCTGTGAACTAGCACCTCCAAAGGCCTTGCTTTTACAACCAT
The DNA here is from genome assembly GCA_963854855.1 of Nasturtium officinale. Lineage (NCBI taxonomy): Eukaryota > Viridiplantae > Streptophyta > Magnoliopsida > Brassicales > Brassicaceae > Nasturtium > Nasturtium officinale. The sequence goes on along the minus strand of OY978502.1, from coordinate 10,663,115 downwards.
TCTCAGTAAGATGTCAGATGGAATCTCATCCATCACCTGATCATCTCAATGTAGACATTTCTTCAGCATCGACACATGAAATCCTTTATGAAATGCCCTCCTCACATCCAATAACTCCATCTTATAAGCAATCGGCCCAACCCGCTCCAAAATAATAACAAGATCTATATACCGAGGATTCAGCTTAGTCTCAGAATACACATGTTCAGTCTTGTCAGCATGGCCATCTTCAGATAGACCATATCCCCCAACTGCAAATTCCAACTTCTTTCTATGCTTATCAGTGTAGCTTTTATATCTTTTGTGGTTCTTATATATTTAGCTTAACCATACGGATCACTTCTGTAGTCTCATGTACAAAATCAGACAGCAACCTCATGTCCCCACTTGAGTTCTCTATCATGGTGTCTTGTATGACTTACAATAGAAAATCTCAATAGAACGACACCGATAATAGCATGGTAGTTAATGTTTTATGCAAACTCTACTAAACTCAAGTGATCAAACTAATGACCACTCCTAAAAGAGCACAGACAACCTCAACAAAACTTCCCATTAAAGTATCATGCTCAACTCTCATTCCCATAATCACATAACATGATCCATGCTTAAAAGGATCTCAACACCCTTTTCATAAACTCCAACTGCACACATTCCTCTTAAGGCATCAGCAACGAGATTAACCTTAACAAAATAATAAGCTATCTCAGATCAAAATCACCAACCAACTCCAACTACCTCTACAGCCCCAAATCCAGCTCAGTTTAAGCTTCAAGAACTCAGTTTGTTCCTTAAGCTTAACAACCTAGATCATTCATGATCTTTTCGTTGGAATACTTAGAGCACATCTAGCTCGCACCACGTGCTTACTTCCAGTAACAACTTTGATTATACTCAATAAAAGCTCTTCTCAATTCGTGAATAACTTTCTTTTTCAAGTACCTTTTTTAGGAAATTTTCCTAGGCAATCTTCCTTTTAGGAACTCCCTAGTACACTTCTCTTAAAAACCTATAAATACTCTCTGCTCTTAAAATATCTAAGACATTTGGCAACACTTTCGTTTGAATCACAAGCCCGTAATCACAACCCTTCTCTAGTGGGATTGATCACACAACTACTGTGCAAAACATCATAGGTCTAATAAGTCATAGCGAGACTCACTACATCCAACTTATGTCATGAATCCTGATTCTTGAAAAAATAATGAATCCTTCTTGATATAACAGCTTTATAACTTACCTCGCTCCGTTAGATTTTAGCGACGAGATAACTTACAAATATTTGTTCACTACCTAACACGATGCACTAAAAAAAATTCTTACCATCTTTAATCTTTACCAAAATCAAGTTGTCCAGCTTGCAACACCAAACTAACACACTTATGGTTCAGACTCCCAAGACTTCCTCTGAACTCCTCCAGAATAATCTAGAACATTCAAGAACTCTTTCAAAATTTCCAAAACCATTCCTGGCTACCTAGCTCTTCGTGGTTCCATAGAAGCTTGGTTAGGTACCATAGTAGATAATTGCTCCAGCAATTAAGCCAACAAATCCAACATCGCCCCTAATTGGTTTTGATCTCTTTGTTATACCACTCATGACACATAATAAATATTTTCTGGTGAAACTCCACCAACAGCTTTCGCGTTAAAACTACAACTACACATATTGCTATGCTCAGATCTCCACCAATGGGTTCTTAACTTTCACTTGCTCAACCGTCTCACTCCCAACTACACTCTCCATAGATTCTCCAATGGCACTCAAATTAATTTGATCGACGCAGTTCTAACCACAAATAATTCTGTCACACCGAAACCCTTGCGAGATTGTGATCGATAAGTCTAAAACCAAAAGAAAAAAGCATATGTTCTAGCCCAGATCGATCTATCTAGTTGGATCCAATAATCACTTCAGTTATATCGATTTCCTGATCACCACTTGACCATACTTCTTCCAGAAAATTCTTAATTCCTTAACCACATCCTTTGACTAAACTTCCAGCACCACCACAAAAGTAACCTGGTTTTCACCAGTACTTTCAGCACAGCTTAGTCCTTGATCATGAAATTGTTGATTTTAGAGGTTTAGAAAGAGATAAGGATGGAGATGAGAGAATTGGCGTAATAAGGAAGAGAAAGATTGCTGAATATTTCTTCTTATTCACACACACTTCTTTACAAGAGATTACATGTATTTATAGACTTTTTACATTGAAATGAAGAAGAATCAAGGAAGAGGAGAGGAGGGGCGTGAAGAAGGGAAGAGAGATGGGTGAGCTGCTCCAATAGTCTTGTTGCACCATGCCCTGCTCTGACGCGCACCATGCCCTGCTCTGATGCGCCCATGCTTGTGCCCATACCTCTCTTTGCTTCCTCACTTAGTTTAGTTAGATTGTCTAGTTGAGATCCAACAGCTTCCTTTTCTTCTAGTTCCTTCTCAACTAGTTCTCCTTCTAGTTTCTTCACAACTAGTTCTCTTTTTCCTTCCCTCCTTCTCTTAAGTTTGAATTATTCTTCTTCTTGAGATCACATATTTCAACACTCCCCCTCAAGATTGGTCGGTGAAGATCCTTTAGACCGATCTTGCCATGTATGTGATCCCCAATGATAGAGGATGTTGCCTTGGTGAAGATATCCGCTAGCTGTTCCCCACTTGCTACAAATGCGGGTTTGATGATTCCTTCTTGAATCTTTCCCCTCACAAAGTGACAATCCACTTCTATATGCTTGGTCCTTTCATGGAATACCGGATTGGATGCTATATGTATTGCAGCTTGATTATCACAATACAACAGCATCTCCTCAGCCTCATGTATTCCAAGATCTTCTAGGAATGCCTTCACCCATATCAATTCTTTTGTCACCTCCTTCATAGCCCTATACTCGGCTTCAGCACTTGATAAGGCTATAACTTTCTGCTTCTTACTTCTCCAAGTGACTAGATTACCTCCCACAAAGGTACAAAAACCGGATGTGGACTTTCTATCTTGCTTATCTCCAGCTCAATCCGCATCACAATATCCTTGAACCTTTGTGTTTCCATTACCCTTCATCCATATGCCTTTTCCAGGGCTGTTTTTTAAGTACCTTAGCAGCCTCTCAATCATGTTCCAATGCTGCATAGTTGGTTTTTGCATATGTTGACTCACACGGTTCACTGCAAAGCAAATGTCCGGCCTTGTGATAGTGAGGTAGATGAGCTTGCCCACCATCCTTTGATACCTCTTAATATCTTCCAATGGCTCCCCCTCAGGATTATCTTGGTAGCCTTCTTCTATTGGAGTTTTAGCCGGCTTGGATCCTAACTTGCCAGTTTCTTCCAAGAGATCCAGCACATATTTCCTTTGAGAGATGAACATCCCATCTTCAAACCGTGTCATCTCAATCCCTAGGAAGTATTTAAGCTCTCCCAGATCCTTTATATCAAAAGCGATCTTCAAGAGTTTCTTGATTTGATCTACTCCATCTTTATCACTTCCTGTGATGATTAGATCATCAACATAGATCAAGACCACCACTACTCCTCCTTCACTTTGCCTTGTGAAGAGGGTATGATCAGCTTCAGATCTTATGAACTCCTTATCCAATAGACAAGCGCTTAGCCTTTGGTACCATGCTCTTGGAGATTGCTTTAGCCCATAGATTGCTTTCTTCAATCTGCAAACCTTGTTGCCTTCCTTATGATATCCTTGGGGTGGATCCATATATACCTCTTCTTCCAAATCTCCTTGCAAGAAGGCGTTCTTGACATCCATCTGCCATAGATCCCACTTCAAGTTCACTGCCACTGAGATTAGGATTCTTATGGAGTGGAGCTTAGCAACCGGAGCAAATGTCTCGGTATAATCCTCCCCATAGATTTGAGTGTATCCTTTTGCCACCAGCCTTGCTTTGTACCTCTCTATTTTCCCATCACTTGTATACTTGATTGTGTAAACCCATCTACACCCAACTGATTTCTTATCCTTTGGTAATTCGGTCAAGTACCAAGTGTGGTTCTTTTCCATGGACTTCATTTCCTCTTCCATGGCTTTTACCCATACTCCATTCTCACACGCTTCTTCATATGAGTAAGGTATGGATTCCTTGCTGATTCTTCCAAGAAAAGCTTCATGCTCCATAGGTAAGGATGCCAACGAGCAAAAATGCTCAATGGGATATGTGATAGTGCTAGTTTGAGTGTTATCTCCCCCTTGTGATAAGAGAATGCTGTCGCCAATAGGATCGAGATCTAAGCTCGCCGTACGCACAGGACATTCTCTTATCACACAAGGAAGATTACTCGCACTAGACTCCCCTTGGAGCATGGCAGAGTTGTTGTAGCCATAGTAAACACGTTGTCGCCTTTGTCTTGTACTTCTTCTTAGGGGTACGGTTGGCTCAAGTTCTCCCTCACCATCATTCGCTTCTTCTTCAACAGAATTCTGATCTTGCTCCACATGTGCCTCATCTTCTACTCTGGTTTCAGATGATTCGCTCTCTCCTTGTACTTCATTTATTAGAGCGTCATTAACCCGCATCCAATCCATAGGTAATGAAGTCACATCCTCCGGAGCTTCATGGTTCTTGTTTCCATAAAATCCTTCTTCTTCATTGAATCTCACCTCTCTAGATACATAGACCCTCCTTGTCTCCGGATTGTAGACCTTGTATCCTTTTTGTGTTGGTGAGTAGCCAATGAACACACACTTCATACTTCGAGGTTCAAGCTTGCTTCTTTGTCCCTCCGGTAGAAACATATAATAAGAACATCCAAAGGTCTTCATATGGTTCACGCTTGGCTTGCTTTTGTGTAGCACTTCAAATGGTGATTTATTATCCATATTTTTCGTTGGAAGCCGGTTGATCAAGTAACTTGAAGTCATTACTGCATCTCCCCAATGAAACTTAGGTACTCCTTTGGCAATCATGAGGGTTCTTGCAACTTCCATGAGATGCCTATTCTTTCTTTCTGCTACCCCATTTTGTTGTGGAGTGTATGCACACGATGTTTGGTGTATGATACCAAGATTATTGAGTAACTCCTTGAATCGTTTGCTCACATACTCCCCTCCATTATCACTTCTTAAGATCTTGATTTTGGTCTTGAATTGGGTAGAGATGTATTTGGTGAAGTTAGTAAACGCTTCATATACTTGATCCTTTGAATGTAAGAGTGTGATCCATGTGTATCTTGAGTAGTCATCAATGAATGAAACAAAATATTTATATTGATCTCTTGAGTTACATGGGGCGGTCCATACATCCGAGTGTACAATGCCAAAAGCTTCATCACAAGTTGTAGATGAAGAGGGGAAAAACTGTCTACAATGTTTCCCTAGTACACATGCTTCACAAACTTCTTCTTCTTGAACGAGATTGGGTAAGACCATCTTGAGGATAGCTGAACTTGGATGTCCTAGCCTTCCATGCCATAATGAGCTATCTCCAATCTCCTTCTTGTTAAAAACTTCCTTATCCGCCTTCACTCCAAGAGCTTTTAGCTTTTCTTGTTTATTTGTTTCCAACAGATACACTCCATCCTCCACCTTCCCTTCTCCGAGTACATGATTTGTTTTAGGGTCCTGAAACTTCACAAAGTCAGTCCCAAACATTGCCACACAATCCAAATCTTTTGTTGCTTTATGAACTGATAAAAGGTTGGATGAGAAGCTAGGCATGTATAATGCTTTAGTTTCTTTTGTGAAAAGCTCTAACTCTCCTATCCCTTCAATCGGAACTGAGCTTCCATTGGCTATTTGTACATTTCCATGATAAGGCTCAAGATTTTTCAGCATGTCTTGATCCTTAATCATGTGATGAGAAGCCCCCGAATCCACAATGATCATATTCTTCTTAATGGAGCTTTTAGAGCTAAATAGGCTCTTACCGGATTCTGTGAGCTTGGATAGACTCTTGATGAGAGCCTCAAACTCGGATCTTCTGACCATCTCTTCAACAGGTTGCGTGACTCCCATGAAGGCTCTAGGTCCACCTCCATTCTCCTTTAGCCGCTTAGGCCTTAAGTGTGGGTAAAGAGTCCAACACTTCTCCTTAGTGTGCCCCTTCATCTTACAATGCTCACATTCCAAAACCCTCTTGTCGAATGTGAGATTCCTCTTTGCAAGATGTGCGGCCTCACTTGGTGCACGGAATAGGTCTCTTGACCCTTCCTCCCTTTGTATCATGCCACATACTTCAGCTAGACTTGGCAGCTTCTCAAATCTGAGTATGTGCTTGATAAGATCTTTGTAGGATGCATTGAGTGCCAAGAGAAGTCCAAACACTTGGTCTTGGTCACGTCTTTCTCCTAACTCCTTGGGGTCGATTGTGTGTGGCCTCAAAATCTCTAACTCGGCCCACAAGCTTCTATACTCCCCAAACATTTCCTTGAATGGCTTCTCCTCTTGTTGAAGCTCATTCAGCGCCCTCTTCACCTCAAATATTCTTGATATATTTGAGACATTTCCATATACTCCCTTGAGTATATCCCATAGTTCTTTGGCGGAATCAGCATATGAGTAGGCCGCCAAGATGGATGACTCTAGTGAGCTTTGAAGAAGAGAGAGCGTGTATTGTTCCTCTTGTTCTTCCTTAGCTTCTTCTTTTTCATTTCTCACTACAGCTTCCGCTACCTCTTTTGGCTCAACATATCGCCAAAGTCCTCTTCCTCTAAGGATGGTCTTAGTGGTTTTTGCCCAAAGGAGATAGTTGTTTCCTTTGAGCATGACTGAGATTGCTACTCTATTTGTCTCCATTTTCTAGTGACAATACACAATTCTAGTTCTTTCACAACTTGAAGATCCTATGATCCCAAGGATATTAATCTCAGAGTGAATAGAACTAGGAGGATGTATTGTTATAGATTAGAAGATTTGTAGAGTGCTAGAAGAGTTATAAGGTGAGATTTAAGCGGTTGAAGGATAAACCCGCTCTGATACCATGTTGATTTTAGAGGTTTAGAAAGAGATAAGGATGGAGATGAGAGAATTGGCGTAATAAGGAAGAGAAAGATTGCTGAATATTTCTTCTTATTCACACACACTTCTTTACAAGAGATTACATGTATTTATAGACTTTTTACATTGAAATGAAGAAGAATCAAGGAAGAGGAGAGGAGGGGCGTGAAGAAGGGAAGAGAGATGGGTGAGCTGCTCCAATAGTCTTGTTGCACCATGCCCTGCTCTGACGCGCACCATGCCCTGCTCTGATGCGCCCATGCTTGTGCCCATACCTCTCTTTGCTTCCTCACTTAGTTTAGTTAGATTGTCTAGTTGAGATCCAACAGCTTCCTTTTCTTCTAGTTCCTTCTCAACTAGTTCTCCTTCTAGTTTCTTCACAACTAGTTCTCTTTTTCCTTCCCTCCTTCTCTTAAGTTTGAATTATTCTTCTTCTTGAGATCACATATTTCAACAGAAATCGATCAGAATTTTTTTTTTTTTTTTTTGCATTTACAAAAACTAGCATAACTACCTATATCAAACTTAACAGCAAGACCTACAACAATATCAATCAGCAATGGTCTATAATGCTTATACAACTAGATAAAACCAATGAGGTCCTACCACACTTAAGGATCTACAACACGGCAAAATCCAGCAGAAAGGATCTACAACACAGCAACAACACTCAACTGCTACAACTTCCAATTCCCAGAACAACACTCCCTAGTAAAAGAACAACTTTCTGTGATACATTCAGATTCAATACCACAACCGGTTACCGCTCCAACAGCTAGGTCGGCAATCCTACCACATTTCCTAATTAAATTGGATCTGCCCCTGCAGAGTTACTCCCTTAAATGGCACAGCACTTCCCGCCACAAGAAAAAGGTCTAATCATCAACTATGGGCTTACTCCCACCTGCTTTGCACCACAATCACACACTGCGCCACACTCAATGTGGTAATTTCGTTTTAATTCTGCTACTGTACTTGTTTTACCCATTCTGCCAACAACACCACCCTTGATGGGATGAAACAACAACTCTTCTTAGCTTAACTATCTACAAATCAGTGAACTACTAAACTTTCTGACAATAAATAAAACTACAACGAAAAAAGTCTTATCGTGGAACCTTTTTATCGACTGGAAAGGATGACAGACCCCAAAACCCCCCCCTCCCTCCCCCCCCCACAACAAAAGAAAATAAACTTTATACGACAAGCAACAATCAAACGATAATCGATTTACCGCAGAAAAACAATATAGCATAGCTGGAAATCTAGCAGTCCTAAAAACAACTCCGCTCTGATACCAAATTGAAACACCACAACCCATTTTCGATTATAATATTCCCATATATATTAATATCTTTTAGCACAAACAAAATTAAACAATTTTCAAAAAACCGGTCTCAAAACTATACACAGACCAACAAATATTTTATAAGCATAATACATATGCTTATAGAATACAACAACTTCATCAATCAATTAATTATCAACAAATAATTAATTAATTAAAATCAGCAAAAAATATTCAAAATAATGCCATATATTTAATTTCACAATTTTCAGAAATTTATTTCAACATAAATAATTCAAACGGATATTTTTCCAATTTAATCCATAATAATTTAATTCAGCATAAACATCAAATCAACAAACACAGCAAATCACTCCATCAACATACAACACAGAATTCAAGCAAAATATATTATACTATGAACTATTGGTAAAACCCAGATAAGCTACGGTACTGCACTCACCTAAGTATTTTCGGTGTCTCCTGACAACACACCTTTCGATCTCACAAGATCTAAACTGTCTGGAACTGTTAAGGTTTCCTAGAGGTCAAACCAACATAATCATAACCTCATTTTCTCCCTTTTCAATCAATCATATCCACAAAACAACATTATATCTAAATTAAGAAAATCTGGAAAATAACAGAAATGATCATCCTATAATAAGGGATCACGAATCAAAATCTAACCGTTCATTTCTTAATCTCACCATTGAAAATCAACTACTAGATGTACTGAACGTATCCCCAAAGTTTCATGAGGAGCTGACCACCGATGAACTCGCGATCTCTGCTTGACTGCATGTTGGTCTAAATCGTGTGTAAAACAGAACATCTCACTAAAACGTACATAACTTTTAAAATACTAATTCAAATCCAAATCCGCAAAGTGAAACATCTACTTCTGAGACTTAGCTAAATTTCCATAAATTTTCGTTACTTTTGAAAACGATTTACTTAGTCGAATCCTTTTTCTATCATGGCTTAGTAATTCTGTCTGCATCTCCAAAGACTTAGTGATGAGGCCCAAGCCACATCCGATCCGGAGGATAGCCAGCCGGATGATGCCGGGATAGACACGGACGAAAGCCAAGGAACGTTGCCAAATATGCTGGTATCGGTCATTGACCGCGCATACTCAAGGCCATACCAAACAAGGATGAACATGGTGATTGCCCAAGGATTGAAGGAAGGCAAATGGCAACAACCCAAGCTGGCAACCGCGGCAAACATCAAGGACCAAGTCCTTAGCGTTTTCACCTTGACCCGGTGAAAACGCCCCACTAAAGTCGTTTGGGAAAGGAACACTCTTTTTCCCTTGATCGGGTTTTATCCCTAGGTGGTTTTCCCATCAAGGTTTTTAACGAGGTTCACGACCCGGACGCATTAGGACCGAGCCGATCATCACCTTACCCGTCCATGGTCCGCGTGGTTGTCGTCCGGCCCTAATCTCTATCCCTTCCTGTTTTCTTGTTTTTACCGTTTTACTAAGAACTTAAGTTACTGTTTTATGGGTATGTAAACACCCAAGGGCACGCTGTGTTGAAATATGTGATCTCTATGATAGAAGAATTCAAATCTAAGAGAAGGAGGGAAAGGAAACCTAGTTCACAAGGAACTAGAAGAAGTCTTGGTTAGGATGTAACTAGAAGAAAGGAAGCTGTTACATACTAACTAGAAGACTAACTAAGTGGAAAAGAGGAAGCAAAGGAGAGCATGGGGCGCCAGAACCAGGGAATGGGCACAAGCATGGAGGCGTCAGCAGCAGGGTATGGGCGCAGTTTGAACAGGAGTCAAACAGTGAGCTGCTCCCTTCCCTCCTCTCTTCTTCATGCAAACTCCTCTCTTCTCTCCTTCCTTCTTCACGCCTCTTCTCTTCTTCTCTATGTAAAAACTCTATAAATATACATGTAATGTGATGTAAAGAGTTGTGAATAAGAGAATAAGAAGATTAAAAGAGTAAAAGGAAGCTTAAAGGAAGCTTTGCTTATCTCCCTAAAGGCGCCGGTGGAGCCTTAGCTCTCCGGCGCCATACTTCTCCTTAGTTCATCTTATTTCATCAACCATTATCATTCTCATTCTCATCATCATTCTTATCATCATTCTCAAACAATAATCCCTCATTACATCAATACTCACGCCACCATCATCATCCTAAACATTCTCTAAATATCCAAACCTCAAACTCCTTATTATTCTCATGCCACAACTATCACTCTCTCAACAATCCCTAAGCCTCCATACTCTTAATTTCAACATGGTATCAGAGCAAGTTGAGTGATCTAGCGCCTAATCTCTTGTTATTCTTCTAGCTCTCTACAAAGTCTTCTAATCTATAACCATACACTTTCTTAGTTCTATTCACTCTGAGATTAATATCCTTGAGATCATAAGATCTTCAAGTTGTGAAAGGACTAAGGGTGTGTATTGTTACTAGAAAATGATGACAAATTGAGGGAGATTTCGTTGGGCTCTCCTTGGCTCCTTGCCTTGAGAAGCTCGGTCTTTTTGTTAAACACATGAGAGAAAATATTTCTGGGGTAATTTGTTCCTCCCATGCGTTTTTTAATAGGGTGTGTGTGAGAGAGTAAATATCTTTCTTTGTGTTTCTTGTGTGTGGAGTCTAGATCCACATACAAAACTTTGAAAAGGGGTTGTATCAACATCAATCCCTCGGTGATCCTCTTTGGAAACAAGATCCAGAGGATTTGTAGAATCATTCATCCATGAAGAAGCTTGTCATGGCGTGATGGTCTTTGGCATGTATGGCGTGGGAAATAAGGCATCTAGGAGATGAAGAGTGTTTTTGGCGTGATGGTTTAGAAGAGGAGAAGGCTGTGTGGTGACCTTAAGTGGTGATCCAAGCAAGCTCCAAGTGAAAACAAATCATAGAACAGGAAGTAAAGTGGCTGGTGATCAAATGAAGACATCCAGCAAGAAAGAAGAGGAAGCATTAAACCGGCTGTATAAAAAACAGTCAAAGAAAGTGTGAATCTAGTTCACATAAGACTTCAAGGAAAATATGAGACAGCTCATAGAAAAACTTGGAGAAAAGGAGAAGCTTACCTTAGAAAGAGGAAGCTGAAGAAGGTTGAATCCCGGAAGAGACTTGCGGAAGAGAAGTGACAAGAGGAGTTCACATCTTTAACCCGGAAGAGACTTGCGGAAGAGACGTGACAAGAGGAGTTCACGTAGAAGACTTGCATGAAACAGAGATGAAGCACAAGGCTGGGATGTTTCCTGCAAAGAAAAGGAAGTGGTCAATAATTTTTGATCAAAGAAACACAGTTGATAAGAGAAAAATCAATTGTGGAAAAGAAGCGGTGAAGAGATAGTAAGCAATGTTTTTGGATGGGCTTGTGTTGTGATTCTTGAGAGTTTGATTCCAGTTATGGTGATTGGAAACTCACATTCGCTTGTAACTTCAAGCGTTAAGGAGGAGAAGAGTAAGGCTGCTGAGAGAGGGAAACCTCAGAGGAAGAGGTTAAGAGCGATTGTTGCTCTGAGAAGAAGAAGAGCAACAGCGACTCAGTGAAGCTCTTGGCGAATTCTCAGCCTCAGTAACAGGCGAATCAAAACTCTGCAAGACTCATTTCCAAGAAGTTCATGACTTCCAAAACCAATCTCATAGGCTAATGCTATCTTTCATTGGTGAATCTTTCAACAAGCGGAAGATTTAGATGGTCCAAGAAGTAGTTGCTTCAAGGTATTGATTAAAGGGTGCTTATGGAGGGTCATATTCTTCCACATGGTCTTCATCCTCTCTTGAGGCCGAATCACTTGATCCAGGAGGTCTTGAGAGAGTGGTGATCATACTCAACCATGTGGCGATCCAAGCGGAGCAATCTACAAGAAGAAGTGTGTATAGGCTCAAGCAAGCTATTCATGGTGGTGTTATGTGGAGGTAGATGATGTCCTTTGTGGCCTAATCCAAAATGGCTAGCAGACGAAAGCTTGTCCTAATTGCCAAGTGGGATAGATAGTCCAAGAGGAGGCGGCATCATTGGCATAATCAAGCTTAGTGCTCTTTCCTTTGCAAGAGTGGTCCCTTGGCAACGGGCTAGTCTTGAAGGGAAGTGTTGAAGAAGCGGTGAGCTCCAAATTATGCAACGGTCTTCCTTGTCAAGTTTGGTTCTTCCCATACTCGAACCAAGCTTGAGGGGGAGTGTTGAAGAAGACCGTTGAAGCACCAAGTTAGGTGATGGTCCAAGAAGAAGAGGACTATCACATTGTACCATGGATAGGTGCGGCATTTCGAGAGGAAGCCGGGAGAGTCTTATGATAAGTGGGATTAGAGCGGATGGCTCTTTGAAGAATCAAGATCAAATCTATGAAGGGTTGAAGCCAAGATTGATCTTGATAGATGGAGTGTGAAGCTCAGACCAAGAGGCGTTCACCTAGGAGGCTGTGGAACGGTAAACAAGGCAACAAGACACTCCAAGCACCGTATGAGGAGACGATGGCGAGAGAAAGCCGGGAGACACATACGAGTAGCTATGGATGATGTTGTAAGAAAACCGAAGGAGAAACCACCTTTCAGACCTTATTAGGTGTGGTGATCCGAGAAGCAGCGGGAAGTGGCGTCTAACGGATAGAGTATACTCCCAAGAGTCATCAAGAGGAAGCCAATGACAATGTGAGTATTCCGTGAGCTAGAAGATGTCATCCGAGGAGCTTGAAGTCAAGATTAAGTTTGAGACAAGAATTCCGAGGAGACATGATCCGAGTGAATCTTAGAGAAGACAAAGCCTAATCCGCAAGAAAGAGTGAAGGCCATAGGAGAGGAAGCCGTGGTCTCATTGAGGTTAGGAGTCATCAAAACCGTCTTTGGAGCAAGCAAGGATCAGCTAGCGGATATCGTTATCATGGCATCATCTTCTATCAATGAGGATCACGTACATGGCAAGATTGGCCTTAAGGACACCTACCGACCAATCTTGAGGGGGAGTGTTGAAATATGTGATCTCTATGATAGAAGAATTCAAATCTAAGAGAAGGAGGGAAAGGAAACCTAGTTCACAAGGAACTAGAAGAAGTCTTGGTTAGGATGTAACTAGAAGAAAGGAAGCTGTTACATACTAACTAGAAGACTAACTAAGTGGAAAAGAGGAAGCAAAGGAGAGCATGGGGCGCCAGAACCAGGGAATGGGCACAAGCATGGAGGCGTCAGCAGCAGGGTATGGGCGCAGTTTGAACAGGAGTCAAACAGTGAGCTGCTCCCTTCCCTCCTCTCTTCTTCATGCAAACTCCTCTCTTCTCTCCTTCCTTCTTCACGCCTCTTCTCTTCTTCTCTATGTAAAAACTCTATAAATATACATGTAATGTGATGTAAAGAGTTGTGAATAAGAGAATAAGAAGATTAAAAGAGTAAAAGGAAGCTTAAAGGAAGCTTTGCTTATCTCCCTAAAGGCGCCGGTGGAGCCTTAGCTCTCCGGCGCCATACTTCTCCTTAGTTCATCTTATTTCATCAACCATTATCATTCTCATTCTCATCATCATTCTTATCATCATTCTCAAACAATAATCCCTCATTACATCAATACTCACGCCACCATCATCATCCTAAACATTCTCTAAATATCCAAACCTCAAACTCCTTATTATTCTCATGCCACAACTATCACTCTCTCAACAATCCCTAAGCCTCCATACTCTTAATTTCAACACGCTGGTCCTTTGTGAGGGGCTTGTTGCCCTATGTCTTTCGCCTATATAAGGGCGTGTAACATCCCCCTTGAACTCAGATTTGAATGAATGCAATTAGCTTAAAGCTTGCTCTCGAATCTCAAGTAGTTTAAACATCGTTGTCCTGGAAGCTCAGCTCGGACTCCGATCAGTCGTATCACGGCATTGTCCAAATACCGTGTGGCCGGCTTTCGATCCATTGTTACCGACCCATCTACCCATTCTCACTTCGCTCCATCCTTTCCACTCTCCAAACGCTTATCTCCATCCTCTTCCATCTCTACCTTCATCCAACCTTCCCGCCGTACAAACCCCGCCTTGACACCACCACTTTACCATCCCGTTTTTCCCCCATCCGTACCGCCGAGGACCCGTACCGCGGCCCTTCCACCAACCGAGGTACCGTACCGGTACACGTACGACCGCCTCCTTCCCGGTCTCGACCCGATTCAGCCTGATTCCGAAGCCAATGTTCCTGGAGCGTATCAGCTGGTATCAGAGCCAAGCTTCATCCGTCAGGTTGTAACTTTCCATTAAACATCTTCCATTGTTTCTCTACCGTTTACCGCTTTGAACTTGTCTTATCTCGCACCTTACTCTCTAACAGTCTAGTCTTTGCCACGGTCATTATTGTCTCAAAGCTTTGTGCTTATAGCTAGCCTTTGGTCGCCGACGTGTGAAAGACTAAGTCTTAGTACCACCGAAGCACCATTGTTGCCCTAGTGAGACGAGAGGTTGAAGACGAGTAAGTGGGGACCATTTCTGGTCAACACACTTTACTCCCCTATTCTCTGACCCAGCCACGTGAGGAATATCCTGTCCTTGCCTTATTTGTGATCCGTCCCTTTGGCAGGACATGAGAAATCCGCGTGCTAGTTGTCTTTGCCGTTTTTGTTAATAACTGTCCTTTGTCCTTTTTGCTTTAAACGTTCGGCAGTTGTCCTCTAGCAAAACAATCCTCTATCTTGGCACCATACTGCCAGCTTTCATCTTTTGTCATTTTATGCGCGTAGGGTCCATCCCACAATCCCACGCTCCATTGCCCGTACTGGCAGGATACGTCAGCTCCAACAGCCGTACACCCCCGTGTCCGATCGATCCTACGATTGACCCGTCCCCATCAGTAACAACCACGACCGGACGACCCTATTGGGCTACCGTACCTCGACCCGGGCGACCCCGGCGGACTAACCTTTCAGGACCTAGTACCTCCGAGAGTCTCCCACCGTCCGTACGCCGTCGTCCGTACCCTACCACCGTCCGTACAGGCCAACCCCACCGGCTTGACCTTACCGACTCCGACCCCGACGAACTCACCCCGTTGTCCATACCGCGCCGTCCGTACGAACCATCCGTACCGCGCCGTCCGTACGAACCATCCGTACCGACCATACCAGCCATGGCCAAACCCGTGGAAGACTTGCCCCGTCCTATTGAGATCGGTCCCATCCTGGCTACTATCCAGGCCCAAATAGAGCGCCTCACCGAGCGAATGGCCCGATCCGATCTTCCACCTGATGCTCGACCACCCCTCCCAAACCCGCCGGCCGATTTCGCCGACCGACCCCTTGAAGAACCCGTCCCGGCTTACCAATCCGACGACGGGTACGATCCATACCAACCCCGTCCAGGACGACCCCGGCGCAGAGAGCGACCAAACGATCGGGATGACCGTGCACCTCGACCCGAGGCCCCGATCCATAAACTGGTCCCACCAACCTTCGCGGGAAAGGTTGACCCGGAAGCCTACCTCGATTGGGAAAGGCGAATGGACCATCTGTTTGATTGCTACGACTACTCCGAACCTAAGAAGGTTGCCTATGCAGCGGCCCAACTGACCGACCACGCCCTTACATGGTGGGACCGCGACTTGGCAGAACGCAGGCGACGACATGAAGGCCTAATCCCTACTTGGGACGTTATGAAATATGTCATGAGGAAGTGCTACGTCCCGCCCCTCTATCACCGCGATTTACAAAAGCGGTTCCGGAAACTTCACCAAGGCACCCGGACCATTGAAGAGTACTACGACGAGTTTGAGCATCTGCGAAACCGTCTCCAGCTCAATGACTGTGAAGAGACCTTAATGGCCCAGTTCGTGGACGGCATGCAAGACCGAATTGCCCGCAAAGTAGAGCGACAGTCTTACCAAGGTTTTGATGAGCTCTTGCACCTGGCCATCCACTTAGAAGCTCAGATCAAGAGGAAAACCGCCTCGGCCTTCCGAGGAAAGACCTCCCCGAACCAAGTCTGGTCTCCCAACCCTACAGCCACGTCCACTAGCCCCAAACCACCGGTTGCATCCAAGGCCATTGCCATCGATTCACGTTTCAAGCCAAGGCAACCCGAAGCCAATGCGGGAAGAAGCCGGGACGTGATATGCTACAAATGCCAAGGCAGAGGGCATTACTCCAGGGACTGCCCCAACAACCGAGCCATGATCCTTACCCCCGAAGGCAACTATGAATCCCAGGACGAGGAGCCAGACGAGGAAAGCAATCCCGAGCCAGCTCAACCAGAAGACACGGTCGAATACCCTGATGTAGGAGACCTCCTGGTCGTCCAAAGGAGCCTGAGCACCTTGACCTTGCCCGAGCCGACCGGACAGCGGGACAACATCTTCCACACACGCTGCACCATCAACGGCAAGGTTTGCGGCTTGATCATTGACGGTGGGTCCTGTACCAATGTGGCCAGCTCCCACCTCGTGACAAAGCTTTCCCTCCCTACCTCTAAACACCTTCATCCCTATAAACTGCGATGGCTGAATGATAAAACTGTTATACCCGTTACCGAACAGGTAGATCTAGTCTTTAGTATAGGGCAGTACCGGGACACGGTCCAATGTGATGTTGTTCCAATGCAAGCTAGCCACGTCCTCTTAGGACGCCCATGGCAGTTTGACAAGGATGCCACCCACAACGGCCGTTCCAACTTTTATTCGTTTATGCATGAAACTAAGCGTGTTACCCTAGCACCTCTAACACCCGTTCAAGTACATGAACTCCAATCTCGCTTAGCCAAAACCACATCTTCCCGTCCCAACTTCCTCATATCCATTAGGGACGCTTGTAAAACCCTCGGCAATGAGTGCCGAGTTGTACTAATGGTTTACAAAGATGTGATGAGCGCAGGTACCAGGGAAGATCCAATCCCGGATGAACTCCAAAGGATCCTCCAGAAGTATTCGTCCGTCTTCCCTGAAGAGATTCCCCACGGACTCCCACCCCTCCGGGGTATTGAACACCGGATCGACTTCATTCCCGGAGCCTCCCTGCCCAACCGGCCTGCTTACCGCGTCAATCCTGAGGAGTCCAAAGAACTAGAACGACAGGTTGCCGACCTTTTGTCCAAGGGATACGTCCGCGAAAGCCTCAGTCCGTGCGCCGTACCAGTCCTTTTGGTTCCCAAGAAGGATGGTAGCTGGAGGATGTGCGTGGACTACCGGCCCATCAACAATATCACGGTCAAGTACCGACATCCAATTCCCCGTTTGGATGACATGTTGGACGAACTTAGTGGCGCGTCCATTTTCTCCAAGATCGACCTCAAAAGTGGCTACCACCAAGTCCGAATGAGGGAAGGTGACGAATGGAAGACCGCCTTCAAAACCAAGCAAGGGCTGTACGAGTGGCTAGTCATGCCGTTCGGCCTGTCCAACGCCCCTTCCACCTTCATGCGACTGATGAACCATACTCTCCGAGCGTTCCTCAATAAATTCGTGGTTGTCTACTTTGACGACATCCTTGTCTACAGCAAGGATCTTACTGCACACGCTTCCCACCTAGATACGGTCCTATGAACCTTGCAACAAGAGGAGCTTTATGCCAACATGGCCAAATGCACCTTCGGCGCTCGAGAACTTATCTTCTTAGGCTTTGTCCTCAGTGGTCAGGGTCTAAAAGTAGACCAAGAGAAGATCAGGGCCATTCAAGAATGGCCAACCCCTACCAGTGTCAGCCAAGTCCGTAGCTTCCATGGTCTGGCCAGCTTCTACCGGCGTTTCGTTCGGGACTTTAGTTCCATTGCCGCTCCCTTAACGGCTTTGGTGAAAAGGTCTTCCGGGTTTATATGGGAAGAACCCCAAGAGAAGGCTTTCCAAGAGCTCAAGGGTCGGCTCACTCAAGCACCCTTGCTAGCCTTGCCCGACTTCAAAAAGACCTTCGAAATTGAGTGTGACGCGTCCGGTATAGGCATTGGAGCTGTGCTAACACAAGGAGGGCGTCCCGTGGCCTACTTCAGTGAGAATCTCAATGGAACCACACTCAATTACCCCACCTACGACAAAGAGCTCTATGCGTTGGTCCGAGCCCTTGAAACCTGGCAACACTACCTCCTCTCCAAGGAGTGCGTGATCCACTCGGATCATGAAACCTTGAAGCATCTCCGGGGGCAAACCAACCTGAAGAAGCGGCACGCCAAATGGCTCGAGTTCATCGAGATGTTTCCCTATGTCATCAAGTATAAGAAGGGAAAAGAGAATGTAGTCGCCGATGCCCTTTCCCGTCGCCACGCCCTTATCACTACTGTTGAGGCCAAGGTTCTAGGCTTCGGCCCTCTTAAGGACCGGTACCAAGATGATCCCGGTCTAAAACTTCCCTATGCCGAACATGGGAAGGACTCCTTCAAGGATTTTCATGTCCACGACGGCTTCCTTTTTAAGGGCAAACGGTTGTGCATACCAGAGGGATCTGTTCGAGAGCTGCTCGTTCAAGAAGCCCACAGTGGTGGTTTAATGGGACACTTTGGGACGCATAAGACCTTAGACATGTTGCGGAGTCACTTCTACTGGCCTAGGATGAGAAGTATGTTGAAATATGTGATCTCTATGATAGAAGAATTCAAATCTAAGAGAAGGAGGGAAAGGAAACCTAGTTCACAAGGAACTAGAAGAAGTCTTGGTTAGGATGTAACTAGAAGAAAGGAAGCTGTTACATACTAACTAGAAGACTAACTAAGTGGAAAAGAGGAAGCAAAGGAGAGCATGGGGCGCCAGAACCAGGGCATGGGCACAAGCATGGAGGCGTCAGCAGCAGGGTATGGGCGCAGCTTGAACAGGAGTCAAACAGTGAGCTGCTCCCTTCCCTCCTCTCTTCTTTATGCAAACTCCTCTCTTCTCTCCTTCCTTCTTCACGCCTCTTCTCTTCTTCTCTATGTAAAAACTCTATAAATATACATGTAATGTGATGTAAAGAGTTGTGAATAAGAGAATAAGAAGATTAAAAGAGTAAAAGGAAGCTTTGATTATCTCCCTAAAGGCGCCGGTGGAGCCTTAGCTCTCCGGCGCCATGCTTCTCCTTAGTTCATCTTATTTCATCAACCATTATCATTCTCATTCTCATCATCATTCTTATCATCATTCTCAAACAATAATCCCTCATTACATCAATACTCACGCCACCATCTTCATCCTAAACATTCTCCAAGTATCCTAACCTCAAACTCCTTATCATTCTCATGCCACAACTATCACTCTCTCAACAATCCCTAAGCCTCCATACTCTTAATTTCAACATGGTATCAGAGCAAGTTGAGTGATCTAGCGCCTAATCTCTTGTTATTCTTCTAGCTCTCTACAAAGTCTTCTAATCTATAACCATACACTTTCTTAGTTCTATTCACTCTGATATTAATATCCTTGAGATCATAAGATCTTCAAGTTGTGAAAGGACTAAGGGTGTGTATTGTTACTAGAAAATGATGACAAATTGAGGGAGATTTCGTTGGGCTCTCCTTGGCTCCTTGCCTTGAGGAACTCATTTTTCTTTTGTTAAACACATGAGAGAGAGATTTTCTGGGGTAATTTGTTCCTCCCATGCGTTTTTAATAGGGTGTGTGTGAGAGAGTAAATATCTTTCTTTGTGTTTCTTGTGTGTGGAGTCTAGATCCACATACAAAACTTTGAAAAGGGGTTGTATCAACATCAATCCCTCGGTGATCGTCTTTGGAAACAAGATCCAGAGGATTTTTAGAATCATTCATCCATGAAGAAGCTTGTCATGGCATGATGGTCTTTGGCATGTATGGCGTGGGAAATAAGGCATCTAGGAGATGAAGAGTGTTTTTGGCGTGATGGTTAAGAAAAGGAGAAGGCTGGGTGGTGACCTTAAGTGGTGATCCAAGCAAGCTCCAAGTGAAAACAAATCATTGAACAGGAAGTAAAGTGGCTGGTGATCAAATGAAGACATTCAGCAAGAAAGAAGAGGAGCTTGCCTCAGAATGAATGGAAGCATTAAACCGGCTGCACAAACAGCCAAAGAAAAACCTAGTTCACGTGAGACTTCAAGAAAAATATGAGACAGCTCATAGTAAAACTTGGAGTTAAAAAGGAGAAGCTTACCTAAGAGATAGGAAGCTGAAGAAGGTTGCATCCCGGAAGAGACTTACGGAAGAGAAGTGACAAGAGGAGTTCACGTCTTCAACCCGGAAGAGACTTGCGGAAGGGACGTGACAAGAGGAGTTCACGTAGAAGACTTGCAGTAGACGGAGATGAAGCACAAGGCTTATGCTATAATTCTTTGGTGAGTCTTCCAATAAGCGGAAGATTCATATGGTCCAAGAAGTAGTTGCTCCAAGGTATTGATTAAAGGGTGCTTATGGAGGGTCATATTATTCCACGGTCTTCATCCTCTCTTGAGGCCAAATCACTTGATCCAGGAGGTATTGAGAGAGTGGTGATCATACTCAACCATGTGGCGATCCAAGCGGAGCAATCTACAAGAAGAAGTGTGTATAGGCTCAAGCAAGCTATTCATGGTGGTGTTATGTGGAGGTAGATGATGTCCTTTGTGGCCTAATCCAAAATGGCTAGCAGACGAAAGCTTGTCCTAATTGCCAAGTGGGATAGATAGTCCAAGAGGAGGCGGCATCATTGGCATAATCAAGCTTAGTGCTCTTTCCTTTGCAAGAGTGGTCCCTTGGCAACGGGCTAGTCTTGAAGGGAAGTGTTGAAGAAGCGGTGAGCTCCAAATTATGCAACGGTCTTCCTTGTCAAGTTTGGTTCTTCCCATACTCGAACCAAGCTTGAGGGGGAGTGTTGAAGAAGACCGTTGAAACACCAAGTTAGGTGATGGTCCAAGAAGAAGAGGACTATCACATTGTACCATGGATAGGTGCGGCATTTCGAGAGGAAGCCGGGAGAGTCTTATGATAAGTGGGATTAGAGCGGATGGCTCTTTGAAGAATCAAGATCAAATCTATGAAGGGTTGAAGCCAAGATTGATCTTGATAGATGGAGTGTGAAGCTCAGACCAAGAGGCGTTCACCTAGGAGGCTGTGGAACGGTAAACAAGGCAACAAGGCACTCCAAGCACCGTATGAGGAGACGATGGCGAGAGAAAGCCGGGAGACACATACGAGTAGCTATGGATGATGTTGTAAGAAAACCGAAGGAGAAACCACCTTTCAGACCTTATTAGGTGTGGTGATCCGAGAAGCAGCGGGAAGTGGCATCTAACGGATAGAGTATACTCCCAAGAGTCATCAAGAGGAAGCCAATGACAATGTGAGTATTCCGTGAGCTAGAAGATGTCATCCGAGGAGCTTGAAGTCAAGATTAAGTTTGAGACAAGAATCCCGAGGAGACATGATCCGAGTGAAGCTTAGAGAAGACAAAGCCTAATCCGCAAGAAAGAGTGAAGGCCATAGGAGAGGAAGCCGTGGTCTAATTGAGGTTAGGAGTCATCAAAACCGTCTTTGGAGCAAGCAAGGATCAGCTAGCGGATATCGTTAACATGGCATCATCTTCTATCAATGAGGATCACGTACATGGCAAGATTGGCCTTAAGGACACCTACCGACCAATCTTGAGGGGGAGTGTTGAAATATGTGATCTCTATGATAGAAGAATTCAAATCTAAGAGAAGGAGGGAAAGGAAACCTAGTTCACAAGGAACTAGAAGAAGTCTTGGTTATGATGTAACTAGAAGAAAGGAAGCTGTTACATACTAACTAGAAGACTAACTAAGTGGAAAAGAGGAAGCAAAGGAGAGCATGGGGCGCCAGAACCAGGGCATGGGCACAAGCATGGAGGCGTCAGCAGCAGGGTATGGGCGCAGCTTGAACAGGAGTCAAACAGTGAGCTGCTCCCTTCCCTCCTCTCTTCTTCATGCAAACTCCTCTCTTCTCTCCTTCCTTCTTCACGCCTCTTCTCTTCTTCTCTATGTAAAAACTCTATAAATATACATGTAATGTGATGTAAAGAGTTGTGAATAAGAGAATAAGAAGATTAAAAGAGTAAAAGGAAGCTTTGATTATCTCCCTAAAGGCGCCGGTGGAGCCTTAGCTCTCCGGCGCCATGCTTCTCCTTAGTTCATCTTATTTCATCAACCATTATCATTCTCATTCTCATCATCATTCTTATCATCATTCTCAAACAATAATCCCTCATTACATCAATACTCACGCCACCATCTTCATCCTAAACATTCTCCAAGTATCCTAACCTCAAACTCCTTATCATTCTCATGCCACAACTATCACTCTCTCAACAATCCCTAAGCCTCCATACTCTTAATTTCAACAAAGTATGGTCGAAGTCTTCTGGGCAAGGTGTTTAACCTGCAGGCGCGCCAAGACCAAGTCCCATCCGTACGGACTATACATGCCCCTTCCCATCCCAACCTCCCCATGGGTCGACCTATCCATGGACTTTCTGCTAGGATTGCCTCCAATTGAAAGAAAGGACTCAGTGATGGTAGTGGTCGACCGTTTTTCCAAAATGGCCCATTTCATGCCCTGTTCCAAGGCGTGGGACGCTATGGCCATTGCCGACCTTTTCTTCCGGGACGTTGTCAAACTTCACGGCCTGCCCCAAACCATTGTCTCTGATCGAGACCCAAAATTCCTCAGCCATTTCTGGAGAACCTTGTGGAGACGCATGGGAACCAAACTCCTTTTCTCCACTGCCGCGCATCCTCAAACTGATGGGCAGACTGAAGTCGTTAACCGAACCTTGGGAGCCTTGCTCAGGACGGCCGTGGACTCCAACAAAGCCAATTGGCTCCAAAGCCTACCCTATGTGGAATTTGCCTATAACCGGGCGACCCACTCAACTACCGGCCTCTCCCCATTTGAAATATGCTACGGGTTCAATCCGCGTACACCGCTCGACATGATTCCATTGCCCCCTGAAAGGATGGAAGACCAAAATGGGGTAGCTGTTGAAATTATAAGTTTAAAGAGATTGAAGAATGTTTAGAGACTAAGAGTGAGAATAGCAAGAGATTATGAAAGTTTGTATGTATTTTATTCTCTTAGTCTTACAAATCTTTACAAGAGGTTACACATATATTTATAGACATTTGAATGAGAGGAGGTGCAGAAGAAGAGAGGAATGGCGTGAAGAAGGAAGAGGAGAAGAGAGGTTTTGCGTGAAGAAGAGAGGAGGGAGCAGCTCACCTACTCCAACAGTATTGCACTCCATGCCTCTCTCTGGCGCCCCATGCTTGTGCCCATGCCTCTCCTTGCTTCCTTACTTAGTTTAGTTAGTTCATCTAGTTGAGATCCAACAACTTCCTTTTCTTCTAGTTCCTTCTTAACTTGTTCTCTTTCTAGTTCCTTTTCAACCAGTTTTCTCCTTTTCCCTCCTTCTCTTGTGTTTGAATTCTTCTTCTTGAGATCACATATTTCAACACTCCCCCTCAAGATTGGTCGGTGGAGATCCTTAAGACCGATCTTGCCATGAATGTGATCACAAGTAATAGTTGAAGTTGCCTTAGTGAAGATATCAGCTAATTGATCCTTGCTTGCTACAAATGCGGTTTTGATAATTCCTTCTTGTATCTTCCCTCTCACAAAATGGCAATCAACTTCTATGTGCTTGGTTCTTTCATGAAATACCGGATTTGATGCTATATGCATTGCAGCTTGATTATCACAATACAACAGCATTTCTTCATCTCCCTGGATTCCAAGGTCTTTTAGAAGCGCTTTTATCCATATCAACTCCTTTGTCAATTCTTTCATGGCTCTGTACTCTGCTTCAGCACTTGATAAGGCTATGACCTTCTGTTTTTTGCTCCTCCAGGTTACTAGATTTCCTCCCACAAATGTGCAAAAACCAGATGTGGACTTTCTATCCTTTTTATCTCCAGCCCAATCCGCATCACAATAACCTTGGACCTTTGTGTTCCCATTAACATGCATCCATACACCTTTTCCAGGGCTATTCTTTAGGTACCTAAGCAACCTCTCAATCATGTTCCAATGTTGTGAGGTTGGCTTTTGCATATGCTGGCTCACATGGTTTACTGCAAAGCAGATGTCAGGTCTTGTAATGGTAAGATAGATAAGTTTGCCCACCATCCTTTGGTATCTTTTAATGTTCTCAAAAGGCTCCCCCTCAGGACTATCTTGGTATCCTTCTTCTATTGGAGTTTTGGCCGGCTTGGATCCTAACTTCCCGGTTTCTTCCAAGAGATCCAGCACATATTTCCTTTGAGATATGAACATTCCATCTCCAAATCGTGTCATCTCAATCCCTAGGAAGTACTTGAGCTCCCCTAGATCCTTTATATCAAAGTCGGCCTTCAAGAGTCCCTTGATTTGATCTACTCCATCTTTGTCACTTCCTGTGATGATTAGATCATCAACATAAATCAAGACTACCACTACTCCTCCTTCACTTTGTCTTGTGAATAGAGTATGATCCGCTTCAGATTTTATGAACTCCTTCTTCAAGAGACAAGCACTTAGCCTTTGGTACCATGCTCTTGGAGATTGCTTCAGCCCATAGATTGCTTTCTTCAATCTACACACTTTGTTGCCTCCATTATGATACCCTAGGGGTGGATCCATATATACTTCTTCTTCCAAATCCCCCTGCAAGAAGGCATTCTTGACGTCCATTTGCCATAAGTCCCATTCCAAGTTTACAGCTACCGAGATTAGAATTCTTATGGAATGAAGCTTAGCCACTGGAGCAAATGTTTCAGTATAGTCCTCCCCATAGACTTGAGTATATCCTTTTGCTACCAGCCTTGCTTTGTACCTTTCTATTTCCCCATCACTTGTGTATTTAATTGTATACACCCATCTACTCCCAACCGACTTCTTATCCTTTGGTAAGTCGGTTAAGTACCAAGTATTATTCCTTTCCATGGACTTCATTTCCTCTTCCATGGCTTTCACCCATACTTCACTCTCACATGCTTCTTCATATGAGCTAGGAATGTATCCCTTGCTGATTTTTGTGAGAAACACTTCATGCTCCATGGGTAATGTCGCCAAGGAACAGAAATGCTCAATGGGATATGTGATAATACTAGTTTGAGTGTGATCTCCTCCTTGTGATATGAGAGTGCTGTCGCCAATAGGATCGAGATCTAAGCTCGCCGTACGCTCAGGACACTCTCTTATCACACAAGAAAAAATACTCGTACTAGACTCTCCTTGGAGCATAGCAGAATTGTTATAGCCATAAAAGACACGTTGTCGCCTCTGTCTTGTACTTCTTCTTAGAGGTATGGTTGGCTCCTGTCCTTCTTCAGCATCCGCTCCCTCTTCATCCAAATTCTGATCCACTTCCTCATGTGCATTATCCGCACTATCTTGCTCTATGAAGTTCTCAGATGTTTCTTCTTGTACTTCTTCACATAGGCTTGGCGTTTCATCAAACACCATCCAGTCCATGGATGAATAGATCATTCCTTTAGAAGCATCATGATCCTTAGCCCCATAGAAACTCTCTTGTTCATTAAACCTTACTTCTCTAGACACATACACTCTTCTTGTTTCCGGATTGTAGACCTTGTAGCCCTTTTGTGTTGGTGAATATCCAATGAACACACACCTCATGCTTCGAGGTTCAAGTTTGCTTCTGTGTCCTTCTGGTAAAAACATGAAGCATGTGCATCCAAACGTTTTGATATGATTTAAGCTTGGTTTCTTCTTGTACAACACTTCAAATGGGGACTTATCATCCAGATTTTTGGTTGGAAGTCGGTTGATTAAGTAGCTTGATGTCATTACGGCATCTCCCCAATGGAACTTTGGTACTCTTTTGGCAATCATGAGAGTCCTTGCTACTTCCATTAGGTGTCTATTCTTCCTTTCAGCTATCCCGTTCTGCTGAGGAGTGTATGCACACGATGTTTGATGAATGATGCCAAAGTTGTTGAGCAACTCTTTGAATCGTTTACTCACATATTCACCTCCATTATCACTACGCAATACTTTGATCTTTGTTTTGAATTGGGTAGAGATATAGTTAATGAAGTTGGTGAAGGCTTCATACACTTGATCTTTGGTATGTAGAAGAGTGATCCATGTATATCTTGAGTAGTCATCAATGAATGAAACAAAATATTTATATTGATCTCTTGAATTACATGGTGAGGTCCATACATCCGAGTGTACAATGCCAAACGCTTCATCACAAGTTGTAGATGAAGTAGAAAAAGCTTGTCTACAATGCTTCCCTAGTACACACGCCTCACACACTACTTCTTCTTGGATGAGATTGGGTAAGACCATCTTGAGGACTGCTGAACTTGGATGTCCTAGCCTTCCATGCCATAATGGGCTATCTTCAATCTCTTTCCTCCCAAAAAACTTTGCATCTGCCTTCATTCCAAGAGTCATTGGTTCCTCTTGTTTATTTGATTCCAAGATATACACACCATCTTCTACCTTCCCTTCTCCGAGCACATGGTTTGTTTTAGGGTCCTGAAACTTAACAAAGTCAGTCCCAAACACAGCCACACACTCCAAATCCTTTGTAGCTTTATTAACGGATAAAAGATTAGATGAGAAGTTAGGCATGTATAATGCTTTTGTTTCCCTTTTAAAAAGCTCTAACTCTCCTATCCCTTTAATTGGAACTGAGCTTCCATTGGCTACTTGTACACTTCCATGGCATGGTTCAAGATTCTTTAACATATCTTGATCCTTGATCATGTGATGAGAAGCCCCTGAATCCACAATGATTCTAGTCTTCTTTATGGGTGTTTTAGAGCTGAAAAAACTCTTACCCGAATCTGTGAGTTTGGCTAGGCTCTTGATGAGAGCTTCAAACTCAGACCTTCTAACCAGTTCTTCAACAGGTTGTGCAATTCCCGTGAAGGCTCTAGGTCCATTCCCATTCTCCCTGTTGAAATTATAAGTTTAAAGAGATTGAAGAATGTTTAGAGACTAAGAGTGAGAATAGCAAGAGATTATGAAAGTTTGTATGTATTTTATTCTCTTAGTCTTACAAATCTTTACAAGAGGTTACACATATATTTATAGACATTTGAATGAGAGGAGGTGCAGAAGAAGAGAGGAATGGCGTGAAGAAGGAAGAGGAGAAGAGAGGTTTTGCGTGAAGAAGAGAGGAGGGAGCAGCTCACCTACTCCAACAGTATTGCACTCCATGCCTCTCTCTGGCGCCCCATGCTTGTGCCCATGCCTCTCCTTGCTTCCTTACTTAGTTTAGTTAGTTCATCTAGTTGAGATCCAACAACTTCCTTTTCTTCTAGTTCCTTCTTAAGTTGTTCTCTTTCTAGTTCCTTTTCAACCAGTTTTCTCCTTTTCCCTCCTTCTCTTGTGTTTGAATTCTTCTTCTTGAGATCACATATTTCAACACTCCCCCTCAAGATTGGTCGGTGGAGATCCTTAAGACCGATCTTGCCATGAATGTGATCACAAGTAATAGTTGAAGTTGCCTTAGTGAAGATATCAGCTAATTGATCCTTGCTTGCTACAAAGGCGGTTTTGATAATTCCTTCTTGTATCTTCCCTCTCACAAAATGGCAATCAACTTCTATGTGCTTGGTTCTTTCATGAAATACCGGATTTGATGCTATATGCATTGCAGCTTGATTATCACAATACAACAGCATTTCTTCATCTCCCTGGATTCCAAGGTCTTTTAGAAGCGCTTTTATCCATATCAACTCCTTTGTCAATTCTTTCATGGCTCTGTACTCTGCTTCAACACTTGATAAGGCTATGACCTTCTGTTTTTTGCTCCTCCAGGTTACTAGATTTCCTCCCACAAATGTGCAAAAACCAGATGTGGACTTTCTATCCTTTTTATCTCCAGCCCAATCCGCATCACAATAACCTTGGACCTTTGTGTTCCCATTAACATGCATCCATACACCTTTTCCAGGGCTATTCTTTAGGTACCTTAGCAACCTCTCAATCATGTTCCAATGTTGTGAGGTTGGCTTTTGCATATGCTGGCTCACACGGTTTACTGCAAAGCAGATGTCAGGTCTTGTAATGGTAAGATAGATAAGTTTGCCCACCATCCTTTGGTATCTTTTAATGTTCTCAAAAGGCTCCCCCTCAGGACTATCTTGGTATCCTTCTTCTATTGGAGTTTTGGCCGGCTTGGATCCTAACTTCCCGGTTTCTTCCAAGAGATCCAGCACATATTTCCTTTGAGATATGAACATTCCATCTCCAAATCGTGTCATCTCAATCCCTAGGAAGTACTTGAGCTCCCCTAGATCCTTTATATCAAAGTCGGCCTTCAAGAGTCCCTTGATTTGATCTACTCCATCTTTGTCACTTCCTGTGATGATTAGATCATCAACATAAATCAAGACTACCACTACTCCTCCTTCACTTTGTCTTGTGAATAGAGTATGATCCGCTTCAGATTTTATGAACTCCTTCTTCAAGAGACAAGCACTTAGCCTTTGGTACCATGCTCTTGGAGATTGCTTCAGCCCATAGATTGCTTTCTTCAATCTACACACTTTGTTGCCTCCATTATGATACCCTAGGGGTGGATCCATATATACTTCTTCTTCCAAATCCCCCTGAGAGAAGGCATTCTTGACGTCCATTTGCCATAAGTCCCATTCCAAGTTTACAGCTACCGAGATTAGAATTCTTATGGAATGAAGCTTAGCCACTGGAGCAAATGTTTCAGTATAGTCCTCCCCATAGACTTGAGTATATCCTTTTGCTACCAGCCTTGCTTTGTACCTTTCTATTTCCCCATCACTTGTGTATTTAATTGTATACACCCATCTACTCCCAACCGACTTCTTATCCTTTAGTAAGTCGGTTAAGTACCAAGTATTATTCCTTTCCATGGACTTCATTTCCTCTTCCATGGCTTTCACCCATACTTCACTCTCACATGCTTCTTCATATGAGCTAGGAATGTATCCCTTGCTGATTTTTGTGAGAAACACTTCATGCTCCATGGGTAATGTCGCCAAGGAACAGAAATGCTCAATGGGATATGTGATAATACTAGTTTGAGTGTGATCTCCTCCTTGTGATATGAGAGTGCTGTCGCCAATAGGATCGAGATCTAAGCTCGCCGTACGCTCAGGACACTCTCTTATCACACAAGAAAAAATACTCGTACTAGACTCTCCTTGGAGCATAGCAGAATTGTTATAGCCATAAAAGACACGTTGTCGCCTCTGTCTTGTACTTCTTCTTAGAGGTATGGTTGGCTCCTGTCCTTCTTCAGCATCCGCTCCCTCTTCATCCAAATTCTGATCCACTTCCTCATGTGCATTATCCGCACTATCTTGCTCTATGAAGTTCTCAGATGTTTCTTCTTGTACTTCTTCACATAGGCTTGGCGTTTCATCAAACACCATCCAGTCCATGGATGAATAGATCATTCCTTTAGAAGCATCATGATCCTTAGCCCCATAGAAACTCTCTTGTTCATTAAACCTTACTTCTCTAGACACATACACTCTTCTTGTTTCCGGATTGTAGACCTTGTAGCCCTTTTGTGTTGGTGAATATCCAATGAACACACACCTCATGCTTCGAGGTTCAAGTTTGCTTCTGTGTCCTTCTGGTAAAAACATGAAGCATGTGCATCCAAACGTTTTGATATGATTTAAGCTTGGTTTCTTCTTGTACAACACTTCAAATGGGGACTTATCATCCAGATTTTTGGTTGGAAGTCAGTTGATTAAGTAGCTTGATGTCATTACGGCATCTTCCCAATGGAACTTTGGTACTCTTTTGGCAATCATGAGAGTCCTTGCTACTTCCATTAGGTGTCTATTCTTCCTTTCAGCTATCCCGTTCTGCTGAGGAGTGTATGCACACGATGTTTGATGAATGATGCCAAAGTTGTTGAGCAACTCTTTGAATCGTTTACTCACATATTCACCTCCATTATCACTACGCAATACTTTGATCTTTGTTTTGAATTGGGTAGAGATATAGTTAATGAAGTTGGTGAAGGTTTCATACACTTGATCTTTGGTATGTAGAAGAGTGATCCATGTATATCTTGAGTAGTCATCAATGAATGAAACAAAATATTTATATTGATCTCTTGAATTACATGGTGAGGTCCATACATCCGAGTGTACAATGCCAAACGCTTCATCACAAGTTGTAGATGAAGTAGGAAAAACTTGTCTACAATGCTTCCCTAGTACACACGCCTCACACACTACTTCTTCTTGGATGAGATTGGGTAAGACCATCTTGAGGACTGCTGAACTTGGATGTCCTAGCCTTCCATGCCATAATGGGCTATCTTCAATCTCTTTCCTCCCAAAAAACTTTGCATCTGCCTTCATTCCAAGAGTCATTGGTTCCTCTTGTTTATTTGATTCCAAGATATACACACCATCTTCTACCTTCCCTTCTCCGAGCACATGGTTTGTTTTAGGGTCCTGAAACTTAACAAAGTCAGTCCCAAACACAGCCACACACTCCAAATCTTTTGTAGCTTTATTAACGGATAAAAGATTAGATGAGAAGTTAGGCATGTATAATGCTTTTGTTTCCCTTTTAAAAAGCTCTAACTCTCCTATCCCTTTAATTGGAACTGAGCTTCCATTGGCTACTTGTACACTTCCATGGCATGGTTCAAGATTCTTTAACATATCTTGATCCTTGATCATGTGATGAGAAGCCCCTGAATCCACAATGATTCTAGTCTTCTTTATGGGTGTTTTAGAGCTGAAAAAACTCTTACCCGAATCTGTGAGTTTGGCTAGGCTCTTGATGAGAGCTTCAAACTCAGACCTTCTAACCAGTTCTTCAACAGGTTGTGCAATTCCCGTGAAGGCTCTAGGTCCATTCCCATTCTCCCTTAGCCGCTTAGGCCTCAAGTGTGGATGGAGAGTCCAACACTTCTCCTTAGTGTGTCCTTTCATCTTGCAATGCTCACACTCCAACGTCCTCTTGTCTCCAAATGTGAGATTCTTTCTTGCAAGATGTGCAGCTTCACTTGGTGCACGAAACAGGTCTCTAGACCCTTCTTCCCTTTGTATCATACCGCATACTTCCGCTAGACTTGGCAGATTCTCAAATCGAAGTATATGCTTGATAAGATCCTTGTATGATGCATTGAGTGCCAAGAGAAGCCCAAACACTTGATCTTGGTCACGCCTTTCTCCTAACTCCTTGGGGTCTATAGTGTGTGGCCTCAAGATCTCCAACTCGGCCCATAAGCTTCTATACTCCCCAAACATTTCTTTGAATGACTTTTCCTCTTGTTGGAGCTCATTCAATGCCCTTTTCACCTCAAATATCCTTGATATGTTTGAGATGTTTCCATAAACTCCTTTGAGTATATCCCAAAGTTCCTTGGCGGTATCCGCATATGAGTAAGCCGCCAAGATAGTTGGTTCTAGTGAGCTTAGGAGAAGAGAAAGAGTGTATTGTTCTTCTTGCTCTTCCTTAGCTTCCTCCTTCTCATTTCTCACCGCCGCTTCTGTTCCTTCTTTTGGCTCAACATATTGCCAAAGTCCTCGGCCTCTAAGAGTAGTTTTGGTGGTTTTTGCCCAAAGGAGATAGTTGTTTCCCTTGAGCATAACCGAGATTGTTACCCTATTAGTCTCCATTTTCTAGTAATAATACACAATCTTAGTCCTTTCACAACTTGAAGATCCTATGATCTCAAGGATATTAATCTCAGAGTGAATAGAACTAAGGAAGGTGTATTGTTATAGATTAGAAGCCTTGTAGAGTATTAGAGGAATCAAGAAGAGAATAAGCGGTTTAGTAGATAACCTGCTCTGATACCATGTTGAAATTATAAGTTTAAAGAGATTGAAGAATGTTTAGAGACTAAGAGTGAGAATAGCAAGAGATTATGAAAGTTTGTATGTATTTTATTCTCTTAGTCTTACAAATCTTTACAAGAGGTTACACATATATTTATAGACATTTGAATGAGAGGAGGTGCAGAAGAAGAGAGGAATGGCGTGAAGAAGGAAGAGGAGAAGAGAGGTTTTGCGTGAAGAAGAGAGGAGGGAGCAGCTCACCTACTCCAACAGTATTGCACTCCATGCCTCTCTCTGGCGCCCCATGCTTGTGCCCATGCCTCTCCTTGCTTCCTTACTTAGTTTAGTTAGTTCATCTAGTTGAGATCCAACAACTTCCTTTTCTTCTAGTTCCTTCTTAACTTGTTCTCTTTCTAGTTCCTTTTCAACCAGTTTTCTCCTTTTCCCTCCTTCTCTTGTGTTTGAATTCTTCTTCTTGAGATCACATATTTCAACAGTAGCCAAGGCTGAATATGTCCGTAAACTTCATGAACGGGTCCGCAACCGAATCCTCAAGAAGACGGAGCAGTACAAGCAGAAAGCAGACCGAGGAAGACAGCCAATGATCCTACAACCAGGAGATTGGGTTTGGCTACACACCCGAACTGAACGATTCAACAAAACCCGGCAAACCAAGCTACAACCGCGAGGAGATGGTCCCTTCCAAGTCCTAGAGCGCATTAACAACAACGCGTACCGGATAGACATCCCAGGTAAAGGTAACATGTCCACCACTTTCAATGTTGCTGACTTGTCCCGTTTTGATGCAGGTGATCAAGTTTTGAGGACAAAACATTTTCAAGAGGGAGGGCATGATGAGACCCAAGCCACATCCGATCCGGAGGATAGCCAGCCGGATGATGCCGGGATAGACACGGACGAAAGCCAAGGAACGTTGCCAAATATGCCGGTATCGGTCATTGACCGCGCATACTCAAGGCCATACCAAACAAGGATGAACATGGTGATTGCCCAAGGATTGAAGGAAGGCAAATGGCAACAACCCAAGCTGGCAACCGCGGCAAACATCAAGGACCAAGTCCTTAGCGTTTTCACCTTGACCCGGTGAAAACGCCCCACTAAAGTCGTTTGGGAAAGGAACACTCTTTTTCCCTTGATCGGGTTTTATCCCTAGGTGGTTTTCCCATCAAGGTTTTTAACGAGGTTCACGACCCGGACGCATTAGGACCGAGCCGATCATCACCTTACCCGTCCATGGTCCGCGTGGTTGTCGTCCGGCCCTAATCTCTATCCCTTCCTGTTTTCTTGTTTTTACCGTTTTACTAAGAACTTAAGTTACTGTTTTATGGGTATGTAAACACCCAAGGGCACGCTGGTCCTTTGTGAGGGGCTTGTTGCCCTATGTCTTTCGCCTATATAAGGGCGTGTAACATCCCCCTTGAACTCAGATTTGAATGAATGCAATTAGCTTAAAGCTTGCTCTCGAATCTCAAATAGTTTAAACATCGTTGTCCTGGAAGCTCAGCTCGGACTCCGATCAGTCGTATCACGGCATTGTCCAAATACTGTGTGGCCGGCTTTCGATCCATTGTTACCGACCCATCTACCCATTCTCACTTCGCTCCATCCTTTCCACTCTCCAAACGCTTATCTCCATCCTCTTCCATCTCTACCTTCATCCAACCTTCCCGCCGTACAAACCCCGCCTTGACACCACCACTTTACCATCCCGTTTTTCCCCCATCCGTACCGCCGAGTGTTGAAATATGTGATCTCAAGAAGAAGAATAATTCAAACTTAAGAGAAGGAGGGAAGGAAAAAGAGAACTAGTTGTGAAGAAACTAGAAGGAGAACTAGTTGAGAAGGAACTAGAAGAAAAGGAAGCTGTTGGATCTCAACTAGACAATCTAACTAAACTAAGTGAGGAAGCAAAGAGAGGTATGGGCACAAGCATGGGCGCATCAGAGCAGGGCATGGTGCGCGTCAGAGCAGGGCATGGTGCAACAAGACTATTGGAGCAGCTCACCCATCTCTCTTCCCTTCTTCACGCCCCTCCTCTCCTCTTCCTTGATTCTTCTTCATTTCAATGTAAAAAGTCTATAAATACATGTAATCTCTTGTAAAGAAGTGTGTGTGAATAAGAAGAAATATTCAGCAATCTTTCTCTTCCTTATTACGCCAATTCTCTCATCCCCATCCTTATCTCTTTCTAAACCTCTAAAATTAACATGGTATCAGAGCGGGTTTATCCTTCAACCGCTTAAATCTCACCTTATAACTCTTCTAGCACTCTACAAATCTTCTAATCTATAACAATACATCCTCCTAGTTCTATTCACTCTGAGATTAATATCCTTGGGATCATAGGATCTTCAAGTTGTGAAAGAACTAGAATTGTGTATTGTCACTAGAAAATGGAGACAAATAGAGTAGCAATCTCAGTCATGCTCAAAGGAAACAACTATCTCCTTTGGGCAAAAACCACTAAGACCATCCTTAGAGGAAGAGGACTTTGGCGATATGTTGAGCCAAAAGAGGTAGCGGAAGCTGTAGTGAGAAATGAAAAAGAAGAAGCTAAGGAAGAACAAGAGGAACAATACACGCTCTCTCTTCTTCAAAGCTCACTAGAGTCATCCATCTTGGCGGCCTACTCATATGCCGATTCCGCCAAAGAACTATGGGATATACTCAAGGGAGTATATGGAAATGTCTCAAATATATCAAAAATATTTGAGGTGAAGAGGGCGCTGAATAAGCTTCAACAAGAGGAGAAGTCATTCAAGGAAATGTTTGGGGAGTATAGAAGCTTGTGGGCCGAGTTAGAGATTTTGAGGCCACACACAATCGACCCCAAGGAGTTAGGAGAAAGACGTGACCAAGACCAAGTGTTTGGACTTCTCTTGGCACTCAATGCATCCTACAAAGATCTTATCAAGCACATACTCAGATTTGAGAAGCTGCCAAGTCTAGCTGAAGTATGTGGCATGATACAAAGGGAGGAAGGGTCAAGAGACCTATTCCGTGCACCAAGTGAGGCCGCACATCTTGCAAAGAGGAATCTCACATTCGACAAGAGGGTTTTGGAATGTGAGCATTGTAAGATGAAGGGGCACACTAAGGAGAAGTGTTGGACTCTTTACCCACACTTAAGGCCTAAGCGGCTAAAGGAGAATGGAGGTGGACCTAGAGCCTTCATGGGAGTCACGCAACCTGTTGAAGAGATGGTCAGAAGATCCGAGTTTGAGGCTCTCATCAAGAGTCTATCCAAGCTCACAGGATCCGGTAAGAGCCTATTTAGCTCTAAAAGCTCCATTAAGAAGAATATGATCATTGTGGATTCGGGGGCTTCTCATCACATGATTAAGGATCAAGACATGCTGAAAAATCTTGAGCCTTATCATGGAAATGTACAAATAGCCAATGGAAGCTCAGTTCCGATTGAAGGGATAGGAGAGTTAGAGCTTTTCACAAAAGAAACTAAAGCATTATACATGCCTAGCTTCTCATCCAACCTTTTATCAGTTCATAAAGCAACAAAAGATTTGGATTGTGTGGCAATGTTTGGGACTGACTTTGTGAAGTTTCAGGACCCTAAAACAAATCATGTACTCGGAGAAGGGAAGGTGGAGGATGGAGTGTATCTGTTGGAAACAAATAAACAAGAAAAGCTAAAAGCTCTTGGAGTGAAGGCGGATAAGGAAGTTTTTAACAAGAAGGAGATTGGAGATAGCTCATTATGGCATGGAAGGCTAGGACATCCAAGTTCAGCTATCCTCAAGATGGTCTTACCCAATCTCGTTCAAGAAGAAGAAGTTTGTGAAGCATGTGTATTAGGGAAACATTGTAGACAGTTTTTCCCCTCTTCATCTACAACTTGTGATGAAGCTTTTGGCATTGTACACTCGGATGTATGGACCGCCCCATGTAACTCAAGAGATCAATATAAATATTTTGTTTCATTCATTGATGACTACTCAAGATACACATGGATCACACTCTTACATTCAAAGGATCAAGTATATGAAGCGTTTACTAACTTCACCAAATATATCTCTACCCAATTCAAGACCAAAATCAAGATCTTAAGAAGTGATAATGGAGGGGAGTATGTGAGCAAACGATTCAAGGAGTTACTCAATAATCTTGGTATCATACACCAAACATCGTGTGCATACACTCCACAACAAAATGGGGTAGCAGAAAGAAAGAATAGGCATCTCATGGAAGTTGCAAGAACCCTCATGATTGCCAAAGGAGTACCTAAGTTTCATTGGGGAGATGCAGTAATGACTTCAAGTTACTTGATCAACCGGCTTCCAACAAAAAATATGGATAATAAATCACCATTTGAAGTGCTACACAAAAGCAAGCCAAGCGTGAACCATATGAAGACCTTTGGATGTTCTTGTTATATGTTTCTACCGGAGGGACAAAAAAGCAAGCTTGAACCTCGAAGTATGAAGTGTGTGTTCATTGGCTACTCACCAACACAAAAAGGATACAAGGTCTACAATCCGGAGACAAAGAGGGTCTATGTATCTAGAGAGGTGAGATTCAATGAAGAAGAAGGATTTTATGGAAACAAGAACCATGAAGCTCCGGAGGATGTGACTTCATTACCTATGGATTGGATGCGGGTTAATGACGCTCTAATAAATGAAGTACAAGGAGAGAGCGAATCATCTGAAACCAGAGTAGAAGATGAGGCACATGCGGAGCAAGATCAGAATTCTGTTGAAGAAGAAGCGAATGATGGTGAGGGAGAACTTGAGCCAACCGTACCCCTAAGAAGAAGTACAAGACAAAGGCGACAACGTGTTTACTATGGCTACAACAACTCTGCCATGCTCCAAGGGGAGTCTAGTGCGAGTAATCTTCCTTGTGTGATAAGAGAATGTCCTGTGCGTACGGCGAGCTTAGATCTCGATCCTATTGGCGACAGCATTCTCTTATCACAAGGGGGAGATAACACTCAAACTAGCACTATCACATATCCCATTGAGCATTTTTGCTCGTTGGCATCCTTACCTATGGAGCATGAAGCTTTTCTTGGAAGAATCAGCAAGGAATCCATACCTAACTCATATGAAGAAGCGTGTGAGAATGGAGTATGGGTAAAAGCCATGGAAGAGGAAATGAAGTCCATGGAAAAGAACCACACTTGGTACTTGACCGAATTACCAAAGGAGAAGAAATCAGTTGGGTGTAGATGGGTTTACACAATCAAGTATACAAGTGATGGGAAAATAGAGAGGTACAAAGCAAGGCTGGTGGCAAAAGGATACACTCAAATCTATGGGGAGGATTATACCGAGACATTTGCTCCGGTTGCTAAGCTCCACTCCATAAGAATCCTAATCTCAGTGGCAGTGAACTTGAAGTGGGATCTATGGCAGATGGATGTCAAGAACGCCTTCTTGCAAGGAGATTTGGAAGAAGAGGTATATATGGATCCATCCCAAGGATATCATAAGGAAGGCAACAAGGTTTGCAGATTGAAGAAAGCAATCTATGGGCTAAAGCAATCTCCAAGAGCATGGTACCAAAGGCTAAGCGCTTGTCTATTGGATAAGGAGTTCATAAGATCTGAAGCTGATCATACCCTCTTCACAAGGCAAAGTGAAGGAGGAGTAGTGGTGGTCTTGATCTATGTTGATGATCTAATCATCACAGGAAGTGATAAAGATGGAGTAGATCAAATCAAGAAACTCTTGAAGATCGCTTTTGATATAAAGGATCTGGGAGAGCTTAAATACTTCCTAGGGATTGAGATGACACGGTTTGAAGATGGGATGTTCATCTCTCAAAGGAAATATGTGCTGGATCTCTTGGAAGAAACTGGCAAGTTAGGATCCAAGCCGGCTAAAACTCCAATAGAAGAAGGCTACCAAGATAATCCTGAGGGGGAGCCATTGGAAGATATTAAGAGGTATCAAAGGATGGTGGGCAAGCTCATCTACCTCACTATCACAAGGCCGGACATTTGCTTTGCAGTGAACCGTGTGAGTCAACATATGCAAAAACCAACTATGCAGCATTGGAACATGATTGAGAGGCTGCTAAGGTACTTAAAAAACAGCCCTGGAAAAGGCATATGGATGAAGGCTAATGGAAACACAAAGGTTCAAGGATATTGTGATGCGGATTGGGCTGGAGATAAGCAAGATAGAAAGTCCACATCCGGTTTTTGTACCTTTGTGGGAGGTAATCTAGTCACTTGGAGAAGTAAGAAGCAGAAAGTTATAGCCTTATCAAGTGCTGAAGCCGAGTATAGGGCTATGAAGGAGGTGACAAAAGAATTGATATGGGTGAAGGCATTCCTAGAAGATCTTGGAATACATGAGGCTGAGGAGATGCTGTTGTATTGTGATAATCAAGCTGCAATACATATAGCATCCAATCCGGTATTCCATGAAAGGACCAAGCATATAGAAGTGGATTGTCACTTTGTGAGGGGAAAGATTCAAGAAGGAATCATCAAACCCGCATTTGTAGCAAGTGGGGAACAGCTAGCGGATATCTTCACCAAGGCAACATCCTCTATCATTGGGGATCACATACATGGCAAGATCGGTCTAAAGGATCTTCACCGACCAATCTTGAGGGGGAGTGTTGAAATATGTGATCTCAAGAAGAAGAATAATTCAAACTTAAGAGAAGGAGGGAAGGAAAAAGAGAACTAGTTGTGAAGAAACTAGAAGGAGAACTAGTTGAGAAGGAACTAGAAGAAAAGGAAGCTGTTGGATCTCAACTAGACAATCTAACTAAACTAAGTGAGGAAGCAAAGAGAGGTATGGGCACAAGCATGGGCGCATCAGAGTAGGGCATGGTGCGCGTCAGAGCAGGGCATGGTGCAACAAGACTATTGGAGCAGCTCACCCATCTCTCTTCCCTTCTTCACGCCCCTCCTCTCCTCTTCCTTGATTCTTCTTCATTTCAATGTAAAAAGTCTATAAATACATGTAATCTCTTGTAAAGAAGTGTGTGTGAATAAGAAGAAATATTCAGCAATCTTTCTCTTCCTTATTACGCCAATTCTCTCATCCCCATCCTTATCTCTTTCTAAACCTCTAAAATTAACACCGAGGACCCGTACCGCGGCCCTTCCACCAACCGAGGTACCGTACCGGTACACGTACGACCGCCTCCTTCCCGGTCTCGACCCGATTCAGCCTGATTCCGAAGCCAACGTTCCTGGAGCGTATCACTTAGCTTTCTCCTCTTTTACAAACAATAACATTCAATCTCTCTTTTCTAACTAGGTGGCCACGAAATTTTTAGAGAAAATGAAGGGTTTCAGCACTTAACTTGTTCTAGGGTTTTTTTTGTTTTCTCAAAATTGTAAATAAAGTTCCTCAACTTTCTGATATTTGCAAATATTCCCTATAATTGCTGATCTTATCAAACTAACCCATATTATTTTATGATCCAACATCAACAACCATAGAAACTATTCAATTCTCTAATTTAACACCTCATATTTGTATTTAATTTAAATAAGATCCATAAAACTCAGCTCGTTATTCTAATAAAATAAATTATTTCTGTTTTTCCGAGACACGGATGTTACATTGTACTTCAGGGGTTTATCCTTATGTATATAAAAATAAAAATACCTCATTTGTGTAATTTTAACTTATCAAGATACATTTATTCTCTCAGATGATTTCATCACTCAATATATTCTATCTATTTATTCTTGATTATCTTACATAAAAAACAATAAAGTGCCTATGAGAGCACTGTATAGGAGATGATCTTGTCATTTCCAATGTTGAAACAAAGGGTTGGGAACAGAGGTACCATTCAAATCTACCTTCTCATCTGGTGCCTTGTTGTGTTCAATGAAAACATAAGCTTCGAGGAGGCACATACTTGAAGTTTCCAAGTTAGGTAGGTGGCCGATGTGAGTTTCGTGATGCATGTAAGTTGAGTGAGATGAGAGAAGCTTTGGCGTCTGAGCTGTTGAAGATGACAGATGACTTGTTGTGGTGAGTGCCATGGCGTCAATATGACAGAGAAACAAGAGAAGAGAGAGTGGTGATGGATTAGAAGAAGAACAAGAAGAAAAAGTGAGAGGCTGTTATGTTTTTATAGATAATAAGATGCTCTTATACTATGCAGGTTTTGTGAAATCTTGTTTTCTATTGATCTTTAGAAGAGTATTTATACATAATACATATTCCATAGTCTACACATATAGAGATCTCTTAGTTCTTCTACATTATTCACAAGTGATCATTATATAATTAAATGGAATTTGCACAGATTAACCTTACTTATGTTTTGTTTACTATAATGAGTCACAATTTAGAAATGTCTCAACTCAACTCAAAATGGTAAAAAAATTTAAAATGTCTAACTTCTAAAATATTTAAGAAAATATAATTATGAATTAAAAATATTTATATAATTAAAAAATTTAAAATCTCTCGAAACATACTGTATCTAGCTTTTCTCTAAAAATATTCTCTCTTAAATCTCTCTCTAAATAAATCTCTAAATTTTCTCTCTATCTCTCTAAACTTTCTCTCTAAATTCTATCTAAATTTTTTCTCTCTAAAATTTCTCTCTTTAGATTTTTCTATTTCTCTCTAAACTCTCTCTTTCTTTTTTAACTCTCTCTCTTTTTATAAAATTTCTCTTTCTCTCTCAATAACTCTATATTTCTCTCACCAAACTCTCTCTCCAAATTTTCTATCTCTAAACCCTCTCTCTTAGCTCTCTCTCACTAACTCTCTCTCTATAATTTCTCTTTCTAAACTTTCTTTTCCTAAACTCTTTCTCTCTAAATTTCTCTCTTTAAACTCTATCTAAAATAAGTTTGAAGTAATGTTTTAAGAACAAGTATGCGACAAATAAATTGAAACAACTCTGCGACAACTCAATTAAAACAACTATGCGACAACTCAATTAAAACAACTATGCGACAACTCAATTAAAACAACTCTGCGACAACTTACAAATGTCCAAAACTTTTTGGTATATAGAATTAACTCTGCGGTGGTGGAAAATAACTCTGCAAAATAATTACTTTATGGTAACATAGGACGGATTGACATTTTTGTAAATATCAAATTCACGGATTTAATATAGTAATGGCAATTTTTTATATTTTTCCTGACAAGATATTTCTAGGGTATTTTGGGTTTTAAATATCTAAAAACTAAGTTAGTAATTAAAAAAGTTATGTTCATTTAGTAATAAATATAACAGAGTTAATCTGGTAATCAACCTTATAATTAATCATAAATAAATAACGTAGAATTTGCACAGATTAACCTAACTTAAGGCTTATTTACTAGAATGACCCATATAAATTTTTTAGAAATGTCTAAACTCAAGAGGATAAAAGACTTAAAATATCTAGTTTCTAAAATTATTTACAAAAATGTCATTATGAATTAAAAATATATGAATATATATATAACTAAAAATTAAAAATAATTTTTTAAAATATGTAAAAATCAAAAAAAAAATATATATATATATAAATAAAAAATATAAATAATAAATTCTCTCTCTAAACATACTCTCTCTCTGAATACTCTCTCTAAACTCTCTCTTAATAAATTCTCACTCTAAACTCTCTCTCTCTCTAAACATATTCTCTCTAAACTCTCTTTATATCTCTTAACTTGCTCTCTTAATAAGTCTCTAAAATCTCTCTCTAAACTTTTTCTCTCTCTCTGTATTCTCTTTCTTAACTGTCTTTCTCTCTAAACTCTCTTTCTCTCTAAACTTTCTCTCTGAATTCTATCTAAATTTTCTCTCTCTAGCTCTAAATTTTTTTCTCTAACTTTCTCT
Organism: Nasturtium officinale; assembly: GCA_963854855.1. NCBI lineage: Eukaryota > Viridiplantae > Streptophyta > Magnoliopsida > Brassicales > Brassicaceae > Nasturtium > Nasturtium officinale. The sequence continues at coordinate 10,621,461 of OY978502.1, read as the reverse complement.
CTCTAAACTCTCTCTCTTAAAAATAAGTCTGCGTAATATTTTCAAAACAAGTATACGACAAAGCAGTTGAAACAACTTTGCGACAACTTACAAATGTCCAAAACTTTGCGGTTTAGAAAAACAACTCTGATGCTCAAAATAATTCTGCCACTATAATAACAACTATGCAGTAACACTCTAATTTTAATAACTCTGCCGTAAAGGGACCCTTTACAGCAAAAATAATTTTGCCACAACATAAACAGGTTTACGGTAACTTGTCAATTCACATAAGTTTGCGATCAAATAAGATAATTTGGTGAACTGAAAATAACTCTAACATGACGTTAACAACTCTGCAGTAACAAGATAATTCACATAAGTCTGCAGTAGCAGTAAATGAAAAACTCGGCAAAATGCAAATAACTCGGCCATAATGTAAACAACTCTGCCATAATGTAAACAACTTTGCGGTAACGAAATAAATACAAAAACTTGACAGTAATTGAAAATAACTCTACCAAATAAAATGTCTTTGCGGCCACTATAACAAGTCTGCGATAACGAGTAAATTCATATAAATTGATAGTAACTGAAAATAACACTGTCAATAAAAATATCTCTGCTGTAATGCGTAAATTCAAATGGCAGTAACTGAAAATAACTTTGCCAAAGAAAATATCTTTGCGGCCACTATAATAACTCTGTGGTAACGAATGATTTCAAATAACTAGGCAATAAATGAAAACAAGCATGCGGTTAAAAATATTTTTGTAGTTACTTAAACAACTCTGTGATCATGAATAAGTTCAAATAACTCTACGGTGATGGAAAATAAATTGTAACTCTGCGGTTAAAATGGACAAAGTGACATTTTCGTCAATATAAATTTCCCGGAAATATTTTAATAATGGCAGTTTCGTAATATTTTTTTGTTCTGACAAGTCATTTATAGGGTATTTTTGCGGTTTAAATGTCCAAAACATACTAGTAATTGATAAATGTTATGTTCATTTAGTAATAAATGTATAAAGTTGTATCAATCTGGTAATCACCCCATAAATAACTTACCGTCAAACCAATATTTTATTTCGTTCTTCTGATTATTGTAGTTATTTATGCTTTTATTTGCAACACCATTAGTTCCAAAAATATTTTCCGCCTCAACATCGTCATAATTTTCAGAAGGGTTATTTCTCTCTCAATCACCATGATATCTTTATGAAGCATCATTTTCATTTATTTTATATTCAGGTTATTTTTTCAAATCACATTACTTTCCTTGGCAGTATAACTAGATTTTTCTTTAAATCAGATGAGAATTGGGTAATTCTAAATAGAAGAAAGGATTTTTTGGTCAAACCATATTGTATAGAACATGATTTCATGGTTATTTGGGTTATCAACATAAACCACCCATATAATTATGTACTTTCCCCATATTCTTGGATAGAAATGTCATTAATTGCAAAAAAACACATCATTGTTAGTTCCACTTTACTCGCATTAGCTCCAATTTTAGTTGTTGTAAGGTTTGTTTAGATAGATTCCAACTGTTAAAGAAATCAAAAATAAACTAAAGTTTAAAAATGCTGCCTTTTCCACTTACCTACAAGATTTTTGTAATTTCAAAATAAACTTTCAATGTAAAACCTTTTACTATAAATTTCTTCAAGATGTCTTTTTAGTTTGTGTAGTCTTAAAAATTAACAAAATAGTTAACTCCGGTCGTTTAATTCAGAAAACTAAAAACTCATCCAACCGGTTCACCTAGCACTATTGATGTAGAAAGTTATATATCGGTCGATTGAAGACCAAAACAATATCCCAAAAGGACGAATATGGATCCAGATCCTAAGAATTTTTTTTGACCGGATATCCATATCCAACTTTGTAAATATATATATATATATATATTAAGAATTAAATATATGATGTATTTTGGTTTTTGCGCTTTTAAACATTGCCTCGTATCCATTCATTCAAACTCAAATCCATTTTTCATATCAAAATGTTTTAATAACAATTCCTAATTTCGTGATTATTATATTATTATTATTTTAATCAAAATGATTATTATAATATATCTATACTATTAAATGGGAAGCAAATTTAAGAGAATAACATCAAATTTCTAAAAATATTACATTGAAATTTCATTATATAAAAAAATCTGAATTAAAATAATATATTGAATTTAATTTGAATTTAAAATATAAAACAATCTATCTAAAATAACAATAACAGAATCATAATTGTTGAGTGTTTTTAGGAAACTTAAATTATTTTCTCAATAAAATTGATGTCAAATAAATAAGCTTTTTCAAAATTAATAAAATAAATAAACCGATATTAAATCCATTAATTATTCTTTTTCAAATAAAATTATTACTGATTTCGTTTCATTTATTATAAAATAAAACAAATCAAAATTCTAAAAATTTCAAAAAATATTTTAGAGACAACATATTTTAAAAATATTTATAGAATCAACTTTAAATATAATTTATAAAAATATCATTACAATATTTTGAGAATATATTATCTTAAATTTTATAGTATTGATAAAGCATATAAACATTGAAAGATAAATATTATAATATTTATAAATTCAGATATATTGGTGAATTTGAATATAGAGATTTGATAAAAAAATCATTATCTCAAAATTTAAAACTATAATATTTTCTTTATTAAACATATAACATTTAATTAAAATCAGGTAAACATGGTATATCACATATAAAATAAATCTATACTATTAATTTTGAAGATAATTTAAGAGAATAACTTCAAAGTTGTAATTTGAAAAAAAAATTCGAAGAATAAAAAATCTTAATTGAAATAATATATTAGATTTATTTTAATTTTAAAATATAAAATTCAAAACTCGAATTAAATAATATATTCAGTTTATGACCAGTACATATTTGACTAATCTTTATAAACACTATTATTAACAAAATATATTTTCAAAATAAAAATGATATCAATTTTAAATTTTTATATTAATTTAAAATGATTTAATTTTTTTAAGAAAACAAATATTTTGTATTTTCAAAGTTAATTAAGATAAACAAATATTGTTTTGTATTTTCAATGTTAATTAAGATCATGATTAAAAACTAAATAATGTTTTAATATTATTTTAATACTAAAACAAATAAAAAGGAAAAATAAATCTGATGCCATTAATTTAAAAAAACTATAATAATTAAATAATAATATCTAAACGAAAAAAAATCAATTATGTTTAAATGATTCAATTCTGTACATAATATTCGAGATTCTGCTCCAGCCATTTCGGAAAACTACACTAACCCAATTAAGAAAAATCAATTTACGAAAATTTCATTAACAAACATCTTTAATTAACAAAATTATTAAATATTTAAATATCAATATACAGAAAAGCTTTCCAAAATATTCAAATTCACTCAGAATAATAAATATACTATGAATCTTGGAATGAATTTTAAAATATGTTAATTTAAGTCTTACTTGATAAGGTAAAATCAATTATTTAATAATATCAACAATCTTAACTGCAATTATTTGACAAATATTTTTGTCAAACTTAATCGACTTTGGTAATACTATAAATAGACACTCACTTTCATATTTGTAACTCACTAATCATTTAAACATTATGATCACTAATCTTTATTTTAGTCGTCATAAACTCTATTGGTGATATGTTTGATTGTCTTCTCTAAGATAAATACATTAAAAGGTAATTTTTATATTTTATATGGCCAAAAAAAAATTCAATAATTATTTTAATAGTAATGGATTCTGATACCCTATATGTGATTATATGAATTAGTACTTTAAATCAGACCTGACTTATATTTGAATTCTCATCAAATTTTTTTAACATAAATGTCTTATAATGTTTTGTGATTATATGTCGGCAAACTAATTATACTGTCAGTTTTAATATCAATTACATTAAAAAAATACTGATATTAATTCGTTCTATTTTAAAACAGTTGAAAGATCAACTGCAAGTTCTTGTGACACATCTTCATTAGAGATCAGTGCCAAACTATCCAACAGTGGAAAAGTTTGTGACCCACTGTGGATATATTTCTTTCTTTAAGCATATTTTAATGGTAATATTAGCTATTAGTTATGTTTTATTAATGTTTTTGCTTTTTAGCTTACCAAACGATGGACTAGACTTGGCTTTCCAAGCAAGTAATCCAAATGATTCATTTCCAGTTTACAGAAGAAGGAAAATAAATCAGTGTGTCAAACGATATGCTGTAAAAAATCAAAAATATTATATTATATAATTATTCAAGTGAATCACTAAAAGACATGATCATGTATAATCGTGTTTCTTTTTTGTAAAGCCAACCCTAAGTCTACAGAGGATGAAAATACTAACGGCAAATCTACGGATACTATTATAGGGGCGAGAGTCAAAATGAGATAAAAGGAAATGATGAATGTAGTGAAGTGTTTAAAAAGTTTTTTACAACGAGTGTTTTAAAAACATTTAGGAGTATGGTTTTGAAAAAGAAAAAAAATCATATTTGGTAAAGTTAACAATTCATATTATATGATTATTTCAAATCCCTTTATCTATCATTCACCTAAAAATGTTGGATGTCAATAGAAACCAAGATTACTTAACCATTTTCAAAAATTTTAATAATAGATTTGTATTGCCCAAATTAATAATTGTTACGTGTTTCTTTTATCATTTTGAAATAATTTTCTTACTTACAGAAACAAGAAAGACTCTTACAAAAATAGCATGTTAGGAAATTTAAGTTTGCAATAATTAGTAAAAAAGCATATGTTTACCATTGTGTATCTTGTGTGTTGTTAGTTTAATGTGTGCTATGTTATATCAAAACTACCATTTACATAAGAACATAACTGTATAATGCAACATAATAACATAACTTTCTAATAAAAATCTCATTAATAAGACTAAAGAAAAAGAAAACAGGATGGAACTAACCTTTTGGCTTAGGTTTAAGCTTAGGTAACATATGTTATTATGTTATTATTGAACACATTGATCACTTAGTTCAATTTTAAAATTAAAACTAAGTAACTAAATTATTAAACTACAAATAATGTTATACTATTATATTTAACATTCATAATCTAGATTAAAACAAACTGATTATTAAACACATACGTATTGGTATTAGTTCAGATTATAAATGTTATACTGATTATCAAACAATATGTTTTTAAAAAATATATATAAATTGATCCCTCGTCTCACCAATTTAACCTGCTCACTGAATCAATTATGAACAGTAATTTTTAAGGATTTTTGTAGATTTATTATTGGCGGTGAAGAATATCATTAAGCACAAAGTGTCATCCGTATTAACCACTTAGACGGGTCAGTTCGATCAAAACGTAAAAACACTAAAATCATTACTATTATAAAATATTTATAAATTTTATGAGTTTAAATGTATATATAGTATGAAACTCAACTGTATATTATAAATTTATAATTTATCCAACAATAAAAACAAATATAATTTACTAAACTATTTTCCAAAACCCAAAATATAAAATAAATAAAGCAAACCAAATATATATATATATTCATGATAAATTAATTATAAAAATATTTATAATTATAACTGCATACGTGCAGGTCATATCCTAGTTTAAATTAAAAAGTGTTTCACGTTATAATATAATTTTGGATTCGAACGTCCTTATATCCGGGGTTTTCATCAATATTATAAATCTCTATGTCAATAATTTTAGAATCAGTAAAGATATAGATATGGATATGGATTCAGATATCTAAAATAAAATAAAAAGATGAATATCCATATCCTTTACTGGGTTAGTTCAAAACAGCAAACAATCCAAATGAAATAGAAAATTAAATTGGAAGCCGAAAAGTTATTTGATAATTTAATATAAAAGTTCTAATACCTTGCGTGGAACTATCCATAATTTTATTCTAATTTCTAGTTAACCCAAAAAAAAAAAAAGTTGACCGCCGAGCAAAAAGAAACAACCTCGAACCAGAACGTCCACGATCTGGTTGCTTCGACTTAACAAAATGTCAAAATCTAACAAGTACCCAATACCTACCGGAATAAGAAAAGTAAAACCATTCACAAAGATCAAAACTTTCCCAATGATGAAGATCCAACCTTTCATTCAAATGCTTTAAGTCCAAGATGCAATCAAGAATCGTCGGTTTACCTCCGGCGTTTACACTCTTCCCAAAGCTAAACACACCTCACAAAACCTTCACTTTCCATCAAATCTCAGCTCTAATAATCACATTCATAGCCTATGCTTCATTTCACGCTTCTCGTAAACCACCAAGCATCGTCAAAAGCGTTCTTGGTCCTCCTTCCGTTACATCCTCAAATGAAAATGGATGGGCTCCGTTTAATGGAAGTGAAGGAACTAAAAGACTTGGAGAGCTTGATTGGCGTTTCTTTCATCATATGCTTTGGGTATGTATTTTGCAGGACATTTAGGAGATAGGATTGATTTGAGATATTTTCTTGTATTTGGAATGATGGGAAGTGGGATTTTAACTATTGTTTTTGGATTAGGGTATTGGATGAATGTTCATTTGATTAGTTATTACATGACAGTTCAGATTGTTTGTGGTTTGTTTCAATCTATTGGTTGGCCTTGTGTTGTCTCTGTTGTTGGTAATTGGTGTGGGAAAGATAAACGTGGTTTAATTATGGGTGTTTGGAATTCTCATACTTCTGTTGGTAATATTCTTGGTTCGGTTATCGGATCTTCAGTTCTCGATTTCGGTTGGGGTTGGTCTTTTGTTTTGCCTGGTGGGTTTGTGATTTTGTGTAGTTTAGTTGTGTTTATGTTTCTTGTTGTGAGTCCTCATGATTTGGGGTTTGAAGAATTGGGTAAAGATTGAGATGAATGTAGCTGAGAATGTGGAGGAAAGATTGAGAAATACGGAAGCTGAGGATACGGTGCTTATTGAAACGGGTGAAGAATCTGATGATGATTCTGCTATCGCGTTTCTCGAGGCATGGAGATTGCCTGGGGTTGCGCCTTTTGCTTTCTGCTTGTTTTTCTCGAAACTTGTTGCTTACACGTTCCTATATTGGTTACCATACTACTTGAGGCACACAGGTAAGCTTAGTCTTTTGCATTATTACATGGCTTTTTCATGTTAACTTTGCTTGATTCGCCTTCTTACAATTATGCTTTGAAACAGCTGTTGCGGGTGTGCATATCTCCCATAAAACCGCTGGGATTCTCTTGACGGTCTTTGATATAGGAGGAGTGCTTGGTGGAATATCAGCAGGGTTCATTTCCGATAAAATCAAAGCCCGTGCTCTCACATCAATCACATTCTTGTCACTCTCTATTCCTGCTCTAATTATATACAGAATCTATGGGAGTGTGTCCATGTTCATCAACATAGCTTTGATGTTTATATCCGGGTTATTAGTAAATGGCCCTTATGCACTCATAACCACAGCTGTTGCAGCTGATCTTGGAACACAAGACTCCATTAAAGGGAATGGTAGGGCGTTAGCGACAGTAACTGCTATTATAGATGGTACTGGTTCTGTTGGGGCGGCCCTGGGACCGTTGCTGGCTGGTTACATATCAAGGCGAGGGTGGAACAGTGTTTTTTTCATGCTTATTGTTTCAATATTCTTTGCGGGTTTGTTCTTGGTTCGGCTTGCAAAGGCAGAGATCAAAGATATGAGGTCTCAAGAATTGATAGCTTCGAGTGATCCTCAGAGCTGATAATTTTGACAAACGGAATGTATACAAAGATATTATCAGATACATAGATACAGACTATACAACGCAAATTAAGACACCACCTGTTGGTTTTTACCATCTTAGTTTAGATGAAGTAAATTCTGCTATTTTTGATATTTCACATTCATATAGGAACTCGAAAGTTGTGATTAGTGCAGAGTTAACAAAAAAAAACACTCAGTAGGAAGAAAGTGATTACATAATCTGGATTTTGGGCTATGATCTTTGGTTATAGAAAAGGCGAAGCCTGCTTGTGTGACATCTGTTTCACCTTATAAATAAGTCAGTAGCGCTTCACATTTAATTTTAGAAGTTACAATCTAAAGCAGTGGGAAACTATCACCAGAACTGTGCTGCTTATGTTCAATGTTTAGCATCAAAGACTTGGCCATCCCAACCCTCATATTCTCCAAACTCCTAAAGATAAACAAGACAATTATAATAAATAGTACTTATGAGTATATCTCTAGTGAATTTAGCCACATGGGAAACATTCAGGAGCTTTATTTTTTGGTATAATCGTTCACCACTACACTTTCCAAGTTCTACTTACTGAGCCTTGGTAGGAGACACCAATTTTTGGTCAAAATATTTTTTTGATGCAATTTAGCAAAACTTTGGCAAAGTTACAACTTATCCAGTCATTTGTATTTGTTCAACGGCTAATCACTTAATTTAATCCATAATTATAATTAAAAATACAAAATAACACCAAAGTGCTGACGAAAAGAAAAGCAAATCAAATATTATAAATTTGTGTTTTTATTATACGTTCATAACATTAATATTTTTAAACAGTAAAAATAATCAAAAAACTAATCTGCAATTAACCTCTATAGAATCTCCCATTTTATTGTTAGGCTGAAGGTCCACCTCAAGCGTATGATTATCGTCTAACAATATTTTAAACATGGGAAAAATATGAAATAAATTTATTCAAAATTTGAAGATATACTTTATTGAAATTTAAATAATACTACATCATCCATATTAGATTATTTATTACTATGGATACTATTAAAGTGAAACCATTAGAGTGCGACTATACATGTATAATATCAACCTGTTACAAAAAATTAAAGTAATATTTTTGGAGATATTTGATTTGAAACAATGACTAATTGATTATCTAGGAAATCGGAAAACCTAATTTGATATTCTTAATTCGACACACGTGTATACCGAACTACACTCTTGAACTATTAACCCTCAAAGGCTCAAAGCATTAAATTTGTGGGATCTCTATTCACTGCTTCATCTCTAACATTTGATCTCTCTCTTTAATATCTTCATCTATGCATATACTTATTTATTTTTTTTATCTCAAACATTTTCTCTCTAAATCTTTTTTTATCTTTAACAATATATCCTTCTAATAATAATATTTTCCCCTATACTAACCTCGATCACGACTGCATCCGCCACACGCAGCATCCTCACCGACTCATCTAAATAGGTATTGTGATGTTCACATATTTAGTAACTACTTTCTAAGAAAACTCATGTTTTCTTTTTGATTCATCTCTGATTATTTTCTTCTTTCTGTTTTATTTTTTTTTTCTAAATCCGAGTTCTCTTTCAATTTATATATATATATATATTCATCACTTTAAAATTCTGTTTGACATACCTGATTTTTAGAGTTTTCTGAAGAACGTTTTCAGTGTATTAGCAAGTTTTTCACATATCTAGCCAGAGCTCTCATATATCTACATGATATGTTAGGTGTCTGATAGAGAATTTGGAGATTACAAATCAACATATCAATCTATCACTACCTTTTACTCATAATCTTCAAACACCAATTATTTGATTGTATATAGTTCTAGATGGATTTTATTTTGTGTGTTTGATATTACTTTTTCTACATTTGAAACTATGTTACAAGAAGATTCAATTTTAGATATTTATGATGCTTAGTAGATATTTATATTTTTGAAATCAATTTTTACATCACATCCACCTACAATTTTTTCGCAATTCTGTACAAATCCAATTTTATTTTTCATAGATGTCTATATTATTTGTTAGTCATCCAATAAATCTATCAAAATTGGATATATATTCTTCATTACTTTTATATCATATCATACAGCTTTATGTTTGTGTTTAGTCCTCTATAAATTGAGTTCAATTTTTATTTAGCTTGAGTTGCAGTTTTAGACATGCAAACTTCTTATATAAACTATATGTTGTTGGTTACAGAATCTCGTGACTTTTGTGAAGATGAAAACATGTATGGACTTTGTTTAAGGAGAAGAATCTGCTGAATGGGAAAGATGAGATAAAGAAGAAAATGAAGATGGAGAAAAAATGAGAAGAAGCTGATGAAGATAAAAGATACGAGAGTAATGATGAAAGATAAATGAGAACGAATAGAAAATGGAGAAAATAAGCAATGAATGAATAATTTTTAATTTCATCCAATCTCATGAAAATTATTTTTTGTAAAAATAAGTGAACCATACTTATTTTTATGGAAACATTTTGTCTATTGTACCAATGTTTTGTCTCTTTGTTTATTGCTTAATGATGCCAATACATATTATCAATGTGAAAGTTCACTATATTTTTGTATGGAATGTAGGATACATGAAAGTGTTGATGATGAAGCATAAAAGAAAAATGTAGTGTGAAATAGAGTTATTAATAGAAATCAAGAGTGTAATAACTATATTAATAAACATCCAAAAAATGTTCTTACTAAGGAAAATATTTACAGAATATAATATTTTTTTGGATGATAAACTTCCAAAAGCTACTTTAGATTTATGAGATTATATTTAAAAATATAATGAAAAGAATGTATAATTTTCAATATATGTATTACCCATAATTATCCATCATATGTTATATTATAATTTTTTTTTTACTTACTTATTTTCTATCAACATACGTTTACCGACTTAGCACCTCTATAAATACTTATGTATATTTTTGTAGATGGGTGAATGTAAGTGTAAGAAGAATAATACAAGTCAAAGTTATACATTTTCCACTCATACATTTTTCTTTATAATTCTCCACTTATATTATAATTTATAAAATACATACACTTCAATATAATATATATATATAGTATCTCACCTATTATAATAAATATTTCATAAAATATTCAGCACGACTCGCTCAGATACTAAAAATGTGAGGTTTCATAAACCAAAAAGGTGGGGTTTAGTTTATTATTCAATTTATTTTATGTTGATGGATAAATAGGCTCTGACTTCTTTGTTGTACATTTTTGGGATGATAGGCGATGCTTTCCCCAATCCAGTTATTATGGAGTTTATGCCTTCATGATCATGATCACATGGTATACTATGTCTCTTCTGATCATATAGTAGGTTCTGTCACCTAAAATGGCTTATGGTCATATGATGGATTATGTCACCTCAGATGACTGCCGTATTTATAACTAAATATCCAGAAAATATTTGAGGATAAAGTTCCAGAAGAACTATATGATAAGTTTTTATCGAGAAGACAAATCATCCATTTTAAATTATTATTTTTAATATCTATTTAATATCGTTATATATTAATTTACATTTTATTATGTTTACAAATTTTAAATCTTTATCAAATTTTAATTCAAAATTTAAATTGATTTTTGCTAAATTAATTTTATGTTATACAGTTATCATGTCAAATTTGGAAATATTCAAGCTCTATAACCTTGATATATCTGGAAACAATTATATGAGGATGCATTTAAAGGAAAATGTCTCTTTGATACCATCACTAAGTCAAGAAAACTTTAAGGGAACAAAAGGCAAAATCCATGGTTTTTTTTTGTTTCACCATATCCATGATGATTTAAAAGATGAATATCTCACAAAAAGATCATGCAGATCTTTGGCAATCACTTGAAGATAGGTTTGATAACCAAAAATATGTGATCTTATCAAAAGCTAAACATGAGTAATTAAATTTCTGGATACAAAAGTGTTCACGAATATATTTCCGTTTTATTTGGAATTACATCAAAGATGACCTTATGTGGAGAAAAGATAATCGATTATGATATGATAGAGAAAAATCTCCAAACATTTCATCCTATAAACATAACCCTTCGGCAAAAATAACAGGCGACTGGATACCAAAAGTATTCAGAATTAATTCAAGCTCTCTTGGTGGCAGAACAAAATAATCAGCTTGTGATGTTAAATCATCAAACTCGTTCAACTAGATCATCTCTATTCCCATAAGTGAATGTTGCATCATTCAATTATAACAATTATGGACGTAGATGCGATCAAAGTATTGATCGTGGTCGAGGACGAGGAGGATATGGTTGTGGATGTGGACATGTAAGAAATTTTTGACTAGATGATTTTAACACTAAAATAAACAATAAAAATCCAATGGAAATGAAGTTGGTCACATAATAAATAAGAAACATGAAAGTGTATGCTACAGATGCGACATGAAAGGACACTAGTATCGTACCTGTCATACACCAAAACATTTAGCTGATATGTATCAAGAATCATAAATAGCAAAACAAAAAGAAGCTGAAACTAACTTCATGTATGGTGAATCTGGACCTTCTTTTGATGGTACGAGTGATGTTATGGATATGACAAACTTTATAGTCAAGGGGAACTAAATTTGAAATATTTGATGCAAGAATTACTATGGGCTCCAGAATATTCCATTTTTCAATACCAAGGGGAACTAAATTTGAAATAGATGATGCATTATCCTCCCCCAAAATCTTATAAAATTTTGCTATGTTTAAGAGATATTTGCAAAAATAGATATTGCATAGCAAAATCTTTGCATTACACCGGTTATGTAATATGGAAAACAAATATTATAAGAGCTACCAGCTTTTATCCTCCAAAATATATTCTACAAAAATCAATATGACTGAATCATATGTTATTCTAAACAAGAAGTTTACAAGTACATTCTGTTGAGAAGTGTGATCACATTAGTAGTGAGGTAATCATGGGGGAAAAGAAGGAAAGAGATCGGTTGGAAAGAAAAGATAAAAGGGAAGGGAAGCTGTTACAAATGAACTAAAAGCTAACTAAGTAGAGAAGTGGAAGCAAGGAGCAGCATGGGGAGCGTCAGAGCAGGGCATGGTGCCGCAACACTTTGGAGCAGCCCAACCACTCCTCTTCTTCTCTTCACGCAAGACTTCTCTTCTTCTTTGCCTCTTCTTCTCTCCTATGTAAAAGTCTATAAATACATGTAATCTCTTGTAAAGAATGTGATTGAATAAGAGGATAATAAGAGTTTCATTCATAATTCCCTTCTTGTCACACGCCATTCTCAAATCATCATTCTCATCTTCTCTAAACTACTAAAACAACATGGTATCAGAGCGGGTTAAGGTTCTAAAAGCCTAATATCTTCTCCTAATTCTCTCTTCTATACGTATTTTAATATATTCCAATACACTTTGCTAAGTTCTATTCACTCTGAGATTAATATCCTTGGAACTGGCTAAAGTTTCAAGTTGTGAAAGAACTAGAATTGTGTATTGTTACTAGAAAATGGAGACAAATAGACAAGCAACTATCTCAGTTATTCTCAAAGAAAACAACTATATCCTTTGGGCAAAAACCACCAAGACTGTCCTTAGAGGCCGAGGGCTTTGGTGGTATGTTGAGGCAAAGGAAGAAGTGGAAGCCACGATGAAAAATGAAAAGGAAGAAGCTAAAGAAGAGCAAGAAGAACAATACACTCTTTCTCTTCTTCAAAGCTCACTAGAACCATCCATCTTGGCGGTCTACTCTTATGCGGATACCGCCAAGAAGCTGTGGGATATACTCAAGGGAGTATATGGAAATGTCTCAAATATATCAAGGATATTTGAAGTGAAGAGGGCGCTGAATGAACTTCAACAAGAGGAGAAGTCATTCAAGGAAATGTTTGGGGAGTATAGAAGCTTCTGGGCCGAGTTAGAGATCTTGAGGTCAAAAACTATAGACCCCAAGGAGTTAGGTGAAAGGCGTGACCAAGACCAAGTGTTTGGGCTTCTCTTGGCACTCAATGCATCTTACCAGGACCTTATCAAGCACATACTTAGATTTGAGAATCTGCCCAGTCTAGCGGAAGTATGTGGCTTAATACAAAAGGAGGAGGGCTCAAGAGACCTATTTCGTGCGCCAAGTGAAGCTGCACATCTTGCCAAGAATAATCTCATATTTGTAGACAAGAGGGTGTTGGAATGTGAGCATTGTAAGATGAAGGGACATACCAAGGAGAAGTGTTGGACTCTCCATCCACATTTTAGGCCTAAGCGACTAAGGGAGAATGAACATGGGCATAGGGCCTTCATGGGAGTTGCACAACCGGTTGAGGATAATGTCAAGAGATCCGAGTTTGAGGCTCTCATCAAGAGCCTAGCTAAGCTGACAGAATCCAGTAAGAGCTTTCTTAGTTCTAGAAGCTCCATAAGTAAGAATAAAATTATTGTGGATTCAGGAGCTTCCCATCACATGATCAAGGATCAAGACATGTTAAAAAACCTTGAGCCCTATCATGGAAAATTTCAAATAGCCAAAGGAAGCTCAGTTCCGATTAAAGGGATAGGAGAATTAGAGCTTTTCAAAAGGGAAACAAAAGCATTATACATGCTGAGCTTCTCATCTAATCTCCTATCAGTTCATAAAGCTACAAAAGATTTGGATTGTGTGGCATTGTTTGAGACTGACTTTGTTAAATTTCAGGATCCTAAAACAAACCATGTGCTCGGAGAAGGGAAGGTGGAGGATGGAGTTTATCTTTTGGAAGCAAATAAACAAGAGGATCCAAAGGTTCTTGGAATGAAGGCGGATGTAGAAGTTTTTGGTAAGAAGGAGATTGGAGATAGCCCATTATGGCATGAAAGGCTAGGACATCCAAGTTCAGCCATTCTCAAGATGGTCTTACCCAATCTCAAGAAGAAGTAATTTGTGAAGCATGTGTACTAGGGAAGCATTGTAGACAAGCTTTTCCCATTTCATCTACAACTTGTGATGAAGTTTTTGGCATTGTACACTCGGATGTTTGGACCGCCCCATGTAATTCAAGAGATCAATATAAATATTTTGTTTCCTTCATAGATGACTACTCAAGATACACATGGATCACACTCCTACACTCCAAAGACCAAGTTTATGAAGCATTCACCAACTTCATTAACTATGTCTCTACACAGTTCAAAACAACAATTAAAATCTTATAAAGTGATAATGGAGGTGAATATGTGAGCAAGCGATTCAAAGAGCTACTCAACAACTTTGGCATCATTCGTCAAACATCATGCGCTTACACTCCACAACAAAATGAGGTAGCGCAGAGGAAGAATAGACATCTAATGGAGGTGGAAAGACTATCATGATTGCCAGAGGAGTACCTAAATTCCATTGGGGAGATGCGGTGATGACTTCAAACTACTTGATCAACCGGCTTCCAACCAAGAATCTGAACAATATGTCACCATTTGAAGTGCTATACAAGAAGAAACAAAACCTGAATCATCTTAAGACCTTTGGATGTAAGTGCTTCATGTTTCTACCAGAGGGACAAAGAAGCAAGCTTGAACCTCGGAGCATGAAGTGTGTATTCATTGGATACTCACCAACACAAAAGCGTTATAAGGTGTATAATCCACAGACAAGGAGGGTCCATGTGTCTAGAGAAGTGAGATTCAATGAAGGAGAAATTTTTTATGAAGCACGGAACCATGATACTCATGAAGAAGGAGTCTCTTCAACCTGGGAATGGATGCAGCCTAATGAAGAGCCAATAACAAGGGATGAAGTACATGGGGTGAATGAACCATCTGAGAACATAATGGACCATGGAAATGTGGATGATGCAAATGTGGAACCAGAACAGGATCCAGCTGAAGAAGAAGCGGATGTCGAAGAAGAAGAACCTGAGCCAACAGTACCTCTAAGAAGAAGTACAAGACATAGGCGACAGCGCGTCTACTACAACTCGGCCATTCTTAAAGAAGAGTCTAGTATGGGTAATATTTCCAATGTGATAAGAGAGTGTCCTAAGCGTACGGCGAGCTTAGATCTCGATCCTATTGGCAACAGCGCTCTCATATCACAAAATGGAGATAAGACTCAACCTTTATATCCTATTGAGCATTTTTGCTCTTTGGCAAACTTACCTATGGAACATGAAGCTTTTTTGGGAAAAATCAGCAAGGAATCCATCCCTAGCTCATATGAAGAAGCATGTGAGAAGGAAGTATGGATAAAAGCCATGGAAGAAGAAATGAAGTCTATGGAAAAGAACCACACTTGGTACTTGACCGAATTGCCAAGGGATAAGAAACCAGTCGGGTGTAGATGGTGTTGAAATATGTGATCTCAAGAAGAAGAATTCAAACACAAGAGAAGGAGGGAAAAGGAGAAAACTGGTTGAAAAGGAACTAGGAAGAGAACAAGTTAAGAAGGAACTAGAAGAAAAGGAAGTTGTTGGATCTCAACTAGATGAACTAACTAAACTAAGTAAGGAAGCAAGGAGAGGCATGGGCACAAGCATGGGGCGCCAGAGAGAGGCATGGAGTGCAATACTGTTGGAGTAGGTGAGCTGCTCCCTCCTCTCTTCTTCACGCAAAACCTCTCTTCTCCTCTTCCTTCTTCACGCCATTCCTCTCTTCTTCTGCACCTCCTCTCATTCAAATGTCTATAAATATATGTGTAACCTCTTGTAAAGATTTGTAAGACTAAGAGAATAAAATACATACAAACTTTCATAATCTCTTGCTATTCTCACTCTTAGTCTCTAAACATTCTTCAATCTCTTTAAACTTATAATTTCAACATGGTATCAGAGCAGGTTATCTACTAAACCGCTTATTCTCTTCTTGATTCCTCTAATACTCTACAAGGCTTCTAATCTATAACAATACACCTTCCTTAGTTCTATTCACTCTGAGATTAATATCCTTGAGATCATAGGATCTTCAAGTTGTGAAAGGACTAAGATTGTGTATTATTACTAGAAAATGGAGACTAATAGGGTAACAATCTCGGTTATGCTCAAGGGAAACAACTATCTCCTTTGGGCAAAAACCACCAAAACTACTCTTAGAGGCCGAGGACTTTGGCAATATGTTGAGCCAAAAGAAGGAACAGAAGCGGCGGTGAGAAATGAGAAGGAGGAAGCTAAGGAAGAGCAAGAAGAACAATACACTCTTTCTCTTCTCCTAAGCTCACTAGAACCAACTATCTTGGCGGCTTACTCATATGCGGATACCGCCAAGGAACTTTGGGATATACTCAAAGGAGTTTATGGAAACATCTCAAACATATCAAGGATATTTGAGGTGAAAAGGGCATTGAATGAGCTCCAACAAGAGGAAAAGTCATTCAAGGAAATGTTTGGGGAGTATAGAAGCTTATGGGCCGAGTTGGAGATCTTGAGGCCACACACTATAGACCCCAAGGAGTTAGGAGAAAGGCGTGACCAAGATCAAGTGTTTGGGCTTCTCTTGGCACTCAATGCATCATACAAGGATCTTATCAAGCATATACTTCGATTTGAGAATCTGCCAAGTCTAGCGGAAGTATGCGGTATGATACAAAGGGAAGAAGGGTCTAGAGACCTGTTTCGTGCACCAAGTGAAGCTGCACATCTTGCAAGAAAAAATCTCACATTTGGAGACAAGAGGACGTTGGAGTGTGAGCATTGCAAGATGAAAGGACACACTAAGGAGAAGTGTTGGACCCTCCATCCACACTTGAGGCCTAAGCGGCTAAGGGAGAATGGGAATGGACCTAGAGCCTTCACGGGAATTGCACAACCTGTTGAAGAACTGGTTAGAAGGTCTGAGTTTGAAGCTCTCATCAAGAGCCTAGCCAAACTCACAGATTCGGGTAAGAGTTTTTTCAGCTCTAAAACACCCATAAAGAAGACTAGAATCATTGTGGATTCAGGGGCTTCTCATCACATGATCAAGGATCAAGATATGTTAAAGAATCTTGAACCATGCCATGGAAGTGTACAAGTAGCCAATGGAAGCTCAGTTCCAATTAAAGGGATAGGAGAGTTAGAGCTTTTTAAAAGGGAAACAAAAGCATTATACATGCCTAACTTCTCATCTAATCTTTTATCCGTTAATAAAGCTACAAAGGATTTGGAGTGTGTGGCTGTGTTTGGGACTGACTTTGTTAAGTTTCAGGACCCTAAAACAAACCATGTGCTCGGAGAAGGGAAGGTAGAAGATGGTGTGTATATCTTGGAATCAAATAAACAAGAGGAACCAATGACTCTTGGAATGAAGGCAGATGCAAAGTTTTTTGGGAGGAAAGAGATTGAAGATAGCCCATTATGGCATGGAAGGCTAGGACATCCAAGTTCAGCAGTCCTCAAGATGGTCTTACCCAATCTCATCCAAGAAGAAGTAGTGTGTGAGGCGTGTGTACTAGGGAAGCATTGTAGACAAGCTTTTCCTACTTCATCTACAACTTGTGATGAAGCGTTTGGCATTGTACACTCGGATGTATGGACCTCACCATGTAATTCAAGAGATCAATATAAATATTTTGTTTCATTCATTGATGACTACTCAAGATATACATGGATCACTCTTCTACATACCAAAGATCAAGTGTATGAAGCCTTCACCAACTTCATTAACTATATCTCTACCCAATTCAAAACAAAGATCAAAGTATTGCGTAGTGATAATGGAGGTGAATATGTGAGTAAACGATTCAAAGAGTTGCTCAACAACTTTGGCATCATTCATCAAACATCGTGTGCATACACTCCTCAGCAGAACGGGATAGCTGAAAGGAAGAATAGACACCTAATGGAAGTAGCAAGGACTCTCATGATTGCCAAAAGAGTACCAAAGTTCCATTGGGGAGATGCCGTAATGACATCAAGCTACTTAATCAACCGACTTCCAACCAAAAATCTGGATGATAAGTCCCCATTTGAAGTGTTGTACAAGAAGAAACCAAGCTTAAATCATATCAAAACGTTTGGATGCACATGCTTCATGTTTTTACCAGAAGGACACAGAAGCAAACTTGAACCTCGAAGCATGAGGTGTGTGTTCATTGGATATTCACCAACACAAAAGGGCTACAAGGTCTACAATCCGGAAACAAGAAGAGTGTATGTGTCTAGAGAAGTAAGGTTTAATGAACAAGAGAGTTTCTATGGGGCTAAGGATCATGATGCTTCTAAAGGAATGATCTATTCATCCATGGACTGGATGGTGTTTGATGAAACGCCAAGCCTATGTGAAGAAGTACAAGAAGAAACATCTGAGAACTTCATAGAGCAAGATAGTGCGGATAATGCACATGAGGAAGTGGATCAGAATTTGGATGAAGAGGGAGCGGATGCTGAAGAAGGACAGGAGCCAACCATACCTCTAAGAAGAAGTACAAGACAGAGGCGACAACGTGTCTTTTATGGCTATAACAATTCTGCTATGCTCCAAGGAGAGTCTAGTACGAGTATTTTTCCTTGTGTGATAAGAGAGTGTCCTGAGCGTACGGCGAGCTTAGATCTCGATCCTATTGGCGACAGCACTCTCATATCACAAGGAGGAGATCACACTCAAACTAGTATTATCACATATCCCATTGAGCATTTCTGTTCCTTGGCGACATTACCCATGGAGCATGAAGTGTTTCTCACAAAAATCAGCAAGGAATACATTCCTAGCTCATATGAAGAAGCATGTGAGAGTGAAGTATGGGTGAAAGCCATGGAAGAGGAAATGAAGTCCATGGAAAGGAATAATACTTGGTACTTAACCGACTTACCAAAGTATAAGAAGTCGGTTGGGAGTAGATGGGTGTATACAATTAAATACACAAGTGATGGGGAAATAGAAAGGTACAAAGCAAGGCTGGTAGCAAAAGGATATACTCAAGTCTATGGGGAGGACTATACTGAAACATTTGCTCCAGTGGCTAAGCTTCATTCCATAAGAATTCTAATCTCGGTAGCTGTAAACTTGGAATGGGACTTATGGCAAATGGACGTCAAGAATGCCTTCTTGCAGGGGGATTTGGAAGAAGAACTATATATGGATCCACCCCTAGGGTATCATAATGGAGGCAACAAAGTGTGTAGATTGAAGAAAGCAATCTATGGGCTGAAGCAATCTCCAAGAGCATGGTACCAAAGGCTAAGTGCTTGTCTCTTGAAGAAGGAGTTCATAAAATCTGAAGCGGATCATACTCTATTCACAAGACAAAGTGAAGGAGGAGTAGTGGTAGTCTTGATTTATGTTGATGATCTAATCATCACAGGAAGTGACAAAGATGGAGTAGATCAAATCAAGGGACTCTTGAAGGCCGACTTTGATATAAAGGATCTAGGGGAGCTCAAGTACTTCCTAGGGATTGAGATGACACGATTTGGAGATGGAATGTTCATATCTCAAAGGAAATATGTGCTGGATCTCTTGGAAGAAACCAGGAAGTTAGGATCCAAGCCGGCCAAAACTCCAATAGAAGAAGGATACCAAGATAGTCCTGAGGGGGAGCCTTTGGAGAACATTAAAAGATACCAAAGGATGGTGGGCAAACTTATCTATCTTACCATTACAAGACCTGACATCTGCTTTGCAGTAAACCGTGTGAGCCAGCATATGCAAAAGCCAACCTCACAACATTGGAACATGATTGAGAGGTTGCTAAGGTACCTAAAGAATAGCCCTGGAAAAGGTGTATGGATGCATGTTAATGGGAACACAAAGGTCCAAGGTTATTGTGATGCGGATTGGGCTGGAGATAAAAAGGATAGAAAGTCCACATCTGGTTTTTGCACATTTGTGGGAGGAAATCTAGTAACCTGGAGGAGCAAAAAACAGAAGGTCATAGCCTTATCAAGTGCTGAAGCAGAGTACAGAGCCATGAAAGAATTGACAAAGGAGTTGATATGGATAAAAGCGCTTCTAAAAGACCTTGGAATCCAGGGAGATGAAGAAATGCTGTTGTATTGTGATAATCAAGCTGCAATGCATATAGCATCAAATCCGGTATTTCATGAAAGAACCAAGCACATAGAAGTTGATTGCCATTTTGTGAGAGGGAAGATACAAGAAGGAATTATCAAAACCGCCTTTGTAGCAAGCAAGGATCAATTAGCTGATATCTTCACTAAGGCAACTTCAACTATTACTTGTGATCACATTCATGGCAAGATCGGTCTTAAGGATCTCCACCGACCAATCTTGAGGGGGAGTGTTGAAATATGTGATCTCAAGAAGAAGAATTCAAACACAAGAGAAGGAGGGAAAAGGAGAAAACTGGTTGAAAAGGAACTAGGAAGAGAACAAGTTAAGAAGGAACTAGAAGAAAAGGAAGTTGTTGGATCTCAACTAGATGAACTAACTAAACTAAGTAAGGAAGCAAGGAGAGGCATGGGCACAAGCATGGGGCGCCAGAGAGAGGCATGGAGTGCAATACTGTTGGAGTAGGTGAGCTGCTCCCTCCTCTCTTCTTCACGCAAAACCTCTCTTCTCCTCTTCCTTCTTCACGCCATTCCTCTCTTCTTCTGCACCTCCTCTCATTCAAATGTCTATAAATATATGTGTAACCTCTTGTAAAGATTTGTAAGACTAAGAGAATAAAATACATACAAACTTTCATAATCTCTTGCTATTCTCACTCTTAGTCTCTAAACATTCTTCAATCTCTTTAAACTTATAATTTCAACAGATGGGTTTATACGATCAAGTATACAAGTGATGGGAAAATGGAAAGGTACAAAGCAAGGCTGGTAGCAAAAGGATACACTCAAGTCTATGGGGAAGACTATACAGAAATGTTTGCTCCAGTTGCTAAGCTCCACTCTATAAGAATCCTAATCTCGGTGACAGTAAACTTGAAGTGGTATCTATGGCAGATGGATGTCAAGAACGCCTTATTGCAAGGAGATTTGGAAGAAAAAGTGTATATGGATTCACCCCAAGGATATCATAAGGAAGGCAACAAAGTTTGCAGATTAAAAAAGGCAATCTATGGGCTGAAGCAATCTCCAAGAGCATGGTACCAAAGGCTAGGTGCTTGTCTTTTGGAGAGAAGGTTCATAAGATCAGAAGCTGATCATACTTTGTTCACAAGACAAAGTGAAGGAGGATGGTTGTGGTACTAATATATGTTGATGATCTAATCATCACAGGGAGTGACAAAGATGGAGTAGATCAAACCAAGAAGATCTTGAAGGCCGATTTTGATATAAAGGACCTGGGGGAGCTTAAGTACTTCCTAGGAATTGAGATGACACGGTTTGAAGATGGGATGTTCATCTCTCAAAAGAAATATGTACTTGACCTCTTGGAAAAAACTGGGAAGCTAGGATCCAAGCCGGCTAAAACTCCAATAGAAGAGGCTACCAAGATAATCCTGAGGGGGAACCATTGGAAAACATCAAAAGATACCAAAATATGGTGGGAAAGCTCATCTATCTTACTATCACAAGGCCAAACATTTGCTTTGCAGTAAATCGTGTGAGCCAACATATGCAAAAGCCAACTATGCAGTATTGGAACATGATTGAAAGACTGCTTAGGTATCTGAAAACAATCCCGGAAAAGGAATATGGATGAAAGCAAATGGAAACACAAAGGTTCAAGGGTATTGTGATGCAGATTGGGCTGGAGATAAGAAGGATAGGAAATCTACATCTGGTTTTTGCACATTTGTGGGAGGCAACCTTGTTACTTGGAGGAGTAAAAAACAGAAGGTTATAGCCTTATTGCTGAAGCAGAGTATAGGGCCATGAGAGAAGTTACAAAAGAGTTGATACGGGTAAAAGCACTTTTAGAAGATCTTGGAATACATGAAGCTGAAGAAATGCTTGTATTGTGATAATCAAGCTGCAATACATATAGCATCCAATCCAGTATTTTATGAAAGAACCAAGCATATAGAGGTTGATTGTCACTTTGTGAGGGGAAAGATTCAAGAATGAATCATCAAAACCGCCTTTGTAGCAAGTGAGGATCAACTGGCAGATATCTTTACCAAGGCAACCTCATCTATCACTTGTGATCACATCCATTCCAAGATCGGTCTAAAAGATCTCCATCGACCAATCCTGAGGGGGAGTGTTGAGAAGTGTGATCACATTAGTAGGAGGTAATCATGGGGGAAAAGAAGGAAAGAGATCGGTTGGAAAGAAAGGATAAAAGGGAAGGGAAGCTGTTACAAATGAACTAAAATCTAACTAAGTAGAGAAGTGGAAGCAAGGAGCAGCATGGGGGGCATCGGAGCAGGGCATGGTGCCGCAACACTGTTGGAGCAGCCCAACCACTCCTCTTCTTCTCTTCACGCAAGTCTTCTCTTCTGCCTCTTCTTCTCTCCTATGTAAAAGTCTATAAATATATGTAATCTCTTATAAAGAATGTGAGTGAATAAGAGGATAATAAGAGTTTCATTCATAATTCCCTTCTTGTCACACGCCATTCTCAAATCATCATTCTCATCTTCTCTAAACTACTAAAAATTCAAAGTTTAACATGAAAATTTAGGGCATCTTTGTTCAGTAATGATGCAAAAATTGTGGATAATTCAAATGACCATCAATTAAAAAACAAGAAGATTTTTCAATCAAGCAAATTTTCATGTAATGATTCTTTTCTCAAGGAAAATGATAACTCGGCTATCACTAGCTAAAAACGGGAATGAATATTCGGTATTCTTAGAAAAATACATAGTGATATATGTGGACCTATTCATCCAGAATGCAAACCATTGCAATATTTTATGGTATTGATTGATGGATCTAGTAGATGGTCACATGTGTGTCATTGGCAACATGATATACATGTTTAGCCTAATCATTAGGTTAAAAACACAATTCTCTGATTATATAATAAAGAAAGTACGACTTGATAAGATGGTGAATTCACTTCAAAATATATTAATGACTATTATATGTCATTAGGAATTAATGTTGAACAGCAGGTCCCACATGATTATACACAAAATGGCATGGTTGAGTCTTTGGTTAAATGGTTACAGCTTGTTGCTAAACCGTTAATATTGAGAACAAAACTCTCAATTTCAGTATGGGTTCATGCAATATTGCATGATATTATACTAATTCTAATACGACCAAGTGCATATCAAAAATATTTCCCACAGTAATTAACATCTTGCCAGAAGTCAGATATATTTCATCTCCGTGATGTGATCAGAGTTTTAACCCAATAAAAGACTGCAAGTGCACAGACAATCATAGTAGTATAGATGGGATCGAATCCACAGAGACCGAGGTTACACTACGATTCTTTGAGAATGAAATCAAGCTAAGACAGAAATAAGAGATTTATTTGTGACAGTAATGAAAATAAATAAATAAACGAAGTAACTTATGAATTAAAAAGCGCTAGGTCTAGGGAAATTCGTAGGAACTCAGAGATCACGAATCAGACAACTATTCAGGGATTAATAAGAACCATCTAGAACTCAAGCACAAATGTATAACCAATCCACTGTCGTGGTATCAATTACTTTATCTAGCAATCTAAATATATAAACTGTCGTTTGAACTTAGACAAACATTAAGGAGCATGTTCAATATGTTCACAGATCGCGTTAACATCAGCTTTCATTGGCTAAGGACAATACGCCCATCTATGTTCTTTCCAGTAACCTATAACACTTATTGTGAATAGATTAAACCTTGAATCAGAGACTAAATGATCAATTTAATCTAACCAATAATATCAACCATAGATGAAGAACCCTAAAATAATTCCCTATCTATGTCTGATTCAATGATTATGAAATTTCCTTGAAACCCTAAACCTAACTAAAAATCTACTCAGACATGGATGCAGAGAAACATGAAAGAGATATAGAAGAAATCATAACTAAACTGAAAATAAAGAGAAAGGGTTCAGAAATCTTCTCCAATTGTCTCCCAGTTAATATAGAAGAGGATGGATTCCTTATCTTCCAGTTGCATACAAACTCAACAACAATGTTTTGAACTAAAAATATGTCGCTTCCCTAAATAAAATCGAGTCTAGGGTTTTTAAAACATTAGGAGAAGAATTGGGTTGGCCCAGAGTGATTTGGATCGAAATTGGGCCATAAATCTGCGTCAGATGGATATGTATTCAGTAAAGCAGTCATAACTTTCTAACCGTTTATCGGAATGACCTCAAACCAGTGCCATATGACAGCTAACTCCCGTGGCTATTTCGTATATTCAAATTTCATTCAATTCTGTTCATGGAAAGATGTTCAACGGATGTCAAACTTCTAACGATTTAGCATGATTCTTCATCTCCAATTGCTCTTTTTCTTATATCCCCACTCCTAAAGCATAAACTTCTATTAAAACCTGTAATCACCTGAAAAGACTCCAAAAACAATAGAAAGACTCTAAAAACTATAATTAATAATCATCAAATATGACATATATCACACACCACCAAGAATATAAATGGGACCACAAAGGAGATTGAGAATCTGTATTGGAGATACATCACCAAGTATAATAGGTATCTTGAACCGTGAAGTGGTGATATGTTTACAGGCACGTTTTGATGATTGACATTTTAATGAAACTGAATTTTCATCGTTAGGGAGAGGAATTAAAGAAGTTCCAAAAGATATTACATGGTGCACACCGACTTTATTATAACTTGAACCCCCAACGAAACAACATGAACTAAAAGTTCAAAAAATGGTGCATCTATAAAATATGGCAAATCTATTACATGATGCATTCACCGATACTCAAAAGGTGACAAAATCATATATACCCGCAGAAAATGTTCCATTAAAGGTTGATGGTCAAGAAGAACAAACTGATGGAAAAATAAGTGAAGTGAAAGTTCAGTTGAAAAATAGGAGGTCAATAGGATCAAAAGATAAAAATCTCCGTAAGAAAAAGAAAATGGGAAAACTAAATAAAAAGAGTCCAGAAGAACCACATACAGAAGAAGAACTACAAAATGGGAAAACTAAATAAAAATGTGTCCAATTCTGTATTCTTCTTCTTGTTTTTTCACAAAAACGAATTCCACCATTAAAGAAGAGTTTGAAGCTTTACTTTATATGATTTGTTTATGCAGTTTACTTTTAATTAGTTATTGTTGTTTTATGTTCTGGGTGTATGAACAACATACAATCATTCAATGATAATTGGTGTTTTAATTAGAATTTTGTAGATTTAAAAATAATTTTTTTTTACTTTGTATGCACATTAAGTTACTATACTTGTTATGATGATCATTTAAAATGTTACATTATTAATATTTTTTTAAAAATGGGTTGCAATGGTGGAATCATACTGATTTATACATTTATAGAAAAGAAATCGTTAGCTAAACGAAAATTGCAGAAAATATTACAATTGGTACAACGAACGGATAATAAAAATATTGGTACAACTCTGTACTACTAAGAACATCGAAAAACTAAAACTAAATATTTTATCAGTTTTCTTTTTCAGGAGAAAATGAAAAATAATCCTTGTATTTGTTTCATAAATAATACTCTTTGTATATTCATACATTTTGATTATAGAAAATATTATTTAAATAAATGAGTTGAAATGAAATATATTGCAATGAAATAATCGATGTATAATGAAGGCTGGCTACTCTATCCGAGGGAGATCTAGCAAGGTCTTTCACTTCATTCCAATCTTTATGTTCAAACTATCCTTGGGTTCCAAGGAACTTGACATCTCGAGATGTCAGCATCCTGTTGAAGTATGTGATCACTTAGGAGAAGAGAGGAATTCAAAATCAACAAAAGGAGAGAAAGGAAAACTAGTTGACAAGGAACTAGAAGGAGTCTTAGTTGAGAAGGAACTAGAAGAAAGGGAAGCTGTTCTAACTCAACTAGACAAACTAACTAAACCAAGTGAGGAAGCAAAGGGAGCCATGGGCGCAGCATGGAGAAGCATGGGTGCAGCATGGAGAAGCATGGGCGCGGCAGAGGAACAGGGAGTAACTCTGTGTGCTAACTCGGGTTACTCACCTCGAGTTAGCTAACCAGAGCTACTCCTCATGCACTTCTTCTTCCCTCCTTCTCCTTCATTGTAAAACCTCTATAAATACCAATGTATACCTCTTGTTGTAATTACAATAATAAAAAAAAGGAATACAAGAAAAGTCTTATTACATCTATTCTCTCTTTTCTAATCATACTAAACACTCTCTAATACTCTAAACTCTTAAATTCAACATGGTATCAGAGCAGGTTCTCTATCCAACCGCCTAAACTTTCTTCATAATCTCTCTAAGCTATTTACAAATCTTCTAATCTATAGCAATACATCTTGCCAAGCTCTATTCACTCTGAGATTAATATCCTTGAGATCGGTTGAACTTCAAGTTGTGAAAGAACTGGGATTGTGTATTACTACTAGAGAATGGAGATGAATAAAGTAGCAATTTGTGTTGTCCTAAAGGGGGATAACTATCTTCTTTGGGCAAAAACTACTAAGACCGTTCTAAGAGGCCGAGGACTTTGGAAGTTCATTGAACTTAAGGAGGAGGCCATACCATACAATGAGAAGGAAGAGCAAGAAGAGCAGTTCACTCTTTCACTACTTCAAAGTTCACTAGAACCATCCATCTTGGCGGCATACTCATATTCGGATACCGCCAAGGAGCTATGGGATATACTCAAGGGAGTATATGGAAACATCTCAAATATATCAAGGATATTTGAGGTGAAGAGGGCGTTGAATGAGCTTCAACAAGAGGAGAAGACATTCAAGGAAATGTTTGGGGAATATAGAAGCTTGTGGGCCGAGTTGGAGATATTGAGACCACAAACTATAGACCCCAAGGAACTAGGAGAAAGACGTGACCAAGATCAAATGTTTGGACTTCTTTTGGCACTCAATGCATCCTACAAGGATCTCATCAAGCACATACTAAGATTTGAGAAGCTGCCAAGTCTAGCAGAAGTATGTGGCATGATACAAAGGGAGGAGGGGTCAAAAGACCTATTTCGTGCGCCAAGTGAGGCTGCACATCTTGCAAGGAAGAATCTCACATTTGACAAGAGGGTGTTGGAATGTGAGCATTGTAAAATGAAGGGGCACACTAAGGAGAAGTTTTGGACTCTTCATCCACACTTGAGGCCTAAGCGGCTAAAGGAGAATGGAGGTGGACCTAGAGCCTTCATGGGAATAGCACAACCTGTTGAAGATATGGTCAGAAGATCCGAGTTTGAGGCTCTCATCAAGAGCTTAGCCAAGCTCACAGAAACCGGTAAGAGTTTCCTCAGCTCTAAAAACCCTATAAAGAAGAATAGAATCATTGTGGATTCTGGAGCTTCTCATCACATGATCAAGGATCAAGACATGCTAAAGAACCTTCAGCCGTGTCATGGAAATGTACAAATAGCCAATGGAAGCTCAATTCCGATTGAAGGGATAGGGGAGTTAGAGCTTTTCACAAAAGAAACAAAAGCATTATACATGCCTAGTTTCTCATCCAATCTCTTATCCCGTTCATAGAGTTACAAAAGATTTGGATTGTGTGGCATTGTTTGGGACTGACTTTTTTAAGTTTCAGGACCCTAAAACAAGTCATGTGCTCGGAGAAGGGAAGGTGGAGGATGGAGTGTATCTGTTGGAGACAAATAAACAAGAAAACCTAAAAGCTCTTGGTATGAAGGCGGATAAGGAAGTTTTTGGCAAGAAGGAGATTGAAGATAGCCCATTATGGCATGGAAGGCTAGGACATCCAAGTTCAGCTGTCCTCAAGATGGTCTTACCCAATCTCGTTCAAGAAGAAGTAGTTTGTGAAGCATGTGTACTAGGGAAACATTGTAGACAAGTCTTTCCCTCTTCATCTACAACTTGTGATGAAGCTTTTGGCATTGTACACTCGGATGTATGGACCGCCCCATGTAATTCAGGAGATCAATCTAAATATTTTGTTTCATTCATTGATGACTACTCAAGACACACATGGATCACACTTCTACATTCCAAAGATCAAGTATATGAAGCACTCACTAACTTCATTAAATACATCTCTACCCAATTCAAGACAAAAATCAAGGTCTTAAGAAGTGATAATGGAGGTGAGTATGTGAGCAAACGATTCAAGGAGCTACTCAACAACTTGGGTATCATCCATCAAACATCCTGTGCATACACTCCACAACAAAATGGGGTAGCAGAAAGGAAGAATAGACACCTAATGGAAGTAGCAAGAACTCTCATGATTGCCAAAGGAGTACCTAAGTTTCATTGGGGAGATGCAGTGATGACTTCAAGTTACTTGATCAACCGGCTTCCAGCCAAGAACCTAGACAATAAGTCACCATTTGAAGCGCTATACAAGAAGAGACCAAGCTTGAATCATATGAAGACCTTTGGATGTACATGTTTCATGTTTCTACCAGAGGGACAGAGAAGCAAGCTTGAACCTAGAAGCATAAAGTGTGTATTCATTGGATACTCACCAACGCAAAAGGGCTACAAGGTCTACAATCCGGAGACAAGAAGGGTCTATGTGTCTAGAGAAGTAAAGTTCAATGAAAAAGAAAGCTTTTATGGAACTAAGAATCATGATAGTTCTGAAGGTATGGTCCCATCATCCATGGATTGGATGCGGTTTGATGAGTCACCAATAACAAGGGATGAAGTACAAGGAGAGAGTACAGCATCTGAGGACATCATGGAACCAGACCAAGATTCAGCTGAAGAAGAAGATAATATTGAGGAAGATGAATCTGAGCCAATCATAACTCTAAGAAGAAGTACAAGACAGAGGCGACAACGTGTTTACTATGGTTACAACAACTCTGCCCATGCTCCAAGGAGAGTCTAGTGCGAGTAATCTTCCTTGTGTGATAAGAGAATGTCATGAGCGTACGGCGAGCTTAGATCTCGATCCTATTGGCGACAACACTCTTTTATCACAAGGGGGAGATAACACTCAAACTAGCACTATCACATATCCCATTGAGCATTTTTGCTCGTTGGCATCGTTACCTATGGAGCATAAAGCTTTTCTTGGAAAAATCAGCAAAGAATCCATACCTAACTCATATGAAGAAGCGTGTGAGAGTGGAGTATGGGTAAAAGCCATGGAAGAGGAAATGAAGTCCATGGAAAGGAATCATACTTGGTACTTAACCGATTTACCAAGGGATAAGAAGCCAGTTGGGTGTAGATGGGTGTATACAATCAAATACACAAGTGATGGGAGGATAGAAAGATACAAGGCAAGGTTGGTAGCAAAAGGGTATACTCAAATCTATGGGGAGGATTATACCGAGACATTTGCTCCGGTTGCTAAGCTCCACTCCATCAGAATCCTAATCTCGGTGGCAGTAAACTTGAAGTGGGATCTATGGCAGATGGATGTCAAGAACGCCTTCTTGCAAGGGGATTAGGAAGAGGAAGTGTATATGGATCCACCCCAAGGATATCATAAGGAAGACAACAAAGTTTGTAGATTGAAGAAAGCAATCTATGGGCTAAAACAATCTCCAAGAGCATGGTACCAAAGGCTAAGCGCTTGTCTGTTGGAGAAGGAATTCATAAAATCTGAAGCTGATCATACTCTATTCACAAGGCAAAGTGAAGAAGGAATAGTGGTGGTGTTGATCTATGTTGATGATCTAATCATCACATGAAGTAACAAAGATGGAATAGATCAAATCAAGAAACTCTTAAAGGCGGACTTTGATATAAAGGACCTAGGGGAGCTTAAGTATTTCCTAGGGATTGAGATGACGCGATTTGGAGATGGAATGTTTATCTCTCAAAGGAAATATGTGCTGGATCTCTTGGAAGAGACCGGAAAGTTAGGATCAAAGCCGGCTAAAACTCCAATAGAAGAAGGCTACCAAGATAATCCTGAGGGGGAGCCATTGGAGGATATTAAGAGGTATCAAAGGATGGTGGGCAAGCTCATTTACCTCACTATCACAAGGCCGGACATATGTTTTGCAGTGAACCGTGTGAGCCAACACATGCAAAAGCCAACTATGCAGCATTGGAACATGATTGAGAGACTGCTAAGATATTTGAAAAACAATCCGGGGAAAGGCATTTGGATGCATGTCAATGGAAACACAAAGGTCCAAGGTTATTGTGATGCGGATTGGGCTGGAGATAAGAATGATAGAAAGTCTACATCTGGTTTTTGTACATTTGTAGGAGGCAATCTAGTGACTTGGAGGAGCAAAAAACAGAAAGTCATAGCCTTATCTAGTGCTGAGGCTGAGTATAGAGCTATGAAAGAGTTGACAAAGGAGCTAATATGGATAAAATCATTCCTAAGTGATCTTGGAATACATGAAGATGAAGAAATGCTATTGTATTGTGATAATCAAGCAGCAATACATATAGCATCTAATCCAGTATTCCATGAAAGAACCAAGCACATAGAAGTTGATTGCCACTTTGTGAGAGGGAAGATTCAAGAAGGAATCATTAAAACCGCTTTTGTAGTCAGCAAGGAACAACTAGTGGATATCTTCACTAAAGCAACCTCAGCCATCACTTGTGATCACATCCATGGCAAGATCGGTCTTAAGGATCTCCATCGACCAATCTTGAGGGGGAGTGTTGAAGTATGTGATCACTTAGGAGAAGAGAGGAATTCAAAATCAACAAAAGGAGAGAAAGGAAAACTAGTTGACAAGGAACTAGAAGGAGTCTTAGTTGAGAAGGAACTAGAAGAAAGGGAAGCTGTTCTAACTCAACTAGACAAACTAACTAAACCAAGTGAGGAAGCAAAGGGAGGCATGGGCGCAGCATGGAGAAGCATGGGTGCAGCATGGAGAAGCATGGGCGTGGCAGAGGAACAGGGAGTAACTCTGTGTGCTAACTCGGGTTACTCACCTCGAGTTAGCTAACCAGAGCTACTCCTCATGCACTTCTTCTTCCCTCCTTCTCCTTCATTGTAAAACCTCTATAAATACCAATGTATACCTCTTGTTGTAATTACAATAATAAAAAAAGGAATACAAGAAAAGTCTTATTACATCTATTCTCTCTTTTCTAATCATACTAAACACTCTCTAATACTCTAAACTCTTAAATTCAACACATCCGCTTATTGTGAGTGTCATAGAATTTGTACCCCTTTTGAGTAGTTGAGTAGCCTATAATATGCACTTGGTACTTTTGGCTTCCAACTTGGTCCTTTGAGCACCTGGGAATAACATAAAACACACACATCCAAACACTCGTAAGTGATTAATAGACGGTTTGGTTTTGTTGAGTACCTCATATGGTGACATATCTTTTAGAACCCTTGTTGGGATCCAATTGATAAGATAACATGAAATCATTACGGCATCTCCCCAAAATCTCTTTTGAACATTATAGTGAAACATCATTGATCTTACAACTTCCATAATGTTGATTTTAGAAGTTTAGGGAGAGATAAGGATGAAGATAAGAGAATTGGCGTAATAAGAGAGAGAGAGATTGCTGAATTTTTCTTCTTATTTCCTCTCTTCAACCAATACAATGCACAAGTATATATAGACTTTACAAGCATAAGCTAAGGAAAAAATATCTAAGGAAGAGGGAGAGAAGAGGTGTGATGATGGAGTGGTTGAGCTGCTCCAACAGTGCAGCTGCGCCCATGCTATTCCCATGCTGTGCCCATACCTTCTCCCTGCAGCGCCCATGCCTCCTTTACTTCCTCACTTGGTTTAGTTAGCTTGTCTAGTTGATATCCAACAGCTTCCTTTTCTTCTAGTTCCTTATAAACTAGCTCTCCTTCTAGTTCCTTCACAACTAGTTCTTTCCTTTTCCCTCCTTTTCTTGAGTTTGAATTCTTCTTCTTGAGATCACATATTTCAACACTCCCCCTCAAGATTGGTCGGTGAATATCCTTTAGACCGATCTTGCCATATATGTGATCCCCAATGATCGAGGATGTTGCCTTGGTGAAGATATCCGCTAGCTGTTCCCCACTTGCTACGAATGCGGGTTTGATGATTCCTTCTTGAATCTTTCCCCTCACAAAGTGACAATCCACTTCTATATGCTTGGTCCTTTCATGGAATACCGGATTGGATGCTATATGTATTGCAGCTTGATTATCACAATACAACAGCATCTCCTCAGCCTCAAGTATCCCAAGATCTTCTAGGAATGCCCTCACCCATATCAATTCTTTTGTCACCTCCTTCATAGCCCTATACTCGGCTTCAGCACTTGATAAGGCTATAACTTTCTGTTTCTTACTTCTCCAAGTGACTAGATTACCTCCCACAAAGGTACAAAAACCGGATGTGGACTTTCTATCTTGCTTATCTCCAGCCCAATCCGCATCACAATATCCTTGAACCTTTGTGTTTCCATTAGCCTTCATCCATATGCCTTTTCCAGGGCTGTTTTTTAAGTACCTTAGCAGCCTCTCAATCATGTTCCAATGCTGCATAGTTGGTTTTTGCATATGTTGACTCACACGGTTCACTGCAAAGCAAATATCCGGCCTTGTAATAGTAAGATAGATGAGCTTGCCCACCATCCTCTGGTATCTTTTAATATTCTCCAATGGCTCCCCCTCAGGACTATCTTGGTAGCCTTCTTCTATTGGAGTTTTGGCCGGTTTGGATCCTAACTTCCCGGTTTCTTCCAAGAGATCCAGCACATATTTCCTTTGGGAGATGAACATCCCATCTTCAAACCGTGTCATTTCAATCCCTAGGAAGTATTTAAGCTCTCCTTGATCCTTTATATCAAAAGCAACCTTCAAGAGTTCCTTGATTCGATCTACTCCATATTTGTCACTTCCTGTGATGATTAGATCATCAACATAGATCAAGACCACCACTACTCCTCCTTTACTTTTCCTTGTGAAAAGTGTATGATCAGCTTCCGATCTTATGAACTCCTTCTCCAAAAGACAAGCACTTAGCCTTTGGTACCATGCCCTTGGAGATTGCTTTAGCCCATAGATTGCTTTCTTCAATCTACAAACTTTGTTGCCTTCCTTATGATATCCTTGGGGTGGATCCATATACACTTCCTATTCCAAATCCCCTTGCAAGAAGGCGTTCTTGACATCCATCTGCCATAGATCCCACTTCAAGTTCACTGCCACCGAGATTAGGATTCTGATGGAATGGAGCTTAGCAACCGGAGCAAATGTCTCGGTATAATCCTCCCCATAGATTTGAGTATACCCTTTTGCTACCAACCTTGCCTTGTATCTTTCTATCCTCCCATCACTTGTGTATTTGATTGTATACACCCATCTACACCCAACTGGCTTCTTATCCCTTGGTAAATCGGTTAAGTACCAAGTATGATTCCTTTCCATGGACTTCATTTCCTCTTCCATGGCTTTTACCCATACTCCACTCTAACACGCTTCTTCATATGAGTTAGGTATGGATTCCTTGCTGATTTTTCCAAGAAAAGCTTCATGCTCCATAGGTAAGGATGCCAACGAGCAAAAATGCTCAATGGGATATGTAACAGTGCTAGTTTGAGTGTTATCTCCCCCTTGTGATAAGAGAATGCTGTCGCCAATAGGATCGAGATCTAAGCTCGCCGTACGCTCAGGGCATTCTCTTATCACACAAGGAAGATTACTCGCACTAGACTCTCCTTGGAGCATGGCAGAGTTGTTGTAGCCATAGTGAACACGTTGTCGCCTCTGTCTTGTACTTCTTCTTAGAGGTACTGTTGGCTCAGGTTCTTCTTTGACAATGTCAATGCTTTCTACACCTGGATTAGGTTCACTTTCTTCATCCGTGGCTTCATGATCTGAGGTTGGGTCATTCTCCTCATGTACATCATCCCTTGTTCTTGAATCTTCAAAGAACGGTATCCACTCCATAAATGGTGAGCTCATACCTTGAGGGGTATCATGATTCTTAGCTCCATAGAAGCTCTCCTTTTCATTGAACCTCACCTCTCTTGATACATAGACTCGTCTTGTCTCCGGGTTGTAGACCTTGTATCCTTTTTGTGTTGGTGAATATCCAATGAATACACACTTCATGCTTCTAGGTTCAAGCTTGTTTCTTTGACCTTCTGGTGTGAACATAAAGCAGCTACATCCAAAGGTTTTGAGATGATGTAGGCTTGGTTTCTTGTTGTACAATGCCTCAAATGGTGACTTATTATCCAGGTTCTTGGTTGGAAGACGGTTGATCAAGTAGTTTGAAGTCATCACGGCATCTCCCCAATGAAGTTTAGGTACTCCCTTGGCAATCATGATGGTCCTTGCTACCTCCATTAGGTGTCTATTTTTTCTTTCAGCTACTCCGTTTTGTTGTGGAGTATAGGCGCAAGATGTTTGATGGATGGTGCCAAGGTTGTTGAGTAATTCCTTGAACCGCTTGCTTATATACTCTCCTCCATTATCACTTCTTAAGATCTTGATTGTTGTTTTGAATTGTGTAGACACATAGTTGATGAAGTTGGTGAATGCTTCATAAACTTGATCTTTGGTATGTAGAAGAGTAATCCATGTGTATTTTGAGTAGCCATCTATGAATGAAACAAAATACTTATATTGATCTCTTGAATTACAAGGAGCGGTCCATACATCCGAGTGTACAATGCCAAAAGCTTCATCACAAAATGTAGATGAAGTAGGAAACACTTGTCTACAATGTTTCCCTAGTACACATGCTTCACATACTACTTCTTCTTGAATGAGATTGGGTAAGGCCACTTTGAGAACTGCAGAGCTTGGATGTCCCAACCTTTCATGCCATAGTGGACTATCTCCAATCTCCTTCCTACTAGATACTTCTACATCCGCCTTCATTCCAAGCGCTTTCACATCCGCTTGTTTATTTGTGTGCAAAAGATATACTCCATCCTCTACCTTCCCTTCTCCGAGCACTTTGTTTGTTTTAGGGTCCTGAAACTTAACAAAGTCAGTCCCAAACAATGCCACACAATCCAAATCCTTGGTAGCTTTATGAACTGATAGAAGATTAGATGAGAAACTAGGCATGTATAAGGCTTTTGTTCCCTTTTTGAAAAGTTCTAATTCCCCTATCCCTTCAATCGGAACTGAACTCCCATTTGCCACTTGCACATTCCCATGATAAGGCTCAAGATTTTTAAGCATGTGATGAGAAGCCCCTGAATCCACAATCACTTTGTCCTTTTTTATGGAGCTTTTAGAACCGAGGAAGCCCTTACCAGATTCAGTGAGCTTGGCTAGGCTCTTGATGAGGGCTTCGAATTCGGACCTCTTGACCGTATCCTCAACTGGTTGTGCCACACCCATGAAGGCTCTAGGTCCACTTCCATTCTCCTTTAGCCTCTTAGGCCTCAAGTGTGGATGAAGGGTCCAACACTTCTCCTTAGTGTGTCCCTTCATTTTACAATGCTCACATTCCAACACCCTCTTGTCGAATGTAAGATTCTTCCTTGCAAGATGTGCAGCCTCGCTTGGTGCACGAAATAGGTCTCTTGACCCTTCCTCTCTTTGAATCATGCCACATACTTCCGCTAGACTTGGCAGCTTCTCAAATCTAAGTATGTGCTTGATAAGATCTTTGTAGGATGCGTTGAGCGCCAAGAGAAGCCCAAACACTTGATCTTGGTCACGCCTTTCTCCTAACTCCTTGGGGTCCATAGTTTGTGGCCTCAAGATCTCCAGTTCGGCCCACAAGCTTCTATACTCCCCAAACATTTCCTTGAATGGCTTCTCTCCTTGTTGAAGCTCATTCAACGCCATCTTCACCTCAAATATCCTTGATATATTTGAGATGTTTCCATATACTCCCTTGAGTATATCCCACAACTCCTTGGCGGTATCCGCATATGAGTAGGCCGCCAGGATAGATGGCTCTAGTGAGCTTTGAAGAAGTGAAAGAGTGAACTGCTCTTCTTGCTCTTCCTTGTCATTGTATGGTTCGGCTTCTTCCTTAGGTTCAATGAACTTCCAAATTCCTCTACCTCTTAGAACGGTCTTAGTAGTTTTTGCCCAAAGAAGGTAGTTATCTCCTTTAAGAACAACAGAAATCGCTACTCTATTCACCTCCATTCTCTTGTAGTAATACACAATCCCAGCTCTTTCACAACTTGAAGATCAACCGATCTCAAGGATTTTAATCTCAGAGTGAATAGAACTTGGTAAGATGTATTGCTATAGATTAGAAGGTTTTGAAGATAGCTTAAAGGGATTATGAAGAGAGTTTAAGCGGTTGGGTAAAGAACCCGCTCTGATACCATGTTGATTTTAGAAGTTTAGGGAGAGATAAGGATGAAGATAAGAGAATTGGCGTAATAAGAGAGAGAGAGATTGCTGAATTTTTCTTCTTATTTCCTCTCTTCAACCAATACAATGCACAAGTATATATAGACTTTACAAGCATAAGCTAAGGAAAAAATATCTAAGGAAGAGGGAGAGAAGAGGTGTGATGATGGAGTGGTTGAGCTGCTCCAACAGTGCAGCTGCGCCCATGCTGTTCCCATGCTGTGCCCATACCTTCTCCCTGCAGCGCCCATGCCTCCTTTACTTCCTCACTTGGTTTAGTTAGCTTGTCTAGTTGATATCCAACAGCTTCCTTTTCTTCTAGTTCCTTATAAACTAGCTCTCCTTCTAGTTCCTTCACAACTAGTTCTTTCCTTTTCCCTCCTTTTCTTGAGTTTGAATTCTTCTTCTTGAGATCACATATTTCAACACATAAGGTGTATATTCTTCTTTTCAGCAACTCCATTTTGTTGTGGTGTGTGTGGGCATCTATTTTGATGTAGGATTCCATGCTGAGTCAAATTTTCTTTGAATCGAGTGCTTGTATATCCTCCTCTATGGTCTGATCTAAGTACCTTGATGTTAACATTAAATTTATTAGTGGCATAGTTTTGAAAGCATATAACGCATCATGGAATTTGTCCTTTGAATGAAGTAAAGTAATCCAAGTATATTTTGACTTCTCATCAATAAATGCACAAAATACTTGTAATTATCTCTAGACAAGCAAGGAGAGGTCCAAACATCATTGTGAACTAAGTCAAAACAGTTTTCAAAGATAATAGAAGACTTGGGAAAATGGATTGATAATGTTTTTCTAAAATACAAGATTCACAACTAGAATAATAAAAGGAAATATTTGGTAACATTATTTCTAAGGCACGAGAATGTGGATGCCCTAACCGAGCATCCCAATCTACATTATTGCAAGTAGGAACACCACATGAATTTAAAGACATAATATTGGGATTATTTCTTGAAGTATGCTCAAGAATGTAAAGATTTGCAATTATCACATCACCATTAGTTAGTTTAATATCTTCAATCAAGGTTTTATTACTAATCATGTGATAAGAAGCTCCTGAATGAATCACAATAAGAGATTTCCGGTTCAGAGGTTAAGAAAGAGACCAGACTCCTTTATATTGTGGATGGATCTTATGAGTGCTTCCATATCTGATTTCCTTACTACATCATCCTTTTAAGTTACCATGGCCAACTATTCTCCTTACTTGAGATTCAAGGTTTTACTTGTTGTGACTTCTTGTATAAGGTTCGCTTTTGCTTCCTTTAACTTTGCTGGATTGAGATAAGGATGAAGGATCCAATACTTGTCATTGATGTGACCTTTCTTCTTGCAATGGTAACACACCAAGTTTTTTCTATCATCTTGCATGTAAACTCCCTTGTTTGCCAAGACTATTTCTCCTTTACCACTAAAGAGACCAAGAGATCCTTCTTCCTTTTGAATATGTGCACAAACATCATCAAGGCTAGAGAGATCCTTGGCTCTTAAGAGATCTTTTGGTTCTTAAGAGACGCTTGATAAGGTATTCAAGGCCGGATTCAGGGTGAGGAGAAGGCCAAAGACCTTTTCTTGTTCATGCCTTTAATTGAGAACCAACGGATCAAGGGTACTTGGTCTTAGCATTTTTAACTCAGCCGAAAAAGATATAAAATTTCCAAAATACTTAGTAAACTCTCACTACAAGAAAGTTGTCGAGAAACTGATCAAAATTTCTGACAGACTTAGATCCATCAGAAAGTTTTGACGGAAGTCCGACAATATTATGAGAAAATGTAAATGTTTGCATTCGTCAGAAATCCATCAGAAATTTTGACGGATTTCTGACGGGCTAAGATCCATCAAAAATTTCCAATGGATTTATGATGGCTAAATGACGGAAAATATATTTTATTATATCCGTTAGTTTTTGATAGATTTTTGATGGATTATTTCAAGGCCATCGGAAATCCATCAGAAAATAAGAATGTTAATGTATCCGTTGTCATAGCCATTATGGATTCAAAAATTGCAATGCAATTCTGATGGATTTCTGACGGCAAGCGATATTATATATATATGTTTATACTTTTTCTCCTTACAAACACAACACAATACATTACTTCTAAAACAAAAAGTATAAAAGAGATAGTCGTATACTATCATGGATGGATGTGTAAATGAAGGATCCGGAGTCTAGTTTGTTGAACGATGAATATGCACGAGGTATATGCGAGTTCATAGAGTTGGCTGAAAATCAACCACAGACCAAAAAAATGGTATGTTGAAATGTCCATGTTCAATATGCCAAAATTCTCATAATATTTAGGCTGAGATAGTTTGGAATCATTTATTATGAATGGGTTTATGCCGAGGGTATAAGATTTGGTATCTACATGTAGAAAATATTTATGATTATGGTAATACTACTGAACCAAATCTTAGGGATAGTTTAGGAGAGCACACAGAGGTAGAAGTAACCATCGGTACCGTTGAGATGGTGAATGATGCGTTTAGAGAAAATATGTGTTATGGTGAGGAAGATAGAGATAAATTAAGTTGAAGAACCAAATTTAGAAGCTAGAAGGTTTTTGATATGTTAGACGAAGCAAAGCAGCTGCTATATAGTGGATGATAGATGGTCATTCACCGTTATTATCTGCTATTAGAATGATGACCATTAAGACGGATTACAATTTGGCAGAAGAATGTGTAGATGCAATAACAGATTTTGTGAAAAATATTTTGCCTGAAAATAATCTCTCACCAGGATCATACTATGAGATATAAAAACTTGCATATGGGCTTGGTTTACCGTATCAGATGATTGATGTGTGCATATACAATTGTATGATTGTTTTGGAGAGAAGATGAGAACCACAAACGATGTCAATTTTTCCGTAAACCATGATATCAATATACTAATAGAAGAGTTCCAATCCTATTTAAAAGGATGTTGTATTTACCATTATCAGAGAGGTTGAAGAGGTTATATCAGTCTCAACGTACATCAGAAGCAATGAGATGACATGGAGAACATCGTCAGGAAGAATGAGAGATTACACATCCTTTAGATGTAGAAGAGTGGAAATATTTGCAATCAGTTTATCCAGATTTTGCGTACGAGCAAGTAATGTATACCCTTGGGTTGTGTACTGATGGGTTTAACCCATTTGGAAAACATGGAAGACAATATTCATTGTGCCCGTAATCGTAATACCCTACAATTTGCCTCCAGCTTTGTGCATACGTAGAGAGTTTTTGTTCCTCTCTATTCTTGTTCCAGGTCCTAAGCATCCGATGAGATCACTTGATGTATTCCTTCATCCATTGATCTATGAGTTACAAATGGTATTGACTCAAGGTGTAAAAGCATTTGATGTTTCAAGGCAATAGAATTTTAAGATGTGTGAGGTTCTTATGTGGACCATTAGTGATTTTCCAACATATGATATGTTATCTTGATGGATAACTCACGAAAGATTATCATGCTGGTATTGTCAAGACAACACTGATCTTTCCAATTAGAACATGGAAGAAACACCAGTTGGTTTGATTGCCAAAGAAGGTTTTTATGGACTAATCATCTTTATCGTCGATCTAGGACACCGTTTACAAAGGATAAGCTTGCGTTTGATGCTCCAACTCCTGAAATAGATGGCAACGCCATATTAGAGCAGTTAAGAGATTTTGGTGCTGAGAGAACTCCATACTGTGGGGTTAATGGCCATGATTCTGTAGACAGTGCCGGTGAACTTTAAAATTGGCACAAAAGTGCATTTTTGGGATTTGCCTTACTGGAAAGACCATTTATTAAGGCACAATTTAGATGTTATGCATGTCGAGAAGAACTTCTTTGACAACATCATGAACACTATCTTAAATGTACAAGGAAAGACGAAAGATAATATGAAGTCTAGATTAGACTTGCCAACGATTTGCGATCGAGAATTCCTTGAAATGTTTTCAAATGGACAATGTCATTTTCCTTTGTATCGGTTGGAAGCACATAAGAGACAAGAATGTTTTATTGGGTTTGGGAAGATGTAAAATTCAATGAAGGATGTGCAACTAATCTATGTAACTGCATTGATTATGGAGAAAAAAATTTATTGGGATGAAGAGTCTGAAGAACTTTGTCGATTTTAAGAGTTTAGATGATTATATAATGTTTAGAATGATGAGAGGATTTAGAGAGAATGAATGTAATAAGATTTTTTTTCCTTGTATTCATATTTTCTATAAAAGCTTTACATGTGTTTATATAGAAGTTACAAA
The DNA here is from genome assembly GCA_963854855.1 of Nasturtium officinale. Classification (NCBI taxonomy): domain Eukaryota; kingdom Viridiplantae; phylum Streptophyta; class Magnoliopsida; order Brassicales; family Brassicaceae; genus Nasturtium; species Nasturtium officinale. Next base: position 10,580,323 of record OY978502.1, on the reverse strand, counting down.
GAGGAAGAGAGGTGAGTCCTTCTCCATTAGGCGCCCATGCCTTCTCCATTAGGCGCCCATGCCTTCTCCATTAGGCGCCCATGCTTTCTCCCTGCAGCGCCCATGCTTTCTCCCTGCAGCGCCCATGCTTTCTCCCTGTAGCGCCCATGCCTCCTTTGCTTCCTCACTTGGTTTAGTTAGTTTGTCTAGTTGATATCCAACAGCTTCCTTTTCTTCTAGTTCCTTATCAACTAGCTCTCCTTCTAGTTCCTTTACAACTAGTTCTCTCCTTTTCCCTCCTTTTCTTGAGTTTGAATTCTTCTTCTTGAGATCACATATTCCAACACTCCCCCTCAAGATTGGTCGATGGAGATCCTTAAGGCCGATCTTGCCATGAATGTGATCACAAGTAATGGCTGAGGTTGCTTTAGTGAAGATATCTGCTAGTTGATCCATGCTGGCTACAAAGGCGGTTTTGATGATTCCTTCTTGAATATTCCCTCTCACGAAGTGGCAATCAACTTCTATGTGCTTGGTTCTTTCATGGAAGACTGGATTGGATGCTATATGTATTGCAGCTTGATTATCACAATACAATAGCATTGCTTCAGCTTCATTTATTCCAAGATCATCTAGGAGTGCCTTTATCCAAATTAACTCTTTTGTCACCTCCTTCATAGCTCTATACTCGGCTTCAGCACTAGATAAGGCTATGACCTTCTGCTTCTTACTCCTCCAAGTCACTAGATTGCCTCCCACAAAGGTGCAAAAACCAGATGTGGATTTTCTATCCATCTTATCACCAGCCCAATCCACATCACAATATCCTTGAACCTTTGTGTTTCCATTAATCTTCATCCATATGCCTTTCCCGGGATTGTTTTTCAGATACCTTAGCAGCCTCTCAATCATGTTCCAATGCTGCATGGTTGGTCTTTGCATATGTTGGCTCACACGGTTTACTGCAAAGCAAATATCCGGCCTTGTGATAGTAAGGTAAATGAGTTTGCCCACTATCCTTTGATACCTCTTAATATCTTTCAATGGCTCCCCCTCAGGATTATCTTGGTAGCCTTCTTCTATTGGGGTTTTAGCCGGCTTGGATCCCAGCTTCCCTGTTTCTTCCAAGAGGTCAATGACATATTTTTTTTGAGAAATGAACATTCCATCTCCAAATCGTGTCATCTCAATCCCTAGGAAATACTTAAGTTCCCCTAGGTCCTTTATATCAAAGTCAGCCTTCAAGATCTTCTTGATTTGATTTATTCCATCTTTGTCACTTCCTGTGATGATTAGATCATCAACATATATCAATACGGCAACAATTCCTTCTTCACTTTGTTTTGTGAACAAGGTATGATCCGCTTCAGATCTTATGAACTTCTTCTCCAAAAGACAAGCGCTTAACCTTTGGTACCATGCTCTTGGGGATTGCTTCAGCCCATAGATTGCTTTCTTCAATCTGCAAACTTTGTTGCCTTCCTTATGATATCCTTGTGGTGGATCCATATACACCTCTTCTTCCAAGTCTCCTTGCAAGAATGCGTTCTTAACATCCATCTTCCATAGATCCCATTTTAAGTTCACTGCCACTGAGATTAGTATTCTTATGGAATGAAGCTTAGCAACCGGAGCAAATGTCTCGGTATAGTCCTCCCCATAAACTTGAGTATACCCTTTTGCTACCAACCTTGCCTTGTACCTTTCTATCTTCCCATCACTTGTGTATTTGATTGTATACACCCATCTACTCCCAACCGACTTCTTATCCTTTGGTAAGTCGGTTAAGTACCAAGTATTATTCCTTTCCATGGACTTCATTTCCTCTTCCATGGCTTTCACCCATACTCCACTCTCACATGCTTCTTCATATGAGCTAGGAATGTATTCCTTGCTGATTTTTGTGAGAAAAACTTCATGCTCCATAGGTAATGTCGCCAAGGAACAGAAATGCTCAATGGGATATGTGATAATACTAGTTTGAGTGTGATCTCCTCCTTGTGATATGAGAGTGCTGTCTCCAATAGGATCGAGATCTAAGCTCGCCGTACGCTCATGACACTCTCTTATCACACAAGGAAGATTACTCGTACTAGACTCTCCTTGGAGCATAGCAGAATTGTTGTAGCCATAGAAAACACGTTGTCGCCTCTGTCTTGTACTTCTTCTTAGAGGTATACTTGATTCTGGTTCTTCTTCCACATCCTCTTCTGCTTCAGATAACCTCTGGTTTGATTCCTCCAGTATATCATCCGTAGTTCCCTGCTCTATGATATTCTCAGATGATTCATTCTCTCCTTGTACCTCATTTATTGGAGCATCATTAACCCGCCTCCAATCTATAGATACTGGAGTCACATCCTCCGGAGCTTCATGGTTCTTGTTTCCATAAAATCCTTCTTCTTCATTGAATCTCACCTCTCTAGATACATAGACTCTCCTTGTCTCCGGATTGTAGACCTTGTATCCTTTTTGTGTTGGTGAGTAGCCAATGAACACACACTTCATACTTCGAGGTTCAAGTTTGCTTCTTTGTCCCTCCGGTAGAAACATATAACAAGTACATCCAAAGGTCTTCATATGATTCACGCTTGGCTTGCTTTTGTATAGCACTTCAAATGGTGATTTATTATCAAGATTTTTGGTTGGAAGTCGGTTGATCAAGTAGCTTGAAGTCATTACTGCATCTCCCCAATGAAATGTAGGTACTCCTTTGGCAATCATGAGGGTTCTTGCTACTTCCATGAGATGTCTGTTCTTTCTTTCTGCTACCCCATTTTGTTGTGGAGTGTAAGCACACGATGTTTGGTGTATGATACCAAGGTTATTGAGTAACTCCTTGAATCGTTTGCTCACATACTCCCCTCCATTATCACTTCTTAAGATTTTGATTTTGGTCTTGAATTGGGTAGAGATATATTTGGTGAAGTTAGTAAACGCTTCATATACTTGATCCTTTGAATGTAAGAGTGTGATCCATGTGTGTCTTGAGTAGTCATCAATGAATGAAACAAAATATTTATATTGATCTCTTGAGTTACATGGGGCGGTCCATACATCCGAGTGTACAATGCCAAAAGCTTCATCACAAGTTGTAGATGAAGAGGGAAAAACCTGTCTACAATGTTTCCCTAGTACACATGCTTCACAACCTTCTTCTCCTTGAACGAGATTGGGTAAGACCATTTTGAGGATAGCTGAATTTGGATGTCCTAGCCTTCCATGCCATAATGGGCTATCTCCAATCTCCTTCTTGTCAAAAACTTCCTTATCCGCCTTTACTCCAAGAGCTTCTAGCTTTTCTTGTTTATTTGTTTCCAACAGATACACTCCATCCTCCACCTTTCCTTCTCCGAGTACATGATTTGTTTTAGGGTCCTGAAACTTCACAAAGTCAGTCCCAAACATTGCCACACAATCCAAATCTTTTGTGGCTCTATGAACTGATAAAAGGTTGGATGAGAAACTAGGCATATATAATGCTTTAGTTTCTTTTGTGAAAAGCTCTAACTCTCCTATCCCTTCAATTGGAACTGAGCTTCCATTGGCTATTTGTACATTTCCATGATAAGGTTCAAGATTTTTCAGCATGTCTTGATCATTAATCATGTGATGAGAAGCCCCCGAATCCACAATGATCCTATTCTTCTTAATGGCACTTTTAGAGCTAAATAGGCTCTTACCGGATTCTGTGAGCTTGGCTAGGCTCTTGATGAGAGCCTCAAACTCGGATCTTCTGACCATCTCTTCAACAGGTTGTGTGACTCCCATGAAGGCTCTAGGTCCACTTCCATTCTCCTTTAGCCGCTTAGGCCTTAAGTGTGGATGAAGAGTCCAACACTTCTCCTTAGTGGGCCCCTTCATCTTGCAATGATCACATTCCAGCACCCTCTTGTCGAATGTGTGATTCCTCCTTGCAAGATGCGGCCTCACTTGGTGAACGGAAGAGATCTCTTGACCCTTCCTCCCTTTGTATCATGCCACATACTTCCGCTAGACTTGGCAGTTTCTCAAATCTGAGTATGTGCTTGATAAGATCTTTGTAGGATGTGTTAAGTGCCAAGAGAAGCCCAAACACTTGATCTTGGTCATGCCTTTCTCCTAACTCCTTGGGGTCCATAGTTTGTGGCCTCAAGATCTCCAGTTCGGCCCACAAACTTCTATACTCCCCAAACATTTCCTTGAATGGCTTCTCCTCTTGTTGAAGCTCATTCAGCGCCCTCTTTACCTCAAATATTCTTGATATATTTGAGACATTTCCATATACTCCCTTGAGTATATCCCATAATTCTTTGGTGGAATCAGCATATGAGTAGGCCGCCAAGATGGATGGCTCTAGTGAGCTTTGAAGAAGAGAGAGCGTGTATTGTTCCTCCTGTTCCTCCTTAGCTTCTTCTTTTTCATTTTTCACTAAAGCTTCCGCCACCTCCTTTGGCTCAACATATCGCCAAAGTCCTCTTCCTCTAAGAATGGTCTTAGTGGTTTTTGCCCAAAGGAGATAGTTGTTTCCTTTGAGTATGACTGAGATTGCTACTCTATTTGTCTCCATTTTCTAGTAACAATACACAATTCTAGTTCTTTCACAACTTGAAGATCCTATGATCCCAATGATATTAATCTCAGAGTGAATAGAACTAGGAGGATGTATTGTTATAGATTAGAAGCTTTGTAGAGTGATAGAAGAATTATAAGATGAAGATTAAGCGGTTAAAGGATAAACCCGCTCTGATACCATGAAGAACTTTGTCGATTTTAAGAGTTTAGATGATTATATAGTGTTTAGAATGATGAGAGGATTTAGAGAGAATGAATGTAATAAGATTTTTTTTCCTTGTATTCATATTTTCTATAAAAGCTTTACATGTGTTTATATAGAAGCTACAAAGAGGAAGAGAGGTGAGTCCTTCTCCATTAGGCGCCCATGCCTTCTCCATTAGGCGCCCATGCCTTCTCCATTAGGCGCCCATGCTTTCTCCCTGCAGCACTCATGCTTTCTCCCTGCAGCGCCCATGCTTTCTCCCTGTAGCGCCCATGCCTCCTTTGCTTCCTCACTTGGTTTAGTTAGTTTGTCTAGTTGATATCCAACAGCTTCCTTTTCTTCTAGTTCTTTATCAACTAGCTCTCCTTCTAGTTCCTTTACAACTAGTTCTCTCCTTTTCCCTCCTTTTCTTGAGTTTGAATTCTTCTTCTTGAGATCACATATTCCAACAGAGTCACAATTGTCATGTTGTTATGCAGCGGCTTTCCATTTGCCTTTTCTGATCTTCTTCATTAAGATGCTCACCATGCAGTTGCAGGTATATATCTTAATTTTTTAAATTTTATAAGCATTAGCCTAGTAAATATTTTTATGTTAATACTGTTACTTTTTATGCAGGAGTTGGTGCTTTCTTTAAAGATTTATGCACGAGAACACTTACGGTTGAGGGTGTCCACAATTTACAGGATAATATACCGTTGATTCTTTGTAATCTTGAGAAGATATTTCCACCATCATTTTTTGATGTAATGGAAAATCTTGCAATCCACCTTCCACGAGAGCAGCACTATGAGGGCCTGTTCAATACCGTTGGATGTATCCTTTCAAGCGGTACATGTTCCATTTGAAGAAGAAAGTGAAACATTTAAGAAAGTTGAGGGATCTATTTTTCGCACAAAGCCTTAATGAAGAAACCTCACATTTTGCTGAATATTACTTTCCATACGAAGTTTGTACAAAGAGCAGACACCCAACTCGTCATGATGATAGAGGTGAGCTAGCGAGTTATTGTATGTATGTCCCCAAATTGTTTTCACAAGTTGGTTGAGTGACTGGAAAAGCAAAGATGCGCAAACTATCACAACAAGCGTTTACCCACTTGCATATGTATATCTTAACAAATTGTGAAGATATTGCGGAGTATGAAATGTAAAATTTAAATTTATTTTAATTATCAGTTTTTCATATCTGTTTTTTAATTAGTAATTAATAAATTGTGGTTTTGTTAAAGGATTTATATGGCTTTAATACGCAGTTTTTATCCTGATATGTCTGAAGTGGAACTTGAGGTCCATAAGGAAAATGATTTTGTGTCATGGTTAATATTTTACGTAAGTATTTAAGTTTGATTATTAATTATTGGCCTTACTTGAGAATATTTATTAATTTTGGTTAATAACTTTTTTAGGTAAATGAATGAACAAAGAATGGTCAAACGTTTTCAACATGGCTATTGGAAATTATTAACGGTACAAAGTCAATTGCAACTTCATATCCGAGGTATTGCAAAAGGGGATATGCATTTAGGAGTCATGAAGAAGGAAGAAGGAGGCCCACTTCAGATTATGGTATTTCGATTCAATCTGGTCAAGTAGTTTACTATGGCATTTTGAAAGAAATATTAGAAATTTGGTACGCGGGATTGTTGGACTTAAGGTGCATTGTTTTTATGTGTGATTGGTATGATCCATTTATTGGACGTGGTGTTAAATTTGACCAATTTGGTGTTACATCTATAAATTTTAAACGTACACTATTGAAATATGACCCATTCATCTAAGCGTCACAAACAGATCAGGTATATATATATACATGGATCAATTCATTTCTTATATATTCAAATCAAATATGTAAACAAATATTTTATGTTTTAGGTTTGCTACATACGGTATCCTTGAGTTACACGGTGGCAAGATCCTTGGATCATGGTTACGGTAATTAACCCAAGAGGAAGAATTTATGGAGTTCCGGAACATGATGATTTGCAACCAACGAGAAGTAATCCAATGGATCCAGTTGCGCTTTCCTTTGAAGTTGATCTTGTGGTTGATTTGGCGATGATATCGTGCATTTAGATTCAGAAGAAGAACATGGCTAATTTTCTGAGGATGAAGACACTATTCTATCCGAGGGATCGTCATCAGATTCAGAATAGTTAATAATTTTATATGTATTGTAATATAATGATATTTTCCTTAATTTATAATTAAACTTATTTAAATATATGAATTATAATTTTAAAATATAACGTTAATTTGAATGGTTTATAAACATACTTTTTTTTATAAAATAGCAATTTTTAAACTTGAAAAATATAAAGCTAAACACATGTCGTTGGAAATCCGTTGAAATTCCAACAGATTTCCTATGAACTAGTGTAATCCGTCGGAAGTCTGTCACAAATTCCGACGGTTTTAGAGGTTTGCGGACAATGTTTTGTTTATGTTTACATAAACAAACAACAATAACAATTTTATTAGGTATACCTAAGAAAATTACTACATATAATATGATTTAGAAGTTTCATATAACTTTCATGTTTAATAAAATATTTAAGTTCAAGTTTAAGAAGATGTAACATACACTATGTTTACGTTAATAAGTGTTTTAATTTTTTTTAAATATAACTATGGTAAACATGAATAAAACCATATAATTTATGTTTAAAAATCCCCAAAATACATTATAGAACATTTGAAACTAATTTGAATCAAAAAATTTATCAAAAACCCCAAACCTTCAAAATGCCGTTGGAAATCTGTTGGAAATTTCTGATGGATTTCTGTTAGACACGCAAAAAATGTGTTGAATGTTGAGGTTGACTGATCAGTGAGAGGAAATACACAATTCGTGTGTCCATAGGAATTTTCCGATGGATATCTGACACATAGGCAAAATTTTAGGCGAATGGCCAAAAAGAACACATGGTTTTATTAATTAAGACGGATTTTCGACATCTTTGTCCTGCAGTTCTTTTTATACCAGTTCATCTTCTTTGTGAGTAAAATCCATCTGTTTGTTAAAAACCACAAATCAGCGATTTTGACCAAAAACCACCGAATATTTGTCCCGCCGCTTTCATAAGCTCCCATTACCATCGATCTACACTAAATCAACAACATCCATGGCCAGAAATCCTTCTTATCCGCGAATTCCAAATATTTTGTATGTTTTTTGGTTTATGATTTTAATTGTAATATATAGGGATTTCAAATGTAAATTTAGGTTTTGGAATCTAGATTTAGTGATTTGGAATTTTTGTATATGGTTTAGAGTTCATTGGTTAAATTTAAGATTTAGGTTATTAGAAATTATGATTTAGATTGTTAGATTTAGGATTTAGTGATGAGTGTGAGCTTTACATGTTTTTAGCATACTTATTTAATCTATTTTCCTTAGTTTCTTACCATTTAATGCTTTCCGTGTCCATTTTGCATACTTATCTCATTCACTTAGGATTTGCATTAAGTATTGCATTTGCATTGCATATTGAATGTTTTCAGGTACTTTGAGAAGACTTATGGAACTCAATGGAATGAAGTGGAGTAACTCGACATGTAGACGCGATTTGAGTCCGAGTTAGGACACAAAGACTAGATCTTTGATGCTACTTGACCACATCTACTCAAGACCATCCCTAGTCTGAAGCAAAGGAAGCGCCTTTGAAGCTAATCGATCAAGTATACTCGAGATCATCCCGAGTGTGAACCAAAGGAAGCATTTTTGGAGCTACTCGATCTCCATCCCGAGTACAACACTTAAAGATGCCAACTTTGATCCTACTCGATCAAACATCTCGAGTCAAGCTCCTACCTTTGAATATTGACCCTACTCGAGATGTCTACTCGATTTAGCAAACCGAGTAGAGCCCCATTTTTACCATTTTTACCTTTTTAATTACTTTTACTTAGGGTTTTAATCAAACTCTATAAATACTTACCTCTATTCAATTTTTGGCCAAATCTGTTTTACTGCATTTGTAATTACATTACTTTTGCTTTTAATTACTTTTTAGTATTTGTCATTTTCTGGGTTTTTGGATCCTTAGATCTGCCTATTTTCATTACGAATTTGTATTTTGTTTCTTTTAAAATCTTGTTTATCTACTCAGTCTGTTTATGATTATGCACTTTATTTTGATTTCTGGGGTTTGATATTTGTCATGTGTTGTTCATCTGATTAGTAAATTTTAGGTTTTTTGAGGAGAAGGTAGATCTGGGTTAGATTTCAATTCTCCAATGATGCTATAGCTTTAATTCTTCCAATTCTCTTCTGGATCAAGGATCTTAATGCTTTTTCCCTTCTGATCAACTGGAGAAAGATTCCAGACATATATCACTCAAATGGTATTCAATGAATGTCTGATCATCTTGATTCCAGAGATTTGCTCATCATAGCCTAAGAGATCATATGTCTAGGGAACATTTTGGCTTTAATGATCTGGCTCTTCATGCCTATCTCAGTTATGTTTAGGAAAAAATCATGTTAGGTATAATAATCTAGTTCTTACCAAATCCTCATGAACTTTATTTGTTTATCTGGTTAATCATCATTTTGCATTTCTTATTTTCTTATTTTACTATTTCATATTGCTATTTCATACTGCTTTAGACTTGTTACATTAAAACCAACCTCTCATTGTGTTTGACTTAGAACAATCTGATTGCATCTGTTTTGATTACATCTTTCTCATTCGGATATACATCTCAAGTACTACAATGACATGATTTGAGAAATTGATAATTCTTAGCTCAAAACCTCTTTATCAATTTGGCGGCATTGCCATTTGGGATTGCTTGTTTCATTTTGGATTTCAGACTTTTAATATCAAGAATTAATCTTGATTTTTCTTTGATTTCAGGTACTACTCGGTTTGTTTACATGGTTTGAAATCGAGTTTCCTGAGATTTCTGCTCAAACATGGTTTCCAGACTCGTCTTACAAATCGAATTTGTTAGTTTTCCTACTCTACACGGTTTCCAGACTCCATTTGTCATTGAGTAGCCTTACAAAGTCACATCATGCAGCCTTCAAAAAGAAAAATTGGAGCAGGTGATATTCCCCATCTCCCCGGAAACGGCACCAAATTGATAGAGAGGTTTTGTGCTAAGAATTATCAATTCCTCAAATCATGTCATTATAGTACTTGAGGTGTCAATCCAAATGGGAATGATGTAATCAAAACAGATGCAATCAGATTGTTCTAAGTCAAGCCAAATGAGAAGTTGGTTTCACTTAACAAGTATAAAGTCATATGAAATAGCAATATGAAATAGCAAAATAAGAGAATAGGAAATGAAATATGATGATTAAGAAGATAAACAAATAAGGTTCCTGAGAATTTGGTAAGATATGGATTATTCTACCTAAATGATGATTTTCCTAAACAACTTGTACAAGATATTCTCTAGACAATGATCATCATAGAAAGTTAAACCCACTCTTGTGGTGATTAACCTCAGATCCCAGAGACTTCCTAATTTTGATTCTCATAAATGAAGCATAGTTAAGATAGACATGAAGAGCCAAATCATTAAAGCCAAAATGCTCCCTAGACATCTAATCTCTTAGGCTATGATGTGCAAATCTCTGGAATCAAGATGATCAGACATTCATTGAACACCGTTTGAGTGGTGAATGTCTGGAATCTTTCTCAGTTGATCAGAAGGGAAAAAGCATTAAGACCCTTAATCCAGAAGAGAATTGGAAGAATTAAAGCTATATCATCATTAGAGAATGGAAATCTAACCCAGATCTACCTTCTTCTCAAGAACCCTAAAATTCACTAATCAGATGAAGAACACATGATCAAATGTAAACCCCAGAAATGAAAATAAAGTGCATAATCATATACAGACTGAGTAGATAAACAAGTTTGTAAAGAAAACAAAATGCAAATTCGTAATGAAAATAGGGAGATCTAAGGATCCAAAACCCCAGAAAATGACAAATACTAAAAAGTAATTAAAAGCAAAAGTAATGTAATTAGAAATGCAGTAAAACAGACTTGACCAAAAATGACCTAGATATAAGTATTTATAGAGTTTGATTAAAACCCTAGGTAAAAGTAATTAAGAAAAGTAAAAATACTAAAAACGGGGCTCTACTCTGTTTGCTAAACCGAGTAGACATCTCAAGTAGGAGCTTGACTCAGGATGTTTAGTTGAGTAGGATCAAAGTTGGCATCTTTAAGTGTTGTACTCGGGATGGAGATCGAGTAGCTCCAAAAATGCTTTCTTTGGTTCAGACTCAGGATGATCTCGAGTAGACTTGATCGAGCAGCTTCAAATGTGCTTTCTTTTCTTCAGACTCGGGATGATCTCGAGTAGGTGTGGTCGAGTAGCATCAAAGATTGAGTCTTGGTGTCCTAACTCGGACTCAAATCGCGTCTGCACGTCGAATTACTCCACTTTATTCCATTGAGCTCCAAAAGTCTTCTCAAAGTACCTTTAAACATCCAATATGCAATACCTAATGCAAATCCTAAGTGAATGAGATAAATATGCAAAATTGACAAGGAAAGCATGGAAGTGGTAAGGAAACAAGGAAAAAGAGATGAAAAAGTATAGTAATAACATGTAAATCTCACACTCATCAATTCTCCCAAACTTAGTCTTTGCTTGCCCTCAAGCAAGCATAGAAAGCTAAGGTGAAGAAGAGGTTTGAAAATGGTGAATCAGAACCAAAGCAAGATGAAATTATAAGTGAGTGCTACATTAAAAATCTTAGCCATACTCTTCCTTACAATAACTAGAAACAAAAGAGACTTAGACAAGCATTCAAATCATTCAAATCCCTTAAAACATTTATTAAGTTGTAGTCATGAATCTAGTTAGTATAAAGATCATTGAATCTCATTTGGCTAAGGGTATAGGCTAAGAGACAAAGGTGGTCCCTTCAAAGGTTTTATCAAATCAGAACAGGGATCTCTCATGAATTGATTGAGTTTTAGAAGAATGCTAAAGGTCAGGGCCAACCTATGAATACAAGGACATATTCTCATCTACTCTAACACAAAAGAGAGGAACCCAGACCTATTATCTAATCCCAGAAAACTTCATAAATCTACGCTTTAGGCTTTAATTTGCCTTTGATTATTCTTTTTACTAAGGTTTTCTTTTTGAAATCAGGTTCTAAGAAGCGGTTTCTTTCTTATTGATCTAGCGGATTGGGTTTTCTTTCTGTTTTTCTCTAAGGCTCTTTCTTTTCTAAATACTTTCTTTTCTGAGCCTAGATCTTTTTATTTATTTTATTTTTAAATTCTTCCAAATCCTTTACTAGACACTTATATTATTTTTTATAACTCACAACTCTGAAAACCTATAAAACGTAGCTTTTATAGCCTTATTGTTTTTCTTTTCTTCTCAAAAACCAAGGATGAATGTCAGACTTGGGTTGCAAACTCGAGGTGATGAAACCGAGTTACACAACCTGAAGACGTCCAACCCTTAACCAAATCCCCAAATAAAAAGTCCCACTAGTCCTAAATGATCCAAAAGATATGAACCAGACTATATGAGATCCTATCTTTGTCAGCTCCAACCTAACACGTTCTAAAATTCTCAATTTAAAAAGAAAAGGCCTCATAATCACAAAAAGAGTAATGATGGCTTGAAAGAAGGTTAATGTAAGGGGAATGGGTTCTAACTGTTCCAAAGATGGGAATCAGCTACTTGGGTTATCAAAGAGTGGTAGAAAGGATAAGATACCCCAAGAGATCAATTCATAATACATAAACAAGATAATTTCAAGTCCAGATTAGGTTCCACTAGATAAGGATATGAATTCAAATCTCAGCATGTTTTCAGCCTAATCTAGATGCAAAGTTAAGCAATTGGTGCATGGTTCTATCTTAATTTCAAACTTCACTAATTCTTTTAGCAATCTTACAAGGCATTTTCATCATATTTCCCTTATGCAATGCAGAAATCCTATGTGAGAATACTAGACTCAATCTTAAAATTCAAATGTAACTACATGATCACTCTGTTTTTGTGAGAAAACATAAATGATGATCTAAAACCAATCCTAAGTATCTCAAATATCAACTCGGTTGGAGACTTTATGTTGTGATATAGCTCCAGAGTGTTTCATCAAAGTTGTAGCATATTAAGTTGGCGTTCTAATGAAAGTTATTTAAAGTGATATGGGTATTTGGTTAGAGAGATCAGGTAATTTTACCTCCACCGGTCAACCTCCAGCGGCCAGAGGTGGCCGATGAGACTTGAAAAATTTCACCTGGGAGCCCATCGACCATTCTCATCGACCAAGGGTGTCAATGAGCACATCGACCAGAGGAGTCCGATAGACCAAAAATTCTGATCAAAATTAACTCCAAAACCGATTGTAAACCAGTCCGATTTTAGGATTGAACTAAACATCTTTATTCAATATAAATACTTCTCCACCCTAATTTTCAGTATCTCATCTTTTGTTAAACTTGTTTAAGGGTTTCGATTGTAGATATTTGGATTTCTAGGTTTATAAAGTTGGATGTTCTTTTAATCTTTACTTCTATTCTTCTAATACTTATGATTATGCAAAGATCAATCTATTCACTTTGTCTTTTCATGGCTATTAGTGAGTAGTCTTTTGTTAGGGTCGTTGGGATGTTAAATCTAGATTGATTAGTGCTATGTTAGTGGAGTGTAGGCTTGTAATCATAGATTCATGTTTGATAGGTTGAGTTTAATGCTAGATTAGCAAGAGATTGTTAGTTTAGATCTTACACATTTCTCACACCACAAGGTGTTTGATGAAATGCTTGATCCAAACTTTTCAAGTTTTTTTCCATCCTAACCAATGAGACTTGATGTTTAAGATGTTTAGAGGTTATACAAACTTTTTTAATGCTCATTGATCAATTAGTTTTTAACGAGAGTTATGAACATTTAAGGTGATTAGTTCGATGAGAGTGGATTAGTCAAATTTAGTGTTTTAGAACCATTGGATTAGCTCTAAGAAGTAGAACAAGACTCCACTAGCTTAGCATTGATTAGTCTAGATTATCTATAACATTCCCAAGGATCCTTCTTTATTAATTTGATCTCAAAATCGTTTTTCTTATTTTCTTGTTTACTTGCATTTCAAATTCTATTTTCAAAAACTAAAAACCTTATTTACTTAGATTAAAAAATTATTTGCATTCCTAATGTGTTAAGAGTAGATTCCAAGTTGGATTTATCCCCATCTATGCACAACGTATTTGGGTAATTGATACCTTGATTTGCAAAAACCCAAATATCAAATATCTCCAATGAAGGTCTGAAATCCACATTATGCCCATACTTTATTTCAGTTAGAAGCAGCATTGGCCGCTTGAACTTGGCTTCTCCTACTTCTGGGTGTATGAACCTATAAAGGAACATTTCTCCTGCTCTCCTCCTTTCAACCATTTGCTTGATAAGATTCTTGATATCTAAGAACTTTGCCTCGTAGGGTGTTGATTTAGGCTCTATGCCTGCTGCTACCAGAATTGGGGTAATTAGCCCTTTTACTGTAAGTTCCCTTTTGATATTTATGCTTTGCAGTCTCTTTGCCCAATCCCTGTAGCTGAGATACTGGAACATTAACACCATTGTCATGCTGGTGTCTCCTTGGTCTCCTTGTAGAAATGTGTACTCCTTCTTGCTGTTCATGTGATTGCAGTGAAAGCATCCTCATCTGCAATTCTCCTTCACTTACTGGCCCAGTGACATTCTTATTGAAGAATGTGCTTGCTAAACTCTTGCAGACGTAGCGGATGGCTGGGTTTATTATCTGAGAACTCTTGGATCCAGCTGATGAATATCCTCTAGGTCCAGCTATGTACTTCCATAACCACTGAAGCTCAGCCTTCTCTACGCTCTGATAGGAGTCTGTTTCAGGAGGAAAAGAGAATAGTTTGTCCAGCTCTTTCACAGTGAGTAGACATTATTCCTCATGAACCTTGAAGGTGATAAACCCAATTCCATTCTCCTCTACCTGATCATCTTGATCTCCTGAGTAATAGTGCACTTCTATTGTGGACAGGAACTGACAGATCTCTTCTTTATAGGACTCAAAAGCGAATCCCATTAGCTCTGTCAGATGGCAGCCTTGAAACAGTAGTTGCATGTCTTCATAGACTCCAAGAGCTTTCATGGTCTCCACATGCTGATATCTTGTCCCAGAGAAGGACATACTCATGAACAGCTCATAAAGTTCCTTCTGGTTCAGCTCCTTCTTCTTTCTGGCTTCTTTTGCCTTAGCTTTTGGTTCCTTGATGCCTTTGGATTTGAGTTGAGCTGAGGCTCTGGTTTTGGGTTTCTGAGGAGCTATTTCCATTGGAATCTGATCTTCTTATTTTGAGACTCTCAATCCTTCTTGACCCAGAACATTCTCATCTTCCTCTGTTTCATCACTATCATAGTCTTCTTCTTATTGAGGCTTCTTCCCAGCCTTGATGTCGTGCTTATTCCTTAAATATTCTCTTGCTATCTCAGAATCAATCTTAGTCTTATCTCCCCCCCTTCATTTATATCTACTCCTCCTCCTCTCTTAGCAAATAGTTTTGCTATTCTCTCTGCTAAAAACCTAGAACTTTGTGGCTTTGGGTTCCAACATTCTCTGTACCTGAAAATGATTAATAATGAAAGAGTAAGAATTTGGAATAGGCAGACTCGATGTGTATACTCGATCAAAGGAACCCAATTTGAAAAAAAAAATAAAAAATTTAAGAACAGAGTCGACATAAAACCGAGTTACACAAACCACGTTTGAAATATTTTTTATGCATTAGGATCTAACTCGGGATTCAAACCGAGCAAGCAACTAGAGTTAAGCAATAAAGAACTCAATTCCCAGAAACTTTTAATTCAACCTATATTCGACAAATTTCTTTCATGCGAACGTAAACAAGATGTAAACAAAGCTTAAACCACACTTAATTTATCCAATTCCTAACTAATCAAGGTTTAATTTCCGATTTTTACTCAAGAACACCAAGAACACAAACCCAGAAAACTTTAAAGTTTCGTCAAAATCCTAGATGATTACAATTCTAAAGATTTCAAGGTTTAGATACTTACTTGTGCAGCATTTCAGAATTTAAATCTCTTGATCTCATCTTGACAAAGATTGAGACTTTTAAAAGAAACTGAGAGAATTTTGTAAACTAATTCTAGAGAGAAGCTAGAGAGAAACTAAAGAGATTTTTGTGAGAGAGATGAGTGCCTATGCGTCCATATTTAAAGGGGTTGGGGCACATCTAGCAAGGGAGCGTCTAGCACTAAATGCCAAATTTTGAAATTCAAAATTTGAAAATGAGAGGGAAGGAGGGTGACTTGGTTTGACCAAACCAAGTTGCCCCAGTCGAGTTACAAACTTGACCTGAAACCGAGTCTGTTACCTTGAGTGTTTTGAACCTTCATTTTATCTCGATTTGACTTTTATCAGCTGAATTACACCCGTCTTTACCATGAGAAATAACAAAAAATAATCAAAATCAATAAAGAAAACTTGAAAGATTAAAATTTGAAATTTGTATGTGCAAAGATAAACATAATCCCAAGTGAGCTTGTTTTAAGTCTATAAGCTTGAATTCCTAATAGTGCTTAAGCAAGGGTATGATCAAGAGTTTCTAAGGCCATATTCTCTGTGAAATGATCTTCACAAAATCCTTCATCATCCCATAGATACTCATCCTTCTGTCCTGGGGAATATGACAAATTGGAGTAAGTTCTTTAGCACAACAAGAACAGCTAACCTGAGGAATGATATATCAGAGTTTACTCAGATAAAAGGAGAAACATTTTCTGAAGCCTTGGAAATATTCAAAGGTATACAATCATGTGTCCACACCATGGCTACTCTGATGAGAAATTGCTCAGCACATTATACAGAAGATTTTTTTTCCAAGAATCAGAACATTGCTAGATACAGCAAGCAATGGAAAATTTCTACAGAGTGATATTGAAGCATGATGGGAGTTAGTAGAAAACATGGCACAATCTGCAAGTAACTACTGTGAAGAACCAGCTGATTCCGATGAGCACTTTAGAGAGATAAAAGCACTGAATGACAAGATTAATGACCTTCTCCAACATCAGAAACATGTCGCCTCCGTAGACATGCACCTAGGACATCAACAACAAACAGAGGTTCAACACCAATGTTATCAAGTACAAGAACAACTACCTACAACTTCTCCTCCATCTCTAGAACCACCAATAGATCTCTCCAAATAATCAACCCAACCTCTTCCCCTTCTTGGGAACATGCAATTCAGAAAATAAGCCAGTCACAACAGTCCCACACACTCGAAATCAAACCAAGATTATTGATGCTCAAACATAAATGACCACTACTTGTAATGCTTTGTAAACACTTCAAGAACGCCTTCTCCAACTTGAAACTAACATCCTACATGATCCAGGCCAATGCCCAGGAAAAGGCATCCAAGTCTCTCAAGCAGATCAAGCTCATGCAATAACTTTGTGTAGTGAAAAGGAGTTACCACCAAGGTTACCACAACACATACACACTGAGGACAGTGAGGAACAAGTGGGGGAGGAATTCAATTCACCAATTGAAGAAATATACTTAAAAATTGAGGAACCACTACCCAGTTTGGACATTCCAACTGCAACTCCAACAGTATCAAAACCCACTCAACCAAAGAAACCATAAATTCAAGAGAAAAAGAAAACAATTTACATTCCCCCACCACACATTCCCAAGCATCCATTTCGAGGAAGATTCAAGAAAGAGCTGATAGAAAAGTACAAACACATACTTGACAAGCAAGTTAAGGAAATTGAGCTGAAGATGTCTCTTGTGGATGCCTTTACATTAGTTCCTCATTGCCAGAAGTTCCTCAAAAATGCAGTTTTAGCAAGAAACAAAGGGATGCAGGGGATGGTAGTCCTAAGCCATGAATGCAGTGAAATTATCCAACGGAAAACTATTAATGAAAAATTTGGAGATCCAGGTACCTTCACCCTACCTTGCTCTCTGGGTCCCCTTACTTTCAAAAATTGCCTCTGTGACCTGGGAGCTTCTTTTAGCCTTGTGCCATTGTCAGTAGCCAAGAGATTGGGATTTACATAGTACAAACCATGTAACATATCTTTAGTTCTAGCAGATAGGTCACTTAGATATCCCATGGCCTTTTAGAGGATTTACCAATCAGAATAGGGAGCTTTGAGGTCCACACAGACTTTGTGGTTCTAGAGATGGATGAAGAACCTAAAGACCCATTAATTTTGGGACTACAGCAGGAGCACAGATGGATGTTAGAAAAGGAAATTTTGAACTAGATTTGGGAAAAGGATCTAGATTTGGGAACTAGATTGAGGTCAGAACTCAAGTCTCCAAATGTGGATCTTAAACCACTTCCAAAAGGGCTAAGATACGCTTTCTTAGGTCCTAATTCTACTTATCCTGTTATAGTTAATAATAATCTAGGAAAAAGGAATTAAACATGCTTATGACTGAGGTTAAACGATTTAGAAAAGCTTTAGGATATTCATTAGATTTTATTAAAGGAATCTCACCTGAGCTGTACACTTACAGAATCCATCTTGAGAATGAATCCTACTCTAGCATTGAACCTCAAAGAAGATTAAACTTAAACTTGAAAGATGTTGTGAAAAAGGAAATTCTCAAAGTTTTAAATGCTGGTGTTATATACCCAATATCTGAGAGTACTTGGGTCTCTCCAGTTCATTGTGTTCCAAAAAGGAGGAATTACAGTTGTGAAAAATGAAAAAGATGAACTGATACCAATGAGAACCATAAATGGTCATAGAATGTGCATTGATTACAGAAAATTAAATGATGCCACAAGAAAATATCATTTGCCTCTTCCTTTCATTGACCAAATGCTTATAAGATTAGAAAATCACCAAAAGAATGATACAAAACCAAGGTTGCTAAGATGGATCTTACTGCTTCAGGAGCTTGATATGGAAATAAAAGATAGAAAGGGAATTGAGAATTGAGTAGAAGATCACTTATCCAGAATGAAAGTGGGGGAAAAGAACCGGTGGATGATTCAATGCGTGATGAACAAATATTGGTTGTACATACTGAAGATGGGACTAGGAGCTTTACTATTTATGTAAATTAAGAGTTTCCTACTGAAGGAACAGGATGGCCATTGTATGCAGATATGGTGAACTACAAGGTCTGTGAAAGCATTCCAGCACTCCTAACCTCTCAGCAAAGAAAGAAGTTCCTTAATGATACATATCACTATTATTGGGATGAGCCCTACCTGTACAAAAAGGGGCTGATGGACTATTTAGAAGATGCATATCAGAAGAAGAGACAAGGGGAGTTTTGGAACATTGTCATGGAGCATCTTATGGGGGACACTTTGCTACATTCAAGACCAGTTCAGAAGATTCTACAAGCAAGTCTTTGGTGGCCAAGGATGTTCAAAGATGCTCATGAATTCATCACCAAATGTGATACATGCCAGAGGATGGGAAACATCACAAAGAGAAACAAAATGCCCCAGAACCCCATTCTGGAAGTTGAAGTATTCGATGTATGGGGAATAGACTTTATGGGCCCTTTCAACCCACCCTCTAATGGAAACAGTTACATCCTCGTAGATGTTGATTATGTCTCCAAATTGGTAGAAGTGGTTGGTTGTCCTACCAATGATGCAAAACCAGTCGTCAAGTTGTTTAAAAGCATATTATTTCCCAGATATGGAGTCATCAAGGTTGTGATTAGTGATGGAGTGTCACACTTTATCAATAAGATCTTTGACAGCTTACGAAAGAAGCATGGAGTTAAGCATAAGGTTGCAACACCATATCATCCTCAGACGAGTGGCCAGGTAGAAGTTTCAAACAGGCAAATTAAAGCTATCCTAGCAAGGATGGTAGGTATATCAAGAAGAGATTGGTCTACCATACTGGATGACACCTTATGGGCCTAAAGAACTGCTTACAATACTCTCATTATCAGAACACCATTCCAAATGCTCTATGGGAAGAGTTGCAATATACCTGTTGAAATAGAGTATAAAGCTATTTAGGCAACTAAGCTTCTAAACTTTGATTTGAAATCAGCTCAGGAAAAAGGAAAATGGAGTTACATGAACTAGAAGAAATCAGGCTTGAAGCTTATGAGAGCTCCAAAATCTATAAAGAAATAACTAAGGCTTTCCATGATAAGAAGATAATGCACAAGGATTTTAAGGCAGGAGACTAGGTTCTACTCTTCAATTCACGGCTCAAGCTATTTCTAGGGAAACTTAAATCCAGGTGGTCTGGTCCTTTCCAAATCAAAGAAGTACTTCCCTATGGAGAAATTACATTATTCAGCAAGGATTGCACATAGTTTACAGTGAATGGACATAGAATAAAGAAGTATTTAGCTGACAGAATCATCTTTGAAGAAATAACTGTTCATTTGGAGTAAACCCTCATCCAAGCATGAACTCACTAAGTCGCTCAGAGACTTTAAACATGCTCACTTGGGAGGAAACCCCATGTATATCCCTTTAAATAGAAGTTATCTTAACTTTTCTGTGTTTATTTATGTTGTTTGAAATCTCAGGTTAAAAAGGAGGTAACTCGACATAGCAAACTTGGTCAGAAAGTAGAATCTGTGCAGCATTTGAGACAAACTCGGGATTCAGTCTCGACAAAGAAAGCCGAGTCGTTCCTTCTCCAACAAAGAGCATGGATGAGGCTGTCTCATCTTTCTTCTCATTACCTTGAGGTAACATTCTATCAATCCATTGTAGATACCCACATGTTTAAAGTTTCTTTTTTTTCATCTTTGACCCTAGGTTCTTTTTCGAATTCCTTATGACACAAGGGACTGTGTGATTTAAGTTTGAGGGAGTATCAAGGGAGTATTTAACCACGATTTTGAGTTTTATTTTCAAATTTTCATCCTTGAGTCTGCATATACATCTCATCTAAGGCATAGAAAAAAACCAAAAAAAATTTGAAATTTTTTGAAAACTAATTTCACAAAAACAGTGTTCATGTAGTTGCATTTACATTTTAGGATCGAGTCTAGTATTCTCATATAGGATTGCTGCGTTGCCTAAACAAACATGGGAAGTTTTCCCGGAGAGTTTTAATAAAACTAGTGAATGTTTTTCAATGATTCATTGTGATGTTTGGGGACCATACCGAGTTCCTTCTTCCTGCATAGGAGAAATATGATGCAAATTCCTTGTAAGCTTGCTGGACGAATTAGTGAAATTTGAAGTTAAGATAGAACCATGCTCCAATTTCTTAACTTTGCATCTAGATTTGGCTGAAAACATGCTTAGATTTGAATTCATATCCATATATACTGGAACCTAATCTAGACTTACAATTATCTTGTTAATGCATTATGAATTGATCTCATGGATACCATATATATACTTGGGTTTTCTTATCCTTTCTACCACTCTTTGATAACCCAAGTAGCTGTTTCCCATCTTTGGAACAGTTAGAACCCATTCCCATTGCCTTAACCTTAACCTTCTTTCAAGCCATCATTACTCTTTATGTGATTGTAAGGCCTTTTCAGTTTAAATTGAGCTTTGTTAGAACGTGTTAGGTTGGAACTGACAAGGACTCATATAGTCTGGTTCACATCTTTTGGATCAGTTATGACTAGTGGGATTTTTCATTTGGGGATTTGGTTAAGGGTTGGATGTGTTCAGGTTGTGTAACTCGGTTTCATCACCTCGAGTTTGCAACCCGAGTATACCATTCATGCTTGCTTTTTGAGAAGAAAATAAAAAATAAGGCTATAAAAGATACGTTTTATAGGTTCATAAGCGGGATTCCGACAAGGAAGGTCTATAGTAAAAAAAAGTTCAAGAAAGTTCCATGAAAAGAGATTTTTCTCAAAAAGGAAAGCATGACTACGGTGAGACTTATGGGCATAGTTTCTCTTTCTATGCTAAGTGCATTCAAACTTGTATGCTTAGACCTGGATTAAGGTTGAATGTAATTATGTTGCATGCATTTTTTATAGAACTGCTGATACACTCCCAGAACGGTGGCTCCGCTGTCGGCCTGATCGGGCCTGGTACGGATAAGGGCCAAGTTGTGGTCAGGGTTTCCTGATAGATGGCTCCCAATGCAGGAAGGTTTCTTGGTGGCTGGTTGCCGAGGCGGTAAGGGGTTTCTCGATAGCAAATGCCCAGCGCAGTATGGTTCCTCGATAATGAGTTACTGATGCGGTCAGGGTTTCTCGGTAATGAGTTACCGATGCAGTAAGGTTTCCTTGCAGTTTGGTTCCAAATGCGGTACGGTTAGTCGGTAAGGATCTATTGAGGCGGTAAGATTTTCTCGATAGCTATAACCGGAGCAGTACGGATGAATGGTAAGGACATGAAATGGAAAGTATGGATAAAAAATAAAGGACAAAAAGAACAATGGATATATAGCCGCGACATTTGGACAACACCGTGATACGACTGATCAGAGTCCGAGCAGAGCTTCGAGGACAACTATGTTTAAACTAGGTGAGATTCGAGAGCAAGCTTATGAGCAAATGCATTTATTCAAATCTGCCTTCAAAGGGCTAGGTTACAAGTTCTTAAATAGGTGGATTGTTTAGGGCATTCGATCTTTAAAAAGGACCAGCGTGTCCTTGGGAGTCTTACATACCCATAAAACTGTAAAAATTATCTTAAGTAACAATGGTAAAAACATAAAAGAGGAAAGGTTAGAGATTAAAGCCGAACGGTACCACACAAGCCATTGGTTGGCAAGGGTGATGACCGGCTTGGGCCTAATGCATCAGGGCCATGAGCTGGTTAAAAACTGTTGGCAAAACCACTTAGGGATAAAAGCCAACAATAGAAAAGAGTATCCATCCCTAAAACAACTTTAGACGGGTATTTTCACTGGGTAAGGGTGAAAACACTAAGGATTTGATCCTTGGTCTTTTCTTCTTGTGCGGGTCCAGTCCATGTTTTTCCTAAGGCCTTGACTAATAACATGGTTGAACCTTGTTTGGTAACACTTGGATTGGACGCGGCCGTGTCCGATTCGGTATTGTCCTGGGAGTCGTCCTCTGGGTCAGATGAGGCTTGGGCCTCATCATGCCCTCCCTCTTGAGGATGTTTTGTCCTCAAAACTTGATCTCCTGCATAAAAACAGGATAAGGCAGCAACATTGAAGGTACTAGACATATTACCCTTATCTGGGATGTCGATCGGGTATGCATTATTGTTAATGCGTTCCAACACTTGGAAGGGGCCATCTCCCCAAGGTTGTAACTTTGTCTGGCAATGTTTGTTAAAGCGCACCGTCTGCATATGTATCCAGACCCAGTTGATGGGTAGCAGGACCATGGGTTGCCTCCCACGGTCATCCTTTCTTTTGTATTGCTTCGTCTTCTTGAGGATATTGTTGCGGACCCATTCATGGAGCTTCCAGATGTATTCTGCCTTGGTGACCCTATTCTGATCTTCCATGCGATCTAGCAGCAAAAGAATCATGTCCAGAGGCTTGAGGGGGGGGGGGGGGGTTAAAGCCATAGCAGATCTCAAAAGGAGAAAGCCCGGTAGTGGAATTGGTAGCTCAGTTGTAGGCGAACTCCACATAAGGCAAGCTTTGGAGCCAGTTGGCCCGGTTTGAGTCAATGGCTAATCTAAGCAATGCTCCCAAGGTATGGTTGACCACTTTGGTTTGGCTGCCTTTCTGCGGGTGGGAAGCAGTAGAGAAAAGGAACTTGGTTCCCCTGCGCTTCCACAAAGTCCTCCAAAAGTGCCCAAGGAACTTGGGGTCCCTGTTAGAGACAATGGTTTGGGGAAGGCCATGCAGTTTTACTATGTCTTGGAAGAAGAGGTCAGCTATGGCCTTGCGTCCCAAGCATTTAACAAGGCACGAAGTGAGCCATCTTGGAAAAGTGATCGACCACCACCATTACAGAGTCCTTCCTTTTGATCGGGGGAAATCCC
The DNA here is from genome assembly GCA_963854855.1 of Nasturtium officinale. Lineage (NCBI taxonomy): Eukaryota > Viridiplantae > Streptophyta > Magnoliopsida > Brassicales > Brassicaceae > Nasturtium > Nasturtium officinale. Next base: position 10,556,687 of record OY978502.1, on the reverse strand, counting down.
AAGAGGAAGTCCATAGAGAGGTCGACCCATTGCGTGGTCAGGATCAGCAGTGGCATGTAGAGGCGGTAAGGGTGGGCCTTGGTCTTGGAACGCACTCCTTAGAGATGAGGTAGTGCTGCCAGGTTTCAAGGGCTTGGACCAAGGGGTAGAGTTCCTTATCATAGGTGGGATAGTTGAAGGTGACCCCGTTGAGTTTTTCACTGAAGTATGCAATGGGCTGTACTCCTTGTGTCAGAAAGACAACAATGCCTATACTGGAGGCATCACACTCGATCTCGAAAGTTTTATTGAATTCGGGCAATACCAATAAGGGGGCTTGAGTAAGCCGGTCCTTGAGCTCTTGGAAGGCCCTATTGATGTAGGAACGCCTCCAGTTTTGTTCTCAGCAGATGGGAAGATGGTGAATCAACTAGCTGGTCGTACGACACTCTCTAGATGAATCAGTGATGATGGAAGGTTGAACAAGAACAGAACAAAACGGACTCCAAACTTATGGCAAGCAGAAGTAGGATAGATTATAGGTATGTAGGAACAACAATAAGATTGTTCTTACGGATAGATAGGAATAGTTTGATTGACACTCAATCGATGGAAACAAAATAAGCTGAATGAATCACTCAAACAACTAATTTTGCAGTTAAATAGAAACTTAAAGAATCACTTATAAGAACTTAGGAACAAAAGACACAAGAATTCACAACTTGTAGGAAGAAAACACCTTCTTATTACTTATTTCGATCAATGATTGTTTTTACAATGGTACAAATGACTGAGCTTTATAGGCTCGACCTCTAGGACTCTCTAACAGTCTAAAATCTTACAAAGGAAAGAAAATTACAAGAAAATTGAATGAGAAATATCAAAGGGATTGTCTTTGATATCACCTAGCCGGTAGGCTTGAATGCTTGGTCCAGAAAAAGGGAAATTCATGTGCTCTTATATCTTGAAAGCTTCTGGATACTTCCATGGCTCATTAAACTTCTAATAACTCCTTAAAGTCGCACCAAATCAGAATATAAACGTTGAGGAAGTGATTTGAATGCTCTTTGGTCCATATATGGTAAATCTTGGTGTGTTTATGAGTAGGATTGGATCCGCCTGATCCAATGGTCATTGTTGCACGTGAATACTCACTTAGGACCCTCTAGTTGATGTAGAAGCTCCCCTGGTCGCCATACAGACGTTTGAAAAGATCCAAGGTAGGAAAACTCCAAATATGGAAAGTCGGTTGAGAGCTGATTAGAAAATTAATATCTCCCAAACCAAAATAGGTATTACTTGATTTCAGTTCCCAGTAAGTCTCTGTTGAGTCAGAAATTCAGAATAATTCACTACGTAGTATAAATCGTTCTGGTCCTGTCGGAACCTTCTAAGGAATGCACGTAGGTCCAAATCGGGTAAGTTGGAGATCACTCTGTTTATAAAGTTGATAACTTCTTTAAAACTCCATTTGGTCTGATTCCACTTTGAGGCATGCTCTGAATGAGATATTGTCTTCATGGCCTCATCATACCCTCCCCTTGATAAAGTTTAGACCTCGAAACTGTACAATCTGTACCAAGAGAAAGGAAGTTAGCTTTCAGTCTCCTTTGGGAAATTTGGACCATACCTTTGTTTATTGGTGGCTTTTTAATGCATGGTGCATCTGGTGGCTCCTCTTTGAGCTGCATAGAATGAACTCTTCCTCTGTCTTCATCACGTCCAAGAGCTGATGGTGCCTTTGGCTTAGTTTCTCTTCGGACTTGGGTTTGAACTTGTAAGTCTGGTGTTTCCTTGTTTATACCTGCAATATTTCCAACTCCTCTAGCAAAAATCAAATGCATTAATATAGACATGGAGTAATTTAAAAAAGGTAGACATATTTCTTTTTGACACAAACTCAGCTCATATTTGGCCTGATTAAGCCCTTTGGTGTCTTCCGTATTCAACACGGCACATGGGATAGGTGTTGGATCCGGTGGCTCTTCCTTGGTCTGCATGTCATGGATGATGTTCTTTCTCTTGTCAATGACCATGGGATGATTACATGCTGCTGGTACCTACTTTTGGTTCAAGGCTTTATACCGTTGGGGTCTATGTTCTCTTTGGCCTATGTACACATTCAGGGTACCTGTTCTTTCTTTGACATTTAAGGTAGATATCAAGTGCATTGTCATGGGAACATATATACTTAAAGCATTCTGTTTGAGAATATGAGTAAGTATAAGAATGTTCCAATATTTAACTATCTCAACAGTACTACTTACTTGGAGGATGTGGGAACAACAACAGGGTTGTTCTCCTCAATGTTGACTTGGGCATCAGTATGCTTCTCCTTTGTACCTAAACCTTTCTCAAATTCTTTCAGTTCCAGCAAGTGCATTATCACGGTCTTGGGTTCATTTCATTACCTTTACTTGATGCGGGCTATGGTCCTTAGTCTTCATGTCACATGATGATTCCTCTTGATCTGTGTCTAAAATTTTTACAACCTTTGAAACAGATAGCTTTTGTGTCATCCCTGTACCTGTTTCAACATCTCTTGGCAAGGACAAGTGAATTAAAACAGTCGTGGCATTATATGTAGGAACAAACACAGAGTTGGTCTCACAGAGAATGACCGATTCATAAATTTTAAATTGAACTATACTATTGCTAGATGAGTCTAGTTTCGTTTCTTTTGATGTGGATTTTAACACATGTTTAAAAGGGCAAGTTGCAGCAAAATGACCTATCAAGTGACACCTATAACATGTTATATCAGTTAACTTTTGAGGATTAGAGAACTTACCTCAGTTTGGCATTACTTGCGGCTTACGTGATTGCATTGAAGTTTGAGCGGGATTTTGAAATAAATTTTGTTGAACCTCTCTTGCTCTTACTGTTTTCTTAGCATTTGGTTTCTCTTTCAAAAACTTTGAAATCGAACTCTTATGCTCATGGGTTGACAACATTCTTCTTTCTGACTTTAGGCTCCTTGGGGCTGTGTGATACTTGCAAGTTGTCATGTTGTTGCTCTGAGTTCGGAGCTTCTTCACAAAATCCATATACATCCTTGCTTTGAGGTCTCTCCAATCTCTTACTGGATTTCTGTTGTAGAATTTGGGTGTGTATTCTTTTAACCACAACTTGTAAGCATCTCCTTCAAATCTATCAACAGCATATGATAGCTTTTCATACTTTGAAATGTTGTTTCCTTGAAACCAGTGCTTCAAATTGGTCTCCCATTGTAGGTACTCTGGCTCTTTAATAGAACCTGAAAAGATGAGAGATTCAGACTTGTTACCACGTCCTTGGTTAGAGTGGTTCCTTGACTCAGCTGGTGCAGTGTTGAATGGCCTTCCAGGTTTGGGGTGCATTCGGCTTGGTACAGCTCGGTGGAAATACATCTTCTCTAGATGCTGTGAATGACTTTAATCCTCATGTGAGTCTTCACTAGATTCGTCACCATACTCATCCTCACATAGTTCAACACAGCCATCTCCAGGTTCTTTTGGTCTCTTGAAGTATGTTGGTGTTTCTCTGGACATATTTTGGAATTGAAGAGTGTTGGTATAGTGGCTCCAGTTCAAGCTCAAGTGCATCTGTTTCTAGTTCAATGTCATGGCATGAAACCTCATCTCCTGGCCATTTGGTGCAGCATAGTCAGCTTCCTCATCATACCATCCTTCGTTCGGTTCTTCTTGCTCAGAGTTGTATTGGCTGGATACATATAAGTCTTCTTCATCTTCATAATCCATGTCGCCTCTGTTTCCTCCTTAGGGTTTATGGAGTATCTCACAAAAAGGATAAAAAAACAAGGCGTTAGTAATCTTTCACAAGAAAGAAAACAAAAACAATATCACAAAAAAGGAAAATTTTAAAACAATTTTTTTCTTTTTTTTTTAACTTTTAATAAATTCGTAAATAACAAATTCAAAACAAGAAAAGATATTTTTTTTGTTTATTTCTAATAAATATGAATTAAGAAAAATAATTATAATAAATTCAAACAAAAGGGATTATTATGGTTTTCTTTTATTAAAATTGAACAAATAGCAAACTAAAGCAAATATTTGTTTTTCTTTTTTTTAAGAACTGAAGCAAATAACAGAAACAAAAGAAAGATAAAAGCTTGGATAGACACAACCTGATTGTAGGAGCTTTTTAAAACTCTGATACCAGATGATGTAGGATCGCCTCCGGTTTGGTTCTCAGCGGATGGGAAGATGGTGAATCAACCAGCTGGTCATACACACTCTCTAGATGAATCAGTGATGATGGAAGGTTGAACAAGAATAGAACAAAAGGACTCCAAACCTATGGCAAACGGAAGTAGGATAGATGATAGATATGTAGGAACAACAACAAGATTGTTCTTACAAATAGATAAGGATAGTTTGATTGACTCACTCAATCAATGGAAACAAAATAAGATGAATGAATCACTCAAACAACTAATTCTGCAGTACAATAGAAACTTAAAGAATCACTCAATAAGAACTAAAGAACAAAAGACACAAGAATTCACAACTTGTGAGAAAAAACACCTTCTTATTACTTATTTCGATCAAGAGTTGTTTTTACAATGGTACAAATCACCTCAGCTTTATAGGCTCGACCTCTAGGACTCTCTAACAGTCTAAAATCTTACAAAGGAAAGAAAATTACAAGAAAATTGAATGAGAAATATCAAAGGGATTGTCTTTGATATCACCTAGCCGGTAGGCTTGAATGCTTGGTCAAGAAAAAGAGAAATTCATGTGCTCTTATATCTTGAAAGCTTCTGGATACTTCCATGGCTCATTAAACTTCTAATAACTCCTTAAAGTCGCACCAAATCAGAATATAAACGTTGAGGAAGTGATTTGAATGCTCTTTGGTCCATATATGGTAAATCTTGGTGTGTTTATGAGTAGGATTGGATCCGCCTGATCCAATGGTCATTGTTGCACGTGAATACTCACTTAGGACCCTCTAGTTGATGTAGAAGCTCCCCTGGTCGCCATACAAACGTTTGAAAAGATCCAAGGTAGGAAAACTCCAAATATGGCAAGTCGGTTGAGAGCTGATTAGAAAATTAATATCTCCCAAACCAAAATAGGTATTACTTGATTTCAGTTCCCAGTAAGTCTCTGTTGAGTCAGCAATTCAGAATAATTCACTACGTAGTATAAATCGTTCTGGTCCTGTCGGAACCTTCTAAGGAATGCACGTAGGTCCAAATCGGGTAAGTTGGAGATCACTCTGTTTATAAAGTTGATAACTTCTTTAAAACTCCATTTGGTCTGATTCCACTTTGAGGCATGCTCTGAATGAGATGTTGTCTTCATGGCCTCATCATACCCTCCTCTTGATAAAGTTTAGACCTCGAAACTGTACAATCTGTACCAAGAGAAAGGAAGTTAGCTTTCAGTCTCCTTTGGGAAATTTGGACCATACCTTGGTTTATTGGCGGCTTTTTAATGCATGGTGCATCTGGTGTCTCCTCTTTGAGCTGCATAGAATGAACTCTTCCTCTGGCTTCATCATGTCCAAGAGCTGATGGTGCCGTTGGCTTAGTTTCTCTTCGGACTTGGGTTTGAACTTCTAAGTCTGGTGTCTCCTTGGTTATACCTGCAATATTTCCAACTCCTCGAGCAAAATCAAATGCATTAGTACAGTAGGACCTGCAAGAAATTCTAAGTCTGGTGTCTCCTTGTTTATACCATCAGGGGAGCGGCTATCGAACTGAAGTCTCGGACAAAATGGCGGTAGAAGCTGTCCAAGCCATGAAAGCTTCAGACTTGGCTGACATTCGTTGGGGTCAGCCAATCTTGGATGGACGGGATCTTCTCTTGGTTCACCTTTCGACTGTGTCCATTATGACAAAGCCTAAAAAGACCAACTCCTTAGCATCAAAGACACACTTCTTCATGTTGGCATAGAGTTCTTCTTGCTGAAGGGTTTGTAGGACCGCATTGAGGTGGGCTCATGATCGGCCAGGCCCTTGCTATAGACCAGGATGTCGTCAAAGTATATGACTACAAATTTGTTGATGAACGCTCAAAGTGTATGGTTCATTAGCCTCATGAACGTTGAGGGCGCGTTGGACAGGCCAAAGGGATGATGAACCACTCGTACAGCCCTTGCTTGGTCTCGAAGGCTGTTTTCCACTCATCGCCTTCCCTCATGTGGACCTGATGGTATCCGCTTTTCAGATCGACTTTGGAGAAGATGGAGGCGCCAGTTAGCTCGGCCAGCATGTCATCCAGGCAGGAGATTTGATGTCAGTACTTAACGGTGATGTTGTTGATGGGCTGGCAATCCACGCACATTCTCCAGCTACCATCCTTCTTGGGGACCAAAAGGACCGGTACAGCACATGCACTGAGACTCTCTCAGATGTATCCCTTGGCCATGAGGTCCGCAACCTGTTGCTCTAGTTCCTTAGACTCTTTGAGGTTGACGGGATAGGCAGGACGGTGAGGAGATGAAATGGAAAGGATGGATCAAAACGTAAAGGATAAAAAAACAATGGATCGATAGCTGGTCACACGATATTTGGACAATACCGTCATATGACTGATTGGAGTTTGAGCAGAGCTTCGAGGACAATTTCGAGGAAAACGGTGTTTAAACTAAGTGAGATTCGAGAGCAAGTTTATGAGCAAATGCATTTATTCAAATGTGCCTTCGAAGGGCGAGGTTACAAGTTCTTAAATAGGCGGATTGCTTAGGGCATCCGATCTTTACAGAGGACCAGCGTGTCCTTGGGCGTTTTACATGCCCATAAAACTGTAAAAATTGTCTTAAGTAACAATGGTAAAAACATAAAAGAGGAAAGGTTAGAGATTAGGGCTGAACGGTACCACACGAGCCATTGGTTGGCAAGGGTGATGACCGGTTCGGGCCTAATGCGTCCGGGCCATGAACCTCGTTAAAAACTTTGTTGGCAAAACCACTTAAGGATAAAAGCCAACAAGGAAAAAAGAGTATCCATCCCCAAAACAACTTTAGACGGGTGTTTTCACCGGGTAAGGGTGAAACCACTAAGGATTTGATCATTGGTCTTTTCTTCTTGTGTGGGTCTGGTCCATGCATTTGTTCTAAGGCCTTGATGATAACGAGGTTGAATCTCGTTTGGTAATGCTTGGATTGGACGCAGTTGATGGCTGATACCGGTACATGGGGTAAGGGTTCTTGGCTTCCGGCCGTGTCGGATTCGGTATCATCCAAAGAGTCGTCATCTGGGTCAGAGAAGGCTTGGGCCTCATCAACTGCTGTGCCAAGAAGGGATCAGAAGCATTTCATGTTTTGTGACGATCCAGTTTTGTGACGATCAGTTTTGTGACGATCCAGTTTTGTGACGATCCAGTTTTGTGACGATCAGAAGCATTTCATGTTTTGTGACGATCCAAGGAGGGGAGGACGGAAGCATATTGTGCTGCATATGAATGGTTGAAATGTAATAGATTGATTGCATGTGAATGGAAAGCTAGGTTGTTAGCATATATGTGAATGAAACATTAGGTTGTTCGCTTGCTTGTTTGTGCAATCCATGTCTAGGAATATAGGTTACAATATATTTATCATAGTTAGAGAATATGGTTGAGGAAACAATTTTCTCGTAGAGTACACCATGAACCCTGGGCACTTTAGGTCAGATCACGGTGTACTCGCAGAGTATCCGACCCAACTTGCATCCAACCCGTAAATTATATTATCCATTTTAGTAATAGAAAATTATTAGTGGTATGGGTTGGGTGTTGCCCAGGGTACCCGAATTACCCGTTTGAGTAATTTTTATTTATAGTTTAAATATATATACATATATATATATATATATATATATATATTTACAATTATTTTAGTTACAATTATTATAACGGGTAAGAGTATAAGTCGGGTATTACCCAGGTATCCAAATTAACCTTTAGGGTTAATACTATTTACATTTTAAATATATATATTGTTACAATTATCCTAGAAGTTTTGCATATAAATTATAAATATTATTTTACTTTATTATTTTTTACTTTTCAACCATATCCACAAATACTAAACATCAAATATTATTTTATCCAAATCAGCCATTCAACTAAATATCTTAATTACATAAATTACCCGTTCATGTAATGAACTTAACTAACCGTATAACTTTTACCCTATCTCTTACCCTCATTACCTGGTTTTTAAGGGAATACTTTGGATAACAATTTTTGAAACCTTTTGAAGAACCCTTTGATAGGATCACTCGACCAGTAAGGATTTGATATGAACTTCAAAAGAAGAACTGATGGACTGAAGGGTCACACAAAGGTTGCGGAAGAGCCTATGATATTCCCGTGCTTAGATGTTGCTGGATGTGGCACACCAGTCCAACAAAGAAGCGTTCTCGATCTGTTGCCTGATCTGACGCACAGGTCCAACGAGATAGAGAGTTTGTTTGCTTGGATATAACTCACCAAGTAAACCACAAATTGTTAAGCAAAGAACAGAGAGATATTGATACGCTCCAGGAACGTTGGCTTCGGGATCAGGCTGAATCGGGACGAGACCGGGAAGGAGGCGGTCGTACGTGTACCGGTACGGTACCTCGGTTGGTGGAAAGGCCGCGGTACGGGTCCTCGGCGGTACGGATGGGGGAAACGGGATGGTAAAGTGGTGGTATTACGGCGGGGTTTGAACGGCGGGAAAGTTGGATGAAGGTAGAGATGGAAGAGGATGGAGATAAGCGTTTGGAGAGTGGAAAGGATGGAGCGAAGTGAGAATGGATAGATGGATCGGTAACAATGGATCGAAAGCCGGCCACACGGTATTTGGACAATGCCGTGATACGACTGATCGGAGTCCGAGCTGAGCTTCCAGGACAACGTTGTTTAAACTACTTGAGATTCGAGAGCAAGCTTTAAGCTAATTGCATTCATTCAAATCTGAGTTCAAAGGGAGAGGTTACACGCCTTTATATAGGCGGGAGAAATAGGGCAACAAGCCCCTTACAAAGGACCAGCGTGTCCTTGGGTGTTTACATACCCATAAAACAGTAACTTAAGTTCTTAGTAAAACGGTAAAAACAAGAAAACAGGAAGGGATAGAGATTAGGGCCGGACGACAACCACGCGGACCATGGACGGGTAAGGTGATGATCGACTCGGTCCTAATGCGGCCGGGTCGTGAACCTCGTTAAAAACCTTGATGGGAAAACCACTTAGGGATAAAACCCAATCAAGGGAAAAAGAGTGTTCCTTTCCCAAACGACTTTCGTGGGGCGTTTTCACCGGGTCAAGGTGAAAACGCTAAGGACTTGGTCCTTGGTGTTTGCCGAGGTTGCCAGCTTGGGTTGTTGCCATTTGCCTTCCTTCATTCCTTGGGCAATCGCCATGTTCATTCTTGTTTGGTACGGCCGCGAGTGCGCACGGTCAATGACCGATACCGGCATATCTGGCAACGTTCCTTGGCTTTCGTCCGTGTCTGTACCGGTATCGTCTGGCTGGCTATCCTCCGGGTCGGATGCGGCTTGGGCCTCATAAGATATACTCAAAAATAAAAGGAAAATCAGTTGATTGAATGAACTGCAGTGTTTATATATTTATACTACTTAGTAGTCAAAGAGACATAAAAGATTGTGAGGAAAACAATGCAAAGAAAATGACAACATTGACTAGAATATTGAAGGTCAGTCAATGGTGTGGAAAAGCAGGCCGGTTGGGCAGGGAGGCTCCGGGAATGAAGTCGATTCGGTGTTCAATTCCCCGGAGGGGAGGGAGCCCGTGGGGAATCTCTTCAGGGAAGACGGACAAATACTTCTGGAGGATCCTTTGGAGCTCATCCGGGATTGGATCTTCCCTGGTACCTGCGCTCATCACATCTTTGTAAACCATTAGTACAACTCGGCACTCATTGCCGATGGTTTTACAAGCGTCCCTAATGGATATAAGGAAGTTGGGACGGGAAGATGTGGTTTTGGCTAAACGAGATTGGAGTTCATGTACTTGAACGGGTGTTAGAGGTGCTAGGGTAACACGCTTAGATTCATGCATAAACGAATAAAAGTTGGAACGGCCGTTGTGGGTGGTGTTGAAATATGTGATCTTAAGAAGAAGAATTCAAACACAAGAGAAGGAGGGAAAAGGAGAAAACTGGTTGAAAAGGAACTAGAAAGAGAACAAGTTAAGAAGGAACTAGAAGAAAAGGAAGTTGTTGGATCTCAACTAGATGAACTAACTAAACTAAGTAAGGAAGCAAGGAGAGGCATGGGCACAAGCATGGGGCGCCAGAGAGAGGCATGGAGTGCAATACTGTTGGAGTAGGTGAGCTGCTCCCTCCTCTCTTCTTCACGCAAAACCTCTCTTCTCCTCTTCCTTCTTCACGCCATTCCTCTCTTCTTCTGCACCTCCTCTCATTCAAATGTCTATAAATATATGTGTAACCTCTTGTAAAGATTTGTAAGACTAAGAGAATAAAATACATACAAACTTTCATAATCTCTTGCTATTCTCACTCTTAGTCTCTAAACATTCTTCAATCTCTTTAAACTTATAATTTCAACATGGTATCAGAGCAGGTTATCTACTAAACCGCTTATTCTCTTCTTGATTCCTCTAATACTCTACAAGGCTTCTAATCTATAACAATACACCTTCCTTAGTTCTATTCACTCTGAGATTAATATCCTTGAGATCATAGGATCTTCAAGTTGTGAAAGGACTAAGATTGTGTATTATTACTAGAAAATGGAGACTAATAGGGTAACAATCTCGGTTATGCTCAAGGGAAACAACTATCTCCTTTGGGCAAAAACCACCAAAACTACTCTTAGAGGCCGAGGACTTTGGCAATATGTTGAGCCAAAAGAAGGAACAGAAGCGGCGGTGAGAAATGAGAAGGAGGAAGCTAAGGAAGAGCAAGAAGAACAATACACTCTTTCTCTTCTCCTAAGCTCACTAGAACCAACTATCTTGGCGGCTTACTCATATGCGGATACCGCCAAGGAACTTTGGGATATACTCAAAGGAGTTTATGGAAACATCTCAAACATATCAAGGATATTTGAGGTGAAAAGGGCATTGAATGAGCTCCAACAAGAGGAAAAGTCATTCAAGGAAATGTTTGGGGAGTATAGAAGCTTATGGGCCGAGTTGGAGATCTTGAGGCCACACACTATAGACCCCAAGGAGTTAGGAGAAAGGCGTGACCAAGATCAAGTGTTTGGGCTTCTCTTGGCACTCAATGCATCATACAAGGATCTTATCAAGCATATACTTCGATTTGAGAATCTGCCAAGTCTAGCGGAAGTATGCGGTATGATACAAAGGGAAGAAGGGTCTAGAGACCTGTTTCGTGCACCAAGTGAAGCTGCACATCTTGCAAGAAAGAATCTCACATTTGGAGACAAGAGGACGTTGGAGTGTGAGCATTGCAAGATGAAAGGACACACTAAGGAGAAGTGTTGGACTCTCCATCCACACTTGAGGCCTAAGCGGCTAAGGGAGAATGGGAATGGACCTAGAGCCTTCACGGGAATTGCACAACCTGTTGAAGAACTGGTTAGAAGGTCTGAGTTTGAAGCTCTCATCAAGAGCCTAGCCAAACTCACAGATTCGGGTAAGAGTTTTTTCAGCTCTAAAACACCCATAAAGAAGACTAGAATCATTGTGGATTCAGGGGCTTCTCATCACATGATCAAGGATCAAGATATGTTAAAGAATCTTGAACCATGCCATGGAAGTGTACAAGTAGCCAATGGAAGCTCAGTTCCAATTAAAGGGATAGGAGAGTTAGAGCTTTTTAAAAGGGAAACAAAAGCATTATACATGCCTAACTTCTCATCTAATCTTTTATCCGTTAATAAAGCTACAAAGGATTTGGAGTGTGTGGCTGTGTTTGGGACTGACTTTGTTAAGTTTCAGGACCCTAAAACAAACCATGTGCTCGGAGAAGGGAAGGTAGAAGATGGTGTGTATATCTTGGAATCAAATAAACAAGAGGAACCAATGACTCTTGGAATGAAGGCAGATGCAAAGTTTTTTGGGAGGAAAGAGATTGAAGATAGCCCATTATGGCATGGAAGGCTAGGACATCCAAGTTCAGCAGTCCTCAAGATGGTCTTACCCAATCTCATCCAAGAAGAAGTAGTGTGTGAGGCGTGTGTACTAGGGAAGCATTGTAGACAAGCTTTTCCTACTTCATCTACAACTTGTGATGAAGCGTTTGGCATTGTACACTCAGATGTATGGACCTCACCATGTAATTCAAGAGATCAATATAAATATTTTGTTTCATTCATTGATGACTACTCAAGATATACATGGATCACTCTTCTACATACCAAAGATCAAGTGTATGAAGCCTTCACCAACTTCATTAACTATATCTCTACCCAATTCAAAACAAAGATCAAAGTATTGCGTAGTGATAATGGAGGTGAATATGTGAGTAAACGATTCAAAGAGTTGCTCAACAACTTTGGCATCATTCATCAAACATCGTGTGCATACACTCCTCAGCAGAACGGGATAGCTGAAAGGAAGAATAGACACCTAATGGAAGTAGCAAGGACTCTCATGATTGCCAAAAGAGTACCAAAGTTCCATTGGGGAGATGCCGTAATGACATCAAGCTACTTAATCAACCGACTTCCAACCAAAAATCTGGATGATAAGTCCCCATTTGAAGTGTTGTACAAGAAGAAACCAAGCTTAAATCATATCAAAACGTTTGGATGCACATGCTTCATGTTTTTACCAGAAGGACACAGAAGCAAACTTGAACCTCGAAGCATGAGGTGTGTGTTCATTGGATATTCACCAACACAAAAGGGCTACAAGGTCTACAATCCGGAAACAAGAAGAGTGTATGTGTCTAGAGAAGTAAGGTTTAATGAACAAGAGAGTTTCTATGGGGCTAAGGATCATGATGCTTCTAAAGGAATGATCTATTCATCCATGGACTGGATGGTGTTTGATGAAACGCCAAGCCTATGTGAAGAAGTACAAGAAGAAACCTCTGAGAACTTCATAGAGCAAGATAGTGCGGATAATGCACATGAGGAAGTGGATCAGAATTTGGATGAAGAGGGAGCGGATGCTGAAGAAGGACAGGAGCCAACCATACCTCTAAGAAGAAGTACAAGACAGAGGCGACAACGTGTCTTTTATGGCTATAACAATTCTGCTATGCTCCAAGGAGAGTCTAGTACGAGTATTTTTCCTTGTGTGATAAGAGAGTGTCCTGAGCGTACGGCGAGCTTAGATCTCGATCCTATTGGCGACAGCACTCTCATATCACAAGGAGGAGATCACACTCAAACTAGTATTATCACATATCCCATTGAGCATTTCTGTTCCTTGGCGACATTACCCATGGAGCATGAAGTGTTTCTCACAAAAATCAGCAAGGAATACATTCCTAGCTCATATGAAGAAGCATGTGAGAGTGAAGTATGGGTGAAAGCCATGGAAGAGGAAATGAAGTCCATGGAAAGGAATAATACTTGGTACTTAACCGACTTACCAAAGGATAAGAAGTCGGTTGGGAGTAGATGGGTGTATACAATTAAATACACAAGTGATGGGGAAATAGAAAGGTACAAAGCAAGGCTGGTAGCAAAAGGATATACTCAAGTCTATGGGGAGGACTATACTGAAACATTTGCTCCAGTGGCTAAGCTTCATTCCATAAGAATTCTAATCTCGGTAGCTGTAAACTTGGAATGGGACTTATGGCAAATGGACGTCAAGAATGCCTTCTTGCAGGGGGATTTGGAAGAAGAAGTATATATGGATCCACCCCTAGGGTATCATAATGGAGGCAACAAAGTGTGTAGATTGAAGAAAGCAATCTATGGGCTGAAGCAATCTCCAAGAGCATGGTACCAAAGGCTAAGTGCTTGTCTCTTGAAGAAGGAGTTCATAAAATCTGAAGCGGATCATACTCTATTCACAAGACAGAGTGAAGGAGGAGTAGTGGTAGTCTTGATTTATGTTGATGATCTAATCATCACAGGAAGTGACAAAGATGGAGTAGATCAAATCAAGGGACTCTTGAAGGCCGACTTTGATATAAAGGATCTAGGGGAGCTCAAGTACTTCCTAGGGATTGAGATGACACGATTTGGAGATGGAATGTTCATATCTCAAAGGAAATATGTGCTGGATCTCTTGGAAGAAACCGGGAAGTTAGGATCCAAGCCGGCCAAAACTCCAATAGAAGAAGGATACCAAGATAGTCCTGAGGGGGAGCCTTTGGAGAACATTAAAAGATACCAAAGGATGGTGGGCAAACTTATCTATCTTACCATTACAAGACCTGACATCTGCTTTGCAGTAAACCGTGTGAGCCAGCATATGCAAAAGCCAACCTCACAACATTGGAACATGATTGAGAGGTTGCTAAGGTACCTAAAGAATAGCCCTGGAAAAGGTGTATGGATGCATGTTAATGGGAACACAAAGGTCCAAGGTTATTGTGATGCGGATTGGGCTGGAGATAAAAAGGATAGAAAGTCCACATCTGGTTTTTGCACATTTGTGGGAGGAAATCTAGTAACCTGGAGGAGCAAAAAACAGAAGGTCATAGCCTTATCAAGTGCTGAAGCAGAGTACAGAGCCATGAAAGAATTGACAAAGGAGTTGATATGGATAAAAGCGCTTCTAAAAGACCTTGGAATCCAGGGAGATGAAGAAATGCTGTTGTATTGTGATAATCAAGCTGCAATGCATATAGCATCAAATCCGGTATTTCATGAAAGAACCAAGCACATAGAAGTTGATTGCCATTTTGTGAGAGGGAAGATACAAGAAGGAATTATCAAAACCGCCTTTGTAGCAAGCAAGGATCAATTAGCTGATATCTTCACTAAGGCAACTTCAACTATTACTTGTGATCACATTCATGGCAAGATCGGTCTTAAGGATCTCCACCGACCAATCTTGAGGGGGAGTGTTGAAATATGTGATCTCAAGAAGAAGAATTCAAACACAAGAGAAGGAGGGAAAAGGAGAAAACTGGTTGAAAAGGAACTAGAAAGAGAACAAGTTAAGAAGGAACTAGAAGAAAAGGAAGTTGTTGGATCTCAACTAGATGAACTAACTAAACTAAGTAAGGAAGCAAGGAGAGGCATGGGTACAAGCATGGGGCGCCAGAGAGAGGCATGGAGTGCAATACTGTTGGAGTAGGTGAGCTGCTCCCTCCTCTCTTCTTCACGCAAAACCTCTCTTCTCCTCTTCCTTCTTCACGCCATTCTTCTCTTCTTCTGCACCTCCTCTCATTCAAATGTCTATAAATATATGTGTAACCTCTTGTAAAGATTTGTAAGACTAAGAGAATAAAATACATACAAACTTTCATAATCCCTTGCTATTCTCACTCTTAGTCTCTAAACATTCTTCAATCTCTTTAAACTTATAATTTCAACAGCCCTTACATGGTGGGACCGCGACTTGGCAGAACGCAGGCGACGACGTGAAGGCCTAATCCCTACTTGGGACGTTATGAAATATGTCATGAGGAAACGCTACGTCCCGCCCCTCTATCACCGTGATTTGCAAAAGCGGTTCCAGAAACTTCACCAAGGCACCCGAACCATTGAAGAGTACTACGACGAGTTTGAGCATCTGTGAAACCGTCTCCAGCTCAATGACTGTGAAGAGACCTTAATGGCCCAGTTCGTGGACGGCATGCAAGACCGGATTGCCCGCAAAGTAGAGCGGCAGTCTTACCAAGGTTTTGATGAGCTCTTGCACCTGGCCATCCACTTAGAAGCACAGATCAAGAAGAAAACCGCCTCGGCCTTCCGAGGAAAGACCTCCCTGAACCAAGTCTGGTCTCCCAACCCTACAGCCACGTCCACTAGCCCCAAACCACCGGTTGCATCCAAGGCCATTGCCATTGATTCCCGTTTCAAGCCGAGGCAACCCGAAGCCAATGCGGGAAGAAGCAGGGATGTGATATGCTACAAATGCCAAGGCAGCGGACATTACTCCAGAGACTGCCCCAACAACCGAGCCATGATCCTTACCCCCGAAGGCGACTATGAATCCCAGGACGAGGAGCCGGTCGAGGAAAACGACCCCGAGCCAGTTCAACCAGAGGGCACGGTTGAATATCCAGATGTAGGAGACCTCCTTGATACGCTCCAGGAATGTTGGCTTCGGGATCAGGCTGAATCGGGACGAGACCGGGAAGGAGGCGGTCGTACGTGTACCGGTACGGTACCTCGGTTGGTGGAAAGGCCGCGGTACGGGTCCTCGGCGGTACGGATGGGGGAAACGGGATGGTAAAGTGGTGGTATTACGGCGGGGTTTGAACGGCGGGAAGGTTGGATGAAGGCAGAGATGGAAGAGGATGGAGATAAGCGTTTGGAGAGTGGAAAGGATGGAGCGAAGTGAGAATGGATAGATGGATCGGTAACAATGGATCGAAAGCCGGCCACACGGTATTTGGACAATGCCGTGATACGACTGATCGGAGTCCGAGCTGAGCTTCCAGGACAACGATGTTTAAACTACTTGAGATTCGAGAGCAAGCTTTAAGCTAATTGCATTCATTCAAATCTGAGTTCAAAGGGAGAGGTTACACGCCTTTATATAGGCGGGAGAAATAGGGCAACAAGCCCCTTACAAAGGACCAGCGTGTCCTTGGGTGTTTACATACCCATAAAACAGTAACTTAAGTTCTTAGTAAAACGGTAAAAACAAGAAAACAGGAAGGGATAGAGATTAGGGCCGGACGACAACCACGCGGACCATGGACGGGTAAGGTGATGATCGACTCGGTCCTAATGCGGCCGGGTCGTGAACCTCGTTAAAAACCTTGATGGGAAAACCACTTAGGGATAAAACCCAATCAAGGGAAAAAGAGTGTTCCTTTCCCAAACGACTTTAGTGGGGCGTTTTCACCGGGTCAAGGTGAAAACGCTAAGGACTTGGTCCTTGGTGTTTGCCGAGGTTGCCAGCTTGGGTTGTTGCCATTTGCCTTCCTTCATTCCTTGGGCAATCGCCATGTTCATTCTTGTTTGGTACGGCCGCGAGTGCGCACGGTCAATGACCGATACCGGCATATCTGGCAACGTTCCTTGGCTTTCGTCCGTGTCTGTACCGGTATCGTCCGGCTGGCTATCCTCCGGGTCGGATGCGGCTTGGGCCTCATAAGATATACTCAAAAATAAAAGGAAAATCAGTTGATTGAATGAACTGCAGTGTTTATATATTTATACTACTTAGTAGTCAAAGAGACATAAAAGATTGTGAGGAAAACAATGCAAAGAAAATGACAACATTGACTAGAATATTGAAGGTCAGTCAATGGTGTGGAAAACAAAAAAGACTGGTCAATCTGACCCTTCAGCTACTTGGTCCAAATTAAATGTATCCTGCTGCATGAACTGCAGTAAAGAGATGGACGAACGGAGAGCTGTCCATGGGATTGATCAGGTGACTTTCACGCACATATTGCATCTTTACTTGACCCAAGTCTTCAGAAATCTTAAGAACTCTTGCCTTAGATTAATTAAGATAATCAAAATCCATGACCGGATCAAACGGCTTGGTCAGATCATGAATATGTCCTGTGGTACGAACCAAACGGACCAAAAGAGATAGGCTGTGATCCGAGTCAGAATCCTCTCGATCCAAGTTGGTTCTGACTTAACTGTTGATCTTAGCTTGTCGAGTTGGCCGAGAAATACGGTATGTTGTACGGCCAGATTGGTCTTCATGTCGTGGATCCATCCTTAGCTCTTTTCTGGACGTATGCGGGTTGATCCGATAGACAAACAAATCAGGATGTTCTGATCTCCGTGATGAGATGGTTACATGTACTGCGGCACATCATTCTCTCCTTCTTCAAAAGGATTTGTCCACAAATCTGGATCATCTTGGTTGGATGCCTTAGTCTTGGATTTCTTGCAAGTTACACATCAGCCACAGATCCTTTCTACATCCTTCATCAATCTTGGCCAGTAGAAGTGATCATGAAAAACCTTGTATGTTTTCTTAACTCCAAAGTGTCCCATAAGGTCTCCATGAGCTTCACTGAGAAACAACTCCCTCAAAGAACATTGGGGCACACATAAACGGTTATCATAGAATAGAAATCCAGATTTTTTATAATATTTTCCATAAGCCACCTTGGAACATTTTCGAAAAATCTCTTTGAAATCCTGATCATTGCATATAAATTTTTAATAAATTCAAAACCAAGCAACTTTGTTTGAAGGGCTGAGAGAAGAGCATACCTACAAGACAAAGCATCAGCCACCACATTTTCCTTACATTGATTGTACTTGATCACATAAGGAAAGATCTCAATAAACTTGACCCAACGCGCATGTCTCTTGTTTAACTTCTGCTGGCCCTTATATGTTTCAATGATTGGTGTTCGGTGTGAATCACAAACTCTTTCGGCGAAAGGTAGTGCTGCCGCATTTGGAGAGCCCTCACCAAAGCATACAGCTCCTAATCATAAGTAAGGTAGTTGAGTGTGGCGCCTCCAAGCTTCTCACTGAAGTAAGCAATGGGTTTCCTATCCTGCATCAGAACAGCACCAATACAACCTCCGGAAGCATCACATTCAATCTCTAAAGTTTTAGAGAAATCCGGAAGAACAAGTAAAAGGACTTGAGTTAACTTTCCTTTAATAATCTGTAATGCCTCTTCTTGGGCTTGTTCCCACTTGAAACCAATGTTCTTCTTGATCACCTTAGTGGGTGGAGCTGATTAGTACTGAAATTGGGCACAAACCTTCGGTAGAAACCAGCAAGGTCATGAAACCTCCTCACCTCACCAACAGTTGATGGACTAGGCCAATCTCGAATGGCTTTGATCTTCTCTTCGTCCACTCTAAGTCCATCTGCACCTACAACAAAGCCTAAGAAGACCACATTATCTGTTCCAAAAAACACTTTCCAAGATTAGCAAACAGGCGTTCTTTCCTAAACATTTCAAGAACAGATCTCAAATGCATTTTATGTTTTAGGCAAGTCCGGCTTGGTCTCTTTGTCTCGACTATTCTTAAGTTAAACCTGATCTTGGTGGACCTCCAAAAGAGTAAAAGGAACTAGTATGATCTTCTTACTTTTATGATCAAAAGAATGTCGGTTGGTGAAACCAACATGTATGGCCTTTTTGTCGAACTGCCAATGTCTATCCAATAGTGTGTGCCATGCATCCATGGGAAGGACATTACAAAGTACCTCGTTTCATATCGACCAATGGTAAGAGGGACTGTGACTTGTTCCTTCACATACTGCTCACCAGCTTCATTTAACCATTCCAACCTGAAAGGTCGAGTCTGTGGCCTTGTCACAAGCCCTAGATTTTTTGACAAGAATGTCACTAACAACATTAATGCAACTACCATCAATGATCAAAGAACAAACTTTTTCAGAGATTAGACATCGAGAATGAAAGAGATTCTCCCTTTGTTCTCTTTCGTTTGTTTTGGGCTATACACTCAAGGATCTTCTGGTGAAAAGTAGGGGACCATGAGCTGGGTAATCAAGGCTGTCCTCTTCATCAGAGATTGGACCATAATCAGCTTCAAAGGTCGATCCAAAGTTACTGTATAGGTCATCATTCACCTTATTGAATATGGGAACAAGTGTGTTATCCAAAGGCTTCCTAGCCACAAGAAGTGGCCTATGATGTGGATATTCAAATGGTTCTTTCTCATCAAAGACTGGTCTAAGATCCTCCTTGTCCTCTATATCATTCTCAGACTCCATCTCACCAGTCTCCATGAGAATCATCACTCATTGGTTAGGACATTTGTTGGCATAGTATCCTAGTCCATGACACTTGACGCACTTGATGTCTTTAGCACGGCTGGAAGTCTCCACTGCTTTTTCTTTGTCAACGCGAGCAGAAACATCAGTTTTAAAGGAATTTGTTATGGTTGAAGACTTACCTTTGTCTTGATAGCTAGATTTGGGAGTAAAGACTGGTTTTGGGTAGCTCTTTCTCTTGGTTTGTTGCTCAATCAGAATGGCTTTGTGTTGAGAAGAAGAAGGAATGAAGCTTGTGGAACAAGCGACTAAGCACATCTTGTGCAAGGAACTAAACCCTTGTTCTCCTAACTATTTGATTGGTTTGTAACTAAGAGAAAGAGGTGTTAGAAGCCTTGATAATGACTTGTAGCCGTTGGAAGAAGAAACCAAGAAGAAGAGAACAAGGAAGAGTCACGAGGCGCCTTAAGGAGTAAGGAGCTGTCACTTTCAGTCTAGAAGCGCTCAAGACTCTAATCCCAACCATTCATGTCCCTTTCATTCTCTTTTTAGTTAACCCAGTTGTCTCTCTATAAATGTTAGTGTGCATACATTGTAATGAATTAAGTTAAGGAAATCAAAAACATCCTTCTCGTCTCTTAAGAGTCTGAGTTCTATCTCTTCTACTCTTGTCTTCTCTCTTCTTGTCTCTCACATAAGAACCTCTATAGATCACTAAGGATCTCTTTAAACTCACATGGTATCAGAGCATTCCTCTATTTTCTTTTCTTCTGGGATAAACTCTGTTTGATTCAAGTTTCCGATTTCATCTCCTAAACAAACCTTGTTATTCATATATCTTTGTCCAATGGATAATAGCTCTTAAAGCTCAGTTCTAGTCATCAAAAACTCTGTTATTCATTTTGAAATCTCTCTATTATCTCCCTTAATCATCCGTGTGGAGTGATTCTTTCCAGAAATTGTGTTTAAACTCACATTATCCAGCGGTCCATAGCTGAGTTCATCCTTTTAACTTCCGGTCTATAGCTGTTTATCTCTTCATCTCTTCATCTCTTCTTCGCAAGCTACTCTATGGAAAACAACAAGATTATCTCTCTTCCAGTCACTCTTAAGGGAGCTGACAACTATCTCTTGTGGGCTAGAACCACAAGGGCCATCCTAAATGGGAAGAAAGTCTTCCACCATGTTGAACCGGAGGAAGGCAAAGAAGAGTCCAAAGCTGATGAAGCATGGTTCTCTGAAGATCAATCTGTCCTAGCGGCCCTTCAAGGCTCACTAGGTATTACAGTTTTTGAAGCCTACTCCTATTGTGAGAGTGCCAAAGAACTATGGAACACTCTGAAGAATGTCTTTGGAAATGTATCAAGCCTTACCCGGGTCTTTGAGATCAAAAGGAGTATTAACCAGCTGAGCCAAGGAGATGTTGACTTCAACACATTCTTTGGAAAATTCAGATCCTCTTGGGTGGAGTTGGAAATGCTGAGGCCACATACCCTAGATGCAGAAGTTCTAAATGAAAGGAGGGAGCAAGACAAAGTATTCTCCCTCCTGATGGTGTTAAACCCAGCTTATAATGACTTGGTCAAGCATATCTTGAGAGGAATTAAGCTACCAAGTCTTGATGAGGTATGTTCTCAAATCCAGAAGGAACAAAGATCTCTTGGACTGTTTGGCGGCAAAGGAGGAGAACTGGTTCTGGCAAACACAGCTGAAGGAGTAACTGAAAACAAGAGCTTTTATCGCCGTGGAGACAACACTTCCTTAGTGTGCAGCTATTGTAAGAAGCCTGGCCATGTAAAGGAGAAATGTTTTAGCCTTCATCCACATCTAAAGAGGTTCCCTGGTGGCTCATACACTAACAAATGGGAGTTACGCCCTCACCATCAAGGCCATTGGAGGGACTACTCTAACCGTGAACAAAGAGACTCCAAAGCTCACCTTGCCTCAGGCGGTTCATCTAACCATGAGAATGAGTCTCTAACTCCAGCTCCAGCTCCAAACTGTGAGTTTGTGAAGAAGTCAGACCTTGATGCTCTCCTTAAAGCAATCAAAGACTCTGGTAAGACTATAAAACCTGTGAGCTATCAAGCTCTTTGTGAAATGGATAAACTTTTAGGTAGGAATAAAAAACCATTGATTGTTGATTCAGGGGCAAGTCATCATATGATAAGTGATCCTAGTCTCATTAGTAACATTAAACCGGCATTAGGATATGTTAGTATTGCTAATGGAGAAAAAATTAAAATTGAAGGTGTTGGTGACTTAAACTTGTTTGATAAATGTTCCACAGCCTTTTACATGCCCACATTTACTTCTAACTTGCTATCCGTTAAGAAGGCCACATCCGATTTAAACTGTCTTGCTATCTTTGGGCATAATGATGTTTGCTTTCAGGATATTGACACAAGTAGAGTCCTTGGGCATGGAACAACCATGGATGGATTGTATGTGCTTGGAGACCTTAAGAATTCTTCCTTGGTATCGTGTGGTTTTGGCTTAAATGTTGGCTTAAATGTTGGTGTAACTAATGATGTTATTTGGCATGCTAGATTAGGACATCCTCATTATAAGGCCCTAAACTTATTATTTCCTAATATTCAAGTCCAAAATAGTGATTGTGAGGCTTGTATTCTAGGAAAACATTTCAAATCTATCTTTCCTAGACCTTCTACTATTTATGACAATTGCTTTGATCTAATCCATTCAGATGTTTGGACTGCTCCTTGTTTGTCTAGAGAAAACCACAAATACTTTATCACCTTTATTGATGAAAAATCCAAGTACACATGGTTAACATTGCTTCCATCAAAGGATAAAGTTTTAGAGGTATTTATAAATTTTCATGCATATATTCCTAACCATTATAATGCTAAAGTGAAAATTTTGAGATCAGATAATGGTGGAGAGTATATAAGTCATACATTCAAGCAATTTTTAAACACAAATAGCATCTTTCACCAAACAAGTGGCCCATACACTCCATAACAGAATGGTGTAGCTGAAAGAAAGAATAGAAAGAATAGACACCTAATGGAAGTAGCAAGAACCATGATGTTTCACACCATTGTACCAAGGAGGCTCTGGGGTGATGCAGTTGTTGCGGCCTGTTACCTCATCACCAGGCTTCCCACTAAAGTTCTTCAAGATCAATCTCCATTTGAGGTACTCACAAAAACTAAACCTGTTCTTGATCCCTTACGTGTGTTTGGATGTATTTGTTATGTCTTAGTGCCTGGAGAGAACCGGAACAAGTTAGATGCCAAGAGTACCAAAGCCATGTTCCATGGTTATTCAAGTACACAAAAGGTCTCTAAATGCTTTGTTCCATAAACCAACAAGATACTGGTGTCCCGGGATGTAAGGTTCTTGGAAACTCAGGGATACCATTCAGAAAAGAACTAGGAGACCTCCAAAACCTCTCTCACTCCTAATCCGAACATGCAGCTCATCTCCGGACCTTGCTTGACAACCTCGGCCTTTGTCCACCTGGTGGACAGTCCGCATCTCCTCTTGCTCCTGAGGGGGAGATGATACATGAGGGGGAGATGATACATGATCATGATCAAGCAGAGCCTGCGGATAGGGAAGATAACACTAAAGAAGTAGATGGACAAGATACAATAAGAGTAGAGAATGAGAGAACACAAGAAGCTCCTACATCAGCTGAACCAACCATAGAACTTCGAAGAAGTCAGAGATTGAGGAACACACAAGAAGCTTCTATATCAGCTGAACCAACCATGGAACTTCGGAGAAGTCACAGATTGAGGAACACTAGAGTGTATTACAATTGTCACACTGGTGCTCATCCTTCACAGGCCGTGTGCTCTTTAGCTCATATTTCACAAGAACATCAAGCTTACATCATAAGCCTAGACAAAGAAGTGATACCAAGAACATATGAAGAGGCTAAAGAGAAGAAAGTTTGAGGGATGCAGTTGAAGAAGAAACTGCAGCAATGGAGAAAAATCACACATGGGATGAAGCGGTCTTACCTAAAGGAAAGAAGACTGTGAGTTCAAAATGGGTATTCACAGTCAAGTACAAGAGCAATGGAGAGATTGAGAGGTATAAGGCTAGACTAGTTGCAAGAGGATTCACACAAACTTATGGAGAAGATTATAGAGACACCTTTGCTCCTGTTGCCAAACTACACACTGTACGAGTAATCCTCTCCATTGCTACTAACTTAAAATGGGAATTATGGCAAATGGATGTGAAGAATGCTTTCCATCAGGGGGAGCTTGAAGAAGAGGTGTACATGACACCACCATCTGGTCTAGAAGACATTTTCCAACCTGGGAAAGTCCTTAGACTAAGGAAAGCAATATATGGTCTCAAGCAATCTCCTAGGGCTTGGTACAGAAAGCTAAGTGTCACTCTCCTTGATGATGGCTTCATTAGATCAGAAGTGGATCACACTCTGTTCATTATGCGGAGCCATAAAGGTATTATACTCATTCTCATATATTTATATGATATCATCATCTCTGGAAATAACAAGGTTGGTATTCAAGAAACAAAAGCCTATTTAAAGTCAATATTTGATATTAAAGATCTAGGAGAACTAAAGTATTTCCTTGCGATAGAAGTTTGTAGATCAAAGGAAAGTCTTTTCTTATCACAAAGGAAATACACTCTTGATCTGTTGGATGAAACAGGTACCTAAAAACGCCATTGGAAGATGCATACAAAGTTCACCAACAAGAGGATCTCAAGGAGGATCAATTTTTTGAAGATCCAAAGCTATACCGCCGGCTTGTTGGTAAACTCATCTATCTTACCTTAACTAGACCTGACTTGTGTTTCTCTGTGAACCAGATCAGTCAGCATATGCAAGCACCACGAATGTCCCATTGGAAAAAGGTTGACCGCATTCTGAGATACCTCAAGGGCATCCCAGGCCAAGGCATTTAGATGTGATGTAATGCAAACACAGAAGTGGTAGGTTATTGTGATGCAGATTGGGATGGGGATAGAGAAGATAGAAGGTCAACAACTGGCTATTGCACATTCATTGGAGGAAACCTAGTCACTTGGAAGAGCAAGAAGCAAAAGATAGTGGCATGTTCTAGTGCTGAAGCTGAATACCGAGCAATGAGGAGGTTAACCACAGAACTAATGTGGTTAAAGATGCTGTTAAAAGATTTGGGAAGAGAAGTCACTACACCAATCACTATGCACTGTGATAATCAAGCTGCAATTCATATAGCCTCAAATTCAGTCTTTCATGAGAGAACCAAGCATATCGAGGTGGATTGCCATAAAGTAAGGGAGCAAATGCAGCAAGGAGTCATCTTACCTTGCTAAAGACATGTGAGTCTATTCATGAGAGGTTCGGCCTTGTGGAGTTATTTCAGGGGGATGATGAAGATCCCCAACTGTGATGATCACACTCTTTTTCCCTTATGTGTAGCTTTTCTTCCCAAGTGGTTTTGCTTACTAATGTTTTTTTAATGAGGTGTTATTCACAGTTCAAGCTTTATCATAAACATCATTATGATTAAAGCTTGAGGGGGAGTGTTGAGAAGAAGAAGGAATGGAGCTTGTGGAACAAGCGACTAAGCACATCTTGTGCAAGGAATTAAATCCTTGTTTTCCTAACTATATGATTGGTTTGTAACTAAGAGAAAGAGGTGTTAGAAGCCTTGATAATGACTTGTAGCCGTTGGAAGAAGAAACCAAGAAGAAGAGAACAAGGAAGAGTCACGAGGCGCCTTAAGGAGTAAGGAGCTGTCACTTTCAGTCTAGAAGCGCTCAAGACTCTAATCCCAACCATTCATGTCCCTTTCATTCTCTTTGTAGTTAACCTAGTTGTCTGTCTATAAATGTTAGTGTGCATACATTGTAATGAATTAAGTTAAGAAAATCAAAAACATCATTATCTTCTCTTAAGCGTCTGAGTTCTATCTTTTCTACTCTTGTCTTCTCTCTTCTTGTCTCTCTCATAAGAACCTCTATAGATCACTAAGGATCTCTTTAAACTCACACTTTGTGCAACATCTGGTTTAGATTTTCATAGTCTTGAAGCTCCATTCGATCTTGGATATCCTGGTTGAGTCCAGCAAGAAATCTGGCCATGGTTGCTTCCAATGTCTCGTCTGCATCGGCCTTGATCATCAAGATCTCCATTTCCTGGAAGTGGTCTTCTACGGAATTGGTTCCTTGCAGCAAACATCTCAGCCTTTGGTGAAGGTCACGATGGTAGTGTTCTGGAACAAACCGTCTCCTCATCAAGGTTGTTAGTTCATCTCATGAAGCTATTGGTTGGCCTCTATTCCTTTTCCTGCTAGTCACAACTTGATCATACCAATTAATAGTATCACCTGTGAATTCAGTAGCAGACAATCTAACCTTTTTAAGTTCAAAGAAATTTTGGCAATCAAAAACATTTTCTATTTTTCTTTCCTATTCAAGGAAAGCATCAGAATCATTTTTACCATCAAAAGTTGGGATTTTAAGCTTCAAACCTCCTAAGCCCTTGTCAACTCTTTCTTCCCAAACAAAAGGATTATCATCACCTGGATCTTGGTTTCGCAGACATCTTCTAGGTCGGTTGATGGAACGAGTATCATCCTCTTGGTATTCCTCATCATATGGATGTGATGGTTCCTCCTTAGACGGCCTCGTCATGCTCCTGTTCTGGCTTGGGTTTGTTGACTAACTTGCATCTCATCAAGTCGTCGATGGATTTGTTCCAAACCTGCATAAGAATTTCGTGGTCAACTCTTTTCATCTTTACTACTCATGGTTTCCTCAAAATCTTAAACACAAAAGATTAGTAGATAAAAGTCCTCACATCCTCTAGTGTTTGATCTCACCCCCTCACGTGTTTCTCTCGTAATTCTAATGGTCACTCAACAAGCTTTTCTCAAAGTTCTAAGTGAGCACATCAAATCGCCCAATGGTCAATCCAAGCAAGCAAGAGAGTCTTCAAGATAGAAAGATAAGAGACTAGATACGAAAATCCGTATTAACCACCTCAAAGGCTGGATTTCTCTTCAGCCAGCAGGCTTTCTCTTCCACCACCAATCCACAAATTTAACTTTTGAACTTCTCTTTTTTTTTTATCGTAGGTCTTTGCCTCTTTTTTATAACTATATGGATGGTAATGAGGGGCCCAGATTTAAGATAGATAGAAAAAGAAGTGTTTGAAGAAAACGGAAGATGAGAAAGATGAAATGAAATACCGGAAGAGTGGCTCTGATACCACGTGAAGAACCCTTTGATAGGATCACTCGACCGGTAAGGATTTGATATGAACTTCAAAGGAAGAACTAATGGATTGAAGGGTCACACAAAGGTTGCGGAAGAACCTTTGATATTCCCATGCTTAGATATTGCTGGATGTTACGCACCAGTCCAACAAAGAAGCGTTCTCAATCTGTTGCCTG
Source organism: Nasturtium officinale (assembly GCA_963854855.1). Taxonomy (NCBI): domain Eukaryota; kingdom Viridiplantae; phylum Streptophyta; class Magnoliopsida; order Brassicales; family Brassicaceae; genus Nasturtium; species Nasturtium officinale. The sequence goes on along the minus strand of OY978502.1, from coordinate 10,529,630 downwards.
ATCTGATGCACAGGTCCAACGAGATAGAGAGTTTGTTTGCTTGGATATAACTCAACAAGTAAACCACAAAATGTTCAGCAAAGAACAGAGATATATACTCAAAAATGAAAGGAAAATCGGATTAATGGAATGAACTGCAGTGTTTACATATGTATACTACGTAGTAGTCAAAGAGACATAAGAGATTGTGAGAAAAACAATGTATAGAAAATAACAACATTGACTAGAATATTGAAGGTCAGTCAATGGTGTAGAAAACAAGGAAGATTGGTCAATCTGACCCTTCAGCTACTTGGTCCAGATTCGATGTATCCTTCTGCAAGACTGCAGTAAGGAGATGGACAAACAGAGAGCTGTCCGCGGGATTGATCAGGTGACTTTCACATACATACTGCATCTTTACTCGACCCAAGTCTTCAGAAAGCTTAAGAAGTCTTGCCTTAGAGAAATTAAGATCATCAAAATTCATGAACAGATCAAACGGGTTGGTTAGATTATGAATATGTCTTGCGGTACGGACTAAACGGGCCAGAAGATATAGGTTGTGATCCGAATCAGAATCCTCTCAATCCAAGTTGGTTCTTACTTGACTGTTGATCTTAGCTTGATGAGTTGGCTGAGAAATACGGTGTGTGGTACGGCCAGATTGGTCTTCATGTCGTGGATCCATCCTTAGCTATTTTTTGGATGTACGCGGATTAATTCGATAGACGGCTCGGTCTGTATGATCGGGATGGTGAACCTCAGATGAACTAATCTGGATGTTCTGATCTCCGTGATGAGCTGGTTCCATGTACTGCGGCACATCACTCTTACTACCTGTACCTGATTCTTACCCGTGATTACCCAACCATTTACCCTCAACGCTCATGGCTACTCATTTAGATGAATAAATTAGTTACACAAATTACCTGTTTGGGTAGTAAAAATTATTACCCGTATTACTTGTACTCTAACCATTAGATGTGTTACCCGACCTTCTTTTTTAAGGGTATACTTTGGATAATGATTTTGAGTACCCTTATTACTCGTTCCCTACCCTTGCAATTACCCGACCGGTAACCCTTAACGCCCAAGACTAGTTGTAATCTTAATTGAATGCAGATAATTCAAGCTGAGAAAACATGTTCCGGCCGGTTTAAGGAAACCCCAGGGAATCGAGGATCGTAGTTTTACAAAAATGTAACGCCTCAATAGTCACTGTTCGTGGTCACACACTCATCCAACGCTTGTCGTGGTCAAACCCTTATCCAACAGCTGATGCATTATCTGATGAGACTTAAAATGGTTGCTATCATTCTTACAAATCATCACATGATACTTTTCTATGTTGTTGCTTCTCTTGTACAATAGCTAAAATCATTTTCTAGTATGTCAACCATCCATGTACTATATTTAATTTTGTATTTTTTTCTGGACAAATGACAAAAAATATAAATGTAATTTAACTACATACGTACTGTATAAATGATATTGTAAAAGGCTGGGTATTCTTACTTAATGATATTGTACTGGAATCCAGCCAAACCACTTAAAAATAGCTATATAAATCTAATCATAATCTGTGTATGACTTAATAATCTTTTTTGTTTGGTTTTCCTTGTTAAGATGACAATCTTGTTATGTAAAATATTTACAAAATAGAATTGCGGCAGAAAGAATATGCGGAAGTATGTGACATCGGATCCTCTGCATAGCAAGTGAGGCGTTGCTATTTTTTATCTTGGCTCTGTCTTACATTGTGCTGCCTCCTAATTTTGTTATTTTAAAGTTTTTTAATCTGCCTTTTTGATGTTCGAAAACTGTAATATGCCGTTGAAATTAACAGAGTCCACGTGCCTTGTACTTTTCCGAATTGCTCGATTCTGACTATTGGAACCCAAAAATTATAATCCACTGAAATGTATAATTTTTTGTTATAATATGAAGAAAAAAAATGAAAATGTCTTATGGATTCTAAATAAAATGCAAAAGTAAAAAGTCATATATTGTTTATAACAAAAGAAATCTTGTGGAATAATATAGAGAATGAGTAAGATGAATATTTATGTAAACCATACGCATTGGGCCAGACTTGAACTTGGATAGTTTTGCATAATAGTATTGATAAATCTTAACAGATTAGGTCTAATTAATCTCGATAAATCTAAATGATTTAGATTGTATCAAAATAATTTTGGAAAACTTCCATATAATTATTATCAATAATATTTTGGAAAACTTCTAGATAATGTTTTGGAAAACTTCCACATAATTATTGTCTAGATAGTTTTGGAAAACTTCTAGATAATTATTGGAATATTTCCGATATTCATCTCATAAACAGTAATATTTCTAAAATATTATTTCCTTTATCATTATTTTTTTGCTTGACAATCAAGTCTCCTTCTCATATAAATAAGTGTCTACCCTTTTTATCATTTGATATTCATCTCATAAACAGCAATATTTCTAAAATATTATTTCCTTTATCATTATCTTTTTGTTTGACAATCAAGTCTCCTTCTCATATAAATAAGTGTCTACCCTTTTCATTATTTGATATGCTAAGCTGAAAAGCTATACAAGCTCAATAAGCTGAACAAGCTGAAAAGCAATTAGAGAGTAGTTCCAGCAAAACAGTTAATCTTCTTTTAAGTAAATCTCGAGAGTATTCGTAGTAGTTACAGTTCGTTAGATTTTTTTTTGGGTGTTACAAAACAGTCTAGTCACAGTTGTATCTTGGAGTTCAAAAATTACATATAACCGTCATACATTACAGGTGATTTATTGAGTTAAGGAGAGAGATCAAATCTCAAATCAGTGAATTCGTCTTCTTTCTTGACATATTTTTAAAGCATCTTTAATTTTTATTATATCGTTTATATTAATTTGTGTTTCGTGATTTTTCGATCAAGATTTTCGCGATTTTACACTGGCTTACGTGAATGTTAAACTGATAAAAAAGTATTGTGTCTGTGTTGTTTAGAGAGTGTTTTCATCATTCACTGAAGAACAATGATTGTTAGGTTTTACGGTTTTCTAAGAACTAGAGAAGGCTACATTTTAAAAAGATTTTATTGAGGATTTCCTGCCAACCCGGGCCAATATTAATAAACACCCTTGGGCGAAATTTGTTTTTTTAATTATATAACTTAGATTTCAACTCTTCATAAAAACAAATAATAGAATAATAAGATTAGTAATTATCTTAATTATTTTATAGGGATGATTACTTAATTAACCTTACTTTATATATTTATTAATAAATTAACATAATTTTTTAATTATTAATTTGATTTTAGACATTTAAAACCCAAAAATACCCAGGTAATGTCTTGTCAGGAAAAAATTACAAAACTGTCATTAATAAATTAATTCTGCGAAATTTATATTTACAAAAATGCCACTCTGTCTTTGATATATTGTGTTTTTAATATTTTTTTATAATCCAGGTATCCCAATGCTCTCTGATAGAGCAGGAGTCCACGTATTAGCTATCGGTTACCCGACAGAGCAAGGGTCAACGTGTTAGTTATCGGTTCGCTCAGACTAGCCATTGACGGCCAAATGGAACTCCATGTGTCAGCTTTTGAAATGCTACAGCCCGTATGTGAATACCGCATTGGCCACGACTCGAACCTTGATGGCGGAACTTACAGTTGCAATCCCTTTACCACTAGGCCACAAGTCGTGAATGTTTTTTAGCAATGAGTTTTTATCATTATTTTGTATTTTCATTACATGTTTAGGGTTTGCATGTGTTTCGCTCTTATATAGGTTTTGGAGTTGAAGAAAACAACAAGGAGAGAAAATGGTGTGAGAAAACATAAATGATAATCTATAATCAATCCTAAGTATCTCAAAGATTGACTAGTTTAGAGACTTTACGATGTGATATAGCTCCAGAATGCTTCATCTAAGTTGTATAAAATTGAGTTGGCTTTTCAATGAAAGTGATTTCAAGTGATTTGGATATCTGGTTGGAGAGATAAGTGATGTTTACCTCCACCGGTAAACCTCCAGCGGCTAGAAATGGCAGATGAGATTTGAAGAATTTCGTCTGGGAAGCCCATCGGCCATTCTCATCGACCAAGGGTGTCCGATGAGCCCATCGACAACTTCCATCTACCAGAGGTGTCCGATGGACCGAAAAGCTGACAAAATTGACTCCTACACCGATTGTGAACCACTCTGATTTTAGGATTGAACCAAACTTCTTTATTCATTATAAATACTTTTCTATCCTAATTTTCAGGTTATCTTATCTTTTGTTAAAAAATTGTTTGAAGGATATTTTGGATTGGAGATTTTTGGATTTCTAAGTTTATAAAGTTAAATTTTCTTTTAATCTTTACTTCTATTCTTCTAATACTTATGATAATGCAAATATCAATCCATTTACTTAGTGTTTTCATGGCTATTAGTGAGTAGTCTTTTGATATGATCCTTGGGATGTTAGATCTAGGTTGTATAGTACTAGGTTAGAAGAGTTTAGGCGTGTATCTTTAGATCCATGGTTGTTAGGTTGTGTTTAATGCTAGATTAGCAAGAGATTGTTAGTTTAGATCTTAACTATTTCTCATGCCCACAAGGTGTTTGATGAAATGCTTGATCCAAACTTTTCAAGCTCTTTTCAATCCTAACCAATGAGAATTGATGTTTAGGATGATTAGAGGTTAAGAAAACTTGTGATTAATGCTCATTATTCAATTAGTGTTTAACGAGAGTTATGAACATGTAAGATGATTAGTGGAGTGATTAGTACCATAAGAATGGATTAGTTAAGTTTAGAGTTTTGGAACCATTGGATTAGCCCTAAGAGGTAGAATAAGACTCCACTAGCTTAGAATCTATTAGCCTAGATCATCTATAACATTCCCTAAGATCCTTTTTATTAATTTGATTTCAAAAAACATTTTTACATATTTTCTTGTTTACTTACATTTTAAATTCTGTTTTCAAAAACCTCAAATCTTACTTACTTAGATTAAAACATCATTTGCACTTTTAATGTGTTAAAACTAGATTCCAAGTTAGATTGATTCCCTTCATATGCTACAACGCATTTAGGGTAATTGATAACCTAGATTGAAAAATCTTAATATTAATTTGGTGCCGTTGTCGGTTGGAACTTGTTACAACCATTAGGAGTTAATTGTAATTTAAGACTAAGTTTTCTTTTTTGTATTTACTACTTAACTTCTCTTTTCTCCACTTTGATCTATCTCATGTAGGTGCCTGAATCTTAGAACCCATGGTCCACAAAACTTGTGATGAGGGCATGGAGACCAACAACATCCGAGCTGAAGAAGAGGTGAGCATTCCGATCATGAGGCACACAATAAGGACCAGATCCAGAACTAAGAACTTAAGAGAGGAATTCAACACAGCACTAGAGAGTCCACATACACTCATTCAGCAAGAAATACTCAAAGAGAAACTCTTCACTAAGGATATCACTCCAGAGACTCCTTTAGCTCCATTCGAAGATTCCAGCATCACCAAGCTCCAAGATACAGTGGAATCACAAGTTGAAGACTCAGCTGAGGATAAAAGACACCACGGATTCATCATCAACAACAAAGATCACGAGAGAAACTGCTTGCAACACAAGAAATTAGACATCTTCTTCTTGCCGGTTCTACAAGGTTGCATGGGGACTTCTTTGTTTGTCATGTCAGCTAAGGTGGGCTTGGAGGCTACACACGGACCATAGAGGTAATCATAAGGTCCAGGAAGACGCAGGTAAGTGTTTGAATTTGAATTCAAACAAGTTTACTTTTCTGTTTTGCAGGGTTTTTTTCCTTTTAAGTTTTAAGACATTTTCCTTTTTAGTTTTGGAATAAGTCCTTAAATTTCTTTGCTTTACTATTTTTGCCCTAGAAGCCACAGCTGCTGGACTATTTAATAAAGTCCCTTCTCAGCTTTGTAGTTACGTTTTTGATATCAATAAAGAACCCTAATTTTTCTTCTTGGAGAAGAAAGCAGCCGACATCTTCTTTTCCCTTGTGCGTGAGACCTTGTGGACTTGAGTGTCACCAGACTTATCACAGATCAGATCATAGGTTCGTGTGGTGTCTATCACCTTTCCCTATTCTTATTTCAAATCGGAGCCCCCTGGTCCAACTAGAGAGAGCCGTATGGCCAGTTAGTTGTAACACCATCGATCTACCACCAAGGGACTACTCCCTGTTTGCTCCTACTATCTTTTCTTTATTTTATTTGTGTTTCCATCACCTTCCCCATCATCCTAGATCTTGTTCTATCCCACCTTATCCACGGATCCACCTAGAGAGTGCCGTACGGCCAACTAGCTAAATTCACCACCGCCTTCACCCCGGAGAGAACAACCTTCGACTTGTTCACACATTCCCGTGAGAACAACCCACTGCTCCTATATCATCTGGTATCAAAGCTTTAAAAGCTCCGGACTCTCAGGTCGTGTCCCTCCAATCCTTTTATCTATTTCCATTATTTTCTATCTTATTGCTTTAATTCATATTACAAAAAAAAAATCTATATCTTATTTTAGGGTTTTGATTTCAGTTTGCTTTTGATACATTTTAGATTTCCTTTAGAACTTGATCTGTTTGTTAGTGACTTACAGTTGCAAGACTATGAGAGAAAAAATACCACCAGCCACCATGCATCAACTACTAGAGGCCATAAGGACTGTTAGTGACCGGCTGACACGCTTGGAAGCACAACCACAGCCTTTGAGAGGTGAACCAGCACGCCAGGGTCATATGCCTAGGCAGCCACGTGAAGAGGACAATGATGTTGACATGTTTGGATGGGATGAAGATCCTCCACCAGCCCCTGACCTTAACCAATGACCTAGGAGGGCAGAGAGGGCCAGAGTCCGAGACCTAGATGAGGATCAGCCAAGACATGGAGGAAAGGATGTCAAGCTTACAGCTCCAACATTTGCTGGACGTGTCAACCCTGAGGCTTACCTTGACTGGGAGAAAAGAATGGAGTACATCTTTGAGTATTACAACTACTCAGAAGCCAGGAAGGTGTCTCTAGCTGCCGCTCACTCACCAAGAATGCCCTAGCATGGTGGGACAGAGATGTGACCGAGAGGATAATACTTAGACATGCACATGTCACTACTTGGGAAGATATGAGGCTCAGCATGCGGAAGAGATATGTACCATCCTACTATCACAGAGAGCTGCAGAAGAAGTTTAAGAAACTTTTTCAAGGAAACAAGTCAGTAGAGGAGTATTTTGAAGAGTTTGAGACTCTCAAAAACAGGTTAGAAACTGAAGATGCTGAAGAGAATTTGATGTCACAGTTTCTTGATGGGTTACAGGATAGGATTGCTAGAAAGGTAGAGAGGCAAGCCTATCATGACTTTGAGGAGCTCTTACATCTATCAGTTCAGGCAGAACAACATATCATGAGGAAAACCGCCTCTGCTCCTAGGAGCAAGGCGGCATGGACACCTCTGCCTCTAAGGATGTTAGACAAGGGCAAGTCAATAGCGGAAGATCCAAGAGCCAATAAGCCTACACCTGAAGCTTCCAAGGGAATGAGACCAGAGCAAGGTAAGTTTCTAGCTCAAAGATCTCGTGACATTACATGCTTTAAATGTCAGGGCAAATGACACTATGCCAGAGAATGTCCAAATCAAAGGGTGATGATTCTCAAGCCAAATGGCGAGTATTAGTCACAAGATGAGGCTAAAGAAGAGCATGTGGAGTCTGAAGATGAGACTGTAAACTATCCAGATGCAGGAGAGTTGTTGGTCAAAAGGAGGGTTCTTAGTGCACTCTACGACCCCGAGACCATACAAAGAGAAATCATATTCTACTCATGTGCACCATCAACTCCAAGGTATGTAATTTGATTATTGATGAAAGTTCATGCACTAACGTGGCTAGCAAGTACTTGGTTGATAAGTTAGGTCTCCAGAAGACACAACACCCTCGGCCATACAAGCTTAGATGGCTTAATGATGAGACTGAGCTCAAGATCTCCGAGCAAGTCACTATCCTCTTCAGCATAGGTAAGTATGCCGATCAGGTAGTGTGCGATGTTGTGCCTATGCAGGCTAGACCCTTACTATTAGGGAGACCATGGCAATTTGACAATGAGGCTGTGCACAATGGGCGTATCATCTACAATAGTTTTACACATAACAATAAGAAGCACAACCTGGCACCTCTAACTGCACAAGAAGTGTTTGAAATGCAAAATTCTATGGACAAGAACACTCAGGTAAGTAAGACTAACATTTATATAACTTCTGCTAATGTTTCTAAGTCACTTGAGGAGAAAGAAACAATGCTACTCATGATCTTCAAGGAAGGTTTAGTTTCAGGTCAAGAGCAACAACAACCACCAGAAGCTGTTCTAGAGTTCTTAGAGAAGTTTACAGAGTTTTATCCTGAAAAGATTCCAACGGGTCTTCCTCCAATTAGAGGATGTGTTGTGAGTTCGCAAGGGTTGAAGATTGATAAGGAGCAGATCAAGATGATACATTAATGGCCTACCCCAACCACCGAAGGACATGATAGGAGTTATCATGGACTGGCAAGTTTCTGTAGGAAATTTGTACGCGATCCCAGTCCCTTCAGTGATCATAAAAGATGTTACCTTTAAGTGGAGAGCAGCACAAGACAGTGCATTTAACAAGCTTAGGGACAAATTATCCCATGCACTGGTTCTGACAAACGGTCCAACAGAGGTAGTAAACCGTACACTCTCGACCCTACTGAGAGCAACGGTCGGTAAGGCTTTAAGAAACTAGTTATCTTGTTTGCATTACATTGCATTTAGTTATAACCATAATCAACATTCAGCTACTAACCAATCCCCACTTGAAATTGATTATGGATGCAATCCTTTGACTACACTAGTCCACTTAATTTTGTCCCAAGCTATCTATTCTAGTACTGCAGGAAAAACGAAAATTGATATCATGAAAAGACTCCACCAATGGGTCAAGAAGAATTCAGAGAAGAAGATGGAGAAATACAGGTAGAAAGCTGATAAAGGACCAAGAGAGATTGTCTTTGACCCTGGAGGATGGGCGTGGTTACACATGAGACATGAGAGATTCTCCAACCAGAGGAAATCCAAGCTAACTTCTTGCGTAGATAGACCATTCCGGGTGCTAGAACTGAGCAATGAAAATGCCACAAGCTGAAGTTACCAGGTGAGTTAAACATCTCTCCAACCTCTAATGTTTCTGATCTATCTCCCTTTCATGCAGGTGAACAAATTCTGAGGTCAGAATCTTCTCAAGAGGGAGGGAATGATGAGGGCATGGAGACCAACAACATCGGAGCTGAAGAAGAGGTAAGCATTCCGATCATGAGGCACGCAATAAGGACCAGATCCAGAACTAAGAGCTTAAGAGAGGAATTCAACATAGCACTAGAGAGTCCACATACACTCATTCAGCACGAAAAACCCAAAGAGAAGCTCTTTACTAAGGATATCACTCCAGAGACTCCTTTTGCTCCGTTCGAAGATTCCAGCATCACCAGGCTCCAAGATACAGTGGAAGCTCAAGTTGAAGACTCAGCTGAGGATAAAAGACAATAAGGATTCATCATCAACAACAAAGATCACGGGAGCAACTGCTTGCAACATAAGAAACAAGACATCTTCTTCTTGCCAGTTCTACAAGGTTGCATGGGAATTTCTTTGTTTGTCATAAGGTTCAGGAAGACGCAGGTAAGTGTTTGAATTTGAATTCAAACAAGTTTCCTTTCCTGTTTTGCACGGTTCTTTTCCTTTTAAGTTTTAAGACATTTTCCTTTTTAGTTTTGGAACAAGTCCTTGTATTTCTTTGCTTTACTATTTTCGGCCTAGAAGCCACAACTGCTGGACTATTTAATAAAGTCCCTTCTCAGCTTTGTAGTCACGTTTTTGATATCAATAAAGAACCCTAATTTTTCTTCTTGGAGAAGAGAGCAGCCGATATCTTCTTTTCCCTTGTGCGTGAGGCCTTGTGGACTTGAGTGTCACCAGAATTATCACGGATCAGATCATAGGTTTGTGTGACATCTATCACCTCCCCCTGTTTGTGTTTCAAATTGGAGCCCCCTGTTCCAACTAGAGAGAGCCGTACGGCCTGCTAGTTGTAACACCATCGATCCACCACCAAGGAACTACTCCCTGTTTGTTCCTACTATCTTTTCTTTATTTATTTGTATTTCCATCACCTTCCCCATCATCCTAGATCTTGTTTTATCCCACCTTATCCACAGATCCACCTAGAGAGTGTCGTACGACCAGCTAGCTAAATCCACCACCACCTTCACCCAGAGAGAACAACCTTTGACTTGTTCCCACATTCCCGTGAGAACAACCCACCGCTTGTTCCTACATCAACTTGGTTGATTCTGTTGAAGATATTCGCCGGGTAGAAAGAGACCGTAGAAGAGTTTAAAGAGAGCGGTTACAACACTTACAGCGTTTAGGAATGAATAACAAAGAATTCCCCCCCCCCCAGGATTTTTGCGGGTCCCTCAGCAAGGATAACCAGTCCTTAGACCTTTTGGAGCATTCGATGCACCCAACATTAGAGTTCAAACCACTGGAATTCCAACACCTTCTATTGCTGCCAACAACTTTGAGATAAAGTTAAGCTTGATCAACATGGTTCAGAACCAGAGGTACAATTGATTGTCCTTGGAAGACACTCTAGATCACTTAGATCAGTTTGAGCGATTATGCAGAACAGTAAAGATGAATGGAGTCCCTGAAGAATCCATTAAGCTGATACTTTTTCCTTTCTCATTAGGGAACAAGGCCTCCCAATGGGAGAAGAACATTGGTTCAGATTTGGTATCCACTTGGGATATGCGTAAAAAGGAATTTCTCAATAAGTTCTTTCCAAAGCAGAAGACAGCAAAGCTTCAAAATGACATTACTAGGAAAGAAGTCAAAGCTCCCATGAGAGTGAAAAGGAAGATGCACCAAAAGATGAGCTTTCTCCTTATGAACCTCCAATCCCATTCCCAGGAAGAATACTCACCAAAGCTAAAAAAAAGGTTTTTTCAAGCTTTATAGCTAAAATGAGCACTATTGGAGTACCTTTGCCTCACATGAGGAGTTTGATTCAAGTTCATCTTCATGTAAAGTTTGTTGAAGCTATCTTAGCCAACCGGGCAAAAGTAGAAGAAGTTATGGAAGTTCTCAAGCCTCACACTTCCACATTGATTGAGCCCAAGTGTCTTCCAAAGTTTGAGAATCCTGGTACATTCCTCATATCTTTCTCTCAGAAATATGAAATTTGAGAATGCCTTGTGAGATTCGGGTGCTAGTGTGAATGTCATGTCGCCTGAGATGATGAAGAGTATAGGTATCAAATAAATGAGGGAGTACTCTTCTTCGATCACTTGTGCTGATGCCTCTTCAAAACCTCCTCTTTGTTTGATTGAAGATTATCCACTTAAAGTTGGAGACTGTTTAATCCCAACAGACTTCATGTTAATAGATAGAGGAAAAAATGATAAGCTTCCATTCATTCTTGGAACTCCCTTTTTCAACACCGCGGGAGCAAGCATCGACTTCTCAACCAAGTGTGTGACTCTAATTAATGTGAATCCTACAGTTACTTATCCAATCAAGCCTTCCCCTACCAAGTTTTGTGGAACAATCACCAATGAAGAGTTTGAATGGAAGAATGAGATTAAGGTTTTGAATGAAACTCTAGTGCTTGATGAGAAAATTTTGGATGGAAAGTGTTTATTCTCCTTATTTGATGGTTGTGATGAAAGTGATAAAGTAAGTTGAAGAATACCAAGAAGAGTCTTGAGAAGAACAAGATGGTAATGAAAAAAAAATACCATCCCATCCTTGTTAACTCTCCATTGCTTCCCACTATGACCTTAAGCCCTTGGAGATGTGTTGATGGGGAGCTAGAGTACAAAGTAAAGTGTAAGGGAACGTCAAATCCCTTTTCTATGGTTAAAGCAGTCCTAACACCGAAGCTTAAGGCAACTGGTTCAAAGAGCTTTGAAGATGTGATTCAAGATGTACTCACTGTCACACTAAAAGGTGGAACACGCTTCTCTAATGCTCATTCCACCACTTCAACAGCTCCTAGGAGTTCTCAAATTTTACTCACTCCACACCCTAAGATTCTCGACTAGGGCCAAGGTATGGTCCTTTCCCTTTCAATGTATATACCATTTTATTTTTGCTTTTTGTTTTAACCTTCTCTCTCACTTCTGTTACACAGAGACGGTGTAATTCAAGTTTAGGGGAGGGCTTTATGTCTTTTAATCTTGTGTTTTGTTTTCTTATTTTTCTTTTTGCATATTTGAGTTTCATGCATACATCTATTGCATAGAAAATCAAAAAATTGAAAATTTTGTAAACACGCAAAAAGATTTTTGTAATTTCATTTGCATAGTAAGATTGAGTCTAGGAGCATTTTTATTTTCATTTTCATATGGGATGTTTGGCTTGTAGATGTTCATGCTTAGGATTAAGATCATTGCCCTTAGTCATAGTTATTTGCTGCTTGAGCATCTTTGAAATAATGAAAATCCATGCTTGGAACTTTGCATCTTTCGAAATGCACCTTTTAGTTTTGCTGAGCTCACTTGATTTCTTGAAGCATCTCTATGAATTTAAACTTAACTTGAATTTTCTTGCTTATGGTTATTTGAATGCATTCTCATGGTTGACTAAAGTCACATTCGGGTTCTCTTATCCATTTTACCACCCTTTGCTAACTCGTATGGCTATTCTCATCTTTAGAATGGTCTCCCTACCCTTAACCCTGACCATTTCTTTCAAACCCTTTGATATATTCTATGAGCGAGGTCTTTTGTTGATAATGCTATGATTTTGCAAAAATTAAGAGTATCGGGAATGACAAAGGTTATCTCTCAGTTTAGGCTATCTATGGTAAGTCTAGCTTTAGGTGGGGAATGAAATACTTGAATGGTTAGAATGGGTGGTGATTTGGGTGTTAGAAAAGAAAGAAAGAAACTCTTGATCATTGATATCAAAAGAGTCCCTAGTTAACTCAAGTGATAGACCAAAAAGCTCTAAATCCTAAGTATATAAGAAAAAGGAAATTATAGCTACCATAAGTTAAAACAGAAAAAAAAATTATAAGTATATGGAGCAAAAGAAAGAAAAGTTTAAAGGGATAGAAAAGAGCTAAGAGTTGAACTAAAAGGTTTTCCATGGAGATTAAGAAAAAAGGATTGATCATGAGGGTGAGGATTGAAAAAGAACAAAAAGTCTATTGGTATGGGGGTTGAAACGAGAATGACAATAAAGTTTAAAGGATATAAAATATGATGCATTTAATGGGATGGGGTAGAATAATGAGAGTTGAGTTTTGTATGCATCAAACGTTCCCTTTCTTTGATTGATTTTGCATTTGACTAGCACTCCTATTTTTGAGAGAAACTACCTAAAGAAAAACTCTTTTGAAGTCATATCAAAAAGCTTTTAACCCATAAACCGATTGAAGAATGATTTTATTTCCATAAGAAAAACCGCATTATAAGCACCTTAATGAATATTAAATAGATGTCTTTTATTTGATTGTGAGTTCTCGCTTAAGCTTAGATGTTGTATTAGTTTTTTGCATTGCAATGAGCATGGAGAAGTACTAGAGAGTAAGATATTTGTTCTTGCACCATTTAACTATCTTTAAGGACATTCTATTTAATCCTTCGTTTGATACTTTTGGGTTTGAATCCCAATTTTTACACATCTTTTCCAATAATTTTCTTATTGTTTTCTTGAGGACAAGCAAGAGATAAGTTTGGGGGAGTTGTTATATTGTGTTTTAATGTTTTTTAGCAATGAGTTTTTGTCATTATCTTGCATTTTCATTATATGTTTAGGGTCTACATGCATGTTTGCATGTGTTTCACTCTTATATAGGTCTTGAAGCTGAAGAAAACAATAAGGAGAGGAAATGGTGTGAGAAAACATAAATGATTATCTAGAACCAATCCTAAGTATCTCAAAAATCGACTCGTTTGGAGACTTTACGTTGTGATATAGCTCCAGAGTGTTTCATCAAAATTGTAGGAACTTTAGTTGGCGTTTCAATGAAAGTGATTTCAAGTGATTTGGATATTTTGCTAGATCAGCAAGAGATTGTTAGTTTAGATCCTAAGCATTTCTCATGCCCATAGTGATACGCTCCAGGAACGCTAGCTTCCGGGTCAGGGCAGTCGGACCGATACCGGGGGTAGAATCGGTCATACGGGTACCGGTACAGTATCTCGGCTGTGGGTCGAGGGACACGGTACGGATCCTTCGGCGGTGCAGACTTGGTACCGGGATGGTACTACGGTATGGATGGGCAAGATTGATGCGAGATTTTAGCGGAAGTTGGGCGGTAAAATGGATGGATGGAAACGAAGTTAGAGATGAAGGGGATGAAAGGTGACTGATGGTGGGAGAATGGAACGAAGTGATAGTTGGGGAAAGATGGAAAGGTAACAATGGATCGAAAGCCGACCACACGGTGTTTGGAAAACTCTGTGATATGACTGATCGAAGTCCAAGCCAAGCTTCAAGGACAACGATGTTTAAACTTCTTGAGATTCGAGAGCAAGCTTTCAAGCTAAATGCATTTATTCAAATCTCATTTCAAAGTTGAGGTTACATGCCTTTATATAGGCGGAATAGTTAGGGCATCCAACCCTTACAAAGGACCAGCGTGTCCTTAAGTGTTTTACATACTCGTAAATCAGTAAATTAAGTCCTTGAGTAAAGCGATAAAAACATGAAAAGAGGAAGGGATAGGGATTAGGGCCGAGTGACAACCACACGAACCATGGATTGGCAAGGTGATGATCGGCTTGGTCCCAATGCGTCCGGGTCGTGAACCTCGTTAAAAACCTTGTTGGGAAAACCGCTTAGGGATAAAACCCAATCAAGGGAAAAAGAGTGTTCCTTTTCCAAACGACTTTAGTGGGGCGTTTTCACCGTATCAAGGTGAAAATGCTAAGGACTTGGTCCTTGACGCTTGCCGATGTTGCCCGCTTGTGTTGTTGCCATTCGCCCTTTTTCATGCCTTGGGCGATCACTAGGTTCATCCTTGTTTGGTACGGTCTCGAGTGCTCGCGGTCAATGACCGAAACCGGCATAATAGGCAATGTCCCTTGGCTCTCGTCCATATCTGTCTCGGCATCATCCGGCTGGCTATCCTCGGGATCGGATGTGGCTTGGGCCTCATCATGCCCTCCTTCTTGAGGATGTTTTGTCCTCAAAACTTGATCACCTGCATCAAAACGGGACAAATCAGCAATATTGAAAGTGGTGGACATGTTGCCTTTACCTGGAATGTCGATCCGGTACGCATTATTGTTAATGCACTCTAGCACTTAGAAGGGGCCATCTCCTCGTGGTTGTAGCTTTGTCTGTCGGGTTTTGTTGAACCATTCAGTTCAGGTGTGTAGCCAAACCCATTCCCATGGTTGTAGTATCATAGGTTGCCTCCCTCGGTCCGCCTTCTGCTTGTACTGCTCCGTCTTCTTGAGGATTCGGTTGTGGACTCTTTCATGGAGCTTACGGACATATTCAGCCTTTTCAACCCCATTTTGATCTTCCATCCGTTCAGGGGGCAATGGAACCATGTCTAGCGGTGTACGCGGATTTAAACCGTAGCATATCTCAAACGGGGAGAGGCCGGTGGTTGAGTGAGTCGCCCGGTTGTAGGCAAATTCCACATATGGTAGGCTTTAGAGCCAGTTGGCTTTGTTGGAGTCGACGGCCATCCTGAGCAAAGCTCCTAAAGTTCGGTTAATGACTTCAGGTTAAACATCTTGCACAGAAGACTTCGACCATACTTCTCATCTTAGGCCAATAGAAGTGACTCCTCAGCATGTCCAAGGTCTTGTGCGCTCCAAAGTGTCACATCAAACCGCCACTGTGGGCTTCTTGGATGCGAAGCTCCCGGATAGATCCCTCCGGTATGCACAACCGTTTGCCTTTAAAAACGAACCCGTCGTGGATATGGAAATCCTTGAAGGACTCCTTCCCATGTTCAGTATAGGGAACTTTTAGGCCAGGATCATCTTGGTACCGGTCTTTTAGATGGGCGAAACCAGGAACCTTGGCCTCCACAGTAGTGATGAGAGCATGGCAACGGGAAAGGGCATCGGCCACCACGTTTTCTTTTCTCTTCTTATACTTGATGACATAGGGAAACATCTCGATGAACTCGAGCCATTTGGCGTGCTGCTTCTTCAGGTTGGTTTGCCCCCGGAGATGTTTCAAGGTCTCATGATCCGAGTGGATCACGCATTCCTTGGAGAGGAGGTAGTGTTGCCAAGTTTCAAGGGCCCGGACCAACACATAGTGCTCTTTGTCATAGGTGGGATAGTTGAGCGCGGCCCCACTGAGTTTTTCACTGAAGTAGGCAACAAGATGCCCTCCTTGTGTTAGTACAGCTCCAATACCTATGCCGGATGCATCGCATTCTATTTCGAAGGTCTTGCTGAAGTCGGGCAAGGCCAGCAATGGTGCTTGAGTGAGCCGATCCTTGAGCTCTTGGAAAGCCTTCTCTTGGGATTCTCCCCATATAAACCCAGAAGACTTCTTAACTAAGGCTGTTAAGGGGGCGGCAATGGAGCTGAAGTCTCGAACGAATCACCGGTAGAAGCTAGCCAAGCCATGGAAACTTCGGACTTGGCTGATATTGATAGGGGTTGGCCATTCCTGGATGGACCTGATCTTCTCTTGGTCAACTTTCAGGCCGTGACCACTGAGGAAAAAACCCAGGAAGATAAGTTCTCGAGCACCGAAGGTGCACTTGGCCATGTTGGTGTAAAGCTCTTCTTGTTGAAGGGTTCGTAGGACAGTTTCCAGGTGGGAAGCATGTTCGGCTAGGCTCTTGCTGTAGATGAGGATATCGTCAAAATAGACGACCACGAACTTGTTGAGGAATGCTCGGAGGGTGTGGTTCATTAGTCGCATGAAGGTGGAAGGGGCGTTGGACAGGCCGAACGGCATAACTAGCCACTCGTACAACCCTTGCTTGGTCTTGAAGGCGGTCTTCCATTCGTCACCTTCTCTCATCCGGACTTCATGGTAGCCGCTTTTGAGGTCAACTTTGGAGAAAATGGATGCGCCATTAAGCTCATCCAGCATGTCATCCAAATGGGGAATTGGGTGCCGGTACTTGACCGTAATATTGTTGATGGGTCGGCAGTCCACGCACATCCTCCAGCTGCCGTCCTTCTTGGGAACCAAAAAGACTGGTACGGCACATGGACTGAGGCTTTCCCGGACGTATCCCTTGGACAAGAGGTCGGAAACCTGTCGCTCTAGTTCTTTGGCCTCCTCCGGGTTAACGCGGTAAGCATGACGGTTGGGCAGGGAGGCTCCGGGAATGAAGTCAATCCTGTGTTCAATGCCCCGGAGGGATGGAAGTCCGTGCGGGATCTCTTCAGAGAAGACGGATGAATACTTCTGAAGGATCCTTTGGAGCTCATCCGAGATTGGGTCTTCCCTGGTACCTGTACTTAACACATCTTTGTAAATCATTAGTACAATTCGGCAATCATTGTCGATGGTTTTACAAGTGTCCCTAATGGATATAAGGAAGTTAGGTCGGGAATAAGTGGTTTTAGACAAACGAGACTGGAGTTCATGCACTTGAACGGGTGATAGAGGGGCTAGGTTAACACGCTTAGATTCGTGTACAAACGAGTAGAAGTTTGACCAACCGTTGTGGGTGGCGTCCTTATCAAACTGCCATGGGCGTCCTAGGAGGACGTGGCTAGCTTGCATTGGAACAACATCACATTGGACCGTGTCTCGGTACTGCCCTATACTAAAGGCTAGATCTACTTGTTCGGTAACGGGTATAACGGTTTTATCATTCAACCATCGCAGTTTATAGGGATGAGGGTGTTTAGAGGTAGGGAGAGAAAGCTTGGTCACGAGGTGGGAACTAGCCACATTGGTACAGGACCCACCATCAATGATCAAACCGCAAACCTTGCCGTTGATGGTGCAGCGTGTGTGGAAGATGTTGTCTCGCTGGCCGGCCGGTTCGGGAAGGGTCAGGGTGCTCAGGGTCCTCTGGATGACCAGAAGGTCTCCTACATCCGGGTACTCAATCGTGTCTTCTGGTTGAACGGGCTCGGGGTCATTCTCCTCGTCCGGCTCCTCATCTTGAGATTCATAGTTGCCTTTGGGGGTAAGGATCATGGCTCGGCTGTTGGGGCAATCCCTGGAGTAGTGCCCTCTGCCCTGGCACTTGTAGCATATCACGTCCCGACTTCTTCCAGCATTGGCTTCGGGTCGTTGAATTGGACGGGCAGGCATAGGAGCTTCAGGTTGCCGAGGCTTGAAACGGGAATCAATGGCAATGGCCTTAGGTCCATTCGGTGGCTTGGGACCAGTGGACGTGATGGTGGGGTTAGGGGACAAGGCTTGATTTGAGGATATCCTTCCTCGGGAAGCTGAGGCAGATTTCCTTCTGATTTGAGCTTCCAAGTGTATGGCCAGGTGCAAGAGCTCATCGAAGCCTTGATAAGATTGCCTTTCGACTTTGCGGGCAATCCGGTCTTGCATGCCTTCCATGAACTGGGCCATTAAGGTTTCTTCGCAGTCGTTTAGTTGGAGACGGTTTTGTAGATGTTCAAACTCGTCATAGTACTCTTCAATGGTCCGGGTACCTTGGTACCACTTTCTCATGACATGCTTCATAACATCCCAGGTGGGGATCATGCCTTCACGGTGCCACCTTCGTTCAGCCAAGTCGCGGTCCCACCATGTGAGGGCATGGTCGGTCAGTTGGGCCGCGGCATATGCAACCTTCTTAGGTTTGGAGTAATCATAGCAATCAAACAGATGGTCCATTCGCCTTTCCCAGTCGAGGTATGCTTATGGGTCAACCTTTCCCGCAAAGGTTGGTGGGACCAGTTTGTGGACCGGGGCCTCGGGTCGAGGTGCACGGTCATCCCGGTCATAGATGTTTGGTCGCTCTCTTCGTCGGGGTCGACCTGGTCGTGGTTGGTATGGGTCGTACCCATCGTCGGATGGATAGGCCGGGATGGGTACTTCATTGGGGCGATTGGCAAAATCGACCGGCTGGTTTGGGAGGGGCGGTCGAGCATCAGGTGGGAGGTCGTATCGGGCCATTCGCTCGGTTAGGCGTTCTATATGGGCCTGGATGGTGGCAGTTCTCCTACGGGTTTGGCCATGGTCGGTATGGTCGGTACGGATGGTACGTACGGACGGTGCGGTACGGACGGTGGGGTAAGTTCATCGGGGTCGGAGTCAGTAAGGTAAAGCCGGTGTGGTTGGCCTGTATGGATGGTGGTGGGGTATGGACGGTGGCGTACAGACGGTGGGGGACCGTCGGAGGTACTAGGTCCCGAAAGGTTAGTCTGCCGGTGTTGTCCTGGCCGTGGGACGGTAGCCCAATAGGGACATCCGATCGTACTCCTGGTAGGTACGGACTGGGAAGGGTCAGTCGTGGGGATGATCGGGAACGGGGGTGTACCGCTGTTGGAGCTGCCGTATCCGGCCAGTATGGGCAATGGATCATGGGGTAGCGGGATGGGACCTATGCGCATATAACGACAAGGGATGAAAGCTCGCGGTTTACAACGGTAAATTTTTAAGTGGTACGAACTACGGATAAAGATAAAAGGGACATTTTGCTAAATGCCAAACGACCGTGCAACAGTCAAATGTTTTAAACAATAGAAAGGATAGCTAATAATAACAAAAGAAAAGGACAGCTGGCACACGGTTTTCTAATGTCCCGCCAATGAGACGGATCCTAATGATAAGGCAAGGACGGAATATTCCACGCGTGGTCGGGTTAGAGGATAGGCGAGTAAGGTATGTTAACCAGAGATGGTCCCCACATACTCGTCTTCAACCTCGCGTCTCACTAGGGCAACAATGGCGATCCGTGGTTTCAAGACTTAGTCTTTTACACCTTGTCGACCAAAGGCTAGTTACAAGCACAAGGCTTTGAGACGAAATGACCGAGGCAAAGCTTAACACGTGTGGAAAAGGCGAGGTAAGAATAAATTTAAGGCGGTGGAACAGTTTGAGAATCAACGGAAGGAGTTATCAGGAAAGTTACAACCTGACGGATGAAGCTTTTGGCTCTGCTACCAGCTGATACGGTCCAGGAACACTAGCTTCCGGGTCAGGGCAGTCGGACCGATACCAGGGTTGGAATCATTCATATGGGTACCGATACGGTATCTCGGCTGTGGGTCAAGGGACGCGGTATGGGTCCTTCGGCGGTGCAGACTTGGTGCCGGGACAGTAATAAGGTATGGATGGGCAAGATTGATGCGAGGTTTTAGCGGAAGTTGGGCGGTAAAATGGATGGATGGAAACGAAGATAGAGATGAAGGGGATGAAAGGTGATCGATGGTGCGAGAATGGAACAAAGTGATAGTTGGGGAAAGATGGAAAGGTAACAATGGATCGAAAGCCGGCCACACGGTGTTTGGACAACTCCGTGATATGACTGATCAAAGTCCGAGCCGAGCTTCAAGGACAATGATGTTTAAACTACTTGAGATTCGAGAGCAAGCTTTCAAGCTAAATGCGTTTATTCAAATCTCATTTCAAAGTTGAGGTTACATGCCTTTATATAGGCAGGATAGTTCGGGCATCCAACCCTTACAAAGGACCAGCGTGTCCTTGGGTGTTTTACATACTCGTAAATCAGTAAATTAAGTCCTTGAGTAAAGCGGTAAAAACATGAAAAGAGGAAGGGATAGGGATTAAGGCCGAGTGATAACCACACGAACCATGGATTGGCAAGGTGATGGTCGGCTTGGTCCCAATGCGTCCGGGTCGTGAACCTCGTTAAAAACCTTGTTGGGAAACCGCTTAGGGATAAAACCCAATCAAGGGAAAAGAGTGTTCCTTTCCCAAACGACTTTAGTGGGGCGTTTTCACCATATCAAGGTGAAAACGCTAAGGACTTGGTCCTTGACGCTTTCCGATGTTGCCAGCTTATGTTGTTGCCATTCGCCCTTTTCATGCCTTGGGCGATCACTAGGTTCATCCTTGTTTGGTAAGGTCTCGAGTGCTCATGGTCAATGACCAAAACCGGCATATTAGGCAATGTCCCTTGGCTCTCGTCCGTATCTGTCTCGGCATCGTCCGGCTGGCTATCCTTGGGATCGGATGTGGCTTGGGCCTCATCACATAGGGTGTTTGATGAAATGTTTGATCCAAACTTTTCAAGCTCTTTTCAATCCTAGCAAATGAGAATTGATGTTTAGGATGATTAGAGATTAAGAAAATTTGTGATTAATGCTCAGTAGTCAATTAGTGTTTAATGAGACTTATGAATATTTAAGGTGATTAATAAAGTAATTAGTACGAAGAGAATGGATTAGTCAAGTTTAGAGTTTTAGAACCATTGGATTAGCCCTAAGAGGTAGAATAAGACTCCATTAGCTTAGCATTGATTAGCCTAGATCATCTATAACATTCCCAAAGATACTTCTTTATTAATTTGATTTCAAAAACCGTTTTACATATTTCTTGTTTACTTGCATTTTAAATTCTGTTTTCAAAAACCTCAAATCTTACTTACTTAGATTAAAACATGATTTGCACTTTTAATGTGTTAAAACTAGATTCCAAGTTGGATTGATTCCCTTTCTATGCTACAACGCATTAGGATAATTGATAACTTGGATTAAAAATTTTTATTATCAATTTGGCGTCGTTGCCGCTTGGAACTTGTTACAACCAATAGGAGTTAATTGTATTTTAAGACTAAGTTTCCTTTCTTGCATTTACTACATAATATATTTTGTCTCCACTTTGATCTCTCTCTTGTAGGTGCCTGAACCATAAAATCCATGCTCCACAAAACTTTGTTGATTCTGTTGAAGATATTCGCCGGGTAGAAAGAGAGGGTAGAAGAGCTGCAAGAGAGCGGTTACAACATTACAGCGTTTAGGAATGAATAACGAAGAATTCCCCCAGGATATATGTGGGTTCCTCAGCAAGGAAAACCAGTTCTTAGACCTATTGGAGAATTTGATGCACCCAACATTAGAGTTCAAGCCACTAGAATTCCAACACCTTCCATTGCTGCCAACAACGTTGAGATAAACCCAAGCTTGATCAACATGGTTCAGAACCAGAGATACAATGGATTGTCCTTGGAAGACCCTCTAGATCACTTAGATCAGTTTGAGCGATTATTCAGAACAGTAATGATGAATGGAGTCCCCGAAGAATCCATCAAGATGATACTTTCCATTTCTCATTAGCGAACAAGGCCTCCCAAAGGGAGAAGAACATTGTTCAGATTTGGTATCAACTTGGGATATGTGTAAAAGGAATTTCTGAATAAGTTCTTTCTAAAGCAGAAGACAGCAAAGCTTTGAAATGACTTTGCTAGTTTCAAACAAGGCTACCAAAAGAATCTATATGAAGCATGGGAAAGATTAAAGGGTTACACTAGGAGTTGTCCTCATCATGGTATCTCTAGGGAAAATTTGCTTGGCATCTTCTACAGAGGAACATTTCAGAACTATCACCGTGCCTTAGACACGGCAAGTTATGGAAGCTTTGACAACTTGAATTTGGAACATGGAGAGTTATTAATTGAAAATCTTGCTCAAAGTGATGCTTGTTATGGAGGTGATTATGACAGAGACTTGAGAGACACTAGTGGACCGGATCAGAGCATTAAAGATAGTTTCAAGGACATCAATGATAGACTTGACAAGATGAACAAAGCTTTATTTCTCACTCAAAAGATGGTAAACTATGTGGCAGAGTTTGATAATGGTGAACCAGGGTATCAACAAGGATACAATGAGATGAGAGTTTATGTTGAGGATAATTGAGAGTAACAGGAGGAAAATAATTATGTGGGCAACCAAGGAGGATTTCAAAACAAAGGCTTCAACCAAAACTACCGCAACCATCCAAGCCTCTTTTACCGCAACCCCATTGTTGAAAACCCACAGGACCAAACCTATCCCAAACTACGAAATCAAGTTTTCGAACCAAACCAAATCTTCCAACCCAATCAAAACATTCAACCAAAACCAACCTTTCCAACCCAATCAAAACTTCCAACCAAACCCAAATTACCAACCTCAACCTCAATACAACCAAAACCAAACCTTCATACCAAACACTCAAAGAAGATCCCAATACTCTACTCCTCAAAAAAATCTTAGAAGGCCAAACCAAAGGCACTTTTGAGATTAACAAGAGAATGGATGGGATGCAAGGAGCTTACAGTGTATTGAATAATAAGTTTGAATACTTGGCTTCCCATGTCAAGAGCCTTGACAATCGAGTTGCCCAAGTTTCATCATCATCAAACAGGCCAAAGGACTCACTTTCTGGTAAAGCTGAAACAAATCCCAAGGAATTTTGCAATGCTATCCTCACAAGTGATGAGAATGATCATAAAATAGATGTTGAGGAAAACACTAAACTTCTATATGGAGTGGATGATGTTGTTGTGGATAGTAAAAGTGAAGCAAATGTAGAGGTCATTACTAGGGAAGAAGTCAAAGCTCCCATGAGAGTGGAAAAGGAAGATCTTTCTTTATTAATTTGATTTCGAAAACCGTTTTTACATATTTTCTTGTTTACTTGCATTTTAAATTCTGTTTTCAAAAACCTCAAATCTTACTTACTTAGATTAAAACATGATTTGCACTTTTAATATGTTAAAACTAGATTCTTTGGATTGATTCCCTTTCTATGCTACAACGCATTTAGGGTAATTGATAATCTAGGTTGAAAAAACTTAATATCAGTCCTATGTTACCTCAGAGTAATTATTTTCGTAGAGTTATTATTATTGCAGAGTTATTTTAATTTAATTGTTTAAGTAACTGTAGAGTTATTTTTAACTGTAGAGTTATTTTTAACTGTAGAGTTATTTTAAGTTACTGTCAAGTTATTTAACTTTACTCGTTACCGCATAGTTGTTATAGTGGCTGCATAGATATTTTCTATGATAGAGTTATTTTTAGTTACTGACAAGTTATTTGAATTCACTCGTTACAGCATAGTTATTATAGTGTCCGCATAAATATTTTATATGGCAGAGTTATTTTCAGTCACTGCCAAATTATTTGAGTTGACTCATTACCTCAGAGTTATTACAGTGACAGTAGAGTTATTACAGTGACTGCAGAGATGTTTTTATTGGCAGAGTTATTTTCATTTACTGTCAATTTTAGTTATCTCGTTATCGCAGAGTTGTAAACATGATGATAGAGCTGTTTGCATTTCACCAAGCTATTTTATTTTACTGCAAACTTATGTGAATTAGCTCGTTACTTCAGAGTTGTTAACATCATGAGAGAGTTATTTCCTATTCGCCAAGTTATTTCCTTTCACCACAAAGTTATGTGAATTAGCATGTTACCGCAAACATGTTTGTTTATGTGATGGCAGAGTTTTTCCAGCCGCAAAGTTGTTTTCCTTTACCGCAGAGTTATTGTAATTAGCGCGTTACCGCATACTATTTAATGTGGTACCAGAGATATTTTGTGCCGCAAAATTATTTCTTTACATCGCAAAGTTTTGGACATTTACAAGTTGTTGCAGAGTTGTTTTAATTGAGTTATCCGAAATTATTTCAATTGAGTTGTCGCATACTTGTTTTAAAAATATTACCGCAGACTTATTTTAGAGATAAAGAGAGTTACAGAGAAAGTTTAGAGAGATTTGAGAGAGAGAGAGAGAGTTAGTGAGATAGAAGTTTTAGAGAGAGTAATAGAAAGAGAAAGTTTAGAGAGAGAAAGAAAGTTTAGAGAGAGTTAGTGAGATAGACATTTTAGAGAGAGAAATAATAGGATCTAGAGAGAAATTTTGGAGAGAAAAAAAATTAGATAGAGTTTAGAGAGAGAAAGTTTAGAGAGAGTTAAGAGAGAGAAATTTTAGAGAGATTTTAAATATTTTTTGAGAAAGAGAGTTTAAAAAGATAAAGATAGTTTAGAGAGACAATTAAGAGAGACAATATTTATAGAGAATGTATAGACAGAAAGTTTAGAGAGAGATTTTAAATATTTATTAAGAGAGAGAGAGAGAGTTTAGAGAGCATATGTTTAGAGAGAGTTTAGAGTGAGAATTTATTGAGAGAGAGTATGTTTAGAGATTTCAAACATTTATAATATATAGCTTTTAAGTTATAAATTTTTGTAGAATATATTTTGTTTTATTCAAATTTTAAAATGAGAAATCATTCTAGTAAATAGTTTTTAAGTTAGGTTAATCTATGCAAATTTCACTTATTTTATATAACTTTCATTCTGTTTTATTTACTGATTTTCTACATTAAATCAAGTATAAATCAAAATATTAACAAAAACATTCCAAACAATCACTATACGCAAATAATGTCTACAGTACAAATATTATTTTAAAAGTTTTTATTATCTTGTAGCAATGCACGTCTATATTCCTTTTTCGTAATGATTATCTCCATTTCTGATGGAAGATATGTGTTTTGCATTTTCTTGTCAATTAATGCGATTCTGGAAAGCTCATAGATTGGACAAAAAGATTATGGAAATCTCATGGAGCAAATGATCGAATAGGAGCTAAGGAAGCTCGGAAATTCTTTTTTGGAATTAAGAAGGCCAATGGAAATTCCCTCGAAACACTGGTTCAAGTCTGGACCTGAATTCTTTATCAAGTATTTAATCAAGTAAAAAAATCTTATCAAGTAACAAAAATCTTATCAAGTAACATACTTACATTGTTCTTCCTAATGATAGTCAAAACAGAATGACTCTTTTGACACAAACTGAGCAAGAGCATAACACCAATATGGGCCTTAAATATTCATCAATACAAGGCCCACTGTCCAACTCAACAAAGGAGATGAAAGAAGACTTGTCTCTGAGAGCTTCAACCTCCCTGCAAGATTGTACAATACTGCAGACAAGGACAGCTCATGAAGTGGTCCTGAAGAACAAATTCGGACTATTAAGAGAAGAATTGTGTGGTTCTGGATAAAACACGAATCTGATTATTGTGTGGTTGTAATGTCTAGGGTTTTTAGTGTATTGAACTCTCAATCTCTATATAAGTGAATGATCTGTAAACGTTGTGTATTGAGACAGATAAATAATGAAATTTTCATTCTCTTTTTAAAATCTTCATGGTACCAGAGAGCTTCCCTAAACCCTAACAGGAGCTATAATGGCAGAAGCTCTGGGACCTTATCCTTTTCCCTCCACACTTCATGTTGCATCCTCTGTTACTTTGAAGCTGAATGATAGTAACTATCTGTTGTGGAAGACTCAGTTTGAGTCTCTCCTTCGTCACCAGAAGCTGCTAGGTTTTGTGAATGGTCAAGTCATGGCCCCTGAAGTTAGTATCATACAAACGGTGGATAATGTTATGGTTACAACACCAAATCCAGGGTTTGAAACTTGGCTGTGTACCGATGAGTTAATATAGTCATGGCTTTTTGGTACTCTTACGGAAGAAGTACTTGGTTATGTTCATGGTTTGTCTACCTCAAAGGATGTATGGTTGCCTCTAGCTGATAACTTCAACAAGAGTTCTGTAGCAAGAGAGTTTGATCTACGCCATCGTCTCCAGTTGTTATCTACTCGCGATAAAGAATTTTTGTTGTATTGCCAAGAGTTTCGTTCAATCTGTGATCAGCTAAGTTCTATAGGGAAACCAGTGGAAGAATCGATGAAGATATTCACATTTCTTAATGGTCTGACAAGAGATTATGACCCTATATCGACTGTTGTACAAAACTCCATGTCAAGGTACCCTCCTCCAACGTTTGGTGATGTTGTCTCAGAGATTACTGGGTTCAATAGGCGTTTACAATCATATGAGATGCCACCTGAAGTGACTCCTTTTTAGGTGTTTCAGACACACAAAAAAAACTACTCTGGTCAAAGGGGGCGTGGTAACTATTTTTCTAGAGGAGGACGAGGTCGTGGTGGTTACTCTACAAGAGGAAGAGGTTTTTCACAACAGGTTAATTCTTCAGGCTGGAACCAAACTGGTGCTACACCCGGCATTAACAACAATCGACCTGTGTGTCAAATCTGTGGAAGGATTGGACATTCCCCATTAAAATGATGGAATCGTTTTGACAATGCCTATCAGAGTCAAGATGTTCCTCATGCTTTAGCTGCGTTACATGTCCCAGATGATGCAGGGAGGGACTGGTATCCCGATTCCAGTACCACCGCACACATCACAGACTCACCATCAACTCTTCAACAGAGCAATCCTTATCACGGTTCTGAAACAGTA
Source organism: Nasturtium officinale (assembly GCA_963854855.1). Taxonomy (NCBI): domain Eukaryota; kingdom Viridiplantae; phylum Streptophyta; class Magnoliopsida; order Brassicales; family Brassicaceae; genus Nasturtium; species Nasturtium officinale. Next base: position 10,502,432 of record OY978502.1, on the reverse strand, counting down.
TTGGTAGGTAATGGCAATCAACTTCCAATTACACATGTGGGATCCACATCCATCACCACTCCTCAAGGTAATATACTGCTACTTGATGTTTTGGTGTGTCCCTCAATCCAGAAACCATTACTGTCTGTGTCAAAACTGTGTGATGATTATCCTTGTGGCATGTTTTTTATTCTAATAGGGTATATATTATTGACTTACCAACTCAGAAAGTGGTGACCAAAGGGCCTCGTCATAAGGGCCTTTATGTGTTGAAGAATCCAGAATTTGTTGCTTTTTACTCCAACCGACAGGTGATAGCAAGTGATGTGGTGTGGCATCAACGCTTAGGACATGCAAATTTTCAGATTCTTCAACAATTATGGAATAGCAAGGCGATAACTATGAATAAGAGCTGCACTTCAATTGTTTGTGAACCTTGCCAAATGGGAAAAGTACTAAGTTACCTTTCTTCGCTTCAATGTCTAGCTCTTTGGAACTACTTAATCGAATACATTGTGACCATCACCTATTGTATCCAATCAAGGATTCAAATACTATGTTGTGTTTGTGGATGACTATTCTCGGTTTTCATGGTTGTTTCCTCTTAACGCAAAGTCAGAATCTTATCAAGTCTTTCTTGTGTTTCAAAGACAAGTAGAGAAACAACTAAACAAGAAGATCAAAGTTTTTCAAAGTGATGGTGGTGGTGAGTTCACCAGTAATCTATTTCGCAAACTCTTAGCTGAAAATGGAATACGACATCAGTTGTCTTGTCCCTCAATCCTCAGTAAAATGGACTCGCTGAAAGGAAACATCGCCACTTGACCGAATTGGCTCTGTCAATTATGTTTCAAAGCCAAACCCCCTTTAAGTACTGGGTCGAAGCCTTCTTTACAGCAAATTATATTATCAATCTTCTTCCCTCTGCTCCGCTTCACAATACAAGTCCACTGGAAACTCTGTTCCAACAGAAACCAGAGTATTCCTTTTTACGGGTTTTTGGCTGTGCGTGTTATCCATATTTAAGGCCATATGCAAATCATAAGTTTGATCCTCGATCACTTCAGTGTGTATTCCTTGGCAATCACGCCCAATATAAGGGATATCGATGTTTATATCCTCCTACGGGTAGAATTTATATTTCAAGACATGTTATATTTGATGAAACATGCTTCCCTTTTCCTGGAAGATATCATAACTTTGTGGAACCGTATTCTACACCCTTTCTCAAAGCTTGGCAATCTGCCCCTTTGCCTACTTATGTTCCAACTGCTCCAGTTCAGAGTGTATCTCCTACTGCAGCAAATGATACTGCTTCTGACATGTGTCAATCATTTCTTGAATTCCTGTGGCATCTCCTTCTTCCCCTCTGTTTCCGACTACTCAAAGTCCTCCTTCCTCTGTTGACTCACCGTCAAGAGACAATGTATCTAATCAGGCAGCTGACCGCATCCATCCTATGGTCACACATCTACAGAGAGGTATCCGCAAACCGAATCCCCAATATGCTATGTTAACAAGAAATGAATTACCGACTGTTCCCAAGTCTGTTGCCTCTGCCTTGAAACATGAGGGATGGACTAATGCAATGGGTGAAGAAATGGATGCTCAGACTCAAAATAAAACATGGGATTTGGTTTCAATCTCATCATCTATAAATGTTTTGGGTTACCGTTGGATATTCACTGTCAAAAGTCATGCAGATGGGATTTTGAGTAAATTAAAAGCGTGTTTAGTCGCTAAGGGTTTTGCTCAGGAAGAAGGGGTTGATTTTGTTGACACATACAGCCCAGTGGTGAGAACTTCAACTATCCAAGTTGTCGTCAGTGTTGCCACAACAAAAGAATGTGATATTACTCATTTGGATGTTAAGAATGCATTTCTACATGGAGATCTTGAAGAAGAAGTATACATGGAGCAACCACCGGGATTTATCAATCCGGATTTTCCAAATAATGTCTGCCGTTTGAACAAAGCTCTATATGGTCTTAAGCAGGCTCCTAGGGCCTGGTTTAACAAATTCACTAATTTTCTTCTTGAATTTGGTTTTACTTGCAGTAATGCAGATCCCTCATTATTCACCTTTCATCATGGCGATGAAACTGTGGTCCTTCTCCTCTATGTTGATGATGTGTTACTCACTGGAAATTCACGGAATCTCATCAATACCTTGATTTCAGAACTCAGCAGCCAGTTTGCAATGAAAAATCTTGGTCCTCTACATTATTTCCTTGGAATACAAATGCAACCTCACACTACAGGTTTGTTTCTGTATCAATCAAAATATACTACAGAAATATTATTTGAAGCAGGAATGGAGCATGCTAATTCCGTTGCTATGCCTCTACCTATTCGGTTGGATTCTGTATTCCCAGACAAGGCTCTATTTCAAGATCCAACTTATTTCTGCAGCCTTTCTGGCAAGCTGCAATACTTAACGCTCACGTGTCCGGATATTCAGTTTGCAGTTAACTTTGTGTGTCAACGTATGCATGCTCCAACAGTGTCTGATTTCTCACTCTTGAAGCGTATCTTATGATATCTACGCAGAACTATTGATTTTGGCTTACATCTTCATTCAAATAGTTCTTTGTCCGTCAATGCTTATAGTGACAGTGACTGGGCAGGGTGCCATGACACACGGCGCTCCATCACTGGTTTTTGTGTTACTTGGGTCTAATCTTTTGTCTTTGTGTGCCAAACGACAACCGACAGTGTCTCATTCTTCGACAGAAGCTGAGTATCGAGCTTTGGCTTACATGGCTGCTGAATTGACCTGGATGAATGCGCTACTTGTGACTTACTGTCCAACATGACAAAGGAGATGAAAGAAGACTTGTCTCTGAGAGCTTCAATCTCCCTGCAAGATCGTACAATGCTGCAGACAGGAAGGACAGCTCATGAAGTGGTCCTGAAGAACATATTCGGACTATTAAGACAAGAATTGTGTGGTTCTGGATAAAACAAGAATCTGATTATTGTGTAATTGTAATGTCTAGGGTTTTTAGTGTATTGAAATCTCAATCTATATATAAGTGAATGATCTGTAAACGTTGTGTATTGAGACAGATAAATAATGAAATTTTCATTCTCTTTTTAAAATCTTCACTTCCCACTCTTTTTGGTTTATTTCAAGTGATTTTCCGAGGAAAAGGTTTTAACGGGGTTTCTAGGTTTCAAGTGCAAAAAATAAGGCTTCTTGTTTGGTTTGCTACTCGTTTAGATTACACTAAAATAAAGATGGAAGTGATGTATTTTTGACAGAAAGCTTTGATACTTGGAACATTCCTGATAAAATCGCTGAACATGTGGAATAATTGAATAGTTGTCTGACGAAAGAAAGTCAATCAATTGTGTATACATTTTATAAGCAAGATCATTCTGCAAAAAATGAATACAAGATCAGACTGAATGCTTCAATTGATTATTGTAGATATTTACTTTGACAAGGATTGCCTTTTTGAGATCATGCTGAATCGATGAAATCAACTGATAGAGAAAAAAAAAATTTGAGCTCTTGAAACATATGACAGAGCAAAATAAGATTGTAAGTAAGGTTATATGCTAAAAAAATCAAATGGGGTCTACCAGAATTCAGAAAGATTTATTGCATTACTTAGCAGAGGAAGTTATTGAATCTATTATTCAAGAGTTGATCATGGTGTATTTTGCTTTTTGGTGGATGAATCTGTAGATGTTTCTGATAAATATCAAATAGCAGTGGTTTTCGCATTGTTGACAAAGATGAGATATTCAAAAAAAAATTCACAGGTCTTATTCATGTTCAGAAAACATCTTATTTGTCTCTAACGTGTATTATTGGTTCATTTTTTGTTAAACATGGATTGAGTATGAAAATATTAAGAGGAAAAGGTTACGATAGATAAACTTATAATATGAAAGATGGGTTCCATGGGTTGAGATCTTGCTTTTGAGAGAAAATAATTCTACATATTATCTCTACTGTTTTGTTCACCAGCTTCAGTTAGTTGTTATGGCAGTTGATAAAGAGCACTTTGAAGTGGAGTATTTGTTTAATATGATGTATATCTTATTAAATGTTATTGGAGGTTATGGTAAATGAAATGATTAAGACCATTGAAAGAGAATTGAGGAAGAAATTAATTAAGGTAAAATCAAGGCAGATAAAGGACTGAATAAGGAGATTGCACTTCAAAGACCCGATAATACTCTTTGGAGCTCTCATTACACAAAATTATTATGGTTGGTTTATTTATTTGCTTCTATAATCAAAGTTGTTAAGTATATTGAAATTGAATGAACTGATAGTACCAAAAGACGCCAAGCTAGTGGTCTTTTCAAGAACTTTTACACTTTTGTTTTTGTGTTTTACTTACCGTTGATGTTGCTTCTTCTTGGTCTCACAAATATTTATCAAAAGATTTACAAAGGAAACACCAAAGTATTTTGAATAATATGTCTCTTTTGAAATCTACCAAACAACAATTGTGAAAGTTAAGGGATAATGGATGAGGCTCTATGGTTAGTAAAGTTTCTTCCATTTATGAGATATATAACATTGAGTTGGTCATTCTGGAAGAATTTGTTAATCCAAGAAAGCCAAGAAAAAAACAACATTACCAACTTGAATCGTTATCAAGTAAATTGCTTTTATACTATTTTGGATATGAAAATTCAAGAGTTTAATGACCCTTTTGATGAGGTAAATACTGAACTACTTGGTTGCATAGCATCGTTAATCCATATTGGTTCATTTTGTGAGCTTGATCGACTGAAAGTTATGAAATTATTAGAGTTTTTCCAGAAGATTTTAGTCATGTCGTGGGTATATCTCTTGAGCATCAATGTAGTCTCTACATTGATATTATTCAGGAAGATGAAAAATCTGAAAAGTCTTGGAGATTTTACACGCGTAACAATGGAGACAAGGAAATATTTTTTGCATCCTTAGATTTATTGACTTGTAAAACTAGTTTTGACTTTACTTGGGCTACCGCTACAGTGGAAGGATTTGTAGATGAGTAATACTGTGAAAACTACTCTGACCAACCAAATAGGTGACAATTCTCTAAACTGTTGTCTATTTTGTTTTTTTGAGAAAGAATTGTTTGATTATATGACAAATAAAGTAGTGATGGAAATTTTCCAAAACATATAGGGGCCTATAATACATGTTCAAAATTTTTTGTTTTCTTTATTATAAATTTTGTTTTTGTTTTTCTGTAAGTACCACATTTTATTATTTTTAATATTATTTTGTGTAAATATTATTTTGGATCCGTCCCTTTTTAGATTCATATATTTTAAAAATATGGTTTACATTCCAACATCTTTTTGAAAAATACAGTGAATTTGACACCATTTTCGAAGAAAATACCATGTTTACACTGGTCGCTTAATATTTAGGCCAATTCCCCCGCCAACATTTTTCAAATCAGGTGCCTAATTGAAATGTAGGATGGCAAATTATGGTAGTTCTCATAGAAAAAAATGAAGCGGTTTAAATTCTTGACCGTCAGATTAAATGAGTTCTGTCAAAATCTGATTGTGTAAATTGAAAGAAACATGTGGCTATGACCAAATTTTCTTGTGAGGTGTACAATCAACTCTCTTTTTACTAATATTAAACATGTTTCCTCTCCTTTTCATCTACTAGGTGTCTTATGTTATGCAAAGAAAATCTTGATTTGATTTCAGTAATTTAGATTGAATAGAAAAAAGTGAACCACGCACGAATTTTATTGCCACTCGATATCAATTTCACACGTCGTTCAATTTTTTTGATTATTTTTTCGTTTGTATATGGACACACTTATCCATAATGTACAATCAATCAACTATTCAGTTATCTATTAAAAAAGAGATATTATCATTTTACACGAGATGTGATTGTTCGCAGGATTAACAAGCCTCGGGTCGCTTCTACAATGCTTCAGCTTACGAATATTCTTATCAAAGCATATTGGAGATTATTGGTTTAGATTGGTTTAGTGCTAATTGTACATAATCATAGTTGGTTAAGTTAAACCAAATAGCTATATATATATATATATATATAAACTTGTACTATTCAATTGTTCTATAAGAGAGGAAATTCATTTTATAACAAACTCTTCTCTCGATCTTGTTTGCTCTCTCAACACTAATATGGTATCAGAGCTATCAAGCTTTTTTTCTTTGAAATTCCACCATTGTTGATCTTGAATAAGCTCAGATTTTTTTTAAATTTCTGCTCGAGATGGTGTCAGTGAAGAAACTTCCGTGAAGAACGACTCGATCAAAAGCTTCGACAAGTTCCGAAGTGATTCCAATTCGGAAATCAACTAGATCTAAGACTGCTTCAGCTTCTCCTCCCGATACTCTTCCAGCTTCCTTAAATCGAAGTTCTGGAGCTTTGCAAGCTGCTGTTTCAGCTGAATCTCTTGATTCATCTCCATTTTCTATGCACAGTGGAGATCATCCAGGTTTGTTACTCATATCTATTCGCCTTGATGGAACAAACTATGATGATTGGAATGCTGCTGTGAAAATTGCGTTAGATGCTAAGAATAAGATCGGTTTTATAGATGGAACATTACCTTGTCCTATAGAATCGGATCTGATGTTTAGGATATGGTCTAGATGCAATAGTATGGTGAAATCTTGGTTGTTGAACTCGGTGTCACCACAGATTTATTGTAGTATCTTATGTCTCAAAGATGCTACTGATATTTGGTTTGATCTCTATAGCCGTTTTCATATGAGTAATCTACCGAGAACATTCAATCTTACTCAAAAAATTCAGGATTTGCGTCAAGGATCTTTGTCATTGTCAGATTATTTCACAAAATTGAAGACTCTATGGGATAATTTGGAGATTATTGAAGAATCTGATGATCCATGTACATGTGGCAAAGCTACACGTTTGCAATTAAAGGCAGAGAGAGCTCAGATTGTTAAGTTTTTAGCTGGACTTAATGAATCATATGCCATAATTCGAAGACAAATCATCATGAAGAAAGCTCTTCCATCTCTTGCTGAAGTTTATAATATCTTGGATCAGGATGATAGTCAAAGAGGTTTTTCTAATGTGATTACTCCTCCTGCAGCTTTCCAAATATTTCAAGTTGTTGATTGTGTTGATCCTGCCATATGCTATGTTCAGAATGGTCCTAATAAAGGCAGGCCAATCTGTTCATTCTGCAATAGGGTAGGACACATTGCTGAAAGGCGTTACAAGAAACATGGATTTCCACCTGGTTACACACCAAAAGGAAAGAATGGAGACCCCAAATCAATTGATAGAACTCAAATTCAGTCCTCTAATTTGGCTCAGAAACCAAAAGCAATTGCTGCTCAAGTTGTCTTATCTGACAATAGTCCAAATCTTGAAGGATTGATTGGGAACATGACAAGTGAGCAGATCCAGAATTTTATTCCTTATTCAGCTCTCAGTTACAGTCTTAGAAAATTTCTCCATCGAATGAAGCTAGTACCTCTCATCTGCCTAATACTTCTGGTATCTCATTTTCCTCATCCACTTATTCCTTTGTTGGTATACTCACAGTTTCTCAACAAACTTTGTGCAACAATTTATGGGTGATAGATTTGTTGAAATATGTGATCTCAAGAAGAAGAATTCAAACTCAAGAAAATGAGGGAAAAGGAAAGAACTAGTTGTGAAGGAACTAGAAGGAGAGCTAGTTTATAAGGAACTAGAAGAAAAGGAAGCTGTTGGATATCAACTAGACAAGCTAACTAAACCAAGTGAGGAAGCAAAGGAGGCATGGGCGCTGCAGGGAGAAGGTATGGGCACAGCATGGGAACAGCATGGGCGCAGCTGCACTGTTGGAGCAGCTCAACCACTCCATCATCACACCTCTTCTCTCCCTCTTCCTTAGATATTTTTTCCTTAGCTTATGCTTGTAAAGTCTATATATACTTGTGCATTGTATTGGTTGAAGAAAAAAAATAAGAAGAAAAATTCAGCAATCTCTCTCTCTCTTATTACGCCAATTCTCTTATCTTCATCCTTATCTCTTCCTAAACTTCTAAAATCAACAAGATTCTGGTGCAACGCATTATGTTGCATACGATAGAAATCTTTTCAGTCATATGTATACTAATGTTGTGAGTTCAGTGAATCTACCAACAGGTTCTTTTGTTAATATCAGTGGTGTGGGATCTATTCAAATAAACAGAGACATGATACTCAACAATGTTCTACTTATTCTGGAATTTCGCTTGAATCTTATCAGTATTAGCGCTTTGACAACAGATTTGAATACTAGAGTGATATTTGATCCATCTTCTTGTGAAATTCAGGTTTTTACCAAGGGGTTGACGATTGGTCGAGGTAAAAGAATGGGGAATCTCTATGTGTTGGATGCTTTATCATCATCACCAGTTTCAGTTAATGTTGTTGCTGATTTAAGTATGTAGCACAAGAGATTGGGGCACCCTTCATATTCACGATTGGAGATTATTGGTGTGGCTTTGGGAGTGAATAAACAGAAGAATAAAGGATCCACATTTTGTCAAACTTTTCATTCGGCAAAACAGAAGAAGTTGTCATATTCTTCTTCAAACAATATATGTAATTCAACTTTTGAACTGTTACATATTGACATATGGGGTCCATTTTCAGTAGAGACTAATGAAGGATTCAGATATTTCTTGACAATTGTTGATGATCACTCAAGGGCAACTTGGATTTATTTCCTCAAATCAAAGGCAGAAGTAACTCGAGTTTTCCCAGCTTTCATTCAACAAGTTGAGAATCAATATAATGTCAAAGTAAAGTCAGTGAGATCTGATAATGCTCCAGAGTTAAAATTTGCAGAATTTTATAGAGATAAAGGTATCATTTTTTATCATTGATGCCCGGAAACACCTGAACAAAACTCAGTAGTTGAGAGGAAACATCAACATGTACTCAATGTTTATCATTCTCTTATGTTTCAATCTCAAGTTCCTCTAACCTTTTGGGGTGATTGTGTTCTTACTGCAGTATTTCTCATCAATCGGATACCTACTACAATACTTGCAAATAAAACTCCTTTCGAAGTTCTCACGGGTAAGCTACCAAGTTATGATCAGATAAAAACCTTTGATTGTTTGTGTTATGCTTCTACTTCTCCAAAGCAAAGACACAAATTTAATCCTCGGTCTAGAGCTTGCTTGTTTCTTGGTTATCCAGCAGGATACAAAGGATATAAACTGATGGATAATGAGAGTAATATGGTTTTTATATCGAGAAATGTGGTCTTTCATGAAGACATCTTTCCATTGGCCAAATCTGTTCATTCAGAGGATGCTTTACATTTTATCACACCAATGGATTCTTTGCCTTCTGGTATCATTTCTTCTCATCTTCCATTATCTCAAATTTTTCCTGAAACACAAAATCCATTAAAGAGAGTAAGGATATCTCCTGCTTATTTACAAGATTATCACTGTAACTCTTTACAGAGAGATAACAATCATTTTATACCATCATCCATTTCTTATTCTCATCTTTCTTCTTCATATCTTTCATATATCAATAATATCACATAAAATTCAATCCCTCAATCATATTCTGAGGCAAAGAATACCAAAGAATGGTGTGATGCTATTGATAAGGAAATTGGAGCCATGGAATCCACTAATACTTGGGAATTTATCACTTTACCGCCTGGAAAAAGAGCTGTGGGTTGCAAAGGGATTTTTACGGTTAAGTTCTTGGTTGATGGTTCTTTAGAACGCTTTAAGGCTTGTTTGGTAGCAAAGGGGTTTACTCAAAAGGAGGGTTTGGATTATAATGAAACACTCTCTCCAGTAGCCAAGGTTGCTACAGTCAAATTGTTTTTGAAAGTTGCTGCATCAAAGAAATGGTTCTTAACACAGTTAGACATTTCCAATGCATTTCTTAATGGGGATTCGGAAGAAGAAATATATATATATATATATATGACTTTGCCAGAAGGGTATGCTGCAAGACAGGGGGACCATTTGCCTCCTAAAGCTGTTTGTCATTTGAAGAAGTCGATATATGGTTTAAAACAAGCCTCACGACAATGGTTTAAGAAGTTCAAAGAAGTATTGTTACAATTGGGATTTGCCAAAGCTCAGGGAGATCACACATTATTTGTTCGTAATGGTAATAATGTTCATATGGCTGTGTTGGTATATGTGGATGATATTGTGATTGCTATTACATGTGATCTGGTAGCTACTCAATTGACAGAAGATCTCAAGCTCAGATTTAAACTACGAGATCTAGGTCCTTTGAGATATTTTTTGGGTTTGGAAGTAGCAAGAAATTCTGATGGTATTTCTCTCTGTCAAAGAAAATATGCAATTTTCAGAAAGATCAAGTGGCAATGAAATATTTTCGAAAGAAAATATGCAATGTTCAGAAAGAACATGAAATATGTAGTTCGAACACTGATATGTTGAAATGCAGTCCTTCTCCTATTCCAATGACACCTATCTGAAGTTGTCAAAGACTGATCATGAGATCTTGGATAATCAAGAAATGTATAGGAGTTTAGTTGGTCGTCTGATGTATTTGACCATAACTCGGCCGGATATAAATTTTGCTGTGAATAGACTCAGCCAATTCTCTTCTGCACCTTGTACATCTCATCTGCATGCTTTGTACAAGGTTTTATGGTATATTAAAGGCACAGTTGGCCAGGATTTATACTATTCAGCTGATGCTAACTTGCACTTAACAGGTTTTGCGAATTCTGATTGGGCTGCTTGTCCAGATAGTAGAAGATCTACTACTGGTTTTACAATTTTCTTAGGTTCTTCTTTTATCACTTGGAGATCTAAGAAACAGCCTACTATTTCCCGATCATCTTGTGAAGCAGAGTATTAAGCCTTAGCTCTTGCTAGTTGTGAAATAATGTGGATACGTACTCTGTTGAATGATTTGAAAGTTCCATCTTCTGCTGTTCCTGTTCTATTTTCCGATAGCATGGCTGCTATATACATTGCTACGAATCCCATTTTCCATGAGAGTACAAAGCATGTAGAGGTGGATTGCCACACTGTTCGTGAGAAATTGGATAAAGGGCTTCTCAAAATTCTTCATGTTCGAACAGAGGATCAAGTGGCCGATATTCTTACTAAACCTTTGTTTCCCCAGCAATTTGAACATCTAAAATCCAAGATGAGTCTGCATAACATATATGTCTCATCTTGAGGGGGACTATTGGAGATTATTGGTTTGGATTGGTTTAGTGCTAATTATACATAATCGTAATTGGTTAAGTTAAATCAAATAGCTATATATATAAACTTGTACGATTCAATTGTTATATAAGAGAGAAAATTCATTTTATAACAAACTCTTCTCTCGATCTTGTTTGCTCTCTCATCACTAATAAAACATTTTGTCGTACGAGTTAATTTGATTGTTTCTAAGTCAACTTAGAGCATCTCTAATTCATTTTTTTTAAATGATATGATAGAATATGTTTTTCTCGAATCCCACTTTTCCTCTAAAATATAGGAATGTAAATATTACTCTATTTTAGAGTAGTATTAATCATTACTCTATTATAATATAAAACTTTTCATTTATAAAGTAGTTTTTTAAATTATGTAGTTAATTAAATGTAGGAAATTTATTTTTATTAGCTCATAAACAATTATAACTAATTTGACACTTAGAAATGCATTAATTGTTTATTTGTGGAAAAATACAAATGATTATGCTTAGAAATCTATTAATTTTTGTCGAGTTTGTATAGCTTGTGAATGTTGAATATTATTAACATGATTGTAGACAATAGATTAACTAAAATTATAAATAGAATGATGCAGCACATCAACGAAAATTCTATTTCATGTGGATATTGATTATTCTTGAATTCTTTAGTATTTATTTAATTAGTTAGATAATTTTTTTATTCATCCTTATCTTAGTTGTAGATAGAATTTCAAGTGTTTATTTATATCTCATCATTGTAAAGAAAGAATCAGTTTTGACATTGATTTAAAACAGATATTTTAAGCCTCTATTCTCTTGCTTTCGGCATTCTTTTTGAATCAACAAACTTCGAGTTTGATCTTTATTCGGCCATTCTATCGAATCAACCAACAACGAATGTAGTTACGGTTAGGCTGCGCCAGTTTTGGTATCAGAGCAAGGGAGGTTCCCAACAAATTTTTTTTTCTGATTTCCATGGCTCCTAAACGAAACAACCAACAACACACAGGTGGGCGTGACGAATATCAGTTCAATGAGTGGGCAGAACTTCGACAAACCTTCTTGGCGATGCAGGAAAACATCTGGATGATTGTTGCTAATTTGAAGCAGGAATTGGTTGAAACAGTTTTGGAAACTCATCGTCAGCATCATGTATCAAACGAGGAAGGTTCTGAAGGAAGTCGGCCAGAGCATCATGGGGTGGATCACGAGGAAAAGGATCGGCGTTGGGAGGCAGGTTTCAGACACGATATACCTGAGTTTCATGGCAGTGTTCAAGGTGAGGAGATGTTAGATTGGCTTGTCACAGTGGAGGAGGCCTTGGAATTTAAACAGGTACCAGAGAAGAGACAATTCGTGTTAGTGGCAACAAAGTTTCGAGGATGTGCCGCATCTTGGTGGATGCAATTAAAGGTGACACGAGATAGGATTGGGAGAGGCAATATTGTGACTTGAACCAAACTTCAAAAATATTTGAAGCAGTCATTTTTGCCACAAAATTATGACCGGACCATGTATACCAGATTACAAACCTGCGACAGGGTTCAAGGACTGTTAACGAATATGTAGATGAATGTTATCTGTTGATTACTTGTAACGAGATTTTTGACAGTGAAATTCAGCTGGTGTCATGGCTTATTGGAGGTTTATGACATGAGATTCAAATGGCCTTGGTTCAATTTGACTTGACTACAATACAGTAAGAACACCGTCGTTCTCTTGCCTTTGAACAGCAGTTTCGTTCAAGCTCAAATTGGGGAACAGCTGGACGAGGACTGTGTGGTGTGCCTACCCACAAGATGACTTGGTAGGTTAATAGCAGCAAAGAAGGTGAGGACACGATTCCTTTGCATATTCAGGCACCTAAACCAGTTGAATAACAGAATTTAAGACGTTATTCTTGTCCAAACGCATTGCGGTGAGTCTTCTGGTGAACCTGGCCATTTGCAGACAGCTTGCCTGCAGTGCCATCGGAGAGGTTTCTTAGACGAAGAGACAAAATGGGAAGATGAAGAAGTGGACCTAATATCATTAGAGGAGAATGATTTTCCAATTGATAGGAATAAAGGTGATCAAAATGAACTGTTACTGGTGGCAAAAGTTTTCTTAGCACTAACCGCAAGCGAGGACCCTTGGTTACGGACAATTATTTTCCAGTCGACGTGCAATATCAATAAGATATGTTGTTTTGTTATTGATTCGGGGATTTGTTGCAATATGGTATCGGAAAAAGCTTCTCGTAAGCTCAACCTATGCCGAGAAGAACATTCAACTCCTTACATTCTAACATGGCTGATAGAAGGAATGTACATTCGTCTTACTCACTGAGCCTTGGTGTCTTTCTCGATTAGCATGTATTACAAGAATAAAATTTTCTGTGATATCGTTTCCATGTTGAGTCATCTACTACTCGGTAGACCATGGCTGTATGATTGGGATGTATCACACAGTGGCAAGACTAATGTTCATAGTTTTGTGTTCAATAACCGGAAGATTGTTTTACTTCCAGGCCCAGAGGCATCCTTCTGAGCATTGTCAACAGTGGGAACTATGCAGTTAGAACCAGATACCATTGTTAACAAACCAAGTCACGTTTTATTGTGCTTACAACCAGTTTTTAACACAGAGTTTCAAGATACCGGTTTTGTAGTAGTCTATGACAACAGAAACATCACAGCCAGCAGTGGCCCCTGCCGCCAAATGGGTGATCGGCCTTTTATTAGAGTTTGAGGATTTTTTTCCCTGCTAAACTACCAACCGGATGGCTCCCACTGCGGGATATACAGCACCACATCAATTTAGTTCCAGGTGCAGTTCTCCTTAACCCACCACATTTTTGGATGAGTTTGCAGGAACACGAACAGTTAATGCGCCAAGTAGAAGAGCTTATCGCCAAAGGACACGTATGAGTCCATGTGCAGTAGCCACACTTTTGATTCCAAAGAAATATGGGTTTTGGCGAATGTGTGTTGATAGTCATGCTATCAATAAAATAATGGTACGTTATTGCTTTCCAATACCTCGGTTAGATTATTTATTGGATCAGATTGGATGAGCCACTATTTTTTGCAACAGAATCTCAAGAGTGGTTACCCTCAGATAAAATGCGGCCTGGAGATAAATGGAAAACCGCATTTAAAATACGTGAAAGTTTATTTGAGTGGCTGGTATGCCTTTTGGGTTATCTAATGCTCCGATTATGTTTATGCGGTTAATGAATCAAGCCTTGCGACTGTACATTTGGAAATTTACGGTTGTTTATATTGACGACGTAAATAGTTTTAGCTCCACAATAGCAGATCACCAAGATTATCTCCACCAGATCATCCTCGTGTTACGACTTGAGCAGTTGTTTGTGGGACGGCAGAAGTGTGAGCTGGGTGTGGATCATGTCCTCCTTCTTGGCTATATTATTTCTCAAGCTGGTTTCTCAATGGACATGTCCAAAGTCGAAGTTGTACGGTCTTGACCGGAACCTTGGATTGTAACAGAGGTGAGAAGCTTTCATGGTCTAGCTTCTTTTTATCGCAGGTTCATATCTCATTTTAGTTCTATTATGGCACCACTGATGGACTGTATGAAAACTAATCAATTCCTTTGGATGACAGAGACACGTACAGCGTTCTACATGATTAAACTAAAGTTAACAACGGCCCCCGTACTTATGTTATCGGATTTTTAGCTTCCTTTTGAACTTCATTGCGACGCATCCAAACTGGGCATCAGTGTAGTCTTTAACAACAAGTACGCTGAATGGCTTTCTTTAGTGAAAAACTGTCTGGAGCTCGGTCTTACAGTACCTATGACATCAATTTTTATGCAGTGGTACATGCAATTAAACATTGGTGGAATTATCTTGTGCATCATGACTTTGTATTATTAACAGATAATGATGCTTTAAAACATCTGGACAGTCAGGTCAAAGTGTCATCTCGCCATGCCTCATGGATTACATATCTCCAACAGTTCACATTTTTGATTAAGAACAAGGCAGGGAAACTGAGTAGGTCGCTGATGTGTTGAGCCAGCGCCATGCATTGTTAACAGTGATGCATGTCTCAGTTCTCGGGTTTGCATCCTTTTCAGATTTGTATGAATCAGAGCCATTTCTAGTCACATAGTAAAAGCCATTGCAGCAGGAATATGAGATGATTTTGTGCGCACGGATGGGTTTTTCTTCTGGGGGTACAATTATGCATCCCTGATTGCAGCTTACAGATGCGGATGATTGAAGGACTGCATAGTGAGGGACATGTGGGGCGTGACAGAACCCCCAGCTCGTCTCGGCTTCGTATTATTTTCCTTCTCTTCGACGGGAAATTGAGAGATATGTTGAGAGGTGTCACGCATGTCAGCTCGCGAGAGGGCACACATCTAATGCTGGCTTATACCTTCCATTCCCAGTTCCAACACAAACTTGGACCAACATAAGTATGGATTTCGTGTTGGGACTTCCCCATAATCAATGGGGTAATGACTTTATATTTGTGGTGGTTGACCGATTTTTTGAAAATGACTCAATTTGTACCTTGTAAGCACTTTAGTGGTTCCTATACCTGCCATGTTCCTTGGATTATTTACAAGTGGGATTCAAGCTGGATTCGGTAAAAGTGGCACAGGTATTTTTCACAATATTTATCGCCTACATGGACTGCCTACTTTGATTGTCTCTTATAGAGTCACACGCTTCGTGAGTCACTTTTGGCGATCTTTGTGGTGGATGTTGCAGACAAGTCTTGATATGAGTTTGGCTTATCACCCGCAGACAGATGGTCAAACGGAGGTTACTAATTACGCATTGGGAATATGTTACGTAGTTTGGTTGGCGATAATATTTGTACATGGGAAGCACATTTGAGTCAGACCGAGTTCGCATAAAATCATGCAACTAATCGGAGTTTGGGATTTAGTCCATTTAAGGTAGTTTATAGCTAGAAACCATGTGGTCCCTTCGACTTAACAATGGTGCCAGATTGTATTCGTATGCATGGAAGAGCGGTGAATTTTGTTGATGCATTCAAAGAAACGCATGTGACAGCAAGATACCATTTGTCATTCTCTGCATCTAAGTATAAAGCAACAGCATACACTAAGCGATGTGAGGTAATATTTCAACCAAGTGACTTAGTGTGGGTGGTTTTCACAAAGGATAGGATGCCTGCTCAATTGCACAACAAGCTGCGTTCTCGAAAGATAGGTCATGTCAAAGTCTTGAGCGTATAAATAATAACGTCTATCATCTCAAGTTATCTCCAAACATTCAAACTGCGGATGTTTTCAATATGAAACATCTTTTAAGGTATCCTGGGGAAAACAACGAACCAGATTCAAAGTCGAATCTTCTCTTACCCGGGAACATCTGATGCATCGCATCAACAAATATTCTATTTTACATGGATATCGATTATTCTAGAATTCTTTTATATTTATTTAATTGGTTAGATAAGTTTTTATTCATCCTTATCTTAGTCGTCGATATGATTTCAAGTGTGTATTTACATCTCATCATTGCAAAAAAGAATCAGTTTTTGACATTGTATTATAACATAGCTTTAAGCCTAGATTCTCTTGATTTTCGGCATTCTTTTTGAATCAACGACTTTGAGTTTGTTCTTTGTTCGGCCATTCTTTTGAATCAACGAACAACAAACGTAATTACGGTCAGTGTGTGCCAGAGAACCCTTAAGTCTTATTAATCTTATATGTCTATACGCTCCCTCAAGATGGAGGTTCTTTAGTAATCCAATCTTAGAAGACGATAGAAAATGACAAGCTTGGAAGAGAGGTCTGGTTAGGCCATCAGCAAGCTGATTATGAGTGGAAACATATGAGACGTGGAGAGCAACAACTTGTAGTTGTTGACGCATAAAATGATAATCCAGAGCTAAATGTTTTATGTGAGAGTGAAACACGGGATTCCGACATAGATAAGTTGCACCCACATTGTTGCAATATATTATTGGGATTGTGTGTAAAGGAATGTGAAGCTCTGTGATAAGTGAGCACAGCCATCGAACTTCAGAAGCAATGTTTGCTATAGAACGGTACTTTGATTTGGTAGAAGAATGATCCATACTTTCTTCTTTTTGGAAGACAATGAAACTGGATTACAATCCATTAGATAATGTAGGCATTTGTTGAGACATAGGAATCCGAAAAACCAGCCTAATCTGTGTGGAGAAGGCATATAGCTTAAGAGGTGAATTAGAGTGAAGAAAGATGCTATGTGTGGGAGTACCTCAAAGTTTTACCCCACGTATAGCCGATGATGTTTAAGTTGGTAATGAGGGAACTAAATCCCATGTGTGATTCCTTTTTTTTTGAAGATCAAATTCAGAGGACATGGCATTACGCCATTCTTTAAATGTGAGAGCTTGTATGAAGGTTGTAGGTTCATGTGAGGAGGAGCGGGTTAAGGAAACTGTAAGATTGTTTTTGTTTTTCTGTTTGGAGATATTATTCTTTGCTCAAGTTTTCATAGGATGGATCTTTGAAGGTAGTTGTTGAAATTTTTGTGGGGCTGGAAGTGGTTGTGGGTTTGGTTGAGAATTTGAGGTAACATTGGTGGCATTTTGAGGTTGCGGATAGTGTGGAGTGGTCATGGTGATGTTCTTTGTGTTTTGAGTTAATTATGGTTGTAGTTGATTGGCGGTTGGGTTTTGTTCTGGTTGGGGAGCAAGTGTTTGAGGCTGGTGTTGCTGGGCCATAGGTTCTGGCCCATTTTGTGGTGGAGCAGTGGGCTCAGAAGGAGACAAAGAGGAAGAAGTATGAGCTGAGGACAATACATGTGAACTCGGAGAGGATGCTGGCGGTTCGGTTTGGTGCGGTGACTGATGCTGAGGAGCCCAACACAGAGGCGTACTCACCGGGGACTAAGAGTTTAACAACATAGTGACCTTGCTAATGTGGCTGCAGTCTGAACAAATTTCGTGATTTGTAAGAGTTTCTTGCCGGAGAAGAAAGGAAAGGTTTGTTCATTGAACTAAACATGTCGTGGGACATATATTATACCGGTTGAAGTTTTCAAGCAGAGATATGCACTCTGTGTAAGAGATTATCGAATGAAAATACACCTTTTAGACTTTTTCTAGCTTGTGTTTCATGTAGAGCCGAAGCAATGGAAGCACAAGCTTCTGAACACCCTTAGTTTTGCATAGTTAGGTTGATCTCCAAAAAGCTTATGAAACAGTGAGTCCATACAAAATGTGGAGTAGGCTTCTTGTATATTAAGAACACGGCTGTGAAAAAGGTGTATGGCCAGTATTCTTTAGGAACCGAGGCTGTGGAGAGGAAAGTAAGTCCGGTTTCGAAACATGTATAATCTTTCCGATAGCCCATTGTGTTCATGATGAGGGTTTGGAGACCAACAACATCGGAGCTGAAGAAGAGGTGAGCATTCCGATCATGAGGCACACAATAAGGACCAGATCCAGAGCCAAGAGCTTAAGAGAGGAGTTCAACACATCACTGGAGAGTCCATATACATTCATTCAGCAAGAAGAACTCAAAGAGAAGCTCTTCACTAAGAATATAACTCCAGAGACTCCTTTTGCTCCCCTAGAGGATGCCAGCATCACCAAGGTCCAAGATATAGTGGAAACACAAGATGAACACTAGGCTGAAGATGGCATCAAGAACTCTTCATCAACAACAAAGATCAAGAATATCTGCTTGCAGCCCAAGAAACAAGATATCTTCTTCTTGCCGGTTTTACAAGGCTGCATGGGGACTTCCTTGTTTGTCATTTCAGCTAAGGTTGGATTGTAGGCTACACACGGATCATAGAGGCATTCGAAAGGCCCAGGAAGACGGAGGTAAGTGTTTGAATTTGAATTCATACAGGTTTCCTTTTATGTTTTGCAGGGTTTACCATTTTTAAGTTTTAAGACATTTTCTATTTTAGTTTTTGAATAAGTCCTTGTATTTCTTTTTGCTTTATTATTTTCGGCCAAGAAGCCACAGCTGCTAGAATATTTAATAAAGTCCTTTCTCAGCTTTGTAGTCACGTTTTTATATCAATAAAGAACCCTAATTTTTCTTCTTGGAGAAGAGATTAACCTACATCTTCTTTTCCCTTGTGCGTGAGGCCTTGTGGACTTGAGTGCCACCAGACTTATCACGGAGCAGTTCATAGATTCGTGTGACGTCTATCACCTCCCCCTGTTTGTGTTTCAAATCGCAGCCCCCTATGCTAACTAGAGAGAGCCGTACGGCCAGCTAGTTGCAACACCATCGATCCATCACAAAGAAATACTCACTGTTTGTTCCTACTATTTTTTCTTGTCTCGTTTGTGTTTTTTATCACTTTCCCCATAATCCTAGATTGCTTTCTATCCCACCTTACCCACAGATTCACCTAGAGAGTGTCGTACGGCCAGCTAGCTATATCCACCAATGCCTTCACCCCGGAGAGAACACCCTTCGATTTGTTCCCACATCCATGTGAGAACAACCCGCCACTGGTTCCTACATTATCTGGTATCAGAGCTTTAAAAGCTCCTGACTCTCAGGTCGTGTCCCTCTAATTCTTTTTACATTTTTCCAATATTTTCTGTCTTATTGCTTTATTTCATATTACAAAAACAAAATCTATATATTGTTTTAGGGTTTTGAATTCAGTTTGCTTTTGATACATCTTAGATTTCCTTAGCACTTGTTCTACTTCTTAGTGACTCACAGTTGCAAAAACTATGGGAGAACAAGTACCACCCGTTACCATGCATCAGTTACTTGAGGCCATAAGAACAGTTAGTGACCGGCTGACGCGCTTGGAAGCACAACCACCACCTTTGAGAGGTGAGCCAGAACGCCAAGGTCCTATGCCTAGGCAGCCACGTGAAGAGGACAATGATGATGACATGTTTGAGTGGGATGAAGATCCTCCACAAGCCCCTACATTTGATGGATGTGTCAACCTTGAGGCTTAACTTGATTGAGAGAAACGAATGGAGTACATCTTTGAGTACTACAACTATTCAGAAGCAAGAAAGGTGTCTCTAGCTGCCGCTCAACTCACACAAAAATGCCTTAGCATGTTGGGACAGAGATGTTAATGAGAGGAGAATATTTAGACATGGACATGTCAGTACTTGGGAAGATATGAGGTTCAGCATACGGAAGAGATATGTACCTTCCTACTATCACAGAGAGCTGCAAAAGAAGTTTAGGAAACTTTCTCAAGAAAACAAGTCAGTAGATGAGTTTTTTGAGGAGTTTGAGACTCTCAAGAACCGGTTAGAAACTGAAGATGCTGAAGAGATTTTGATGGCACAGTTTCTTGATGGGCTAAAAGATAGGATTGCTAGAAAGGTAAAGAGGCAAGCCTATCATGAATTTGAGGAGCTCTTACATCTAGCCATTCAGGCAGAACAACATATCAAGAGGAAAACCGCCTCTGCCCCTAGGAGCAAGCTGGCATGGACACCTCTGCCTCCAAGGATGCTAGACAAGGGCAAGTCAATAGCAGAAAATCCAAGAGTCAAGAAGCCTCCGCCTGAAGCTTCCAATTGAATAAGACCAGAGAAAAGTAAGTTTCCAGCTCAAAGATATCTTGACATTACATGTTTTATATGTCAGGGAAAGGGACACTACGCAAGAGAATGTCCAAATCAAAGGGTGATGATTCTCAAGCCAGATGGTGAGTATGAATCACAAGATGAGGCTGATGAATAGCATTTGGAGTGAAGATAAGACTATAGACTATCCAGATGAAGGAGAGTTGTTGGTCATAAGGAGGGTTCTTAGTGCACTCTACGACCCAGAGACCATACAAAGAGAAAACATATTCCACTCACGGTGCACCATCAACTCCAAGGTATGTAGTTTGATTATTGATGGAGGTTCATGCACTAACGTGGCTAGCAAGTTAGGTCACCAGAAGACAAAACACCCTCGGCCATACAAGCTTAAATGGCTTAATGATGACACTGAGCTCAAGATCTCCGAGCAAGTCACTATCCCCTTCAGCATAGGTAAGTATGCCGATCAGGTAGTGTGCGATATTGTGTCTATGCATGCTGGACAATTATTATTAGGGAGACCATGGCAATTTGACAAAGAGGCTGTGCACAATGGGCGTACCAACTACTATAGTTTCACACACAACAATAAGAAGCAAAATCTGGCGCCTCTACCTGCACAAGAAGTGTCTGAAATGCAAAAATCTATGGACAAGAACACTCAGGTAAGTAAGACTAACCTTTATGAAATTTCTGCTTATGTTTCTAAGTCACTTGAGGAGAAAGAAACAATGCTACTCATGATCTTCAAGGAAGATTTAGTTTCAGGTCAAGAGCAAACACAACCACCAGAAGCTGTTCTAGAGTTCTTAGAGAAGTTTACATATTTTTATCCAGAAAAGATTCCAACGGATCTTCCTCCAATTAGAGGATATGTTGTGAGTTCACAAGGGTTGAAGGTGTAGAAATTTAAGTTTAGAGATTAGTGATAATGAAGAATGGTAGAGAGTGTAAGAGAGATTGGCTTGAGAATGAGTTTGAGCATGGACAGTTTTATGAAAGGTTTTAATGTTCTTATTCTCATATCTCTAAAGTATACACATCACAAGCTTATATAGAGTTTACATGAGCATATAAAATATCTAAGGCTATACAAGTTGAGAACTAGGAAAGGAGAGAGGAAGGAGCGTCCAACTGCTCGAACCAGTACTAGCAAGTACAAGCGGCGCCCATGCTGTGCCCATACCCCACTTGCTTTCTCTCATTTACTTAGTTACCTTCTAGTTCATTTCTAACCGCTTCCCTTTCATCTCTATCCGCTTCTCTTGATCCTTCCCGCCTTCTTTCCACTTTGAATCCTTCTTCTTATTTAAGTGATCACATATTTCAACACTCCCCCTCAAGATAGGTTGGTGAAGATCCTTTAGACCTATCTTGCCATGGATGTGATCACCAATGATAGATGATGTAGCCTTGGTGAAGATATCCGCTAGTTGATCCCTACTTGTTACAAAGCTGGGTTTGATAATTCCTTCTTGAATCTTTCCCCTCACAAAGTGGCAATAAACCTCTATATGCTTGGTTTTACATGGAATACCGGATTGGATGCTATATGTATTGCTGCTTGATTATCACAATACACCTCAGCTTCATGTATCCTAAGATCTTCAAGGAATGCTTTCACCCATATTATTTCTTTTGTTACCTCCTTCATAGCCCTATACTCGACTTCAGCACTTGATAAGGCTATAACCTTTTGTTTTTTACTTCTCCAAGTAACTAGATTGCCTCCCACAAATGTGCAAAAACCAGATGTGGACTTTCTATCCTCCTTATCTCCTGCCCAATCCGCATCACAGTACCCTTGAATCTTTGTGTTTCCATTGGCCTTCATCATATGCCTTTTCCGGGATTGTTTTTCAAGTACCTTAGTAGCCTCTCAATCATATTCCAATGATGCATAGTCGGCCTTTGCATATGTTGGCTCACACGGTTTACTGTAAAGCAAATATCCGGTCTTGTGATAGTAAGATAGATGAGCTTGCCCACCATTCTTTGATATCTTTTAATATCCTCCAATAGCTCCTCCTCAGGATAATCTTGATAGCCTTCTTCTATTGGAGTTTTAGCTGGCTTTGATCCTAGCTTCCCAGTTTCTTCCAAGAGATCAAGTACATATTTCCTTTGAGAGATGAACATCCCATCTTCAAACAGTATCATCTCAATTCCTAGAAAGTACTTAAGCTCTCCCAAGTCCTTTATATCAAAATCAGCCTTTAAGATCTTCTTGGTTTGTTCTATTCCATTTTTGTCATTCCCTGTGATAATTAGATCATCAACATACATTAGTACTGCAACACTTCCTTCTTCACTTTGTCTTGTGAACAAAGTATGATCAGCTTCAGATCTTATGAACCCTCTCTCCAAAAGACAAGCACTTAGCCTTTGGTACCATGCTCTTGGAGATTGTTTAAGCCCATAGATTGCCTTCTTCAATCTGCAGATTTTGTTGCTTTCCTCATGATATCCTTGGGGTGGATCCATATACACTTCTTCTTCCAAATCTCTTTGCAAGAAAGCGTTCTTGACATCCATCTGCCATAGATCCCACTTCAAGTTTACTGCCACCGAGAAGAGGATTCTTATTGAATGGAGCTTGGCAACTGGAGAAAATGTCTCGGTATAATCTTCCCCATAGACTTGAGTGTATCCTTTTGCTACCAGCCTTGCCTTGTATCTTTCTATCTTCTCATCACTTGTGTATTTGATCATATACACCCATCTACACCCAACTGGTTTCTTGCCTTTTGGCAGTTCGGTTAAGTCCCAGGTGTGGTTCTTTTCCATAGACTTCATTTCTTCTTCCATGGCTTTTATCCATACTTCACTCTCACACGCTTCTTCATATGAGCTAGGGATGGATTCCTTACTGATTTTTCCCAGAAAAACTTCATGTTCCATAGGTAAGTTTGCCAAAGAGCAAAAATACTCAATAGGGTATAATGTTTGAGCCTTATTTCCTTTTTGTGATATGAGAACGCTGTCACCAATAGGATCGAGATCTAAGCTTGCCGTACGCTTAGGACATTCTCTTATCTCATTGGAAATATTACCCATACTAGAACCTTCTTTAAGTACGGCCGAGTTGTTGTAGTAGACACGCTGTCGCCTGTCTTGTACTTCTTCTTAGTGATACTGTTGGCTCAGGCTCCTCTTCTTCAACATCAAGTCCTTCTACACCCGGGTCATGTTCTACCTCATCATTTGCCTCATCCGCAGTTTCATGATCCAAGATGGGATCATTCTCCTCATGTACATCATCCCTTGTCATTGCATATTCAATGAACGACGTCCAATCCATAGATGATGAGACCATTTCTTCAGGAGTATCATGATTCTTAGCTTCATAAAAATTTTCTTTTTCATTGAACTTCACCTCTCTAGATACATATATTCTTCTTGTCTCCGGATTGTAGACCTTGTAGCCCTTTTGAGTTGGTGAATATCCAATGAAAACACACTTCATGCTTCTAGGTTCAAGGTTATTTCTTTTTCCTTCTGGTAGAAACATAAAGCACTTACATCCAAACGTCTTAAGGTGATGTAAGCTTGGCTTCTTCTTGTACAACACTTCAAACGGTGACCTATCTTCCAAGTTCTTGGTTGGAAGCCGGTTAATCAAATAGTTTAAAGTCATCATTGCATCTCCCCAACGAGATTTAGGTACTCCTTTGGCAATCATGATAGTCCATGCTACTGCCATTAGATGCTTATTCTTCCTTTCCGCTACCCCATTTTAATGTGGAGTGTATGCACAAGATGTTTGATGAATAATGCCAAAGTTGTTGAGTAGTTCTTTGAATCTCTTGCTCACATATTCTCCTCCATTATCACTTCTTAAGGCCTTGATTGTTGTTTTGAATTGTGTAGAAACATATTAATGAAGTTGGTGAATGCTTCATAAACTTGATCTTTGGAGTGTAAGAGTGTGATCCATGTGTATCTTGAGTTGTCATCAATGAAGGAAACAAAGTACTTATATTGATCTCTTGAATTACATGGGGCGGTCCATACATCCGAGTGTACAATGCCAAAAACTTCATCACAAGTTGTAGATGAAATAGGAAAAACTTGTCTACAATGTTTTCCTAGTACACATGCTTCACACAGTACTTCTTCTTGAATGAGATTGGGTAAGACCTTCTTGAGAACTGCTGAACTTGGATGTCCTAGCCTTTCATGCCATAATGGGCTATTTCCAATTTCTTTCCTACCAAAAACCTCTACCTCCGCCTTCATTCCAAGAGCCTTTGGATCCACTTGTTTATTTGCTTCCAAAAGGTAAACTCCATCCTCCACCTTCCCTTCTCCGAGCACATGACTTGTTTTAGGGTCCTGAAACTTAACAAAGTCAGACCCAAACAATGCTACACAATACAAATCCTTTGTAGCTTTATGAACTGATAGAAGGTTAGATGAGAAACTAGGCAAGTATAATGCTTTTGTTTCCTTCTTGAAAAGTTCTAACTCTCCTATCCCTTCAATCGGATCTGAGCTTCCATTGGCTACTTGCACATTTTCATGCTAAGGCTCAAGGTTTTTCAACATGTCTTGATCATTGATCATGTGATGAGAAGCCCCTGAATCCACAATAATTTTACCCTTCTTTATGGAGCTTTTAGAACTGAGGAAGCTCTTACCGGATTCTGTAAGCTTGGCTAGACTCTTGATGAGAGCCTCAAACTCGGACCTCTTGATCGTATCCTCAACCGGTTGTGCAACTCCCATGAAGGCCCTATGTCCACTTCCATTCTCCCTTAGCCTCTTAGGCCTCAAATGCGGATGGAGAGTCCAACATTTCTCCTTGGTATGCCCCTTCATCTTACAATGCTCACATTCCAACCCACTCTTGTCTCCAAATGTGAGATTCTTCTTTGCAAGATGTGCGGCTTCACTTGGCGCACGAAATAGGTCTATTGTTCCCTCCTCCCTTTGTATCATGCCACACACTTCTAATAGACTTGGCAGCTTCTCAAATCTAAGTATGTGTTTGATAAGATCCTTATAAGATGCATTGAGTGCCAAGAGAAGCCCAAACACTTGATCTTGGTCATGCCTTTCACCTAACTCCTCGGGGTCTATGGTTTGTGGCCTCAAGATCTCTAACTCAGCCCACAAGCTTCTATACTCCCCAAACATTTCCTTGAATGGCTTCTCCTCTTGTTGAAGTTCATTCAGCACCCTCTTCACCTCAAATATCCTTGATATGTTTGAGATATTTCCATATACTCCCTTGAGTATATTCCACAGTTCCTTGGCGGTATCCGCATATGAGTAGGCCGCCAATATATATGGTTCTAGTGAGCTTTGAAGAAGAGAAAGAGTGTATTGTTCTTCTTTCTCTTCCTTAGCTTTTTCCTTTCTTTACCACAGTTTCCGCTTCCTCCCTTGACTCCACATACTGCCAAAGTCCTCGGCCTCTAAGCGTGGTCTTAGTGAAGAAGATAGTTGTCTCCCTTGAGCATGACAGAGATTGCTACTCTATTTGTCTCCATTTTCTAATAATAATACACAATTCTAGTTCTTTCACAACTTGAAGATCCTATGATCCCAAGGATATTAATCTTAGAGTGAATAGAACTTAGGAAGGTGTATTGTTATAGATTAGAAGATTTGTAGATTGAAAAAAAAAGTTTATAAGAGAGTTAAGTGTTGGAATACTCAACCTGGCTCTGATACCATGTAGAAATTTAAGTTTAGAGATTAGTGGTAGAGAGTGTAAGAGAGATTGGCGTGAGAATGAGTTTGAGCATGGAGATTTTTATGAAAGGTTTTAATGTTCTTATTCTATATCTCTAAAGTATACACATCACAAGCTTATATAGAGTTTACATGAGCATATAAAATATCTAAGGCTATACAAGTTGAGAACTAGAGAAGGAGAGAGGAAGGAGCGGCCAACTGCTCCAACCAGTACTAGCAAGTACAAGCGGCGCCCATGCTGTGCCCATATCCCCACTTGCTTCCTCTCATTTACTTAGTTACCTTCTAGCTCACTTCTAACCGCTTCCCTTTCATCTCTAACCGCTTCTCTTGATCCTTCCCGCCTTCTTTCCACTTTGAATCCTTCTTCTTATTCAAGTGATCACATATTTCAACAGAAGGTTGATAAGGAGCAAATCAAGACGATACAGGAATGGCATACTCCAACCACCGAAGGGCATGTTAGGACTTGGCATGAACTGGCAAGCTTTTATAGGAAATTTGTGCATGATCTCAGTATCATAGTTGCGCAAGTCCCTTCAGTGATCAGAAAAAATGTTGCCTTTAATTGGGGAGCAGCACAAGAGGGTGCATTCAACAAGCTCAAGGACAACTTATCCCATGCACTGGTTCTGACCAACGGTCTAACAGAGGTAGTAAACTGTACACTATCGACCCTACTGAGAGCAACGGTCGGAAAGGCTTTAAGAAACTGGTTATCTTGTTTGCCTTATACTGCATAGTATTATAACCATGATCAACAGTTAGCTACTAAGCAATCCCTATTTTAAATTGTTTAAGGATGCAATCCTTTGACTCCATTGGACCTCTTAATTTTGCCCCAAGCTATATATTCTAGCACTGGAGGTAAATTTAAAGCGAATTTCATGAAGAGACTCCACCAATGGGTCAAAGAGAATTCAGAGAAGAAGATGGAGAAATACAGACAGCAAGCTGATAAAGGACCAAGAGAGATTGTCGTTGACCCTAGGGGATGGGCATGGTTACACATGAGACATGAGAGATTCCCCAACCAGAGGAAATCCAAGCTAACTCCCCGCGGAGACAGACCAGTTTGGGAGCTAGAATGGATCAACGACAATGCCTATAAGCTGGAGTTACCAGGTGAGTTAAACATCTCACCACCTTTAATGTTTCTGATATATCTCCCTTTCATGCAGGTGAACAAATTCTGAGGTCAGAATCTTCTCAAGAGGGAGGGAATGATGAGGGCTTGGAGACCAACAACATTGGAGCTGAAGAAGAGGTGAGCCTGCCGATCATGAGGCATGCATACACTCACTGAAGAGTCCACATGCACTCATTCAGCAAGAAAAACTCAAAGAGAACCTCTTCACTAAGGATATCACTCAAGAGACTCCTTTTGCTCCCCTAGAGGATGCTAGCATCACCAAGCTCCAAGGTATAGTGGAAGCACAAGATGAAGACTATGTTGAAGATATTTAACAACAAGGACTATTCATCAACAGCAAAGATCAAGAGAATATATGCTTGCAGCCCAAGAAACAAGATATCTTCTTCTTGCCAGTTTTACAAGGCTGCATGGGGACTTCCTTGTTTATCATTTCAGCTAAGGTGGGCTTGGAGGCTACACACGGATCATAGAGGTATTCAAAAGGCCCAGGAAGGCGCGTGTAAGTGTTTGAATTTGAATTCATACAAGTTTCCTTTTTCTGTTTTGCAGGGTTTACCATTTTTTAGTTTTAAGACATTTTCTATTTTAGTTTTGGAATAAGTCCTTGTATTTCTTTTTGCTTGATTATTTTTGGCCAAGAAGACACAGCTGCTTGACTATTTAATAAAGTCCTTCTCAGCTCTTAGTCACGTTTTTAGATCAATGAAGAACCCTAATTTTTCTTCTTGGAGAAGAGAGCAGCCGACATCTTCTTTTCCCTTGTGTGTGACGCCTTGTGGACTTGAGTGTCACCAGACTTATCACGGATCAGTTCATAGGTTCGTGTGGCGTCTATCACCTCCCCATGTTTGTGTTTCAAATCGCAGCCTCCTGTGCCAAATAGAGAGAGCCGTACGGCCAGCTAGTTGCAACACCATCAATCCATCACAAGGAACTACTTGCTGTTTGTTCCTATTATCTTTTCTTCACTCGTTTGTGTTTTTTTATCACTTTCCCCGTCATCCTATATCTCTTTCTATCCCACCTTACCCACTGATCCACCTATAGAGTGTCGTATGGCCAGCTAGCTAAATCCACCACCGCCTTCTCCCCGGAGTGAACAACCTTCGATTTGTTCCCATCCCCCGTGAGGACAACCCGCCGCTTTTTCCCACATCCCCGTGAGAACAACCTTCTATTTGTTCCCAAATCCCCCGTGATGTCCA
This sequence comes from Nasturtium officinale, assembly GCA_963854855.1. Lineage (NCBI taxonomy): Eukaryota > Viridiplantae > Streptophyta > Magnoliopsida > Brassicales > Brassicaceae > Nasturtium > Nasturtium officinale. Next base: position 10,473,707 of record OY978502.1, on the reverse strand, counting down.
AACATTGGTCAAAATATATTCAAGGGGCGAAAAGAGACAATAGAGGTTGTAAAAAGGGGATTCTTATTAAGTAAACAGTATAAGCAAAGACAAATGTTTAGAGACAAAACAGGTAATGAAAATTTTGAAACATCATTATTTAAAAATGGAAAGATAAGGGTGACTGATGTGTTGAGTTTTAACCCAAATAAAAGACTGCAAGTTCACAAACAATCACACTAGTATAGATGGGATCGAATCCATGGAGAGCAAGGTTACACTACGATTCTTTGAGAATGAAATTAAACTAAGACAGAAATAAGAGGTTTGTTTGTAACAGGAATAAAAATAACTAAATAAACAAAGTAACTTATGAATTAAAAAGCGCTAGGTCCAGGGACATTCGCATGAACTCAGAGATTACGAATCAGACAACTATTCAGGGATTAATAAGAATCATCTAAAACTCAAACATAAATATATAACCAATCCACTTTCGTGGCATCAATTACTTTATCTAGTAAGCTAAGTATCTAAACTTCCGTTTGAACTTAGAATTCTAAACAAGCATTAAGGAGCATGTTCAATATGTTCACGAATCGCATTAACATCAACTTTCGTTGGCTAAGGACAATGCGTCCATCTATGTTTTTTCCAGCAATGTATAACACTTTCGGTGAATAGATTAAACCTTGAATCAGAGATTAAGTGATCAATTTAATCTAAGCAATAATATCAACCATATTTAAAAAAGCCTAAGATAATTCCCTATCTATGCCTGATTCAATGATTCTGAAATTCCCTTGAAACCCTAAACCTAACTAGAAAACTAATCAGACATGGATGCAGAGAAACATGAAAGAGATAAAGAAAAAACATGATTAAACTGAAAATAAAGAGAACGGATTTAGAAATCTTCTCCAATTGTCAAGAGAATGGATTTCTTAGCCCCAGTTGCATACAAAACTCAAAAATAATATTTAGAACTAAAATTATGCAGAATCTATCTAAAAGTCGAGTCTAGGGTTTTTAAAACAGTAGGAGACGAATTGGGTTGGGCCCAAAGTGATTTGGATCGAAATTGGGCCATAAATCTGCATCAGATGAACATGTCTTCAATAAAACAATCATAACTTTCTAACCGTCCATCGGAATGACCTCAAACCAGTGGCATATGAATGCTAACTCCCGTGGCGATCTGTTTATGGAAAGATGTTCAACAGATGGAAAACTTCTAAGGATTCAGCATGATCCTTTATCTCTAGCTACTCCTTTGCTTATATCCCCACTCCTAACGCATAAACTTCAATTCAAACATGTAATCACCTGAAAAGACTCTAAAACAATAGAAATACTTTAAACATTATAATTAAGAATCATTAAATATAGCATATATCAATTCTCCCAAACTTGAATCTTTGCTTGTCCTCAAGTAAGAATAAACAAAGAAATCAAACTTAGAAGAAAGGTATGAAAATAAAGAAAATATCATCATCATAATACCACAATAACTTTAACCATTGTAAAGCCACTTAAATTCTTGCCTGAAAAGATCCAGACCACCATGTAGTTCACCGCTAGCAATCTCAGCTTCCCCGATTCAACCCACAATTTCACAATATAATCCAACAACCCTTCATCGCTAGGTCTCATCTCCGATCTCATAAGAACCTTCTAGACTCATTCCCGTACATTACAATAACAAACCAGCCATACTACATATTGGTACTCTTTCTGATACGCTCCAGGAATGTTGGCTTCAGAATCAGGTTGCGTTGGGGATGAAACCGAGAAGGAATCGCTCGTACGGGTACCGGTACGGTTCCTTGGCTGATGGAAGGGCCGCGGTACGGGGACTTCGGTGGTATGGATGGAGGTCCAGTATGGTAAGGTGATGGTGTTAGAGCGAGGTTGGAACGGTGGGATGGTTTGAGGAAGATGGAAGAAGATGAAGATAAGCGTTTGACTGTGGGAAGAATAGAGCGAAGTGAGGAATGGAATGATGAAACGGTAACAATGGATCGAGAGCCGGCCACACGGTGTTTGGACAATGCCGTGATACGACTGACCGAAGTCCGAGCCGAGCTTCGACGACAACGATGTTTAAACTACTTGAGATTCGAGAGCAAGCTTTAAGCTAAATGCATTCATTCAAATCTGAGTTCAAAGGGAGAGGTTACACGCCTTTATATAGGCGGGGAATTAGGGCAACAAGCCCTTACAAAGGACCAGCGTGTCCTTGGGTGTTTTACATACCCGTAAATCAGTAACTTAAGTTCTTAGTAAGACGGTAAAAACAGGGAAAACGGAAAGGGATAGGGATTAGGGCCGGGCGATAACCACGCGAACCATGGACGGGTAAGGTGATGATCGGCTCGGTCCCAATGCGTCCGGGTCGTGAACCTCGTTAAAAACCTTGATGGGAAAACCACTTAAGGATAAAACCCGATCAAGGGAAAAAGAGTGTTCCTTTCCCAAACGACTTTAGTGGGGCGTTTTCACCGTGTCAAGGTGAAAATGCTAAGGACTTGGTCCTTGACGTTTGCCGATGTTGCCAGCTTGCGTTGTTGCCATTCGCCTTTCTTCAAGCCTTGGGCAATCACCATGTTCATTCTTGTTTGGTATGGTCTCGAGTATGCGCGGTCAATGGCCGAAACCGGCATATCCGGCAACGTTCCTTGGCTCCCATCCGTATCTGTCTCGGTATCGTCTGGCTGGCTATTCTCCGGATTGGATGTAGCTTGGGACTCATCATGCCCTCCCTCTTGAAAATGTTTTGTCCTCAAAACTTGATCATCTGCATCAAAACGGGATAAATAAGCGATATTGAAAGTGGTGGACATGTTGCTTTTACCTGGAATATCGATCCGGTACGCATTGTTGTTAATGCGCTCTAGAACTTAGAAAGGGTCATCTCCTCGTGGTTGTAGCTTTGTCTGCTTGGTCTTGTTGAACCGTTCAGTTCGGGTATGTAGCCAGACCCATTCGCCTGGTTGTAGTATCATTGGCTGCCTTCCTCGGTCAGCTTTCTGCTTGTATTGCTCCGTCTTCTTGACGATTCGGTTGCGGACTCTTTCATGAAGCTTACGGACATATTCACTTTTGGTTACCCCATTTTGGTCTTCCATCCTTTCAGGGGGAAATGGAATCATGTCGAGCGGTGTACGCGGATTGAACCCTAGCATATCTCAAACGGGGAGAGGCCGGTAGTTGAGTGAGTCGCCCGGTTATAGGCAAATTCCACATAGAGTAGGCTTTGGAGCCAGTTGGCTTTGTTGGAGTCGACGGCCGTCCTGAGCAAAGCTCCCAAGGTTCGGTTAACGACTTCAGTCTGCCCATCAGTTTGAGGGTGCGCGGCAGTGGAGAAAAGGAGTTTGGTTCCCATGCGTCTCCACAAGGTTCTCCAAAAGTGGCTGAGGAATTTTGGGTCTCGGTCAGAGACAATGGTTTGGGGTAGGCCGTGGAGTTTTACAACGTCCCGGAAGAAAAGGTCGGCAATGGCCGTAGCGTCCCACGCCTTGGAACAGGGCATGAAATGGGCCAGTTTGGAAAAACGGTCGACCACTACCATTACTGAGTCCTTCCTTTCGATTGGAGGCAATCCTAGAAGGAAGTCCATGGATAGGTCGACCCATGGGGAGGTTGGGATGGGCAGGGGCATGTATAGTCCGTACGGATGGGATTTGGTCTTGGCGCGCCTGCAGGTTAAACACCTTGCACAGAAGATTTCGACCATACTTCTCATCCTAGGCCAGTAGAAGTGACTCCGCAGCATATCCAAGGTCTTATGCGTCCCAAAGTGCCCCATCAAACCGCCACTGTGGGCTTCTTGAACGAGCAGCTCTCGAATAGATCCCTCTGGTATGCACAACCGTTTGCCCTTAAAAAGGAAACCGTCGTGGACATGAAAGTCCTTGAAGGAGTCCTTCCCATGTTTGGCATAGGGAATTTTTAGGCCGGGATCGTCTTGATACCGGTCCTTAAGAGGGCCGAAACCAAGAACCTTGGCCTCAACAGTAGTGATAAGGGCGTGACGACGGGAAAGGGCATCAGCCACTACATTTTCTTTTCCCTTCTTATACTTGATGACATAGGGAAACATCTCGATGAACTCGAGCCACTTGGCGTGCCGTTTCTTCAGGTTGGTTTGCCCCCGGAGATGCTTCAAGGTCTCATGATCCGAGTGGATCACGCACTCCTTGGAGAGGAGGTAGTGTTGCCAGGTTTCAAGGGCTCGGACCAATGCATAGAGCTCCTTGTCGTAGGTGGGGTAGTTGAGCGTGGCTCCACTGAGCTTCTCACTGAAGTAGGCAACGGGACGCCCTCCTTGTGTTAGCACAGCTCCAATGCCTATACCGGACGCGTCGCACTCGATTTCGAAGGTCTTGTTGAAGTCGGGCAAGGCTAGCAGTGGTGCTTGAGTGAGCTGACCCTTGAGCTCTTGGAAGGCCTTCTCTTGGGATTCTCCCCATATAAACCCGGAAGACTTCTTTACCAAAGCCGTTAAGGGAGCAGCAATGGAACTAAAGTCCCGAACGAAACGCCGATAGAAACTAGCCAGACCATGGAAACTTCGGACTTGGCTGACATTAGTAGGGGTTGGCCATTCTTGGATGGCCCTGATCTTTTCTTGGTCAACCTTCAGGCCCTGACCACTGAGGACGAAACCCAAGAAGATAAGTTCTCGAGCTCCAAAGGTGCATTTGGACATGTTGGCGTAGAGATCTTCTTGTTGCAGGGTTTGTAGAATCGTATCCAGGTGGGAAACATGTGCGGTAAGGTCCTTGCTGTAGACGAGAATGTCGTCAAAGTAGACAACCACGAACTTGTTGAGTAACGCTCGGAGGGTGGGGTTCATTAGTCGCATAAAGGTGGAAGGGGCGTTGGACAGGCCAAACGGCATGACTAGCCACTCATACAGACCTTGCTTGGTCTTGAAGGCGGTCTTCCATTCGTCCCCTTCTCTCATTCGGACTTGATGGTAACCGCTTTTGAGATCGATCTTGGAGAAAATGGACGCGCCACTAAGTTCGTCCAACATGTCATCCAAGCGGGAGATCGGGTGCCGGTACTTGACCGTAATATTGTTGATGGGCCGGCAGTCCACGCATATTCTCCAGCTGCCGTCCTTTTTGGGAACCAAAAGGACTGATACGGCGCACGGACTGAGGCTTTCGCGGACGTATCCTTTGGACAAGAGGTCGGCAACCTGTCGCTCTAGTTCTTTGGACTCCTCCGGGTTGACGCGGTAAGCAGGTCGGTTGGGCAGGGTGGCTCCGGGGATGAAGTCGATTCGGTGTTCAATACCCCGGAGGGGTGGGAGTCCGTGGGGAATCTCTTCAGGGAAGACGGACGAATACTTCTGGAGGATCCTTTGGAGCTCATCCGGGATTGGATCTTCCCTGGTACCTGCACTCATCACATCTTTGTAAACCATTAGTACAACTCGGCAATCATTGCCGATGGTTTTACAAGTGTCCCTAATGGATATAAGGAAGTTGGGACGGGAAGATGTGGTTTTAGCTAAGCGAGACTGGTTCCCCAATTTGAGCTTGAACGAAACTGCTGTTCAAAGGCAAGAGAACGACGGTGTTCTTACTGTATTGTAGTCAAGTCAAATTGAACCAAGGCCATTTGAATCTCATGTCATAAACCTCCAATAAGCCATGACACCAGCTGAATTTCACTGTCAAAAATCTCGTTACAAGTAATCAACAGATAACATTCATCTACATATTCGTTAACAGTCCTTGAACCCTGTCGCAGGTTTGTAATCTGGTATACATGGTCCGGTCATAATTTTGTGGCAAAAATGACTGCTTCAAATATTTTTGAAGTTTGGTTCAAGTCACAATATTGCCTCTCCCAATCCTATCTCGTGTCACCTTTAATTGCATCCACCAAGATGCGGCACATCCTCGAAACTTTGTTGCCACTAACACGAATTGTCTCTTCTCGGTACCTGTTTAAATTCCAAGGCCTCCTCCACTGTGACAAGCCAATCTAACATCTCCTCACCTTGAACACTGCCATGAAACTCAGGTATATCGTGTCTGAAACCTGCCTCCCAACGCCGATCCTTTTCCTCGTGATCCACCCCATGATGCTCTGGCCGACGAGCTCATGTACTTGAACGGGTGTTAGAGGTGCTAGGGTAACACGCTTAGATTCGTGCATAAACGAGTGAGAGTTGGAACGGCCGTTGTGGGTGGCGTCCTTGTCAAACTGCCATGGGCGTCCTAGGAGGACGTGGCTAGCTTGCATTGGAACAACATCACATTGGACCGTGTCCCGGTACTGCCCTATACTAAAGGCTAGATCTACCTGTTCGGTAACGGGTATAACAGTTTTATCATTCAACCATCGCAGTTTATAGGGATGAGGGTGTTTAGAGGTAGGGTGAGAAAGCTTTGTCACGAGGTGGGAGCTGGCCACATTAGCACAGGACCCACCATCAATGATCAAGCCGCAAACCTTGCCGTTGACGGTGCAGCGTGTGTGGAAGATGTTGTCCCGCTGTCCGGTCGGCTCGGGAAAGGTCAAGGTGCTCAGGCTCCTTTGGACGACCAGGAGGTCTCCTACATCCGGATATTCAACCGTGTCTTCTGGTTGAACGGGCTCGGGGTCATTTTCCTCGTCCGGCTCCTCATCCTGGGATTCATAGTTGCCCTCGGGGGTAAGGATCATGGCTCGGTTGTTGGGGCAGTCCCTGGAATAGTGCCATCTGCCTTGGCACTTGTAGCATATCACGTCCCGGCTCCTTCCAATATTGGGTTCGGGTTTTTGGACAGAACGGCCGGGCACAGGGGCTTCGGGTTGCCTAGGCTTGAAACGGGAATCAATGGCAATGGACTTGGATCCGATCGGTGGTTTGGGGCTGGTGGACGCGGCTGTAGGGTTGGGAGACCAGACTTGGTTCGGGGATATCTTTCCTCGGGCGGCCGAGGCAGATTTCCTCCGGATTTGAGCTTCTAAGTGTATGGCCAGGTGCAAGAGCTCATCGAAACCTTGGTAAGACTGCCTCTCGACCTTGCGGGCAATCCGATCTTGCATGCCATCCACGAACTGGGCCATTAAGGTCTCTTCACAGTCATTGAGTTGGAGACGGTTTCGCAGATGCTCAAATTCAGCGTAGTACTCTTCAATGGTCCGGGTGCCTTGGTGGAGTTTCCGGAACCGCTTTTGCAAGTCGCGGTGATAGAGGGGCGGGACGTAGCGCTTCCTCATGACATACTTCATAACATCCCAGGTAGGGATCATGCCTTCACGGCGTCGCCTGCGTTCTGCCAAGTCGCAGTCCCACCATGTGAGGGCATGGTCGGTCAGTTGGGCCGCTGCATAGGCAACCTTCTTGGGTTCGGCATAATCGTAGCAATCAAACAGGTGGTCCATTCGTCTTTCCCAGTCGAGGTAGGCTTCCGGGTCAACCTTTCCCGCGAAAGTTGGTGGAACCAGTTTGTGGATCGGGACCTCGGGTCGAGGTGCACGGTCATCCCGATCGTTTGGTCGCTCTCTTTGCCGGGGTCGTCCTGGCCGGGGTTGGTACGGTTCGTACCCATCGTCGGATTGGTAAGCCGGGACGGGTTCTTCATTGGGTCGGTCGGCGAAATCGGCCGGCGGGTTTGGGAGGGGTGGTCGAGCTTCAGGTGGAAGATCGTATCGGGCCATTCGCTCGGTAAGGCGCTCTATTATGGCCTGGATAGTGGCCAGTATGGTACCGACCTCAATAGGATGGGGCAATTCTCCTACGGGTTCGGCCATGGGTGGTATGTGTTAAAATATGTGATCTCTATGATAGAAGAATTCAAATCTAAGAGAAGGAGGGAAAGGAAACCTAGTTCACAAGGAACTAGAAGAAGTCTTGGTTAGGATGTAACTAGAAGAAAGGAAGCTGTTACATACTAACTAGAAGACTAACTAAGTGGAAAAGAGGAAGCAAAGGAGAGCATGGGGCGCCAGAACTAGGGCATGGGCACAAGCATGGAGGCGTCAGCAGCAGGGTATGGGCGCAGCTTGAACAGGAGTCAAACAGTGAGCTGCTCCCTTCCCTCCTCTCTTCTTCACGCAAACTCCTCTCTTCTCTCCTTCCTTCTTCACGCCTCTTCTCTTCTTCTCTATGTAAAAACTCTATAAATATACATGTAATGTGATGTAAAGAGAGTTGTGAATAAGAGAATAAGAAGATTAAAAGAGTAAAAGGAAGCTTTGCTTATCTCCCTAAAGGCGCCGGTGGAGCTTTAGCTCTCCGGCGCCATGCTTCTTCTTAGTTCATCTTATTTCATCAACCATTATCATTCTCATTTTTATCATCATTCTTATTATCATTCTCAAACAATAATCTCTCATTACATCAATACTCACGCCACCATCATCATCCTAAACATTCTCTAAGTATCCAAACATCAAACTCCTTATGATTCTCACGCCACAACTATCACTCTCTCAACAAGCTCTAAGCCTTCATACTCTTAATTTCAATATGGTATCAGAGCAAGTTGAGTGATCTAGCGCCTAATCTCTTGTTATTCTTCTAGCTCTCTACAAAGTCTTCTAATCTATAACCATACACTTTCTTAGTTCCATTCACTCTGAGATTAATATCCTTGAGATCATAAGATCTTCAAGTTGTGAAAGGACTAAGGGTGTGTATTGTTACTAGAAAATGATGACAAATTGAGGGAGATTTCGTTGGGCTCTCCTTGGCTCCTTGCCTTGAGGAACTCGTTTTTCTTTTGTTAAACACATGAGAGAGAGATTTTCTGGGGTAATTTGTTCCTCCCATGCGTTTTTAATAGGGTGTGTGTGAGAGATTAAATATCTTTCTTTGTGTTTCTTGTGTGTGGAGTCTAGATCCATATACAAAACTTTGAAAAGGGGTTGTATCAACATCAATCCCTCGGTGATCCTCTTTGGAAACAAGATCCAGAGGATTTTTAGAATCATTCATCCGAAAAGAAGCTTGTCATGGCGTGATGGTCTTTGGCGCGTGGGAAATAAGGCATCTAGGAGATGAAGAGTGTTTTTGGCATGATGGTTTAGAAGAGGAGAAGGCTGGGTGGTGACCTTAAGTGGTGATCCAAGCAAGCTCTAAGTGAAAACAAATCATTGAACAGGAAGTAAAGTGGCTGGTGATCAAATGAAGACATTCAGCAAGAAAGAAGAGGTGCTTGCCTCAGAATGAATGGAAGCATTAAACCGGCTGCACAAACAGCCAAAGAAAAATCTAGTTCACATGAGACTTCAAGAAAAATATGAGACAGCTCATAGTAAAACTTGGAGTTGAAAAGGAGAAGCTTACCTAAGAGATAGGAAGCTGAAGAAGGTTGCATCCCGGAAGAGAAGTGACAAGAGGAGTTCACGTCTTCAACCCGGAAGAGACTTGCGGAAGGGACGTGACAAGAGGAGTTCACGTAGAAGACTTGCAGTAGATGGAGATGAAGCACAGGGCTTATGCTATAATTCTTTGGTGAGTCTTCCAATAAGCGGAAGATTTATATGGTCCAAGAAGTAGTTGCTCCAAGGTATTGTTTAAATGGTGCTTATGAAGGGTCATATTCTTCCACATGGTCTTCATCCTCTCTTGAGGCCGAATCACTTGATCCAGGAGGTCTTGAGAGAGTGGTGATCATACTTAACATGTGGCGATCCAAGCGGAGCAATCTACAAGAAGAAGTGTGTATAGGCTCAAGCAAGCTATTCATGGTGGTGTTATGTGGAGGTAGATGATGTCCTTTGCGGCCTAATCCTAAATGGCTAGCAGACGAAAGCTTGTCCTAATTGGCAAGTGGGATAGATAGTCCAAGAGGAGGCGGCATCATTGGCATAATCAAGCTTAGTGCTCTTTCCTTTGCAATAGTGGTCCCTTGGCAACGGGCTAGTCTTGAAGGGAAGTGTTGAAGAAGCGGTGAGCTCCAAATTATGCAACGGTCTTCCTTGTCAAGTTTGGTTCTTCCCATACTCGAACCAAGCTTGAGGGGGAGTGTTGAAGAAGACCGTTGAAGTACCAAGTTAGGTGATGGTCCAAGAAGAAGAGGACTATCACATTGTACTATGGATAGGTGCGGCATTCCGAGAGGAAGCCGGGAGAATCTTATGATAAGTGGCTTAGAGCGGATGGCTCTTTGAAGAATCAAGATCAAATCTATGAAGGGTTAAAGCCAAGATTGATCTTGATAGATGGAGAGTGAAGTTCAGACCAAGAGGCGTTCACCTAGGAAGCTGTGGAACGGTAAACAAGGCAACAAGGGAATCCAAGCACCATATGAGGAGATGATGGCGAGAGGAAGCCGGGAGACACATATGAGTAGCTATGGATGATGTTGTAAGGAAACCGAAGGAGAAACCACCTTGCAGACCTTATTAGGTGTGGTGATCCGAGAAGCAGCGGGAAGTGGCGTCCAACGGATAGAGTATACTCCCAAGAGTCATCAAGAGGAAGCCAATGACAATGTGAGTATTCTGTGAGCTAGAAGATGTCATCCGAGGAGCTTGAAGTCAAGATTAAGTTTGAGACAAGAAGCCCGAGGAGACATGATCCGAGTGAAGCTTAGAGAAGACAAAGCCTAATCCGCAAGAAAGAGTAAAGGCCATAGGAGAGGAAGCCGTGGTCTCATTGAGGTTAGGAGTCATCAAAACCGTCTTTGGAGCAAGCAAGGATCAGCTAGCGGATATCCTTATCATGGCATCATCTTCTATCAATGAGGATCACGTACATGGCAAGATTGGCCTTAAGGACACCTACCGACCAATCTTGAGGGGAAGTGTTAAAATATGTGATCTCTATGATAGAAGAATTCAAATCTAAGAGAAGGAGGGAAAGGAAACCTAGTTCACAAGGAACTAGAAGAAGTCTTGGTTAGGATGTAACTAGAAGAAAGGAAGCTGTTACATACTAACTAGAAGACTAATTAAGTGGAAAAGAGGAAGCAAAGGAGAGCATGGGGCGCCAGAACCAGGGCATGGGCACAAGCATGGAGGCGTCAGCAGCAGGGTATGGGCGCAGCTTGAACAGGAGTCAAACAGTGAGCTGCTCCCTTCCCTCCTCTCTTCTTCACGCAAACTCCTCTCTTCTCTCCTTCCTTCTTCACGCCTCTTCTCTTCTTCTCTATATAAAAACTCTATAAATATACATGTAATGTGATGTAAAGAGAGTTGTGAATAAGAGAATAAGAAGATTAAAAGAGTAAAAGGAAGCTTTGCTTATCTCCCTAAAGGCGCCGGTGGAGCTTTAGCTCTCCGGCGCCATGCTTCTTCTTAGTTCATCTTATTTCATCAACTATTATCATTCTCATTCTTATCATCATTCTTATTATCATTCTCAAACAATAATCTCTCATTACATCAATACTCACGCCACCATCATCATCCTAAACATTCTCTAAGTATCCAAACATCAAACTCCTTATGATTCTCACGCCACAACTATCACTCTCTCAACAAGCTCTAAGCCTTCATACTCTTAATTTCAACAGTATGGTCGGTACGGATGGTTCGTACGGACGGCGCGGTACGGACGGCGGGGTTAGTTCGTCGGGGTCGGAGTCGGTAAGGTCAAGCCGGCGGGGTTGGCCTGTACGGATGGTGGTAGGGTACGGACGACGGCGTATGGACGGTGGGAGACCTTCGGAGGTACTAGGTCCTGAAAGGTTAGTCCGCCGGGATCGTCCTGGTCGTGGTTGGTACTGATGGGGATGGGTCAATCGTAGGATCGATCGGACACGGGGGTGTACGGCTGTTGGAGCTGCCGTATTCTGCCAGTACGGGCAATGGGTCGTGGGTTTGTGGGATGGACCCTACGCGCATAAAATGACAAGAGATGAAAGTTTGCGGTACGATGTAAGGATAAAGGACTGTTTTGCTAGAGGACAATCGACCGTACAACAGCCGAACGTTTAAAGCAAAAAGGACAAAGGACAGTTAATAACAATAATGGAAAGGACAGCTAGCACGCGGATCTCTCACGTCCTGCCAATGAGATGGATCCCAATGATAAGGCAAGGACAGGATATTCCTCACGTGGCCGGGTCAGAGAATAGGCGAGTAAGGTGTGTTGACCAGAAATGGTCCCCACGTACTCGTCTTCAACCTCTCGTCTCACTAGGGCAACAATGGCGTTTCGGTGGTTTTAAGACTTAGTCTTTCACACGTCGTCAACCAAAGGCTAGCTACAAGCACAAGGCTTTGAGACAATAATGACCGAGGCAAGGATTAGAATGTTAAAGATGAAGAACTTTGTCGATTTTAAGAGTTTAGATGATTATATAGTGTTTAGAATGATGAGAGGATTTAGAGAGAATGAATGTAATAAGATTTTTTTTCCTTGTATTCATATTTTCTATAAGAGCTTTACATGTGTTTATATAGAAGTTACAAAGAGGAAGAGAGGTGAGTCCTTCTCCATTAGGCGCCCATGCCTTCTCCATTAGGCGCCCATGCCTTCTCCCTGCAGCGCCCATGCTTTCTCCCTGCAGCGCCCATGCTTTCTCCCTGCAGCGCCCATGCTTTCTCCCTGTAGCGCCCATGCCTCCTTTGCTTCCTCACTTGGTTTAGTTAGTTTGTCTAGTTGATATCCAACAGCTTCCTTTTCTTCTAGTTCCTTATCAACTAGCTCTCCTTCTAGTTCCTTTACAACTAGTTCTCTCCTTTTCCCTCCTTCTCTTGAGTTTGAATTCTTCTTCTTGAGATCACATATTCCAACACTCCCCCTCAAGATTGGTCGATGGAGATCCTTAAGGCCGATCTTGCCATGAATGTGATCACAAGTAATGGCTGAGGTTGCTTTAGTGAAGATATCCGCTAGTTGATCCATGCTGGCTACAAAGGCGGTTTTGATGATTCCTTCTTGAATCTTCCCTCTCACGAAGTGGCAATCAACTCCTATGTGCTTGGTTCTTTCATGGAAGACTGGATTGGATGCTATATGTATTGCAGCTTGATTATCACAATACAATAGCATTGCTTCAGCTTCATTTATTCCAAGATCATCTAGGAGTGCCTTTATCCAAATTAACTCTTTTGTCACCTCCTTCATAGCTCTATACTCAGCTTCAGCACTAGATAAGGCTATGACCTTCTGCTTCTTACTCCTCCAAGTCACTAGATTGCCTCCCACAAAGGTGCAAAAACCAGATGTGGATTTTCTATCCATCTTATCACCAGCCCAATCCGCATCACAATATCCTTGAACCTTTGTGTTTCCATTAACCTTCATCCATATGCCTTTCCCGGGATTGTTTTTCAGATACCTTAGCAGCCTCTCAATCATGTTCCAATGCTGCATGGTTGGTCTTTGCATATGTTGGCTCACACGGTTTACTGCAAAGCAAATATCCGGCCTTGTGATAGTAAGGTAAATGAGTTTGCCCACCATCCTTTGATACCTCTTAATATCTTTCAATGGCTCCCCCTCAGGATTATCTTGGTAGCCTTCTTCTATTGGGGTTTTAGCCGGCTTGGATCCCAGCTTCCCTGTTTCTTCCAAGAGGTCTAGGACATATTTTCTTTGAGAAATGAACATTCCATCTCCAAATCATGTCATCTCAATCCCTAGGAAATACTTAAGTTCCCCTAGGTCCTTTATATCAAAGTCGGCCTTCAAGATCTTCTTGATTTGATTTATTCCATCTTTGTCACTTCCTGTGATGATTAGATCATCAACATATATCAATACGGCAACAATTCCTTCTTCACTTTGTTTTGTGAACAAGGTATGATCCGCTTCAGATCTTATGTACTTCTTCTCCAAAAGACAAGCGCTTAGCCTTTGGTACCATGCTCTTGGGGATTGCTTCAGCCCATAGATTGCTTTCTTCAATCTGCAAACTTTGTTGCCTTCCTTATGATATCCTTGGGGTGGATCCATATACACCTCTTCTTCCAAGTCTCCTTGCAAGAATGCGTTCTTAACATCCATCTGCCATAGATCCCATTTTAAGTTCACTGCCACTGAGATTAGTATTCTTATGGAATGAAGCTTAGCAACCGGAGCAAATGTCTCGGTATAGTCCTCCCCATAAACTTGAGTATACCCTTTTGCTACCAACCTTGCCTTGTACCTTTCTATCTTCCCATCACTTGTGTATTTGATTGTATACACCCATCTACTCCCAACCAACTTCTTATCCTTTGGTAAGTCGGTTAAGTACCAAGTATTATTCCTTTCCATGGACTTCATTTCCTCTTTCATGGCTTTCACCCATACTCCACTCTCACATGCTTCTTCATATGAGCTAGGAATGTATTCCTTGCTGATTTTTGTGAGAAAAACTTCATGCTCCATAGGTAATGTCGCCAAGGAACAGAAATGCTCAATGGGATATGTGATAATACTAGTTTGAGTGTGATCTCCTCCTTGTGATATGAGAGTGCTGTCGCCAATAGGATCGAGATCTAAGCTCGCCGTACGCTCAGGACACTCTCTTATCACACAAGGAAGATTACTCGTACTAGACTCTCCTTGGAGCATAGCAGAATTGTTGTAGCCATAGAAAACACGTTGTCGCCTCTGTCTTGTACTTCTTCTTAGAGGTATACTTGATTCTGGTTCTTCTTCCACATCCTCTTCTGCTTCAGATAACCTCTGGTTTGATTCCTCCAGTATATCATCCGTAGTTCCCTGCTCTATGATATTCTCAGATGATTCATTCTCTCCTTGTACCTCATTTATTGGAGCATCATTAACCCGCCTCCAATCTATAGATACTGGAGTCACATCCTCCGGAGCTTCATGGTTCTTGTTTCCATAAAATCCTTCTTCTTCATTGAATCTCACCTCTCTAGATACATAGACTCTCCTTGTCTCCGGATTGTAGACCTTGTATCTTTTTTGTGTTGGTGAGTAGCCAATGAACACACACTTCATACTTCGAGGTTCAAGTTTGCTTCTTTGTCCCTCCGGTACAAACATATAACAAGTACATCCAAAGGTCTTCATATGATTCACGCTTGGCTTGCTTTTGTATAGCACTTCAAATGGTGATTTATTATCAAGATTTTTGGTTGGAAGCCGGTTGATTAAGTAGCTTGAAGTCATTACTGCATCTCCCCAATGAAATGTAGGTACTCCTTTGGCAATCATGAGGGTTCTTGCTACTTCCATGAGATGTCTGTTCTTTCTTTCTGCTACCCCATTTTGTTGTGGAGTGTAAGCACACGATGTTTGGTGTATGATACCAAGGTTATTGAGTAACTCCTTGAATCGTTTGCTCACATACTCCCCTCCATTATCACTTCTTAAGATTTTGATTTTGGTCTTGAATTGGGTAGAGATATATTTGGTGAAGTTAGTAAACGCTTCATATACTTGATCCTTTGAATGTAAGAGTGTGATCCATGTGTGTCTTGAGTAGTCATCAATGAATGAAACAAAATATTTATATTGATCTCTTGAGTTACATGGGGCGGTCCATACATCCGAGTGTACAATGCCAAAAACTTCATCACAAGTTGTAGATGAAGAGGGAAAAACCTGTCTACAATGTTTCCCTAGTACACATGCTTCACAACCTTCTTCTCCTTGAACGAGATTGGGTAAGACCATTTTGAGGATAGCTGAATTTGGATGTCCTAGCCTTCCATGCCATAATGGGCTATCTCCAATCTCCTTCTTGTCAAAAACTTCCTTATCCGCCTTTACTCCAAGAGCTTCTAGCTTTTCTTGTTTATTTGTTTCCAACAGATACACTCCATCCTCCACCTTTCCTTCTCCGAGTACATGATTTGTTTTAGGGTCCTGAAACTTCACAAAGTCAGTCCCAAACATTGCCACACAATCCAAATCTTTTGTGGCTCTATGAACTGATAAAAGGTTGGATGAGAAACTAGGCATATATAATGCTTTAGTTTCTTTTGTGAAAAGCTCTAACTCTCCTATCCCTTCAATCGGAACTGAGCTTCCATTGGCTATTTGTACATTTCCATGATAAGGTTCAAGATTTTTCAGCATGTCTTGATCATTAATCATGTGATGAGAAGCCCCCGAATCCACAATGATCCTATTCTTCTTAATGGCACTTTTAGAGCTAAATAGGCTCTTACCGGATTCTGTGAGCTTGGCTAGGCTCTTGATGAGAGCCTCAAACTCGGATCTTCTGACCATCTCTTCAACAGGTTGTGTGACTCCCATGAAGGCTCTAGGTCCACTTCCATTCTCCTTTAGCCGCTTAGGCCTTAAGTGTGGATGAAGAGTCCAACACTTCTCCTTAGTGTGCCCCTTCATCTTGCAATGATCACATTCCAGCACCCTCTTGTCGAATGTGTGATTCCTCCTTGCAAGATGTGCGGCCTCACTTGGTGAACGGAATAGATCTCTTGACCCTTCCTCCCTTTGTATCATGCCACATACTTCCGCTAGACTTGGCAACTTCTCAAATCTGAGTATGTGCTTGATAAGATCTTTGTAGGATGTGTTAAGTTCCAAGAGAAGCCCAAACACTTGATCTTGGTCACGCCTTTCTCCTAACTCCTTGGGGTCCATAGTTTGTGGCCTCAAGATCTCCAGTTCGGCCCACAAACTTCTATACTCCCCAAACATTTCCTTGAATGGCTTCTCCTCTTGTTGAAGCTCATTCAGCGCCCTCTTTACCTTAAATATTCTTGATATATTTGAGACATTTCCATATACTCCCTTGAGTATATCCCATAGTTCTTTGGCGGAATCAGCATATGAGTAGGCCGTCAAGATGGATGGCTCTAGTGAGCTTTGAAGAAGAGAGAGCGTGTATTGTTCCTCCTGTTCCTCCCTAGCTTCTTCTTTTTCATTTTTCACTAAAGCTTCCGCCGCCTCCTTTGGCTCAACATATCGCCAAAGTCCTCTTCCTCTAAGAATGGTCTTAGTGGTTTTTGCCCAAAGGAGATAGTTGTTTCCTTTGTGATGAGGCCCAAGACGTCTCCGACCCGGAGGATAGCCAGCCGGACGATACCGGTACAGACACGGACGAAAGCCAAGGAACGTTGCCAGTTATGCCGGTATCGGCCATTGACCGTGCGCATTCGCGACCGTACCAAACAAGAATGAACATGGCGATTGCCCAAGGACTGAAGAAAGGCAAATGGCCCCAACCCAAGCTGGCAACCTCGGCAAACACCAAGGACCAAGTCCTTAGCGTTTTCACCTTGACACGGTGAAAACACCCCACTAAAGTCGTTTGGGAAAGGAACACTCTTTTTCCCTTGATGGGTTTTATCCCTAAGTGGTTTTCCCATCAAGGTTTTTAACGAGGTTCACGACCCGGCCGCATTAGGACCGAGCCGATCATCACCTTACCCGTCCATGGTCCGCGTGGTTGTCGTCCGGTCCTAATCTCTATCCCTTCCTGTTTTCTTGCTTTTACCGTTTTACTAAGAACTTAATTTACTGTTTCATGGGTATGTAAACACCCAAGGACACGTTGGTCTTTTTGTAATGGGCGTGTTGCCCTATTTCTCTCGCCTATATAAAGGCGTGTAACCTCTCCCTTTGAACTCAGATTTGAATGAATGCAATTAGCTTAAAGCTTGCTCTCGAATCTCAAGTAGTTTAGACATCGTTGTCCTCGAAGCTCAGCTCGGACTCCGATCAGTCGTATCACGGCGTTGTCCAAACACCGTGTGGCCGGCTTTCGATCCATTGTTACCGATCCATCTATCCATTCTCACTTCGCTCCATCCCTCCAAACACTTATCTCCATCCTCTTCCATATCTACCTTCATCCAACCCTTCCGCCGTCCAACCCTCGCCGTGACACCACCACTTTACCATCTCGTTTCTCCCATCCGTACCGCCGAGGACCCGTACCGCGGTCCTTCCACCAGCCGAGGTACCGTACCGGTACCCGTACGACCGCCTCCGTCCCGGTTCCGTCCAAACTCAGCCTGATTCCGAAGCCAACGTTCCTGGAGCGTATCAGCTGGTATCAGAGCCAAGCTTCATCCGACAGGTTGTAACTTTCCATTAAAACATCTTCCATTGTTTCTCTACCGTTTACCGCCTTGAACTTGTTCTTATTTCGCACCTTACTTTCTAACAGTCTAGTCTTTGCCACGGTCATTATTGTCTCAAAGCTTTGTGCTTATAGCTAGCCTTTGGTCGCCGACGTGTGAAAGACTAAGTCTTAGTACCACCGAAGCACCATTGTTGCCCTAGTGAGACGAGAGGTTGAAGACGAGTAAGTGGGGACCATTTCTGGTCAACACACTCGCCTATTCTCTGACCCGGCCGCGTGAGGAACATCCTGTCCTTGCCTTATTTGTGATCCGTCCCTTTGGCAGGACAAGAGAAATCCGCGTGCTAGTTGTTTTTGCCGTTTTTGTTAATAACTGTCCTTTGTCCTTTTTGCTTTAAACGTTCGGCAGTTGTCCTTTATCTTGCACCATACCGCCAGCTTTCATTTTTTGTCATTTTTATGCGCGTAGGGTCCAACCCACAGTCCCACGCTCCATTGCCCGTACTGGCAGGATACGTCAGCTCCAACAGCCGTACACCCCCGTGTCCTATTAATCCTGCGATTGACCCGTCCATATCAGTACCAACCACGACCGGACGACCCTATTGGGCTACCGTCCCTCGATCCGGACGACCACGGCGGACTAACCTTTCCGGACCAAGTACCTCCGAGAGTCTCCCACCGTCCGTACGCCGCCGTCCGTACCCGACCACCGTCCGTACAGGCCAACCCCGCCGGCTTGACCTTACCGACTCCGACCCCGACGAACTCACCCCGGCGTCCGTACCGCGCCGTCCGTACGACCCATCCGTACCGCGCCGTCCGTACGACCCATCCGTACCGACCATACCGCCCATGGCCGAACCCGCGGAAGACTTGCCCCGTCCTATTGAGATCGGTACCGTCCTGGCCACCATCCAGGCCCAGATAGAGCGCCTCACCGAGCGAATGGCCCGATACGATCTTCCACCGGATGCCCGACCGCCCCTCCCAAATCCGCCGGCCGATCTCGCCGACCGACCCCTTGAAGAACCCGGCCCGGCCTACCAATCCGATGATGGGTACGATCCATACCAACCCCGTCCAGGTCGACCCCGGCGCAGAGAGCGACCAAACGATCGGGATGACCGTGCACCTCGACCCGAGGCCCCGGTCCACAAACTGGTCCCACCGACCTTCGCGGGAAAGGTTGACCCGGAAGCCTACCTCGATTGGGAAAGGCGAATGGACCATCTGTTTGATTGTTACGATTACTCCGAACCCAAGAAGGTTACCTATGCCGCGGCCCAACTGACCGACCATGCCCTTACATGGTGGGACCGCGACTTGGCAGAACGCAGGCGACGACGTGAAGGCTTAATCCCTACTTGGGACGTTATGAAATATGTCATGAGGAAACGCTACGTCCCGCCCCTCTATCACCGTGATTTGCAAAAGCGGTTCCGAAAACTTCACCAAGGCACCCGAACCATTGAAGAGTACTACGACGAGTTTGAGCATTTGCGAAACCGTCTCCAGCTCAATGACTGTGAAGAAACCTTAATGGCCCAGTTCGTGGACGGCATGCAAGACCGGATTGCCCGCAAAGTAGAGCGGCAGCCTTACCAAGGGTTTGATGAGCTCTTGCACCTGGCCATCCACTTAGAAGCACAGATCAAGAGGAAAACCTCCTCGGCCTTCCGAGGAAAGACCTCCCCGAACCAAGTCTGGCCTCCCAACCCCACAGCCACGTCCACTAGCCCCAAACCACCGGTTGTATCCAAGGCCATTGCCATCGATTCACGTTTCAAGCCAAGGCAACCCGAAGCCAATGCGGGAAGAAGCCGGGACGTGATATGCTACAAATGCCAAGGCAGAGGGCATTACTCCAGGGACTGCCCCAACAACCGAGCCATGATCCTTACCCCCGAAGGCGACTATGAATCCCAGGACGAGGAGCCGGTTGAGGAAAACGACCCCGAGCCAGTTCAACCCGAAGGCACGGTTGAATATCCGGATGTAGGAGACCTCCTGGTCGTCCAAAGGAGCCTGAGCACCTTGACCTTGCCCGAGCCGACCGGACAGCGGGACAACATCTTCCACACACGCTGCACCATCAACGGCAAGGTTTGCGGCTTGATCATTGATGGTGGGTCCTGTACCAATGTGGCCAGCTCCCACCTCGTGGCCAAGCTTTCTCTCCCTACCTCTAAACACCCTCATCCCTATAAACTGCGATGGCTGAATGATAAAACTGTTATACCCGTTACCGAACAGGTAGATCTAGCCTTTAGTATAGGGCATTACCGGGACACGGTCCAATGTGATGTTGTTCCAATGCAAGCTAGCCACGTCCTCTTAGGACGCCCATGGCAGTTTGACAAGGACGCCACCCACAACGGCCGTTCCAACTTTTATTCGTTTATGCATGAATCTAAGCGTGTTACCCTAGCACCTCTAACACCCGTTCAAGTACATGAACTCCAATCTCGCTTAGCCAAAACCACATCTTCCCGTCCCAACTTCCTAATATCCATTAGGGACGCTTGTAAAACCATCGGCAATGAGTGCCGAGTTGTACTAATGGTTTACAAAGATGTGATGAGCGCAGGTACCAGGGAAGATCCAATCCCGGATGAGCTCCAAAGGATCCTGCAGAAGTATTCGACCGTCTTCCCTGAAGAGATTCCCCACGGGCTCCCACCCCTCCGGGGAATTGAACACCGAATAGACTTTATTCCCGGAGCCTCCCTGCCCAACCGACCTGCTTACCGCGTTAATCCGGAGGAATCCAAAGAATTAGAGCGACAGGTTGCCGACCTCTTGTCCAGGGGATACGTCCGCGAGAGCCTCAGTCCGTGCGCCGTACCAGTCCTTTTGGTCCCCAAGAAGGATGGCAGCTGGAGGATGTGCGTGGACTGCCGGCCCATCAACAACATTACGGTCAAATACCGGCACCCAATTCCCCGTTTGGACGACATGTTGGACGAACTTAGTGGCGCGTCCATTTTCTCCAAAATCGATCTCAAAAGTGGTTACCACCAAGTCCGAATGAGAGAAGGTGACGAATGGAAGACCGCCTTCAAAACCAAGCAAGGGCTGTACGAGTGGCTAGTCATGCCGTTCGGCCTTTCCAACGCCCCTTCCACCTTCATGCGACTGATGAACCATACTCTCCGAGCGTTCCTCAATAAATTTGTGGTTGTCTACTTTGACGACATCCTTGTCTACAGCAAGGATCTTACTGCACATGCTTCCCACCTAGATACGGTTCTACGAACCTTGCAACAAGAGGAGCTCTACGCCAACATGTCCAAGTGTACCTTCGGCGCTCGAGAACTTATCTTCTTGGGCTTTGTCCTCAGTGGTCAGGGTCTAAAAGTTGACCAAGAGAAGATCCGGGCCATCCAAGAATGGCCAACCCCTACCAACGTCAGCCAAGTCCGAAGTTTCCATGGCCTGGCCAGTTTCTATCGACGTTTCGTTCGGGACTTTAGTTCCATTGCCGCTCCCTTAACGGCTTTGGTGAAAAAGTCCTCCGGGTTTATATGGGAAGAACCCCAAGAGAAGGCCTTCCAAGAGCTCAAGGGTCGGCTCACTCAAGCACCTTTACTGGCCTTGCCCGACTTCAACAAGACCTTCGAAATTGAGTGTGACGCGTCCGGTATAGGCATTGGAGCTGTGCTGACACAAGAAGGGCGTCCCGTGGCTTACTTCAGTGAGAAGCTTAGTGGAGCCACACTCAACTACCCCACCTACGACAAAGAGCTCTATGCGTTGGTCCGGGCACTTGAAACATGGCAACATTACCTCCTCTCCAAGGAGTGCGTCATCCACTCGGATCATGAGACCTTGAAGCATCTCCGGGGGCAAACCAACCTGAAGAAGCGGCACGCCAAATGGCTCGAGTTCATCGAGATGTTTCCTTATGTCATTAAGTATAAGAAGGGAAAAGAGAATGTAGTCGCCGATGCTCTTTCCCGTCGCCACGCCCTAATCACCACTGTTGAGGCCAAGGTTCTAGGCTTCGGCCCTCTTAAGGACCGGTACCAAGATGATCCCGGTCTAAAACTTCCCTATGCCGAACACGGGAAGGACTCCTTCAAGGATTTTCATATCCACGACGGTTTCCTTTTTAAGGGCAAACGGTTGTGCATACCAGAGGGATCTATTCGAGAGCTGCTCGTTCAAGAAGCCCACAGTGGCGGTTTGATGGGACACTTTGGGACGCATAAGACCTTAGACATGCTGCGAAGTCACTTCTACTGGCCTAGGATGAGGAGCATGGTCGAAGTCTTCTGTGCAAGGTGTTTAACCTGCAAGCGCGCCAAGACCAAGTCCCATCCATACGGACTATACATGCCCCTGCCCATCCCAACCTCCCCATGGATCGACCTATCCATGGACTTTCTGCTAGGATTGCCTCCAATCGAAAGAAAGGACTCAATAATGGTAGTGGTCGACCGTTTTTCCAAAATGGCCCATTTCATGCCCTGTTCCAAGGCATGGGACGCTACGGCCATTGCCGACCTCTTCTTCCGGGACGTTGTCAAATTTCACGGCCTACCCCGAACCATTGTCTCTGATCGAGACCCCAAATTTCTCAGTCATTTCTGGAGAACCTTGTGGAGGCGCATGGGAACCAAACTCCTTTTCTCCACTGCCGTGCATCCCCAAACCGATGGACAAACTGAAGTCGTTAACCGTACCTTGGGAGCTTTGCTCAGGACGGCCGTGGACTCCGACAAAGCCAACTGGCTCCAAAGCCTACCTTATGTGGAGTTTGCCTACAACCAGGCAACTCACTCAACTACCGGCCTCTCCCCGTTTGAGATTTGCTACGGGTTCAATCCGTGTACACCGCTCGACATGATTCCATTGCCCCCTGAGCGGATGGAAGACCAAAATGGGGTAGCCAAGGCTGAATATGTCCGTAAGCTTCATGAACGTGTCCGCAGCCGAATCCTCAAGAAGACGGAACAGTACAAGCAGAAAGCGGACCGAGGGAGACAGCCAATGATCCTACAACCAGGGGAATGGGTTTGGCTACACACCCGAACTGAACGATTCAACAAAACCCGACAGACGAAGCTACAACCGCGAGGAGATGGTCCCTTCCAAGTCCTAGAGCGCATTAACAACAATGCGTACCGGATAGACATTCCAGGTAAAGGTAACATGTCCACCACTTTCAATGTTGCTGATTTGTCCCGTTTTGATGCAGGAGATCAAGTTTTGAGGACAAAACACTTTCAAGAGGGAGGGCATGATGAGGCCCAAGACGTCTCCGACCCGGAGGATAGCCAGCCGGACGATACCGGTACAGACACGGACGAAAGCCAAGGAACGTTGCCAGTTATGCCGGTATCGGCCATTGACCGTGCGCATTCGCGACCGTACCAAACAAGAATGAACATGGCGATTGCCCAAGGACTGAAGAAAGGCAAATGGCCCCAACCCAAGCTGGCAACCTCGGCAAACACCAAGGACCAAGTCCTTAGCGTTTTCACCTTGACACGGTGAAAACACCCCACTAAAGTCGTTTGGGAAAGGAACACTCTTTTTCCCTTGATGGGTTTTATCCCTAAGTGGTTTTCCCATCAAGGTTTTTAACGAGGTTCACGACCCGGCCGCATTAGGACCGAGCCGATCATCACCTTACCCGTCCATGGTCCGCGTGGTTGTCGTCCGGCCCTAATCTCTATCCCTTCCTGTTTTCTTGCTTTTACCGTTTTACTAAGAACTTAATTTACTGTTTTATGGGTATGTAAACACCCAAGGACACGTTGGTCTTTTTGTAATGGGCGTGTTGCCCTATTTCTCTCGCCTATATAAAGGCGTGTAACCTCTCCCTTTGAACTCAGATTTGAATGAATGCAATTAGCTTAAAGCTTGCTCTCGAATCTCAAGTAGTTTAGACATCGTTGTCCTCGAAGCTCAGCTCGGACTCCGATCAGTCGTATCACGGCGTTGTCCAAACACCGTGTGGCCGGCTTTCGATCCATTGTTACCGATCCATCTATCCATTCTCACTTCGCTCCATCCCTTCTCACCCTCCAAACACTTATCTCCATCCTCTTCCATATCTACCTTCATCCAACCCTTCCGCCGTCCAACCCTCGCCGTGACACCACCACTTTACCATCTCGTTTCTCCCATCCGTACCGCCGAGGACCCGTACCGCGGTCCTTCCACCAGCCGAGGTACCGTACCGGTACCCGTACGACCGCCTCCGTCCCAGTTCCGTCCAAACTCAGCCTGATTCCGAAGCCAACGTTCCTGGAGCGTATCACTTTGAGTATGACTGAGATTGCTACTCTATTTGTCTCCATTTTCTAGTAACAATACACAATTATAGTTCTTTCACAACTTGAAGATCCTATGATCCCAAGGATATTAATCTCAGAGTGAATAGAACTAGGAGGATGTATTGTTATAGATTAGAAGCTTTGTAGAGTGATAGAAGAATTATAAGATGAAGATTAAGCGGTTAAAGGATAAACCCGCTCTGATACCATGAAGAACTTTGTCGATTTTAAGAGTTTAGATGAATATATAGTGTTTAGAATGATGAGAGGATTTAGAGAGAATGAATGTAATAAGATTTTTTTTCCTTGTATTCATATTTTCTATAAGAGCTTTACATGTGTTTATATAGAAGTTACAAAGAGGAAGAGAGGTGAGTCCTTCTCCATTAGGCGCCCATGCCTTATCCATTAGGCGCCCATGCCTTCTCCCTGCAGCGCCCATGCTTTCTCCCTGCAGCGCCCATGCTTTCTCCCTGCAGCGCCCATGCTTTCTCCCTGTAGCGCCCATGCCTCCTTTGCTTCCTCACTTGGTTTAGTTAGTTTGTCTAGTTGATATCCAACAGCTTCCTTTTCTTCTAGTTCCTTATCAACTAGCTCTCCTTCTAGTTCCTTTACAACTAGTTCTCTCCTTTTCCCTCCTTCTCTTGAGTTTGAATTCTTCTTCTTGAGATCACATATTCCAACAAAAGAGTAAGGTGCGAGATAAGAACAAGTTTAAAGCGAGTAAACGGTAAAGACACAATGGAAGATTTTTAACGGAAAGTTACAACCTGACGGATGAAGCTTGGCTCTGATACCAGCTGATACGCTCCAGGAATGTTGGCTTCAGAATCAGGTTGCTTTGGGGATGAGACCGAGAAGGAATCGGTCGTACGGGTACCGGTACGGTTCCTTGGCTGATGGAAGGGCCGCGGTACGGGGACTTCGGTGGTACGGATGGAGGTCCAGTATGGTAAGGTGATGGTGTTAGAGCGAGGTTGGAACGGTGGGATGGTTTGAGGAAGATGGAAGAAGATGAAGATAAGCGTTTGACTGTGGGAAGAATGGAGCGAAGTGAGGAATGGAATGATGAAACGGTAACAATGGATCGAGAGTCGGCCACACGGTGTTTGGACAACGCCGTGATACGACTGACCGAAGTCCGAGCCGAGCTTTGAGGACAACGATGTTTAAACTACTTGAGATTCGAGAGCAAGCTTTAAGCTAAATGCATTCATTCAAATCTGAGTTCAAAGGGAGAGGTTACACGCCTTTATATAGGCGGGGAATTAGGGCAACAAGCCCTTACAAAGGACCAGCGTGTCCTTGGGTGTTTTACATACCCGTAAATCAGTAACTTAAGTTCTTAGTAAGACGGTAAAAACAGGGAAAACAGAAAGGGATAGGGATTAGGGCCGGGCGATAACCACGCGAACCATGGACGGGTAAGGTGATGATCGGCTCGGTCCCAATGCGTCCGGGTCGTGAACCTCGTTAAAAACCTTGATGGGAAAACCACTTAGGAATAAAACCCGATCAAGGGAAAAAGAGTGTTCCTTTCCTAAACGACTTTAGTGGGGCGTTTTCACCGTGTCAAGGTGAAAACGCTAAGGACTTGGTCCTTGACGTTTGCCGATGTTGCCAGCTTGCGTTGTTGCCATTCGCCTTTCTTCAAGCCTTGGGCAATCACCATGTTCATTCTTGTTTGGTATGGTCTCGAGTATGCGCGGTCAATGGCCGAAACCGGCATATCCGGCAACGTTCCTTGGCTCCCATCCGTATCTGTCTCGGTATCGTCCGGCTGGCTATTCTCCGGATCGGATGTAGCTTGGGACTCATCACTTTCTCTCCCCCAAACTTATTATTTTCTCATTCATTTTTTCTTTTTCTCTTTTTTTTAGTAACTCAAAGATGTAGGCGAATAATGGCATCACGGAAAAGTTTCTTAGCCTCACTTCCAGATTTTGCGTGATCATCGCAATCTTGAACAAAATAATGGAGTCATTGGAAATTTTCCTATCCTTTTACTCAATTTAGAATCATCTCATCTTTATGCATTTATTTATTTAGAAGTAAGGAGAGGAGTACCATTAATTTAACACAGGCTGATCTGGTCAAGTTTGAACGTGGAGTCAAGCGCATAAGACATCGATCACATTGATGAGGTAAAAGGAAACAAACAGAAATTAGCTCAGGCTTTTGTAGATTTCTGTTAAAAATATGGGATCTCAAGTCAACTGTTCTGCCATTAATTTTTTCATTAGTCTCGGATGCTAGTCAATATCGAATCAGTGGTCACATAATCTTATGCAATTGTGGTGGTTTCTTCAGAAAAATTATTGTTTCTACACTAAAGTTTTGACTCAATAAAACGAAGGACTGAATCATAAGAAAATAAAAGATAATGTTAGTAACTACATCCCCCAGAATTAAACAACACTGTTCCCGGTGTTATAAAAGCATAGGTAGATTCAGTGGGTAAAAGAAACAAAAATAACAAGATTTTAAAAAAAAAAAAAAAAAAAAAACCAAAATTATTAAAAAGGACTTACCTGGGCCTCGGATCGATCGTTCTGAACTCCTGCTTTTGTCGTTCAACTTTCAGAATGATCGTTCGGATTAGGATCAATCGATCCTAAATTTTGTTTTGTACAGAAAATACACAGAACGACCGTGCAATACAAGATCGATCTGAAAACTTATGGCTCTTTTGTCATCTATTGATATGCTCCAATAGGCGGTATGATCTGCACGGAGGTCAGTACGGTCGGTGAGGTTAAAGAACAGTTTCAATGTGGGAAGATGGGGCTAACTACGGGGATTGACTCGACCCAAAGAGTAACCAAGAGTTGAAATAGATGGATAGAGGTGTAAGTAAGGAGATTAAGCCTCACGATACAACTCCTTGAGTGAGTTTCAAGTCAAGACTCAAGAAGAGCTCACAGGAGGTAAACAGGATAGAGAGGGGTTTGAAAAGCAAGGGAAATACCTCACGATTCAACACCGGAGAGCGAGTTCCTAACAAAAACTCGGAAGAGCTCACATGGTGGTTCGTTCAACAGCAACAACTTGAAGAACTAGAAGGAAACAACTAAGCAAAACTTCATTCAAAATTCAATAATAATATTGGATTACAAGCGAGGTTCAGCCTCTTTAAATAGGCTGCCAATGTAGGTTAAAGGGTTCACAAAATAACAAGGCCCAATGCTTAAAGACACGCACAATTTTGGCTAAAGGAAAAGTAAACAAAAGCGAGTAAAATGTAGGGAAGGAAGGCCAGTTTGGGTTGGGCCTTCCGTGGATAGAATCATGGCCATGATGTCTAAGTCCTCTAATGCGCCTTCTTCAAACTGAGTCCAAATGGTCTGGCCATGATGCACCAAGTTTCCTTGCCTCATTAAAAACCCATTCGACAAACCTCTTTGGGATAAATCCGAGTGGGGAAAAAGAGTACAATTCTCTTGGCCTCTTACCAAGTGATGCTAAGAACATTGAAGACGGCTTCACTTGTGTCCTGCTGGTCATCCTAATCAGGGTCTTGGTTCACCGGCCATTGCACATATGTTCCCCGGTCGAAGGCATCTTGAAGGTAAGCATTGAATAACGTCCTATAGTGCTTTGTCTTGGTTCGCTTGATGCTTCCTGTTTGGATGGTGGAAATTGCCAAGCCTTGATCATGCATGCGTCCTATGGTGGGGTTGGGGTGGACCGGCTCCATGTTGCCATGTGGGCCGGGATGATAGCCAGTACTAGACGGAACCTGGGTATGGGTAGGGGTACGGCCATGGTCCACAGTAGGCGGGACAGCATCCTCGGTACATGGGATGGTACCGTCTCGACTAGGGGCCGTACCGGCTGGTTCCTCAATACGTAGGTCCATATCATCTATGGATCGATCATTGCATACATAGATCGATCATTCTGTTTCCTTCTTTGCACGGAAAATGCACGGATTGATCGATCTAAAAACTTACAGCTCTTTTAGCCCCAATGGATCGATCGTTCTACCTCCATTTTTTTGCACGGAAAATACACAGAACCGTTTTTCTAATAAATCTAATAAATAAAGAAAAACGAAATTATTTACACTTACCAGTGGGTTACCTCCCACTAAGCGCTTATTTTAATGTCTTTAGCTTGACCGCTGCACGAAAAATGTTAATCACAAGAATCAAAAGGTTGGACCAATGGTCCTTTGGTCCTTCTCCTATTAACACAATAGACAATATATGCAAAATCACGCACAACTGTCTATGGTAAATAAATCAAATATTCATTGAAGTTTACTACAAATGTAGCATATATATTGAAATATTCATTGATAAATAAATGCTTACGAGGATCAAATGCATTTGATTAAAAATAAAGTCAACTTCAGGAGTAAAACAGTTCTTCACAAAATAGTCAACTTCATCACCATCAATCCTATAAAACACTAGGCGTATTCGTTTTTATGTCACGCAATTCCGAAGAGCGACCAAAAATTACAAAGAATTTCAACATCATTTTAGTTTGTTTAGTCGCTGATGTTGATACAAAGCTGTCGCTGACTTATTTTTACATTATCTAGATTGTCGCTCTAAATAGCAGCGACTCTTAGCGACATCCAGCGACTACCATTTTCTTCTTGTTAAATTTTTTCTGAGTCGATGGTTTTCCGTTTCATTGATAATACATCAGAAAATTAAAAAGATAAACAGTGCTTTTATTGATCGCTGAGTGGAGTCGCTGCGACTTGAAAAAGAACACGCCCACTATATCCTCATTTCATGACTTCATCTCAACTGTAAGAGCATCTATCTCATTCAAGATCTTGTCTACCTCAAACACATCTCCTAAGTAAAAATGTCAAAAAGAGATCTAGATTCCTTAGGCATATCAAACTTAAACTCGAGATCATGTACATTCAAAGCGAATAGATATTCAACATCAAGACATATCTCATGGTAATCCCAGCAATTTTTTCTGTCCTTAAAGTATCTACTCTTTCAGATTCACGTATAAAATCATAACATTCATCAATGAGCATTGCAGTATCCAAACTAGTAGTTACTTCATCAATGCAAGGCATGTGAATATCCAAAAAAATATGAATTTCAAGAGTTGAATTGCATGTACCTTCTAGTCTAGTTGGTGGAACCCAATTTACTATCTCTTTAAGTTCATGTGCTATCGCTATCTCATAGCATGTAAGCTCTCTTCCTTCTAGGTATGCTCGATGAGACATGAGATTCAATCAGATCAGAGCCGCCAAGTCACTCCTTGTCAGTGTTGGACTTTCAATGCAAAGCTCGTCCAACTTCAATTTTTGTTCCTGTGTAAGCACATTCTCATCAAATGGTGGTTCTACATAATTCTCATCTTGAATTTATTCTTCAGAAGTGACATCTGCTTTTTGTGAAAAAGTGTTAACCCTGTGGATGATCAAAAGAAAAAAATAAAGAAAAAAAGTTAGAAGAAAAATAGAAAAGAAATTTTAGACTAAATTTCAATCTTAGATTCGAAGGTAACGCAATTGGTCCCCGGCAACAGCGCCAAAAAGTTGATGTGTCAGAGTTTTAACCCAAATAAAAGACTAAAAGTGCACAAACAATCACACTAGTATAGATGGGATCGAATCGACAGAGACCAAGGTTACACTACAATTATTTGAGAATGAAATTAAACTAAGACAGAATAAGAGGTTTGTTTGTAATGGGAATGAAAATAACTAAATAAACGAAGTAACTTATGAATTAAAAAGCTCTAGATCCAGGAAAATTCGCAGGAACTCAGAGATCACGAATCAGACAACTATTCAATGATTAATAAGAATTATTTAGAACTCAAACATAAATGTATAACCAATCCACTTCCATGGCATCAATTACTTTATCTAGCATGCTATGTATCTAAACTTTCATTTGAATTTAGAATTCTAAACAAGCATTAAGGAGCAGGTTCAATATGTTCACGAATCGCATTAACATCAATTTCCGTTGGCTAAGGACAATATGCCCATCTATGTTCTTTGCATCAACCTATAACACTTGGTGAATAGATTAAACCTTGAATCAGAGACTAAGGGATCACTTTCGGTTGGTTCGTCTAACCAACGGATGGAAAACGTCCAATGATTTAGCATAATCCTTCATCTCCAACTACTCATTTGCTTATATCTTCACTCTTAACGCATAAACTTCAATTCAAACATGTAATCACCTGAAAAGACTCTAAAAACAATAGAAAGACTCTAAAACTATAATTAATAATCATCAAATATGGCATATATCAGTGACCTAGTTGAGAATACCCAAACGAAAGAGTGGTCTTCAGATTTGGTGCTAATAGAAATGCTGTTTTTTGAGGCGCAGTCATAGGCCACTCATATATTTCACCTTAAGTCTTGCCTTGGAGTAATGGGATCCCCGTGTTGTGTTCCTTCACCTGAAATGAAGTGGGAACCACTGACACTTGGTTAGTATTGCATAACCGATACACAAATATCAAAATTTTGTGTATATTTGGAACAAATAATTTTTTTTTTTTGGTAATGATAATTCACACAATGAAGAAGGAAGTGAAAAGGAACCCATTTGAGTTATGCAAAGATCTGAACCATCAGCGATCAGCACATCATCTCCACCACTGTATGGTTTATGCATACAACGATTGTTGACGTCTGAGATGATATGATGAGTGGCTCCGCTTTCAAGATGTCAGTTGTTGGTCGTGTACGGATTGTTCATTGCAAGATTGGCTCTGGGTTGCCATGGTGTAAAAGGACTGGTCATAGTGGAACTAGCCGATGATTGCAAGTTCTGCAGTTGTGAACAGCGTCTAGTACTGTGCCCTTAATCAAAGCAGAATTTTCACTTGCCAAGATACTGACGTGAAGCCTGTGTTTCTGGCTTGATGTACTGTCAGTTGTTGTTGTTGTGGGGGCAATGCTGGTTGTTGCAAAAGTTGTTTTTGTTGTATTGCGTTGTTGAGCAACATTCGCTGGCACTGGAAGTGTCACTGGTGTAAAAGAAGCCGCAGCTAGATAACATTCACATTCACTGTTGAGCTTCATGGTTAAGTAGGTGTTCATGGATTTAAGAGATTGGCTGAAGGTTGTCTTTCCCTTCAATCTGATTAACAACCTGTGTCTATTCCTATGGGAGGTTCTAAAGGATCATCTCAACTTGATCCTCATGCTCCAAAGGCTTTCCAAGTATTGCAAGCTGATCCATCTGAATTGTTACCCCATCGATGGACTTAGATACTTTAGTCCGTTGCTTGAGTAAGCAGGTTAGAATTGACAGCCAAATCTGTTGGAAATAGCTTTTCTGATAGATTTGTGACAGATTTCCGACAGCTTGGACTATTGGTAAAGCAGTCAGAATTCCGTTGAAAAGAAAACAGTCAGAAATTTGTTGGAAAATATATATGATTGATTTCTGACATAATTTTTTTTCAATGCATTTCCTACGGATTTATGACAGATTTCTGACATGTTTAATGATTAATTAGTTTTTAAATATTAATATTAGTTTCATATTTGTTAATTATTTGTATATTTATTAATTAAATTTTATATATTGAAATTAATTGAAATAAAATTATATTTCAAATTTAATTTAATATTCAAATGCAAGAAAAATCCTAATCAAAATTTTTAAAATGTAAAATCTAGCAAATCATTGTTGAAAACTCAAAACCCGGGCATAAAAGCCTCGATCGTCTTCTTCTTTTCCATCTAGGCATTGCTGTGTTTGTGTCCGCCAATTTTTCATAGTGTCGAACACTCTTTGTGTATGCTTCTTTCATGTGATCTATGTGGTGCTCTCCGAAAGTTGCGTTCGACTTCTTCAGAAAACTGTCGGGTGGCTGTAGATGAAGCATAGTACGTCGGTGAAATAACAAAATGATGCCATTTGCTCTTCGGAATTGCCTATAACTAAAATAAAAATATATGTAAAATTATTAATTTCAAATTTTGTAAAAATTTACGTATTTATATAAGAATGGCATCCGTAATCCCTTTAAAAACAATAAATACTAAGTATAAATTAACCAAATAATTTTTGAATAGTATTAACTAAACAAAAACTACAAATCAACGAAACAAAAAATTGTAAACAATTTTATGGTAAACATATTAACATTACAAATTAATGCTAATCAATAAATCAAACCCAATATTAAAACTCAATAAATCAAAAATCTAAACCAATTACAAAAACTTCAAAATCATATTTTACAAATCCTAAAGCAAAATTCAATTAGTCAAATACGAAAATCATAAACACCAAATGAAAATTCATAAATCCATCACCGAAAATAATCATAAGTTCACAAAACCCAAATCTAAATTCACTTAATCAAAAACAGAAAACAATTTGCAAAACTTCTAAAACATATTTTGCAAATACTAAATCAAAATTTAATTAATCATATACAAAATTTAATAATCCCACATAAAAATCCAATAATCCATAAACTAACTTGAAAAACATAATTTCACTAAACTAAATAAATATCACAAATTATAACTACTAAATCTTACTTCCAAAACCCTATATATAACTTACAAACTCTAAATCTAACTTCCAAAGTCCTAAATCTAATTCTAAATCCTTAAATCCATTAGCAATCCTAAATCACAAAATGTGAATCTAAGAACTAAAGAATTAAAATTTAAAAATTGGTTGGATATGATTGATTAATGTCCATAGTTTGAGAGATTTAGAGAAATTTTGATGAAAATAGTGAAGGAATCGACGGAATTTGAAGGTGAAAATCGCGGCTGTTGATGAAAATCTGTCGAAAAAACCCATCGCAAATTTCTGATGGATTTTTATTTTGTGGAATAAAAATCTGTCAAACCCATTGCCTTTGTGAAGGAGAACCCCTGCGATCTCACTCCCACCCGTAAGAGATACCAGGATAGCCGAAGATCAAAACCGAAATCAGGGGTTGATCATCGCAGCCAGGGCAAAAAAGATTTGAACCCCTCTCTCCTTCGCAAAGATTCTCCCCATTATTTGGATGTTTTTTAGTGTTTTTGTTTCAAAATTCTCTTCCGCATTCAAATCAACAAGCGTTCAAGATGTTGAGTTCCTCTAGGAGATCAGACCATGCTGTAACTTCCTACCGGGTTAAGACCTGAAAGGGTAGACAGATCTGAGGTAGAGAAACCCCAATCAAAATAAAGAAGTTTGATAACTCTGCTCTGATCAAACATCACTGATTGTCCCTTGTCAGACGGATGTTCTGTAGAGAAGGCAGATCTATAGTGGCTCTCATTGCTCACATGCCGAGGCAGCAAATCTGGGATGTTGAAGGTCGTGTTAGAGGCCCTGACCTTGGCAGTGGCAGATTTCAATTCAATTTTGACAACGAACAGGATCTTCAGAAAGTGTTACGTAAGAGGCCTTGTAACTTTAATGATTGGAGCTTTTCGGTGGAACGTTGGGAACCTACAATCAGTGAAAACTTTCTAAATCATATGAGATTCTCGATTCACATAATGGGAGTCCCTTCTCACTACTGGGATGACACCACATGTAGAGGTATTGTCGAAACACTAGGCGAGGTGATAGAAGTGGATGTTAGAGGTAAACAAGTCCAAGCCTCACTGAATGCTGATAATCCTTTGATTTTGCAGGAGTAAGATTGAGTTTGATAATGGTGATATAGCTAAGATCACACTAAAATACAAAAACCTGCTATGATATTGTTTTACGTGCAATCATATATCTCATGAAGAAGGTACATATCCTTGGTTATCTGATGAATATCACAAGAGAAACAGGGAGATAAGAGCTAGGATTCATAAAGAGAAAGAGGATTTTAAGAATCAACACTCGATAGAGAACCAAACTAGTCGTACTGAAAGGCCGTAAGGCCTGGAGAATGTCTCCAAGGTTTTTTTTCACTCAGAAAGTGCTTATACGATGAGTTCAATTACTCTTGGATTCAATTTTGTGCATTTTTCTGGGCTTCTTACCGCCCTGGTGTGGGTTCTTACTACAATATGAAGAATCTGGTTCGGGTTTCTTCAGTCAGATATTGGTTATACGATGAGTTCAGTTACTTTTGGATTCATTTTTGTGCCTTTATCGGGGATTTTCAATCAGATGATGATGTTATGAAGTTCTCTTTATGGCAACTAGGTCACGTTTCTCCTATCATATGTACCTTACCGGATAATCTGATATGATTGGACTGTAAGTCCTGGTTACTCCATTATGGAGTGGTTTATCCTCCCAAATACAACACTTTGAATTGGTGGTTTTGTTAAAAGTTGCACTAGGTTTATAGAGGTTTCACTGATCCATGCTAGAATTTTAACTAATATTTTCTAAAAGAAATTAATGCTTCTGGTGCGCATGGGTTTAGTGAGAGTTATTATAAATTTTAGAATTTATCAAAAAAAAAATATTTGGTTATAACTTAACCATTACGTGAAAAGTTTTGGAAATCTCAAGTTTTAGGTCAATTGTTAGTGCGAGTTGTGGACCGTCCAAATTAAGGACACTTATATATAGAGATGCATAGTTTGCACCCATGGAATGTGATCTCTTATCCAAGACAAGCTAATGGGACTGAAGACTTTTCTTGTCTGTCCTCGATATATTGTCTATGACATACATGTTCTGCTTTGTGGTTGCAAAGTTTGCATTCTGTGTACCATGTTTGTCACTAGAGATGAAAGATGTGTATCTTGTAGATCAAGTAATATGTACCGGTAGAATCCGTTTATGAAGTAAAACATGTTAACCTCATAAATATCAAAAAAAAAAATATTTTAGAATTCTAGTTGATAGATGTTAAACATTAAATTGATTTAGATAATATATATATATATATCCAAGATTTAGATAAGTTATAAAACTCTAGTTGAGGTAGGTTTAGCTCTTATATATATAGTTGTATTTCATTTATCATCAATAAAAAAGAAACAAAGATAAATACACTCACATTTCTCTAAGTTATCAAGTCATGGAAGCAGAAAAAAATAACCAAAAAAGAAGTTTAGAGAAAGCAATTTTGCAGAGGTGAATATGCTTGTTCGGATTTAACGAGAGTTTAATTTAGGGCGTTTAATTTATATAGAGAAGTTTAGGAAAATCACCAACTCCGACGATCTGTCACTTCTCGGATTCAAGCCATTAGAAAGATGAATCTCTACAATATCAATTTTCCATTAGAGAAGGTATAGCTACACCGAAAATAGAGTAAAGCATTAACAAGATCTTCTCAAAAATGACGAGATACATGAACATCAATTTCATCAACAAAAAATGGCGGCTTAGGCGATTCATCATTTTATCAAGATTGATAAAACGTAGAGAAAGTTTATAAATATAAGTTGTAGCTATAAAACATTAAATAATCATTTATCAAATTAATTTAACAAATACTAATATAATAATTATTTCAGGGGATTTCGCGGGTTAATGTCTTAATAATATTCATAATTAAAAATTGATTAGAAAATATTAGAACAGCGTGAAAGAACCAACAGCTCGGAATTAGGAGCCACGTGAGTCACTAACAAAGCTGTCCAATTTCATACTATTTCAGATTCTGCTTATTTTTTAGTCTGAAACGAAAGTCTAAGTTGAGAAAAGTGGTAATGTACAGTTTCAAATGTCAATGAAAAAATCAATTTACTTCAACCCATTTAGATATAATAAAATAGAAAATACTCTAAATACACAAAAGTTATTGATAGGTTTAGAGAATAGTTTTGAGTTATAGATTAATGAATTATATACGATATATAAGAGTTAAAGCCCATTTCAACTAAAGATATAAATCATAAATCTAAATGAACTTAATTTTTGTAACAATAAATCAACTTAATATTTATCATAACAGAATTTGTAAAATGTTTTTAGAATTATATTTCAAGGATTCTACTTTATAACTAGCTTATAATAACAACCCCACAATATTTTTTCCGGAAGATACACATATTGTCTAATTATTTAATCAAATATTTGGCTTAAATACAAGAATGAGGAATATATATCGAGTCTTTGCTAATCTATTGGACATAATGAAAGTCCGATTAAACTCGAAATATATAATGCGATCAGATCTTTTTTTTTTTAAGGTATGCAAAACTTACTTATACGTTAAGGATAAAAGACATTATAAACTTTATTAGAGACCGCTTAACAAGAATCCATACATGTAATAAATAAAAGACTATATGATGAAAATAAACTAACAAGACGATTAAAGGACACAAAAAAAAAGAACGTTAACAAAGAGGAGCTCGTTGAGGTATTCCTTTTCGCCGATTATTGCAAGTAGAAATATCGTCAGGATCTTCAGAAACCTCTTTATAACTATGAGCCGATTTTGCGCAGAAGCAGAAGCCAGTCCGTTTTTTCCTCACGACGTGGGAGGTGGTGGCGGCGTAGAGAGCAGCCGCACAGGCGTTGTTGCTATCGGAGGAAGCCGATGACCAGCTCATGGACTCATCACCGTCTACAATGGTTGATCGAGGAGTCTCGTAGGCAGCCATGTCATCATCTGTAAGTAAGTCTTGTGGGATGATGTAGTCAGGACCTAGGGTTAGAGTATGACATGGCTTTAGGAATGGGGTTAAGTCCCTGTAACGTTTCATCACGAAGTCCACCTACATTTATATAAACCAAGACCTTTTATATAATTACCTTTTTAAAAAAATTTGATGATTAAGGAATTTTATTTATATATTGACGGTATGTTTTATACAACATGATATATTATTACAAAGTGCAACATTGTAGGGGTTTGAAGTGTTACAGTGTCCTAGATCACTCTGGACGAAACAATTTTCTTACACGTTGTGGGTTTATATACAGTTTTTATGTACATAATTAAACATAGTTCTACGTAAAAAAAAATAATAATAATAATAAATCCAAATTCCAAGTTCCAACGGCGAGGCCAATTAGAATATAATAGACTTAACTTTAAAAGAATGCTAGACTTTCCCTTATGGATTCTCTTCGTGTTTGTTTTTGAAATTAAATACAGTAGCTCAAAAGAAGAAGTTTTAAAAATCCAACAATTGAGAACATAAACTATATATACACATATAGCTTTTACAATAACTTGTTTTTTTAATCCAAACATGTTTTGATCATTTTATAAAAACAAAATTTAGATGATCATCTTCGAAAACTAACAAAATTTACGAGATGAAAACATTTGCAAGAATGGTCATGTTGCAAATTCTGATAGTTTGTAATAAAAAAATTGAACTAATCAAGGAAATGAACAAAATCAAGGTATTATGTTCTTAACTTCTCATACTTTACCGTTTAACAAAAATACTTCTAATACTTGATTATATATAAAAATATATACTATCCCTTTACTTTTGTTCAGTGAGAATCCAGCTATGAAGCAAAATTGTGTCTAGCATATCGTAAGAGTATAATAGTTAAGATGAAATGACCTTACAACCCAAGGAGCAATGTATAAATGGTTCTTGAAGACTTCGGTCACAAGAAGTGCAATAGTTTCCAGCTCCTTTGAATTGTCTATTCTGTGGTCTCTTCTTGATGAACACAACTTTTGCACTATTTATTGTATAAGCCTGTCCACAATTAAACAACCAATAATCCATTAACATACATAAATAGATATGATATAAATATAGAATAGGAATTAAAACACATTTACTAACTTGAACGTTAGAGCAGTCGATGAGTTTTTGGAGATCTTCAAGCCGAACAACATCATGATACACATAACGGCGAATTTGAAGGAGTCTGTGAAATCTATGTGAGGGTACACAGTGAGGACATAGACTGATACAACAATCAAGACAACACACGTTCTTCTCGTTCTTCTTCGCGGTCTCGTGGTAAGAACATCCCTCAAAGAACTTCTCTGCGTAAAGTGCATCTAACCATGCCGGCTTCTGAATTCCCTAATTTACACAGTTTAAAAGTTTTTTTAGTCAACCAAAAATAATAAAAAGACACCTTTCATACCACAATTCAAGTTTTTTGTATATCTAAAAGTAATTAATATATATATAGTAAGTACCAAGGAGCCAAGATGAGTATAAAGTCAAAACTATGAGGAATTGAGTATGATGATTGAGAATCATATAGTAAAGGAACTGAGCCTTAATTAAGTGTGAGCTAGATTCACTACATAGGATGGTAAATAATTGAAGAAACAGGAGTAGAAGTAGTTAAACCTACCATGAGTATACAACTCAAACTAAGCTTTCGAAGATGGTGTTTTTAATTTGTTCACAACTCACTATAATCAGTTATATTAGCAAGACAGAAAGGATTTGTTAGGAAGCTAGAGATGATAGGATTTATGGAGGATCACAAGGGAGAGAGAAAGAGAGGAAAAAAACTTATATTTAAATTATTCCTCGGAGTAATAACTCTTTTGCACATATTTTATTTTCATAAAAATTGGTTCTTGTTTATTAGTATTGGTGAGATGAGAGATAGATGTGGAGAAAAGAGAGAGAAAGTGATGAACGTGGGAGCTGTTTCCGTGTCTCCTACTTTAAATATATATTTATTTTGGTCATCTCCTTGGCTTAAGAGCTCAATTAGGTTAAACCCTCCTTGAACAAGCTGCTGCTCTATATATTTATATAATTCTCTTCCCTAATTTTAATTTACCATTTCATTTTATGATATACGAAATACAAAGTTAGGTGGATGAATCCACCACTCAAATTAAAATAATTAAGTAGTGATAGATGATACGATGTAGTATGAATTATTCGATATCATCGGTCTAAGCAGTATGAATAGAACACATTATGTCGTGTTTTAAAAGGAAAAAGAAATAATTAGATAGGCTTGTTGTAGATATTATATAAGATTATGGATTCCAAAATTTAGATATTGTAGATTAAAAAAGCATGAACATTGATTGACTAGTCAAATTATTGCTAGTAAAGTATTACAATATGTAGTGCTCAAAATAGAAGCTACGGAACCTAGTTGAGTAAAAAAAAAACCTAATCAAACGCTAAAAACTTCGTATTCGCAATCTTTACACCCATCTAATTAAGATGAATAACTATTTATACGTCTATGTATGTATGCTTACAATATCTATATATGAATAACTATAGATCACTAAGAATTCATGTATTTTGGTTCAACCAATTTTTAGATTCATGGATACTTGGACACCGTCAAATTATGGTTTTATAATATGAAACACTTATTTTATGTCTGCATAATAAATAGTCTACTAGTAGAAAATGTACAGAGCATATGGTTAATCATAATGGTAGTAATTTATTAATTACAATACCCAAGGAGAAAACATCAAGGAAAAGATTCTTCTGTCTTACCCCCACTTGTTCTATTTTATTGGCATAAACGTCTAAACGGTAACCGTAAAAAAAGAGCTAATCGAAGAGGTGGTGGTCTAATGGTAACATAAGAGGTTATTTTTTTGTATCTCGGGTTCAGTCTTCCTATAATATCTAGAGGTATTTTAAGATACAACCCATAACATATAATTTTATTAGGGTAGTAAAATATAAAATAATTAATCAAAATTAGCTTAATTCAAATTCAATATAAAATTACATTATTTTTGAAAGTTTAGAAGGCAACTACCCGTTAATTTCAATGTACATCCGTCCCTGGATATTTTATTAAATAGGAGTAGACTAAAGGTTAACTCTGGACACTGAGAAAGATTATGGCCGAAGGTTTAGAATTTCACGGTTTAAAAATAGAGAGTTTTAAATGATTATTCTTGTTCTTGCAGATAGTTATATTAAAAAATCACAATACTACATAGAAATATTTACATAGCAAATAAGATTTTTTTAATCTTTAAAATCTTCAATGTTCTTTAATAAGAAAAATAAAAACAATCTTTAGTGTTCTACTAAAATTACTAGAATTGTACCTGCAAACAAATATTAATATAATTTATGATAAATATATGATTATTTTAATCATTAATTAACTAATAAATTTCAATTCATTTTATAATAAATAAATAAAATAATATTTTCAATATTTTCATAATATTGTTTTCTCTATCTTTCAAGACACCTTAGTTTCATGTTATTTTTGTTTACATATTATAATAGAATTACAAACTTATTCTTACTATTTATCAAAATTATCTTCTCATTTCTATTTTTATACTCTATTATTAATCAATTACATATTTTTGATGACTTGAACTGTTAAAAATTTTCAAAACAGATATTTAGTTGTAGTTGAAAGACTTTTGAATGATTCCAAATTATTATTTCTCTTTTCTCATATCATTTTCTCTCCTAGTTGTATTCTTCAACTGAAGACTATAGAAGAATAAAAAATATTCAAATATGCATCTAGACTCTAATCATGCAACAAAAATGCAAGATAATAATAAAAAATCAATGCTTAAAAACACTAAAAACACAATTTATCAACTCGCCTAAACAAATCTCTTGTTTTTTCTCAAGTAAACAACAAAAGAAAAATAGAGGAAGAAATTTAAAAGTGCAGTTTAAAGCTAATAAATGTCAAACGAAGGATAAAACAAAATGTTGTTTAAGATAGTTATATTGTGCAAGAACAAACATATTTCTCTCTAGTAATTTTCCATGCTCATTTCAGTGCAATATTCTAATGCAACACATTAGCTTAAGCAAGAGAACACACTCAAATAGAAGACTTCTCTTCAACATTTATTAAAGTGTTTGGTGCGGTCTTGCTTAGAATATCAAACCTTTTTAAACGGTTTAGTTTAAGCATTTTTGGGTAGGTTTAAGAGATTTGATCTTTGGGTGGTTTGTCACGAGAAAATTGAATGCTAAGTAAATGCAAAATCCATCTAATAAAGGGACAATTAATGTAAACAAATATAAACTCTCATTGTTCTACCCCATCTCATGAATTACATCCTAGCTGTACCCCTTTCCATAATCTTTTCACTCATCTTTTCAACCCAAAACAAAATACTCTTTGGTTTCTTCAATCTTTAGATTCATGGTCAACCACTTTCTTAGACTTCTAGGGAAATATTCTTAGCTCCACACTTAGATATTATCTATCTCTTTTCTTTGACTTTTTTTTGCTCCATACACTTATTTCTTTGTAAATCTTAGGGTAGCATCATTTTTAATTAATACAAGAGACTTTAAAGCTTTTTTGTCTATCACATAGCTTCCCTAGGAACTTTTTCATAATCTTGATCAAGCTTTTCTTTTCACCTTTTTTAATTTCTTTCCCAACATTAAAGCCATCTACCTAATCTAACAATCCAAGTCTTTCATTCCCATCCTAATAGCTATAATCAAGCTGATAATAACCGCCCAATGGCTTAGTTGGGTGATGTGTGCGTATTTTTCTCTTCAAATTTCTATCTGAAAAGACAATACGACTACTACAAGTGCACAATTAATCAGTTGTAGTATTTTTGGATCAACCTCACAGAGAATAATAGCTACACAATAATGAACTGAGAGAAAGAAATCTAACTAAGAAACAATATAAAAGTGCTTGGTTTTCTAATAACTAATGCAATGAAACAAGTAAATAATTCAGTTGTTAAGTATAAGACCAAAGTTTTGGGTGCTAGGAGAATCATCTCAGGGTTTCCATGGTTCTAAAAAAGACAAGTGAAAGATCATATGCAAGTAATATATGTTTTTGACTGAGGTTATCAACTACGAAATACGAAAGAACTAACAACCTATGGTTTATAGAGTGAAAATCTAAAGTCTCGATACTCCATTACTCAAATCATGTAGGCAAAAATGCATCTTGACCAGCGCATTAAATGAGTTCAAATGTTTACAAAGCTTCATGACTCAACTCACGCAGGCCATGACGTAGGGCTTTGATAACATCATACTTTACCCCATTTTATCTATTGTTTTCTCGGGAACTATGAGAAACTTTGAATGCTTTAAAGGCTAAAGAGTGATTGTCAACTGCTGCTTATTGGTTTAGAAGGTTTTACAATTATAGGGAAAAAGAACAAAATGGAAGGAAATCCTGTTTCAAGACATTTTTGGAGCGTCAGATGTTTGGCATCAGATTAAGGCCTTCCCATAAAGTATATTCAGAGATCTTGGTGTCTATGCAAATGTAAAAGATTCAAGATTCACCTTGGACAAGAATCAACTCAATTGTTTCAGCTGTTTGGAAGTTACAACCCGAGAAGTGAAGACCTGGTTTGCCTCCTCTCCACACCGGTCACCTAGTCCGTGACCGATGCCAAGACTATTCTCCAGACCGGTCACAAGCCCCATGACTGGTCCTCGAAGACCCCAAAGCCCTTAAAACCCATCTCCAATTATTAAAGTCCAAAACAACACAAAAAAAACTTAAAACCGACTTTCTACATCTCAAGACCTATTAATACTTGTCTAAACCTAGTTTTCGTGGTGTACTTTATCATCCCTCATCGTGGAAACACAGCCCCCTCTCTAACAGAAAAACTCAACCAAACTTCAAGGAGAAACCCCAGAAGCCACCAAAGTCTTCTCTCCACCGTTCGCCACCATTGAATCCAGTACCGTCTCTCTCTTCATCTCTCTTTCTAGTTTCTGTTATCTAATTTTTTAAGGAAGAATATACATATACTTTGTTTTCAGAGAAGATCTATAAACCATTTTCTCATATTTGTATAGTTTATGCAATCTCTTATTCATATGATGTTGTTTTGCTTGAGTATTTGTAAGTAGTTTACTAGTTAGGTATTAGGGATTCAAAAGAAATTCATGGATTGATCTGTTTAGGGCTATATATATTAGGTACATGATATGAATCTAATGAGAATCCCCTCATAGCATTGGTTCATGTGTGTACTTGGTTCCTTTACCTTATCATGGGGTTAGTCACACATCTAGGCAACCTTAAGAAGGATAAATTTAGCTATAAAGTTGATATCAAGACTTTCTGTTTAAGGTTCATACACAAAGAGCTTGACAAAAAATCATGAAATACATTAACACTCTTTTCCCTTACTCATTGTTTTCCCAAGTGGTTTTCCTAAAGAAGGTTTTTAATGAGGTTTGTGGGTTTCATGTCTCACCTTTGTCACTTGCTAGAACTGATCCAACAATGCCTCACAACCTCATCTAAGGCGTGTGATGAGTGTAAAATTTACTTGTTTTTAGCATGCATATTTCATCACTTTTCCATTGTTTCTTTACCATTTCTCTCTTTTATTAATTCATTTACATGTTTATCTCACTTATCCTAGGTTTGCATTAGGTTTTGCATATAGATTGCATTTTGGGGTATTTTCAGGTGATTTCTGATGATTTCCTTTTGCATATAGATTTCTTGTTCTCAAGAGAGAATATGGTTAACGGAAGCTTAAGCTTTAAGCTATTCAGTTTTCTTTGAATCAATCACGGCACCAGCTACAAGATCTAAATCAAAAGTTTTGGTACATAACAACTTGACATCAGAGCCGTCAGATCTGATGGGAGATGCTGGTGACTCGCGACACAGCTTGCAAAACTCGTGAAAGCTATGGAGAACATCACGAAGGAGTTCAATGGGAGATTATATCCAATAGAAACAAAAATTGGAGAGCTTCAAGAGACCAAAACAGCTCAACACGAAGCCGTAGAAACAATGTTAGCTGCGTTTGAAACAATTGTGACACAACAGGAAGAGGAGGATGGTCCATTGAAGATAGGGAATGGGAGATAAACATCAAGAACAAGACATATCAAATGAAAGTTTAGCGGCTGGAAAACAACAAAGGCACTAAATTGGGATGTGCTATCCACAGCAATTTGTGGCAATCAAGAACTGGGAGAGATAGGATCTGCATCAAGGACTAGAGCCATTCAAGACTGTGGTAAAAATCACAAGAATATTGGTGTGATAAGAGAAGGAAAGAAAAAATCTTACTCAGATGGGCCTTGTCCAATGTGTTCCATGGGGATTGAGAGTGGACACCGACATGTAGATGGAGGTAGAGACTGGCTTGTAAGGGCCATTGGAAATGACAATTACGCTAACTACTTGGTCGAATATGTCCAAATACAGGAGGAGAGGAACGAAGGATAACACTATGAATTTAAAGGGGGAAAGTCGTGGATTCACACTAATACCAGCAAAAATTGAGTTTTCACCAGATGACGGAACTACTAATGTGGTGGAATGGTTACAAAGGTGTGAAGATTACTTTGAAGATAAGAGAATTTAGCAAGATGATGCCCGTGTTTGACAAGTTATGTTTGTGC
This sequence comes from Nasturtium officinale, assembly GCA_963854855.1. Lineage (NCBI taxonomy): Eukaryota > Viridiplantae > Streptophyta > Magnoliopsida > Brassicales > Brassicaceae > Nasturtium > Nasturtium officinale. The sequence continues at coordinate 10,429,365 of OY978502.1, read as the reverse complement.
TAACAGATCAGGAATATCACTGGAACAACAACTGAAGAAGGTTGGTTACTCACAAGCTCAGTTGGTTCGAGTTCAAAAGAATTTGTAAAGGCAGATTCGGAAGAGCAGATGCAGTAAATCCGGTTGGGGAATTGTGTAACTTACGAAACACAAGAACAATGGATGTAATGAACTCCTAGGAATCTTATCTGGATTGATATGGATAGATCCTTGTATAAATGAATCAGAGACTCAAGTTTATCAAGGCTGTGGATTGATTTGTGACACAAAAAGCTGTGGAAGGCTCCTTGATACTACTAGATGAATAGTTTGGATATGACAGCCCGAGTTAGACACCCTTAGGTTTTCTGGATATCACACACCAACAAGATCACTCAAAAACTCGTATAAAAGTAGAAGAGAGATCAAAGAGAAACTAGGTTTTTATAAAATAGATTGTGTGCTTATGAAGATGGATACAACAAGTTTAAATAGGAAAATACTTAAACAGGCTCAAGTGTCTCGACATCATTAAGGGAATACACTGCCTTGGGACTCTAAACAAAGACCAAAGACTTAAACCAAAATTTAAACGAATTTGCGAAACCATACAACATGGAATAAAAACCGTAGACTAGAGATAACATAAGGTAGATAATGTGTTGGTCCAATTCATCCGAGATGCTCTAAAGATACATCATCTAGGTGATATAAAAGTGAACTTGTGGCCTCATTATTAACCTTAGTTTGGAAAACCCAGTGGGACAAAACCAAACCAAGGGAAAAGAGCACACACAAGGCACTTGCCTAGATGATTATCAGCTTGAAGGAGAGGCAGTTTGAATGGCGATAAGTGTTTCTTGGTTGCTCAAGCTCTGACCAAGAATATCCTCTTGCTTCTATGACATCTTAATAATACTCCCAACAGCTTCATTGAGTCTCCTTGTTCTTGGATGGGTCATGATACCTTTAGGAATAACTAAGACATCTTCTTCTTTAGCTGGATTGACCTTGATCTCTTCATCTCCATCATCTATCTGGTCCATGATCATATCATACCCTCCTTCTTGAAAAGGATTTGTCCTTAAATCTGGATCATCTGCAACAAAAGGAATCATGTCAGTAACATTGAAGCTATTTCTTATTTCATACTTACCTTTTCAAATCCAGCTTGTAGGCATTGTTCCTGATCATCTTTAAGATCTCAAACGGTCCATCAATCAGAGGCATGAGCTTAGACTTCCTTTCATCAAGAAATCTTTCTTTTCCTAGGTGAATTCATACTTGATCACCTACTTCAAAGACCATTTCATGCCTTTCTTTTGTTAGCATGCTGGGCAAACTACTTAGTTTTCTCTTTAATATTGTGCCTTGCTTGTTTATGTAGTTGCTGCACCAGCTCTGCCTTCTTCTTTCCATCAGTTTGTTTGTTTGATCTAAAAAAGAATAGAATTCAAAATATTCCGTGAAGGTCTGTAGTAAAGGTTCTAACCAGGGAGCACACAGATCCCAAAAACGCATTGTTTAACTCTTTCACACTCAGGTGAAGGTATTAGATCCAAAGGAGAGGTGGGATTGAAACCATAAACAATTTCAAATGGAGAGTACTTAGAAGCTGAATCATGATTATATGCAAATTCAAAATGAGGCAAATAGTCTTTCCATGATTTCAAGTTCTTTTTATGAGTGCAAGCAAGAGAGTTCCGAGTGTTCTATTAAATACTTCGGTCTGCCCATCAGTTTACGGATGACAAATAGTAGTGGACAACAGCTTAGTGCCTAGCTTAAACCAAAGAGTCTTCCAAAAATAGCTAAGAAACTTAATATCTCTGTCAGAAACTATAGTTCTAGGCATGCCATGTAAATGCACAATCTCTGTAAAGAACAAGTTAGCAACATGTAATGCATCATCAGTTTTGTAACAAGCTATGAAATGTGCCATCTTAGAGAACCTATCCACAACACCAAATATTGAATCCTTTCCGGTTCTAGTCCTAGGTAATCCAACAATGAAATCGATAGAGATATCATTCCAAGGATGATAAGAAATGGGTAAAGGAGTATACAAACCATGGATTTGAACTTGGGACTTAGAGTGTTTACTTGTTGCGCATCTACCACATATTCTCTTTACATCTTTTTCCTGTGTGGCCAAAAGAAGTGATCCTGCAACAGTTTAAGAGTCTTGGCAATACTGAAATGTCCCATAAGTCTCATCCATGTGACTCCCTAACAAACAAGTCTCTTAAAGACCAATTAGGCACACACGAACGGTTATCATACAAAAGAAAACCATCCTGTCAAAAGTAATGGTCAGTAGCATACTTCTCACATGATTTATATGCATCTTTAAAATCTGAATCAGTCTTATACACACCTTTAAGCTGTTCAAACCCCAACAGATTAGCATCAAGAGTGTTTAAAAGAAAATACCTCCGAGATAGTGCATTATCCACTATGTTTTCCTTACCTTGTTGGTACTTGATCACATAAAGAAAACTTTCTATGAATTCAACCCATCTGGCGTGTCTCTTGCTCAGCTTGTTCTGCCCCTTTAGGTACTTGAGACATTCATGGTCCGTATGTATGACAAACTTCTTAGGACATAGATAATGTTGCCATGTTTGTAAAGCTTTCACCAAAGCGTACAACTCCTTGTCATAGGTTGCATAGTTGAGAGTTGCTATCCAAGCTTTTAACTTAAGTATGCAATGGATCTCTTATCATGCCTCAACACAGCACCAATACCAATTCCTGATGCAACACATTCAATCTCAAATATTTTTATTAAAATCAAGAAGTGTAAGGAGAGGAGAAAGAGTAAGATTTTCTGTAAAGCATTGGAAAACAGCTTCTTGTGCTTCACCCCACTTGAATCCGACATCTTTCTTGATCGCTTCAGTCAATGGAGCTGCAGAAATGCTTGTAGAAACTGCAAGTCTATGGAAACTCCTTACTTCACTAACTGCAGTTGGACTTGGCCACTACTTGATTTCTTTGATTTTTTCTTGGTCTACTTTCACTCCATCTGCACTCACAACAAAACCTAAAAAGACCAAGTTATCTGTTCCAAAAGTACACTTTTTAAGATTGGTATAAAGTGTTTCTTTCCTTAACACATTAAGAACAGCCCTAAAATGTTCTATACGATCCTCAAAGCACTTGTTGTACACTAAAATATCATTAAAATATACAACAACAAAGATGCCAATGAAATATCATCAAAATGTACTCGGTGCATTGGTTAATCCAATAGGCATGAGTAACCATTCATACAAAGCATGCTTAGTTTTGAATGCAGTTTTCCATTCGTCTCCTTCTTTCATCGTAATTTAATGATATATGATGTCTCGGAATTTTAACCCTATTTAAACTACTGCAAGTGCACAGCAATTGTTATCGTAATGTAGGGATCGAATCCAAAAAAACCAAAATTACACTATGAATCTTTAGGAATGAAATTAAGCTAAGAAATAAATAAGAGGTTTGTTTGTAATGGGAATGAAAATAATAAATAAAAATGGTGTAAATATAAAATATACAAGATTTAGGTCCAAGAAAATTTGCAGGAATTCAGAGATCACGAATTAGATAACTATTCCAGAATTAATAAGAACCGTTTAGAACTCAAACATCAATGTATAACCAATCCACTGTCGTGGTATCAATTACTTTACCTAGCAACCTAAGTATCTAAACTGTAGTTTGAACTTAGAATTCTAAACAAGCATTAACGAGCAGGTTCAATATGTTCACGGATTGCCCTTAGATCAGCTTTCGTTGGCTAAGGACAATACGCTCATCTATGTTCTATACATCAACCTATAACACTTTTGAAGAATAAATTAAACCTTGAATCATAGACTAGGTGGTCAATTTATTCTAAGCAATGAGATCAACAACAGATAAAGAACCCTAAAATAATTCCCTATCTATGTCTGATTCAATGATTCTGAAATTCTCTTAAAACCCTAATCCTAACTAGAAAACTATTCAGACATGGATGCAGAGAAACATGAAAATGATAAAGAAGAAAACATAATTAAACTGAAAAATAAATTGAAAGGGTTCAGAAATCTTTTCCAATTGTCAAGAGGATGAATTCTTTAGCCCCCAAGTTGCATACAAAACAAAGGACAATGTTTGAACTAAAAAATATCTAGAATATCTTTCAAAAGTCGAGTCTAGGGTTTTAAAAACATTAAGAGACGAAATGGGTTGGGTCCAGAGTGATTTGGATCAAAATTGGGCCATAAATCTATGTCTGTAGATGGGATCTATCGATCCCAAAGTTGGAACGATCGATCGGACTCTCCCGCGAACAAAATCTCTAACTACTTCAACTGCTTCCCAGATGGACATGTCTTACGTAAAACACAAATAAATTTCTAAACATCCATGGGAATGACCTCAAACCAGTTCCAAATGAAAGCTAACCCCCGTGGCTACCTTGTGTCCACATTTCATTAAATTCTGTTAAAGGAAATATGTTCAACGGATGGCAAACTTCGAAGTTTCAGCATGATCCTTCATCTCCAATTACTCCTTTTTACACCTAATGACTTATTTTTCTCCATAAAGTCTCCAAAAACTAAAATAAATCAATATTAATCTACAAGATTCTAAAAACATATTTGAATTAATAAATAATATGAAATAAGAAAAAAATAAAGATTCAAAAACCGATAAAAACATGATATATCAACTCCCCCAGACTTAGTATTTTGCTTCTCCTCTAGCAAACTACAAAGAATAGAGTCGAGGTTTGAAAACAGAAACTCACCATACTTAAAAATACCGCATTGATTAACACCCTACAATCCACACACCACAACACTAATATTAGATATATATATATATATATATGTTAATATAATAACCGCAAGATTAGCAATCTCCCAAATAGGCTCACGTCTCTTAGAGGAATATGAAATCTCCATTCTTGACTCCTGTAATTATTTCAGCATGCGGTCTCAGAAATATTTTTTCAATTCCTCTCATCTTCTCTTCCCCCAAGTCATTTTCTTTTCTTTTTTACAACTTATGCTTAGTTCAAGAACTGCTAATCACTGCCGTGTTCCTTGTGAGGAGATGTGTATGTGAACACACTATCGTGTTCCTTATGAGGAGATGTGTATATGAGGCTCGCCATCACTATCGTGTTCCTTGTGAGGAGACGCATATGTGAGGCTTTGTAGCTCTTGAGCTTAGGTTTTCATTATTCATTGGAAAGATCACAACAACTTATCTTGAAAGTACTGGTTTGAAATACAGATTCAATGTATACCAACCCCCAAGCTGAGAAGTTTAAATTTATTTAGTGTGGAGTCAACGCTGGATCATTCAAACCCCCTACAACAATGAACTTTCTCTGTTTGACTGATCCACCATAGCATTCTACTTAGTAAAATCTGTAATCAACTACTGTAAAAATGGTTTTTCAATGTCAAGGCAACTTGGTTAGTTCAAAGAGATGCTCATAGTTTCAACAATAAATAAATAATAGAAAACTCAACCAGAAAACAACAAAATCTCACACCATTAAATAACCAGAAACTCTCCCCCATACTTACTTTACACTGTCTCGGTGTGAAAATAAACCTAAGAAAAGGGTATATAACAATTTTTGTGTATGAAAGAGAGATGAAAAGATGGAACCTGGATAATGAATGAGACCGTGCGTTTCCTGGTGTACTGTTTTTGTACGAAAAAATCCACGGATCGATTGTGCAAAACAAGATCAATCGATCCAAAAATTTAAGGCTCTTTTAGCCCCCATGGATCGATCGTTCCACATATGGAATGATCGTTCTGCCTCCATTGTTTTGTACGAAATACTTACGGATTGGGTTTCCTCCCAAAAGCGCTTATTTAACGTCTTTAGCTTGACCCCTGCACAAAAGATGTTAATCACAAGAATCAAACGGTTAGACCAATGGTCTTTTGGTCCTTCTCCTATCAACACAATAGACAATATATGTAAAATCACACACAACTGCCCATGGTAAATAGTTCAATTATTCATCAATGAAGTTTACTATAAATGTTGCATATATCTTGAAATATTCATTGATGATTAAATGCTCAGGAGGATCAAATGCATTTGATGGAAAAATAAAGTCAATTTCAGGGATAAAAGAGTTCTTCAAAAAATAGTCAACTTCATCACCATTAATCCTATAAAAAAACTATATCATCACTTCCTGAATTCATCTCAACTTTAAGAGCATCTATCTTATTGAAGATCTTTTCTACCGCAAACACATCTCCTCAGTAAAAAATTCAAAAAGAGATCTATATTCCTTAGACATTTCAATCATAAGCTCGAGATCATGTAGATTCAAAGCACATTAATTTTCAAATACAAAACATATCTCATGGAGCAAGTTTTTCTGCCCTTAAAGTATCCATTCTTACAGATTCAGGTATAAAATCATAGCATTCATCATTGAGCATTGGAGTATCCAAACTTGAAGTTTCTTCATCAATGCAAGGCATGTGAATATCCTCAAAATTATGAATTTCAAGAGTTGAATTGCATGTACCTTCTAGTCTGGTTGGCGGAACCCAATATACTACCTCTTTAAGTTCATGAGCTATCGCTATTTCATAGCATGTAAGCTCTCTTCCTTAAAGGTATTCTCGATGAGACATAAGATTCAATCGGATCAGAGCCACCAAGTCATCTTTGTCAATGTTGGACTTTCAATGCAAAGCTCATCAAAATTCACTTTTGTTCCTGTGTAAGCACCTTCTCATCAAATGGTGGTTCTGCATAATGCTCATCTTGAATGTATTCTTCAGACGTGACATCTGCTTTTTGTAAAAAAAAATTTTTGTAAACCCTGTGCATGATTAAAAGAAATAAATAAAGAAAAGAAGTTAGGAGAAAAATTAGAAAATATATCTTAAACTAAATTTCAATCTTAGATTTAAAGGTAACACAATTGGTCCCCGGCAATGGCACCAAAAACTTGATGTTTCAGAGTTTTAACCCTATTTAAACTACTGCAAGTGCACAGTAAATGTTATCGTAATGTAGGGATCGAATCCAAAGAAACCAAAATTACACTACGAATATTTAGGAATGAAATTAAGCTAAAAAATAAATAAGAGGTTTATTTGTAATGCGAATGAAAATAATAAATTTAAACGTTGTAAATATAAAATAAACAAGCGTTAGGTCCAGAAAAATTTGCAGGAACTCAGAGATCACGAATCAGACAACTAGTTAGAGATTAACAAGAACCATCTAGAAATCAAATATCAATGTATAACCTATCTACTGTCGTGGTACCAATTATTGTATCTAGCAACCTTAGTATCTAAACTATCGTTTGAACGTAGAATTCTAAACAAGCATTAACGAGCAGGTTTAATATGTTCACGGATCGTCTTAACATCAACTTTCATTGGCTAAGGACAATACATTCATCTATATTCTATCCAACAACCTATAACACTTTTGATTAATAGATTAAACCTTGAATCAGAGAGAAGTGATCAATTTAGTCTAAGCAATGCGATCAACAACAGATGAAGAACCCTAAAATAATTCTCTATCTACGTCTGATTCAATGATTCCGAAATTCTCTTGAAACCCTAAGCCTAACTAGAAACCTAATCATACATGGATGCAGAGAAACATGAAAAAGATAAAAATAAAACATAATTAAAATGAAAAGTAAATAGAAAGGGTTCAGAAATCTTCTCCAATTGTTAAGAGGATGAATTCCTTAGCCTCTAAGTTGCATACAAACTAAAGGACAATGTTTTGAACTTAAAAATATCCAGAAAACCGATCAAAAGTCAAGTGTAGGGTTTTAAAAACATTAGGAGACGAATTAGGTCGGGTCCAGAGTGATTTGGATCAAACTTGGGCCATAAATATGTGTATGTATATAGGATTGATCGATCCCAAAGTTGGAACGATCGATCTGACGCTCTCACAAACAAAATTTCCAACTACTTCAAGTGCTCGCCAGATGGACATGTCTTCAATAAAACATGCATAACTTTCTAACCATCCATGGGAATGACCTCAAACCAGTGCCATATGAAAGCTATAACTCCTGTGGCTACCTTGTGTCCATTTTCATCGAATTCTATTCATGGGAAGATGTTCAATGGATGGAATACTTCTGACAATTCATCATGATCCTTCATCTCCAATTGCTCTTTTTTACCCATAATAACTTATTTTTCTCTATAAAGTCTCCAAAACTTGTAATAAATCAATATTAATCTATAAACCTCTAAAACATATTTGAATTAATAAATAATATTACATAAGAAAGAAAAAAAAGATTCAAAAACTGATAAAAACACGATATATCAACTCCCCAGACTTAATATTTTGCTTGTCCTCAAGCAAATTGCAAAGAATAGAGTCTAGGTTGAAACCAGAAACTCATCAAAGTTTAAAACACCGCGTTGATTAACACCCTTGAATCCACACACCACAAAGCTAATATTAGATATATATATATATATATATGTTAGCGTAATAACCACAAGATTAGCAATCTCCCAAATAGGATCAAGTCTCTTAGAGGAATATGAAATCTCCATTGTTTGCTCTGTAATTATTTCAGCTTTTAGTCTCAGAAAGGGAGTATCGATCAAAGCACATATAGACTCTCTCTTCCAAGCTTTTTGATCACACTGAAACTTTTTGTGCAATCCCTCTCATCTTCTCTCCCCCAAGTCGTTTTCTCTTCTTTTTTTGTTTTTTACAACCTATGCTTAGTTCAAGAACTGACAATCACTATCATGTTCCTTGTGAGGAGACACCTATGTAAACCCACTATCGTGTTCCTTATGAGGAGACGCGTATTTGAGGCTTGCCATCACTATTGTGTTCCTTGTGAGGAGCGCATATGTGAGGCTTTGTAGCTCTCAAACTTAGTTTTTCATTACTGGAACAGGAGTCAGATTCAATGTATACCAACCCCAAGCGGAGAAGTTTAGATTTATTTAGTGCGGATTCAACGTTTGATCATTCAACCCCCCTAGAACAATGAACTTTCCCTGTTTGACTGATCCACCCATAGCGTTCTACTTGTTATTAGGTAAATCTTTGTGTTTCATTCTCTTATTCATTGACATCAAATATATACACGATTACAAGATTGATGTGCAAGTTTTGTATTTAAAATTATGGTAAGAGAATATTACGTATTCTCTTGTCTATCATTCCCCCTCAGACTTAACGTCGGGTCGATGATATTAAGACTGGAACAAAACTCAGTGAAAAGTGGAGTTCATAGGCCATTGGTGAAGATGTCAGCATATTGATGAGACAATGGAACATGTAAGATTTTGACCAGACCTAGAAAAATGTGCTCAAGTACGAAGTGGAGGTCGATCTCCACATGTTTGTTGCTCTGGTGTGTCACCAGATTGGAGGAGAGGTAGACAGCGCTGAGGTTATCACAGTAGACTAATGTTACTTTGGAGAGAGGCAGTGTAGTTCGAGGAGAAGGTTGCGGATCCATGTTGTTTCAGCTCCAACATTTGCTACGCCACGGTATTAGGCTTCAGCACTGGACTCGAGGCAGTGTGTTGTCTTTTTGCAGATCATGAGATGAGATTATTGCCATAAAAGATGCAGTAGCCGGATGTGGATCATCGTGTGGCTGGGTGGCCAGCCCAATCGGCATCGGAGTAAGCAACTAAGCCGGAGCTGTCAACTGGTTATAATTGTAATCCGTAATTAAGTGTGCCTTTGATGTATCGAATGATGCATTTTAGGGCGTTAAAATGACCTTCTCTTGGATCATGGATGTGTTGCACGGCTACGATATAGTGTTGGGTCAGCTACAGGAGGGCCATCATCGGCTTTGAGTTTGACGTTTGTGTTAACTTGCATAGTGCATGGTGTGCAATTGGACATGGCAGCTCGATGGAGGATATCGGTGGCATAGTTATGTTGGCTAAGAAACATACCAGAGTGGTTATGTTTTATGGAGATGCCGAGAAAGTAATGAAGTTCACCAAGATCAGACATCTCAAATTCATTATTGAGAGCAGTGATTATGGCTTGGAGATGAGGTGTGGAAGAGGCGGTGAGTCCAATGTCATCGACGTAGAGAAGAAGATAAGCTGTTTCATTGTTGTTGTGGTAGACGAATAGAGATGGATTAGCTTTACATTGAACAAAACCGATACTGGTGGCATAAGTGGCAAAACATTGGGTTCAGGCCCGAGGCACTTGCTTAAGATCATATAGTGAGCGTTTGAGAAGTCACACATGGTCTGGTTTGGTTGGATCACGGAAGCCTTGGGTTGATGCATATAAATTGTTTCTTCAAGTGTGCCAATGAGGAAGATGTTTTTGACGTCAAACTGGTGGATCGGTCATTGACGGGACATGGAGAGTTGCAGGACAAGTCTTATTGTTGTTGGTTTGAAAATTGGGCTGAAAGTCTCATTACAGTCAATACCGATTTCTTACGACTTCCCGTTGGCAACTAGATGAGCCTTGTAATGAGTCAATTTTCCATCTGCACCAAATTTATGCCTAAAAGCTACATAGAACGCACAATGTTAGTATCTCGGGACCGTGGTACTAAATCCCATGTTCCCTTTTTAATTTGAGCATAAAATTCCTCATTCATGGCTGTAGTCCAGTTTGGATCCTCTAAGACATTGAGATGAGAAAGAGGAAGAGGTGAAAGAATTTCTGTGTGAAGAGAAATGGGCTGTTTAGCTTTAGAGATACAACTTTTTCTTCGAGTTGTCATATGGTTAACGACCCTAGGTTGCGGTGGAGGAGAAGCTGGTTCCAACGGGTGTGTTTGATCTGGTTCTGGTTGCGGGATATGTGGTGGAAGGGAAGCTTTTTGATGGATGAGCGGAGCTCTTGGTGGAGGATTAGATGTTTTGAAAGATGGTGTTTCCTGAATATTTTCGAAGAATGTAAAAGAAGATTCATCAAATATAACATGACGAGAAAGAATGATCTTACGAGATTGGAGATCGAGGCAACGGTAGCCTCTGTGGTTTTGAGGATATCCAAGAAAGACGCAGGAAGTTGAGCGTGCATCAACTTTGTGCGCAGTGATGGATAGACGGTTGGGGAAGCATAGGCACCCAAAGACACGGAGGTGATCATATGTTGGCGGTTTGTTAAAGAGTTTGGTGAAGGGAATATCACTTTTTATAGAAGAAGATGGTAGGATGTTAAAGATATGAGTGGCCATCATGAGTCTCTCTATCCAATAAGTGGTAGGCATGTTTTCTTGAAAGAGTAAAGAGCGGACCATGTTATTTAAAGTTTGGAGGGTACGTTCGGCTTTACCATTTTTCTGAGAGGTGTATGGGCAGGAGAACCGTAGTTTGATCCCATGAGAGGCTAAGTGAGTAAGGAATTGTCGGTTTTTATATTCACCACCATTGTCACATTGTATTGATTTAATGCTGCGGCCAAACATGTTAGTAACATAAGCCATGAAATTAAGAAGTTGAAAAGACATCAGTTTTTTGACAAAGGGGAAACACCCACACAAAATGAGAAAAATGATCAAGATAAATAACATAATACTTGATGCCACTAATGCTGGGAACCGGTGAGGTCCATACATCGGAATGAACAATTTCAAAAAGGTTCAGAAACAGAAGAAATAACAGAATGAAAAGGAGATGAGTGTGTTTCCCAAGTTGACAAGCATGACAAAGAGACATGTCAATTTTAGAACAGTTTATTAAACGAGAAAATAAGAGATTGAAGAGTAGTGTTTCCCAAATGTCCAAAACGACAATACCACAATAAAGAATTGGGAATCGTTGAGAGCATGGCTTGTGGAGTGGAAGAATTGGCCGATGGTGGTCAAGTGATGGAGTATAGGGGACCGTTGCTGTTACATCAGATTAGGGGGGTCTGAGTTTTGAGATCCTTAACACAAAAGCCAAACGGGTCAAATTCCACAGACACCCAATTATCTTTGGTAAATTGCCAAACAAAGATTAACTTCTTGAGTATTGACGGACAAACAAGAACATTACGGAGATGTAGAGGGTGAGATTTAGAAGAAAAAGAAGTATGACCAATGGCTTTTGCGGGTATCGAGGACCCATTACCGACTATAACCGATGGGGAAGAGCTCAAATTAAAAAGGGAATGAAGGGTACCTGGCTGTGCGGTGAGGTGTGAGGAGGCACCGGAGTCCATATGCCAGCTCGCGTAGCTGGGTTCTTGCATATTCAGTGTGCCAAACGCCGCAGCAAGTGTAGCTGGAATAGTGAGCTGAAAAGCAGGGATTTGGTTGAGTGATGGGACTCTGAGAGGAGCCAAGATGGCCTGGTGCAGGATTCGGTGCTGTTAGATATGCCATCGGAGGCTGTTGAAACCATTGTTGTTGTGTCCATGGCGTGTACTGATGTGGTGGTTGGAGCCATGGTTGAGGACTGCGCCAGTTGGTTTGATTCCATTGCCAGTTTTGGCATCCTCTACCTTGGTTGTAGTTACGATATGTGTTATTTTATCGTGAGAGTAAGCATTAGAGTTGTTGTTGAAAGACATGTACATTATATTAGGAGAGGTGGAGTCAATGGTATAAGTTGGTGTGGATTTCACCTTCTTGGTGAGACGTTGTTCATCCATAAGTAGCATAGATCGAGCAACAGAGAAGGATGGGAACGGATCAAGGTGCTTGATGACATTAATATGTTATCAAATTTTTCTGAGAGTCCATTGAGCATGTACGTGACGACAACACGTTCGGACACAGGAGAGTTGATGTTGGCAAGGAGATCGGAGAGAGTTTTCAGCTTCTGGCAGTAGTAATGAATTGAGAGATCCCCAATTGTGAGAGAGCGTAGCTCACTGCTAGTTGTATGACCCTTGGTTCCTTGGTATCTCAAAAGATATTTTTAATGGAAGTCCAGATTTCTCGAGCAGTGCTTCGCATTTTTAGAACTTTGTCGATAAGTGATGAAGAAATAGTGCCGTAGATCCAACACATTACAATTCCATCATGTTCCTTCCAGAGGCTAGTGTCCGCAGCGTTCACAGCGGTGGAAGTGCCATCGAGGTGTCCTTGAACTCCGAAGACGTAACAGTGAGTTTTGAACAATCACGCCATGCGTCTAGTTCATTTTATGCATATCAAGAACAAGAGGGATATATGACTTGATGTGAGTCACGGTGAAGATATTGTCTGTTGGTTGAGCCATTAAAAAGGAGATTTGAATCAGAGGGGTTTTAAAAAAAATTAGAAGATTAAATGTCGTGGTTGATTTAGAGAGATAAGGAAGAAGGTGGGGAAGAGAGAAGACAAAAAACAGAGTGCGTTCGAAAAAGAAGAACAGTGAGGCGGCGGCAGGAAAAAAATAGGTTTTAGAAAGATGGCTCTGATACCATGTTATTAGGTAAATCTCTGTGTGTCCCTCTCTTATTCATTGACATCAAATATATACATGATTACAAGATTGCTATGCAAGTTTTGTATTTACAAATATGGTAAGAGAATATTATGTATTCTCTTGTCTATCACTACTTAGTAATATCTGTAATTAACTACTGTAAAGATGGTTCTTCAAGTGTCAAGGCAACTTAGTTAGTTCAAAGAGATGCTCATAGTTTCAACAATAAAATAAATAAAAGAAAACTTAACCAGAAAACAACTACATCTCAAACCACTAAATAACCAGGAACTCTCCCCATACTTACTTTACACCGTCCCGGTGTGAAAATAAACCCAAGAAAATGGTAAATAACAATGTTGTGTATAAAAGAGATATGAAAAGATGGAACCTAGATAATGAATGAGACCGTGCGTTTCCTGGGGTTATTGTTTTGTGCAAAAAATTTCACGGATCGATTGTGCAAAACAAGATCAATTGATCTGAAAAGTTATGGCTCTTTTAGCCCCCATGGATCGATCGTTCCACATATGGAATTATCGTTCTGTTTCCATTTTTTGTACAAAATACGTACAGATTGGGTTTCCTCCCACAAGCGCTTGTTTACTGTCTTTAGATTGACCGCTGCACAAAAGATGTTAATCACAAGAATCAAACAGTTAGACCAATGGTCCTTTGGTCCTTCTCCTATTAACACAATAGACAATATATGCAAAATCACACATAACTGCCCATGGTAAATATATCAAATATTCATCAATGAAGTTTACTTTTAATGTAGCATATATCTTGAAATATTCATTGATGATTAAATGCTCAGGAAAACTCTTATTCAATAATAGGTGGAAGACCTATATGATTCTTTTCTAGAAACACATCCTTATATTCATGTAAAAGAGACTCTATCTCACTCAGATACATTGGTACTTGGTCAGTTAAGCTTAAGAGTGATTCTTTAAACACAAGCAAAAGAATAACTTGATTAGACTAGAGAGTTCTTTTGATTTCACCCATTTTGGCATAGAAACTATGCTACTTATTTGAGCCAGGTTTGAGGTCCACTTCTTTCTTCTTTTGGAGCTGAAGTGGATCCTGGTGAACTTCCTTTGGAGTCAAAGGAACTAGAACAGTCTTTTTCTCCTTGAACTCAAATGTATGCTTGTTAGAGTAATTATCATGTATCACATGCCTATCTGATTGCAAAGGTCGACCAAGAAGAATGTGTCCAGCCTCCATAGGTAGCACATCACACAGGACTTCATCTTCATACCGCCCAATAGCAATAGGGACCAAGACCTGATTGGAAACCTTCATATTTCCTTCTTCATTAAGCCATTGCAAATGATAAGACTTAGGATGTTTCTACACCTTTAACCCCAGCTTCTTCACCATGGTCTCACTTGCAACATTCACACAGCTTCCTTCATCAACTATAAGGCTACAAACCTTTTCTCAAACCATACACCATGTGTAGAAGAGGTTCTCTCTCTGCTCAAGCTCCTCAGCCTTGTTTTGCATGTTAAGAGTTCTCCTTGTAAACAACAATCTCACACCAACTGGCTTTAAAATATACTCTTCTTTAGAACAAGTTTCATCCTCTTTATCAGGCTCATAATCTTCTGATTCATACTCGCCATTGTCTAGAAGAATCATGACTCTCTTATTGGTGCACTCGTTAGCATAGTTCCCTCTTCATTGACGCTTAAAACACTTAACATCTCTGGACCTTGCACTTGAAACTTCAGATCTTCATTTATCCTTGCTGTAGATGTTGTTTGGTTTAGTGTCCTCTTTTTTATATGGCTTACTCTCCTTTTGATAGCTAGAGTTCTCTTCTTTAGTACTTTGAAATTTGGTGGTGTCATAGCTAGAACGGGAGTGGCTCTTCCTCTTGAGTTGTTATTACACCAAGATAACTTTGTGTAGCATCTCCTCTATCTCTACATAGTGCTGCATCTCCACATTATTTTGTATCTCTTGGCAGAGACCTCCTAAGAACATTTCCACTGTAGCTTTTCTATCTTCTGATATACATGCCCTCAACATCAACGACTCCATATCTTGATAGTACTTCCCAATTTTCCTTGATCATTGAGTGAGTTTCCTTATTTCTGATGTAGATCACGGTGGTAATGGCTTGGCACAAACCTTTTGCGCATAAGTGACTTTATTTCATGCCATGATTCAAGTGGATATTCCTGGTTGCGCCTTCTAGTAGTCACCAACTGATCCCACCAGCTCAGGGGATAATCATAAAACTCAGTAGCTGTAATCTGGATCTTTTGATCTTGTGTGTATTGTTGACAATTGAAAACAAGCTTGATATTCTTTTCCCACTCTAACTAAGCATCCGGATCAGCCTTGCCATGAAAGGAAGGTATTTTTAACTTCTATCCAGCAAGTTTATCTCTCTGATGCCTTCTTCCCTCATGATCGCTTCTCTGCCTTCTATGGCTATCCCTAGATGAAGAACTTATGCGCTCATAGTAGTTATAAGTTTCTTGGATCCAGCATGCTCTTGTTGAGACTTAAGTTGTCTTTCTCTTCTGGATCTACGGTTTGTTGAGATAGATGCTTATTTAAGTGATAGAGTAATCAAGAGGAATGAACTAGTTGAAAAGGAACTAGAAAAGAAAGGAAGCGGTTAGATATCAACTAGATAAGCAAACTAGGAAGCAAGGAGGTATGGGAGAAGGTATGGGCGCAGCATGGGTGAGGTATGGGCACCATTTACTGTTGAGAAACTGTTGGAGTAGCTCAGCCACAAGTCTCCTTCTCTTCTTCTCTCTTCTCCACGCCCCTTTCTTCTTCTCCTTGTAAAGTCTATATATATCCTTGTAAATCTCTTGTAAAAGATATGAGAAAGAAAAAAAAGAAGTGAATAAGATTATTAAGACTTGCATAAACTCTCTCCATTCTTGCTACTCTTTCTCTCATTCTCCAATCATTCTTCATTCTCTCTTAACTTCAAATCTATATTTCTACATGGTATCAGAGCAAGGTTGAGCATTCCAAACGCTTAACTCTCTTATAATTCTTCTAGCACTCTACAAATCTTCTAATCTATAACAATACACTTTTCTAAGTTCTATTCACTCTGAGATTAATATCCTTGAGATCATAGGATCTTCAAGTTGTGAAAGAACTAGAATTGTGTATTATTACTAGAAAATGGAGACAAATAGAGTAGCAATCTCAGTCATGCTCAAAGGGAACAACTACCTTCTTTGGGCAAAAACCACTAAAACCATTCTTAGAGGCCGAGGACTTTGGCGGTATGTTGAGCCAAAGGAGGAAGCGGAGGCGGTGGTGAGAAATGAGAAGGAGGAAGCTAAGGAAGAGCAAGAAGAACAGTACACTCTTTCTCTTCTTCAAAGCTCACTAGAACCATCCATCTTGGCGGCCTACTCATATGCGGATACCGCTAAGGAGCTGTGGGATATACTCAAGGGAGTATATGGAAATGTGTCAAACATATCAAGGATATTTGAGGTGAAGAGGGCCCTGAATGAGCTTCAACAAGAGGAGAAGCCATTCAAGGAAATGTTTGGGGAGTATAGAAGCTTGTGGGCCGAGTTGGAGATCTTGAGGCCACAAACTATAGACCCCAAGGAGTTAGGTGAAAGGCGTGACCAAGACCAAGTGTTTGGACTTCTCTTGGCACTCAATGCATCTTACAAGGATCTTATCAAGCACATACTTAGATTTGAGAGTCTGCCAAGTCTAGCGGAAGTATGTGGCTTGATACAAAGGGAGGAGGGCTCAAGAGACCTATTCCGAGCACCAAGTGAAGCTGCACATCTTGCAAAAAGGAATCTCATGTTTGAAAGAAGGGTGTTGGACTGTGAGCATTGTAAGATGAAAGGGCATACCAAGGACAAGTGTTGGACTCTCCATCCGCATTTGAGGCCTAAGCGGCTAAGGGAGAGTGGAAGTGGGCATAGGGCCTTCATGGGGGTTGCACAACCAGTTGAGGATACTGTCAAAAGATCAGAGTTTGAGGCTCTTATCAAGAGCCTAGCTAAGTTAACAGAATCTGGTAAGAGTTTCCTCAGCTCTAAAAGCGCCATAAGGAAGGGTAAAATGATTGTAGATTCCGGAGCCTCTCATCACATGATTAAGGATCAAGACTTGTTAAAAAATCTTGAGCCTTATCATGGAAATGTACAAGTAGCTAATGGAAGCTCAGTTCCAATTGAAGGGATAGGAAAGTTAGAACTTTTCAAGAAGGAAACAAAAGCTTTATACATGCCTAGTTTCTCATCTAATCTTCTATCAGTTCATAAAGCTACAAAGGATTTGGATTGTGTAGCATTGTTTGGGACTGACTTTGTTAAGTTTCAGGACCCTAAAACAAACAATGTACTCGGAGAAGGGAAGGTAGAGGATGGTGTGTATCTTTTGGAAGCAAATAAACAAGAGGATCCAATGGCTCTTGGAATGAAGGCAAATGTAGAAGTTTCTGGTAGGAAGGAGATTGGAGATAGCCCATTATGGCATGAAAGGCTAGGACACCCAAGTTCAGCAGTTCTCAAGATGGTCTTACCCAATCTCATTCAAGAAGAAGTAGTATGTGAAGCATGTGTACTAGGAAAACATTGTAGACAAGTTTTTCCTATCTCCTCCACAACTTGTGATGAAGTTTTTGGCATTGTACACTCGGATATATGGACCGCACCATGTAATTCAAGGGATCAATATAAGTACTTTGTTTCTTTCATTGATGATTACTCAAGATACACATGGGTCACACTCTTAAACTCCAAGGACCAAGTTTATGAAGCATTCACCAACTTCATTAACTATGTTTCTACACAATTCAAAACAACAATCAAGGTCTTAAGAAGTGATAATGGAGGAGAATATGTAAGCAAGAGATTTAAGGAGCTACTCAACAACTTTGGCATCATTCATCAAACATCTTGTGCATACACTCCACAACAAAATGGGGTAGCAGAAAGGAAAAATAGGCATCTAATGGAAGTAGCAAGGACTATCATGATTGCCAAAGGAGTACCTAAATCTCATTGGGGAGATGCGGTAATGACTTCAAACTATTTGATTAACCGGTTTCCAACAAAGAACTTGGAAGATAGATCACCGTTTGAAGTGTTGTACAAAAAGAAACCAAGCTTACATCACCTTAAGGCGTTTGGATGTAAGTGTTTCATGGTTCTACCAGAAGGACAAAGAAACAAGCTTGAACCTAGAAGCATGAAGTGTGTTTTCATTGGATACTCACCAACTCAAAAGGGCTACAAGGTCTACAATCCGGAGACAAGAAGGGTATATGTGTCTAGAGAGGTAAAGTTCAATGAAAAAGAAAGCTTTTATGGAGCCAAGAATCATGATACTCTTGAAGGTATAGTCTCATCATCTATGGATTTGATGCTGTTCAATGAAGCGCCAATAACAAGGGATGAAATACAAGGAGAGAATGCACCATCTGAGAGCATCATGGAACATGGAGATGCAGATGATACACATATGGAACCAGATCAGGATTCAGCTGAAGAAGAAGCGGATCTTGAGGAAGGAGAATCTGAGCCAATCATACCTCTAAGAAGAAGTACAAGACAGAGGCGACAACGTGTTTTCTATGGCTACAACAATTCTGCTATGCTCCCAGGAGAGTCTAGTATGAGTAATCTTCCTTGTGTGATAGGAGAGTGTCCTGAGCGTACGGCGAGCTTAGATCTCGATCCTATTGGCGACAGCACTCTCATATCACAAGGAGGAGATCACACTCAAACTAGTATTATCACATATCCCATTGAGCATTTCTGTTCCTTGGCGACATTACCCATGGAGCATGAAGTGTTTCTCACAAAAATCAGCAAGGAATACATTCCAAGCTCATATGAAGAAGCATGTGAGAGTGAAGTATGGGTGAAAGCCATGGAAGAGGAAATGAAGTCCATGGAAAGGAATAATACTTGGTACTTAACCGACTTACCAAAGGATAAGAAGTCGGTTGGGAGTAGATGGGTGTATACAATCAAATACACAAGTGATGGGAAGATAGAAAGGTACAAGGCAAGGTTGGTAGCAAAAGGGTATACTCAAGTTTATGGGGAGGACTATACCGAGAAATTTGCTCCGGTTGCTAAGCTTCATTCCATAAGAATACTAATCTCAGTGGCAGTAAACTTAAAATGGGATCTATGGCAGATGGATGTCAAGAACGCATTCTTGCAAGGAGACTTGGAAGAAGAGGTGTATATGGATCCACCCCAAGGATATCATAAGGAAGGCAACAAAGTTTGCAGATTGAAGAAAGCAATCTATGGGCTGAAGCAATCCCCAAGAGCATGGTACCAAAGGCTAAGCGCTTGTCTGTTGGAGAGAGAGTTCATAAGATCTGAAGCTGATCACACATTGTTCACAAGACAAAGTGAAGGAAGAACGGTTGTGGTATTAATATATGTGGATGATCTAATCATCACAGGAAGTGACAAAGATGGAGTAGATCAAACCAAGAAGATCTTGAAGGCCGATTTTGATATAAAGGACTTGGGGGAACTTAAGTACTTCCTAGGAATTGAGATGACACGGTTTGAAGATGGAATGTTCATCTCTTAAAGGAAATATGTGCTTGATCTCTTAGAAGAAACTGGGAAGATAGGATCCAAACCGGCTAAAACTCCAATAGAAGAAGGCTATCAAGATAGTCCTGAGGGGGAGCCTTTGGAGAACATTAAGAGATATCAAAGGATGGTGGGCAAGCTCATCTATCTTACTATCACTAGGCCGGACATTTGCTTTGCAGTAAACCGTGTGAGCCAACATATGCAAAAGCCAACCACGCAGCATTGGAACATGATTGAAAGGCTGCTAAGATATCTGAAAAACAATCCCGGAAAAGGCATATGGATGAAGGCTAATGGAAACACAAAGGTTCAAGGATATTGCGATGCAGATTGGGCTGGAGATAAGAAGGATAAAAAGTCCACATCCGGTTTTTGTACCTATGTAGGAGGCAATCTAGTGACTTGGAGGAGTAAAAAGCAGAAGGTTATAGCCTTGTCTAGTGTTGAAGCCGAGTATAGAGCTATGAAGGAAGTGACGAAAGAACTTATTTGGGTAAAGGCATTCTTAGGGGATCTTGGAATACATGAAACTGAGGAAATGTTGCTATATTGTGATAATCAAGCTGCAATACATATAGCATCCAATCCGGTATTCCATGAAAGGACCAAACATATAGAGGTGGATTGTCACTTTGTGAGGGGAAAGATTCAAGAAAGAATCATTAAACCTGCCTTTGTAACAAGTGAGAACCAACTAGCTGATATCTTCAACAAAGCAACCTCATCTGTCACTTGTGATCGCATCCATAGCAAGATCGGTCTAAAGGATCTTCACCGACCAATCTTGAGGGGAAGTGTTGAGATAGATGCTTATTTAAGTGATAGAGTAATCAAGAGGAATGAACTAGTTGAAAAGGAACTAGAAAAGAAAGGAAGCGGTTGGATATCAACTAGATAAGCAAACTAGGAAGCAAGGAGGTATGGGAGAAGGTATGGGCGCAGCATGGGTGAGGTATGGGCACCATTTACTGTTGAGAAACTGTTGGAGTAGCTCAGCCACAAGTCTCCTTCTCTTCTTCTCTCTTCTCCACGCCCCTTTCTTCTTCTCCTTGTAAAGTCTATATATATCCTTGTAAATCTCTTGTAAAAGATATGAGAAAAAAAAAGAAATGAATAAGATTATTAAGACTTGCATAAACTCTCTCTATTCTTGCTACTCTTTCTCTCATTTTCCAATCATTCTTCATTCTCTCTTAACTTCAAATCTATATTTCTACACGGTTATGGCCTTGACCAGTAGCTTGCCTCAACTACTTTCTCAATTCCTCACAGATCTCCTGCATACTGACCCTTATCATATCAGCCATAGTGGTGTGCATAATCTGATTTAGTTTCTCGGTCATCTGCTCCCTTAGTAGTTTTTTTCTTCCTAACCAATTCTGCATCCTCTTCTGACTCCTTCATCATGGTACTTGATTGACACACACTTAAAGAAGTAAGATGTTCAAAAAAACTTGGAAGTATTGTCGTTAAACACAAGATCAAGACTAATAAGAACAGATTGATCTCCAAACATTTCAGATCAATATTTTTGAGCAATGATTTGAACAGATCAAGCAACTTGATTACTTATTTTCCACAGATCTGATCAGTTTAAATCAGAATATGGTAAGAATACTTAGATCTATCAGGACTTCACACCTATTGATTAATAATAGACAACAAGATGATTAGATCAAACGAAAAACAACAACAAACACACAGATCGATAAATGTTTATATGGGAAGTTGAAAGGTCAACTTGAAACCAAAGAGAGATCGAGAACTTCCCTATCCAGAGTAGCTCTGATACCATTTAATGAACTCCTATAATGCTTCTCTGGATTATTCTAGATAGATCCTGGCATAAACAAATCAGAGATTCAAGTTTATCAAGGCTGTGTGGATTGATTGGTGACACAAGAGGCTGCAGAAGGCCCCTTGATAATCTTAGATGACTAGTTTGTATATGACACACCGAGTAAGACACCCTTATGTTTGTTGGAAATCACACACCAACAAGATCATTCAAGAACTCGTAAACAAGTAGAAGAGAAACTAGGTTTTTGATAGAATAGATTGTATTCCTTATGAAGAGGGATACAACAAGTTTAAATAGAAAGAAAACTTGAACAGGCTCAAGTTTCTTGACATCAATAAGGGAACACGCTCCCTTGAGACATTAAAGAAAGACCAAAGACAGACCCAAAATTTAAAAGAGTTTGTGAAACCATACTACATGGAATAAAAACCATAAGTTAAAGATAACATAAGGTAGATAATATGTTGCTCCAATGCATCCGAGATGCACCAAATATCCATCATCCAGGTGATATAAAAGTGAACTTATGCCCTCATTAAAAACCTTAGTTTGGAAAACCCAGTGGGACAAATCCAAACCAAGGAAAAAGAGCACACACAAGCAACTTATCTAGATGATGACCGGCTTGAAGTTGAGGCGGCTTGAATGGTGATAAGTGTCTTGGTTTCTCAAGCTCCCACCAAGACATCTTAAGAATACCCCCGACAGCTTCATTTAGTCTCCTTGTTCTTGCACGAGTCATGGGACCTTTAGGAATGAGTAAGGCATTTTTTTCTTCAGCTGGTTTGACCTGGATCTCTTCATCTCTATCAGCTTGCTGTTCCATGATCATATCATGATGAATATTGAAATAAGTTTGAAGAATGCTTGGGAAGACAAACAAGGTTAACAGGAGATAACTATTATGGCAATATTTTGTGGGGTTAACAGATAGTTATAGAAGGTATGGAGTATTTACGGCCTGAGAAAGTTTTTGTTGCTATGGGGTATGCAAGGGAAAACTAGTATAAGATTTCTGGTGATAGCAGGATGAGGACGTTTAAATGGCATTCAGATCCGATGACTTGATATTCAACTTCATCGTCCAGAACAGGAGCCACATCGGACCATGGTATTCATGCAGCAAGAGTAATATTTTCCTGCAGACAAGACAAAAGCCATCGATGAAGGTATGTAAAAAGTTAACAATCTTGGAAATAGTAAAAAGGAAAGCGAAATGACTCTCTTTCAATTGTAATGAACCATTCACATCCGGACATAAGTGTCAACCAGTCTTGTTTCATATCAATCCAATATAAAAAGGGGATGAGCAGAAGTATGAACCTTTCAAAGAACAAATAGAGATTTCCCTTAACACCATGAAATGAGAACAAACAGAAAGCACTTTTCAAGTGAATGTAGATATCACTAATGGCACGGGATTTTTTTTTTTTGGATACATGCAGCACCCATAACTTTATTAATATTAGTATGCCAGAAAAATAGGGATTACAATGAGGCAAAGGCCTGGGAGAGTAGTGGGTATGGCAGATGGCGGGAAGTACCCAATAGATGGGATATGTAAAGGCCTTTCTATGAAATTTCAATGACATTGATTTATAGCTGATTCTTATGCAATTCCATTAAGTGGATTTGATGTGGTCATGAGAATATGTTGGTTGAATGCCCTCGGACGAGTCATGTGGGATGGGCCAGCAAGAACTATAGAGTTTGTAAATGGGGATAGGATGATTTACTGGAATGGCAAAGAAGACACATGGGAAGAACAAGAGGGAAATTTAAACACTATTGGTAATAATGGCACACTTGAGAGATGGTTCAAAGATGAGGAAGAGATTCCTACAACCATTGGAGAAAAGGAAATCAAATCTGTGTCTCTAGAGTCAAATCTGGCAGAAGTGCCAAGAGCATTGATATCCCAAATAATGTCCGTTGTACTGGGAGGATTATTAGTCGAATTCAGGGAGCTGCTTGATAAACCAGTAGGGTTACCTCCGTCAAGACAGTGTGATCATGGGATTTATTTGCTGCAAGGAACCGACCATGTGGAAGTTCGACCTTACTGATATCCAAATTTATTGGAAGATAAAATTGAGAGATAATGAGCTTAGATGCTTCGAAATGGGGTTACTCGACCCAGTTCTTCACCTTTCTCTTCTCCTTTATTGTTTGTTAAGAATTCAGATAGCTCATGGTGGTTTCACATTGATTTCATGGAACTAAATAAGGTCACATTAAAGGAAACGTTTCCGATTCTGGTGGTGGCAAACTTTTAGATGAGCTATATGAAGCACATTATTTTATAAAACTTGATAAGGATGTTTGAAGAAGACATCGAGAAAACAGAATTTGAGACACATATCGGTCATTATGAGTTTTTGGTTATGCCATTTGGCTCTCAAAATCCCCTTCACATTTCAGAGTCTCATAAGTTCATTGTTCCAAGGATTTCTCAGGAATTTTGTACTTGTTTTCTTTGATTACATTCTAAGTTACATCACTACTTTAGGAGAGCATATCGTGCATGTACGGAAGATTTTTGAATTGTTGCGATCAAATAAGCAGTTCTTAAAACAGCCAAGTGTTCGTTTGGTAAAGGATAGGTGGGTTATCTTGGACATCTAATTTCCTATGGAGAGGTGAAGGTCGATGAGACAAAAATAGCAGCTGTATGGGACTGGCCAAGACCTATGTCGACACGTGGAGTTCTTGGATTTTTAGGCTTGTCTGGTTATAACCAAATTTTATACAAGAATATAGCACCATAGCAGCACCATTGACAAATATTCTACGGAAACTGGGTATCTTGGGATGAAGGATGCGGACAAGGCATTCACATCCCTAAAAAGGCTTTGTCCGAGGCTCCTGTCTTAGGACTAACAGATTTTTATAAAGATTTTGTGGTAGAATGTGATGCTTCAGGCAGTGGAATTAGTGCCTTTATTCATCAAAATGAACACCAATAGCATTTTTTAGTCAGAAACTCGCTGAGCAACATAGTAAGCTGGCCGCATATTAGAGGGAGCTTATTGGACTAGTTAGGCAGTGATACATTGGAGGCCTTATTTATGGGGAAGAAAATTTCTTATTCGCACTGATCATTAGTCTTAAGTTTTGATTGGAGCAGCGATTATCGACATCTTCACAAATACATTTGATCATTAAGTTGTTGGGATTTGATTTCGGAGTTGAATTTTGCTCGGGGAAGACAAACAAGGTGGCTGACTTGTTACCTCATCGAGGAGTAGAGGATACGGGGGGAGTGCATTGCGTATGCACTAAGAGGCTCCAACACAGGAATTTTTGCAAAGTTAAGGGGTGAAGTAGAGACAGAAACTAGTCTTGCAGAAATCAGAAACAAGATATGTAAGACCTGATGCTGATCTAAAGGACCCAACCAGAACCTGTAGCCTTACTTAAACTAATCATGTAATGTTTTTGTTCAATTTTTAAGGTTCAATATTTTTCAATCATTTGAGGTTCATACAATTCGCATTTTAAATCTAAACAGATAAAGAACGAACAACTTTATTAATATAAATCATGTGATCCAGTACACAATTCATTTACACCATAGTCTATCATAAGTTTATATGTTTAAACTACAAAAAAGGACTTTTCCCAACCCACACATCCCTCACGACTGAATCCTCATGGTTCCTTGGTCTTGTCACGGTCCTGGCCTGATCCTGAAACTAACACATACCACAAATCATACGTATAAGTACAGTTCGCTATACCAACACCCCTAACATTGCATGGTTTGATTTAATGAAGACATGTTCTGTCTACTCATCAACAATCAGCCAGTAACCCAGCCATATTCAGGCATGGCCTAAGGTCCCCGGTCCACACCTATATCCTATGGCCAGGCTGACCTATTGTAGTCTAATTCACCGATCCTCAACCCTAAGGAATCCTTTATCAGACTTCCGTGAAACCAATATTAGCCTAAAGCATCCGACCAAGACTCATCCGGCCAAGGGACAAGGACTTACTCCAGCCCGGCCAATATCTTGACTTGGTCGTATCGATCCATGAACATAAACCTCTTATTGAATAAGGTATATTAGAAGATAAACGACTAGAGTTATAGAAGAGACAGGTCTGGTTCCCCGATCATCCTAAGGCCCACACGAAATTCCACCGTGGCCATAGTAGGACAGCTCGTCCATCCCACTTACCTTAGGCATGCGCTCTGGAGTCCTCAAGTCCTTCTCCGACCCCTTCCCTCCCATAACCATCCTTAATCTTTACTTCACACAAGATGATTCCTAATCGGAAATCAGTCACCAACCCACACGACCAAGCTTTGGTCGGTCTCTCTCTCTTTTGTTTATTTTGTCTTTCTCTGTCATGATTCTGGCAGAGCTTTCCCTCTTTTCTTTTCCTCCCCCAAATCTTGACCCCAAGGTCCATATTTATAGTGAGAATAACCTGCCTAACTGCCTAGGCGAATGGACGCCACCCTTAGGCCGAACAGGTGCCACCGGTTCCTTCCCATCCTTTCACTCATACCGTTTGGAAGCACCCGTTCTTCCTTTGGGCTAGTCGATTACAAGCCCATACTGCAATTTCGTACGCCTGGATCACCTTGTCCAAGCCACAGCCCTTTGGACCTCAAGCATGTCCATGTCCGGCCTGGTTACCGCCCATGACTCGGCCACATGGTCAAGACTCCAACACTTCACCAAGCTGAGATGAGCTGGTCCTTAGTTGCCCCAGCTGAGTGAGCTAGTAATCCAGCTGCCTGAGCTAACTCTAGTTACTGTGAGCTTCCAATGAACTGTACTCAACCTGTCCTAGCTGACTGAGATACTTCTTTGTACTATATAGCCCTTTCAAGCACTCGTCCAGCTCTCCTTCACTTGTCCCCATCCGTTCCTGGTTAAGTTTCAGCATCCTTATACCCCTAACCATTATACTCAGCCATGATACGCTTGTCTTTAGGTCCAATGACCCGACTGATGCGTAACCTCATATCATGGCCGATACCCATTACCTCATCCAGGTTTGGTTATGTTACAAGTCTCCCCCACCAGTGATGGATTCATCCTCGTATCTGGACCCAGCAAGAATTGCGCCTTGTACTGCCGGTACCACTCCGGGAACTCGGTTTTCATTTTTTTCTCCATCTCCCAAGTTGTTTCTAAGGTCAAATACGTGTTAAGGTCAGCTGGAATCTGAGGAATATAAACATCTTGTTCTGATAAGCATTTCCGAAGTTTGGACACATGGAATACATTTTGAAATGCATCCATTGCGGATGATAATTCCAACTTGTTAGTCACTGCCCCGATCCTTTCACTTATTCAAAAGGACCTAAGTACTTTGGATCCAACTTCTTTCTACCCGAAATTCTTCAGATAAACCATATCACCAACCTCAAATTCGAGATCCTTTCTATGTCTATCAGCATAGTGTTTTTGCCAATCTTGAGCTGTTTTCATTCTATCTTGGATGAACTTGATCTTCTCTGTAGTTTCTTCCACAATCGCGGTTCCAATTATGCTGCGCTCCCCTAAATGGGTCCAACATACTGGTGTCCTGCATGGTCGTCCATATAAGGCTTCATATGGCGACATCCCAATGCTCCGATGGAAGTTGTTGTTATAAGCAAACACTACTAGGCGTATGTTTCTCCCATGAGTCACCCTAATCCAGGATGCGTGCCCATAGCATATCCTCCAAAGTTTTGATGGTGCGTTCAGATTGCCCATCCATCTGTGGATGATAGGCCGTGCTCATGTTCACTCTTGTTCCTAAAGCTTTTTGAAAAGCTTTCCAAAAACGTGAAGTGAACCTTGGGTCCCTATCTGACACAATACTAGATGGGACGCCATGCAGCCATACAATCTCTTTCACGTACTTGTGCACACTCTGCTCGACCCCATCTCCTTTCTTTACGGTCAGGAAATGAGCAGACTTAGTCAAACGGTCCACTATTACCCAAACCGAATCGTTCTTCTTCCTTATGGTAGGGAAACCAGTTATAAAATCCATTGTAATGTGATCCTATTTCCATTCTGGAATAGGTAGACTATGAAGCAAACCACTTGGAACTTGATGTTCTGTTTTGACCAGTTGGCAAGTGGAACACTTAGAGACCCATTCTGCTATGTCTACCTTCATCCGAATCCAATGATAGTATCTTTTGAGATCTTGATACATCTTAGTGGCACCAGGATGTACCGAGAACTTAGATGTATGTGATTGTCTCATAATCTCCTCCTTAAGGTTCCTATCATTGGGCACACTGACTCGAACTCGCACTACGATAGTGCCATCCGAGGTGATCTGATACTCAGTCAACTCATTGCGAGCAACCTTTTGTAGGTTCTCGTCCAAGCCCTGTGCTTGCCTTATTTGGGAAAGGAGATCGGCCTGATTTTACTGCCTCGAAGCCCAAAGGCTCATCCTCGCTGGCCAATGTGTTCAAGTGCAATGTTCGGACTATCCTCTCCAGAACATCTGCCTCCCGCTTGACAAAAACCTTGGCCCTTCTTTGGCTCAAGGCATTGGCCACCAAATTTGCTTTACCCGGATGGTAAGTAATCTCAAGGTCATAATCGGCCATAAACTCCATCCACCTTCTTTGTCTCAAATTCAACTCGGGTTGACTGAATATGTACTTGTGACTCTTGTGGTCGGTTATGATCTGAACCTTGGCACCATACAAGTATGATCGCCAAATCTTGAGAGCAAACACCACTGCGGCCATTTCCAGGTCGTGGGTTGGGAAGTTTCCCTCATGTTTCCGTAATTGCCTTCAGGCGTAACCAATGACCTTTCAGTGTTGGGTGAATACAAATCCCAATCCAGTAATAGATGCATCGGTGTATACCACATAAGGTTGGTCCGCTTCCGGCAACACTAGGATATGTGCACTTGTCAACATATCCTTCAAGGCAGAGAAACAGCTCTCACATTCCTCTGAGCATAAAAACTTCACATCCTTACCAGTTAGCCGTGTCATGGATTAAGCCAAACTTGCAAACACCTTGACAAATTTTCTGTAGTACCCAGCCAGACCCAAGAAACTCCTGACCTTGGTTGGACTCTTAGGTCTTGGCCATTCTTGTATGGCCTTGATTTTCTCTGGATCAATTGAGACTTCTTGATCCAACACAATATGTCCTAGGAATCCAATACTCCTTTGCCAAAAACTAAACTTGCTCAATTTGGATGATCTAACCCAAGACTCGGCAGTTTCGATGGTAGATCACATGAAGATGGAAGACAAAGAAGATGGATGAAGATGTTGGATAGTTCTTTGTATAAACGAATCAAAAGGCTCAAATTTATCAAGGCTTGTGGATTGAAAACAACACAAGTAGCTGCAGAATGGCTCCTTGTTGATGGATTGAATGGTCACACAATGGATGCGGAAGTCCATTGATATTCCTCAATGCCACGCCAAGATATTACACACTTGGTGGTGACAAGGTTTGATCCTTCGGATATAACACACCGAAGGATCGAAAGATTGTTGGATATGACTCACCAAATAATCGGAAAATGTTCACAAAGAATAAAAGAGATTAATCTCAAAGTAGTTGATAAAAAGTTGGGTGCCTTAGAATGAGGCTTACATGAGTTTAAATAGGAGAGAAAGCTTGAACAGATTCATGCTCCTCTCAAAATGACTCTTGGAAACTCTAAAATTCACCCTAAAACTAAGAAACAAAGACTGAAGACTTGCAATAGAAACTAAAGAGTTTTTGCGAAAATAAAGATAAGGAAATAAAACCATAATCTAATTTATAACGTAACGTGATGCTTGAGTCGGTCCATTGCATAAGAAAGTCGGTCCATGGCTTCATGAAATCGTCCAAGTTAATTATCAAAGTAGGGTAAGTGGACTTGAGGACTCATTAAAAAGCTTAGTTGGAAAACCCATTGGGATAAAACCAAGCTAAGGAAAAAAGAGCACACTCAAGCCACTTGATGATGATTAACTCGGAATGGCTTGAATGGACAAAAGCAGCTCGTGGTTGATTGGTCTTGGACAAAATTCTTCTTGCTTCCAAGAAAACTTTAGAGTTGTTCCCACAGCTTATTGAAGTCTTCTTGATTTGGCACGGGTCATAGGACCTCTAGGGGTGATCAATGCATCTTCTTCTTCTTCTCCAAGTGTTGGCTTGTCCATGATCATATCATCCCCTC
The DNA here is from genome assembly GCA_963854855.1 of Nasturtium officinale. NCBI lineage: Eukaryota > Viridiplantae > Streptophyta > Magnoliopsida > Brassicales > Brassicaceae > Nasturtium > Nasturtium officinale. The sequence continues at coordinate 10,399,464 of OY978502.1, read as the reverse complement.
CCTCTTGAAAAGGATTTGTCCTCAAATTTGGATCATCTGCAACAAAAGGGATCAAGTCAGTAACATTAAAGCTTTTACTTATTTCATACTTACCTTGCAAATCTAGCTTGTAGGCATTGTTGCTCATCTTCTTTATGATCTCAAAAGGCCCATCAATCCCTGGCATAAGTTTAGACTTCCTTTCATCTGGAAACCTCTCTTTCCTTAGGTGAACCCAAACTTTGTCACCTTCTTCAAAGACCTTCTCACGCCTTCCCTTGTTAGCATGCTTGACATATTGCCTGGTCTTCTCTTCAATATTTTTCCTTGATTGCTTATGTAATTGCTGTATCAGCTCGGCCTTCTTTTTTCCATCAAAGCTAACTCTTTCACACTCAGGCAAATGTATTAGATCCAACGGAGAAGTAGGATTAAACCTATAAACAATTTCAAAAGGAGAAAACTTAGAAGTAGAATGCACAGCATGATTGTATGCAAATTCACAATGAGGCAAGTAGTCTTCCCATAATTTCAAGTTTTTCTTTATGAATGCACGCAAGAGAGTTACTAGTATCCTATTAACTACTTCAGTCTGCCCATCAGTTTGCGGATGACAAGTAGTAGAAAACATTAACTTAGTAGCTAGCTTAGACCAACGAGTCTTCCAGAAGTAACTAAGAAACTTAGTATCTCTATCAGAAACTATAGTTCTAGGCATGCCATGTAAGCGCACAACCTCCTTAAAGAACAAGTTAGAAACATGCAATGCATCATCTGTTTTGTGGAAAGGTATGAAATGTGCCATCTTAGAAAACCTATCTACCACAACAAAGATAAAATCCTTTCTGATTCTAGTCCTAGGCAATCCAACAATTAAGTCCATAGAGATATCATTCCAAGGATGATAAGGAATGGGTAAAGGAGTATACAAACTGTGGCTTTGAACCTTAGACTTAGCTTGAAAGATATGAATGAAGGATAGAATAGAATGATGGCGAGTCGAAGACTCACGACCAAGAAGGTGAGGGGGTAGAAATGAAAGGTCAGAAGATGAAAGATTAGAAATGAAAGATCAGAATTTGAAAAGGTATGAAAACTCACTACCAAACTCGAAATTGCTTGCTCTGATACCAAATGATGGATGATCCAACCTAAAACTCGGCAGTTTCGATGGTAGATCACATGAAGATGAAAGACAAAGAAGATGGATGAAGATGTTGGATAGTTCCTTGTATAAACGAATCAAAAGACTCAACTTTATCAAAGCTTTTAGATTAAAAACAACACAAGTAGCTGTGGAATGGCTCCTTGTTGATGGATTGAATGGTTACACAATGGATGCAGAAGTCCACTGATATTCCTCAATGCCACGTCAAGATATTACACACTTAGTGATGACAAGATTTGATTCTTCAGATATGACACAGCGAAGGATCGAAAGATTGTTGGATATGACTCACCAAACAATCGAAAAATGTTCACAAAGAACAAAAGAGATTAATCTCAAAATAGTTGATAAAAGTTGGGTGCCTTAGAATGAGGCTTACACGAGTTTAAATAGGAGAGGAAGCTTGAACAGATTCATGCTCCTCTCAAAATGACTATTGGGAACTCTAAAATTCATCCTAAAACTTAGAAACAAAGACTGAAGACTTGGACTAGAAACTAAAGAGTTTTTGCAAAAATAAAGATAAAGAAATAAAACTATAATCTAATTTATAACATAAGGTGATGCTTGAGTCGGTCCATTGCATAAGGAAGTCGGTACATGACTTCATGAAATCGTCCAAGTTAATCATCAAAGTAGGGTAGATGGACTTGAGGCCTCATTAAAAACCTTAGTTGGAAAACCCATTAGGATAAAACCAAGCCAAGGGAAAAAGAGCACACTCAAGCCACTTGATGATGATTAACTCGAAATGGCTTGAATGAACATAAGCAGCTCGTGGTTGATTGGTCTTGGACAAACTTCTTCTTGCTTCCAAGATATTTTTAGAGTTGTTCCCACAGCTTCTTGAAGACTTCTTGATTTGGCACGGGTCATAGGACCTCTAGTGATGATCAATGCATCTTCTTCTTCTTCTTCTTCTTCTTCTTCTTCTTCTCCAAGTGTTGGCTTGTCCATGATCATATCATCTATAAAGATGATTACGAATTTATCCAAGAAGTCTCAGTGCATTGGTCAATCCAAATGACATAACGACAAACTCATAGTGGTCGTACCTGGTTCGGAATGCTGTTTTTCTCACATCATTTGGTTCAATCGGGATCTGATGATACGCTGAAGCCAAATCGATTTTTGAAAACCACTTCACACTCTTGACTTGATCCAACAACTCATCTATCTGAGGCAATGGGTACTTGTTCTTTCCAGTCACCCGGTTCAACCCTCGGTAGTCAATACAAAACCTGAAGCTACCTTGTTTCTTTTACAAAAAAAGAACTGGTGCTCCCCAGGGCGACACACTAGGTCTTATAAAACCCTTATCTAGCAACTCCTCAAGTTGCTTTTCAGCTCGGCTATCTCGGCAGGAGCCATTCTATAGGGACTTTTGGATAATGGGACCGTTCTTGGTTCTAGTTCTATTATGAATGGGTCCTTCCTATCGGGGCTTATGCCATGAAGTGACCTAAACACATCATAGAAATCTTGGACCAGCGGTATTCCCCCAGGTCACCACCCCTACGACCTCCTTAGTGGCGATTGTGGCCAGGTAACCTTGACAACCCTTCCTCAGCATCCGCTTAACATGGATAGCTGATACCACTAAGCATCCAGATATCAGACGTATACCTTGGAAGATGATTGGAGATCCACCCCCATTCTCAAACTGCACCCATCCCCAGTGACAGTCCATGGTGGCCCGATTCTTACCAAGCCAACCCATATCTAAGATCAACTCATGACTCTTTAAGTGGACTACCACAAGATCCACAGGCATGACCCTGTCTTGGATCACCACATGGATGTCCTGAATCACCCCTAGTGAACTCATAATCTACCCTCCGGCCGCGTTCACTACTCCAGGACAATCCATTGTTCCCAACTGGAACAATCCCTTTCCGAGCATCCCTGGAGTCACAAAACTATGTGTAGCTCCAGTATCTAAATGTACATGTATTTCTACACCACCAATACTTAAGGTCCCCTACACATGACCCAATTCAAATATCTAACCTTTCTAGGTTCTATACCATGCAATTCTACGCAATTGAAAAGAACAAGTTCAGATAGTTACCAGTGATTGCTTGAAAGGGTTTAGCCTCGTCCATTCACTTGGAAAACTCATAAACGCAGGGTGCTGCGGTCTGGCCCCAGTTCTGTTCCAGCCGACTTGTCTCTCCATGACTTCTGCCTGACCTGGGAAACTTAGGACAATCCTTGTGGAGGCGCCCCTTCCTCCCACTGTGCTGGCAAGTCCTGGTATCACCGCTTACCCCTTGCTCTCCTCTAAGACAATCATGAGTCAAGTGATCCATCTTGCCACATCGGAGACAAGCTCCCATTGCTCTCTAGCATTCACCTCCATGGTGCATGCCACACTTGGGACACTCAGACCTACCACCTGAGGGTTTACCCTCCTCGGCCTGATCCCTCTTCCTCTTCCAATCACCACTAGCAACCGTAGAAGGTGTATGGTTCCGCGTCATCAACCTAGCCTCCTCCGCCAAGTTTTTCTCCAGCATAGCCATCCTCTCAACCAACTCTGACTCCATGTGAAAGGTGCGGACAGAACAGTAGGTTCTGAGTTTGACCCTAAGGCCTTTTATGAACCGACGAACCTGAACTGACTCATCCTCCAACTCTTTACCCACATAGCGTCTGAGTCGGTTAAACTCCTCTTCATACTCTCGAACCGTCCTTCCAAAAAATAAACTGCTATGTCCTTCCGGTAATCTTCTGGGCAATGGGTTGAGTGGAAATTATTGACCAACCTGCTCCTCCACTCATCATCTTCCAACGGATCAACACTACTAGAAAAATGTTTGGTGCCCATCCTTGTTATGTTTTCCAGCAGCTTAAGGTACTCCATCCTCCTAACCGCTTTAGGTAGTGGGTCAACCTCCACCACCGCAGCCACTTTTTCCACATGCTTACCAGCTATAGGAACAGCTGCAGCGTGGATTCCAGCTTGATCCACAGACGAGTTCACCTGTGGTATGAACACCTGGGTCAAAGCTATCATCTGATTACCTATAGCCCTTATGCCTTCCAGCATATTCTTCATGGATGGCTTTGTAGCTGGGTTAACTAACCCAGCGGTCTCATTGTCAGCAGTTTCTCTATGCCTATCAAGGCGTTCTGCCCCTGAGGGCTCATCATCATTCTTCTGCTCCCTTTTCTACTACTCTTTAGCCCACACGGAATTCCACCGTGGCCATCGTAGGATGGCTCATCCATCCCACTCACCTTGGGCGTGCGCTCTGAAGTGCTTAAGCTCTTTTCCGGCTCCTTCCTTCCCGTAATCATCCTTAATCTTCACTTCACACAAGCCGATTCCTAATTGGAAATCAATCACCAACCCACACGATTAAGCTTTGGTCAGTCTCTCTCTCTTTTGTTTCGTTTGTCTTTCTCTGTCACGGTTCTGGCAGAGCTTTCCCTCTTTTCTTTTTTCTCCCCCAAATCTCGACCCCAAGGTCAATATTTATAGTGAGAATAACCGGCCCAACTGCCTAGGTGAATGGACGCCACCCTTAGGCCAAATAGGTGCCACCGGTTCCTTCCCATCCTTTCGCTCATACCGTTTGAAAGCACCCCTTCTTCCTTTGGGCTGGTTGATTACAAGCCCATACTGTAATTCCATACACCTAGAGCACCTTATCCAACCCACAGCCCTTCGGATCTCATGCATGTCCATGTCCGGCCAGGTGACCGCCCATGACTCGGCCACTTGGTCAAGACTCAAACACTTCACCAAGCTGAGATGAGCTGGTCATTAAGTGCCCCAGCTAAGTGAGCTAGTAATCCAGCTGCCCGAGCTAACTCTAGTTAGTGTGAGCTTCCAATGAGCTGTACTCAACCTGTCCTAGCTGACCGAGATACTTCCGTGTACTATCTAGCCCTTTCAAGCACTCGTCCAGCTCTCCTTCACTTGTCCCCATCCATTCCTAGTTAAGTTTCGGCATCCTTATGCCCCTAACCATTATACTCAGCCATGATACGCTTGTCTTTAGGTCCCATTATCTGAATGATGCGTAACCTCGTATTATGGCCAAGACCCGTTACCTCATCCAGGTGTGGGGATGCTACAAGATAATTTGCAGAGAGATAGCAAAGTAATGGGAGGTTAGAAAAGGGCTAATTTTCTACAAAGGATGTGCTTATATGGTAGCAGAATGAGCGTTAGTCTGGGTACAACAGACGATAAATCGAATTAGGAGATATTTTTATCGAAAGGGATGGAAGAAAACGGTAAAAGAGTTTGTTCCGGAGTGTCAAGTTTGCCAAAAGAATAAATGGGAAATGCTACAGCCAGGCGGTTTACTTCAACTATTTCCAGTCCCAACTCAAATTTGGTCTGATATTTCAAAGGATTTTGTCGAAGCATTACCTAAAGTCTCTGAAAAAACAGTAATTCTAGTGGTGGTTGATCAGTTTTCAAAGTACGCTCATTTCATTGTCTTGAGTCATCCTTGCACAGCAAATACAGTAGCACAAGAGTTTGTGATATTGTTCGCTTGCATGGCATTCCGAAGACCATTGTGACAAACCGTGACAAAATCTTTTGGAGCGTGTCTTGGAGAGAGTTGTTTTGCCTGCTGTGTACAGATTTGTGTTTTACAAATGTGTATCATCCTCAATCAGCCAAACCTAGGTAGTAAAACGAACATTGGAAATGTACCATAGATGTTTAACGGGAGACACTCCATGCAAATGGATGAGCTGGCTTAGGATTGAATATTGTTACAATACCTCATTCCATACATGTCTCAAAGCAACACTATTTCAAGTTGTAAATGGTAGGGAACCACCCCCGAATTTTGGATTATATGTGGGGAGGTACAAGCGTGGAGAGTAATGATACGAGATATGGAATTACATATCATCGTATGAAGTCTAAAACTTAATAATTTATATTTCCTTTTCTATTAGATTAAAGTTTTGAGTATTTTTACTTATTCAATTTAATAATATTCGGTTGTAAGGGGTCTATAAAAGGACCACCAAACATCAATAAGAATTATCTTCCAACATTTAACAAACAGTTAGAAGAATAAGCTCTCACTAGTGTTTCTCTCAAGTGTTTTCCTCTCAAGTGTTTCCTCTCAAGTGTATCTCTCAAGTGTTTCTCTCAAATACTTCTCTCAAAGATTTTCTCACAGAGTTCTTATCAAACAAATCAAATCAAATCAAATTTGATGAGAAATATAACAACAACCCCGAATCCAAGGATATGTAGTATGTTTCTTGGTGACTTTTTCTTTTGTTTTTGTTTTTCTTTTTGCTTTGTTTCGTTTCTCTTTTTTTTTTTTGAATGAGATCCAACGGATCTTTAGAAGAAATAGTATAGAAAGAATAGAAGAACAGAATTGGCGAGATGAGAATCTCGGCCAAGAAGATGAGGAGTTGGAAATGAAAAGATAGAAGATGAAGGATCAAGAAGATGAAAGAACAAGAAGATGAACAACTTACTACCAAATCAAAAAAGCTTGCTCTGATACCAAATGACACGATCTTGGTCACGCCCAAGATTCAAATTTCTCGTTGGTAGGTTGGAATGATAAACTGAAGGATAGAAGAAACCATATGGCCGAGTTGATGATGAAAATGACCGTTTGAAGGTCTTCTCTGAAGCGGCCGAATGGTTCTTTGAATAGATATGGGATAGATCCTTGCCTTAGTGAATCCAAGACTCGAACTGGATAAGGTGATGGATTGATGTGGGATACAAGAAGTTGCGGAAGTCTCCTTGATACTCCTTGAGGTTTATTTCGGATATTACACACCTAATAAACACTCAACAATGTCTCTCCAAGATATGACACACTCGGGGAAGACAAATGTTGATTTTCTGGATATGACACACCAGAGAACCGAGGTTGATTGTTGGATATGACACACCAAACAATCGGAAATGTTCTAAAAGAACCTAGAGAATTTTCTCTGAAAAGAAGTTGATTAAAAGATGGATGATTGCCGAGTGAGGCATACAATCGACTTACAAAGAGAGGTGACTTGAACAGACTCAAGTGCCTCGTGATTACTACTTCTTGGAACTTTAAACAATCACCTAAGACTTTGAACAAAGACTAGAAGTCGACTAGACAAGAAAATAAAAGAGTTTTCGGAATAGAAAAGATGAATAAAACCATAATTTAAGTTATATCATAAAGTTGATGCTTGAGTCGGTCCACAGCTTCATGAAATCATCCAAGGCATCAAAGAAACTCCTAAGCTAATCATCTAAGAGATATAAGTGAACTTGAGGCTTCATTAAAAACCTTAGCCGGAAAACCCATTCGGATAAAACCTAGATTAAGGGAAAAAGAGCACACTCAAATAACTTTGAAGATGATTTAACTTAGAGCAACTTGAATGGAAGTGAGCATGTCTTGGTGTTGTTTTTCCTTAGTTTCTTCATGCTTCTATGTGATCCTTAAGATGTTTCCTACAGCTTCTTGAAGTTCTCTTGATCTTGCCCGGGTCATAGGACCTTTGGGAATGGCCATGGTTCCTTCTTCTTTTCCTCCAAATGTTGGCGTTTCCATGCTCATATCAGAACCATACAAGACACTGTTTTGGCATCACTCAACGAATCATCCTTATGGAATAACTGCAACATTAGCATTCTTTAAAAATTGATGATGGCTTCCGGTGGCTCTCCTTCATCTTATGGGATGTCCCCTTCTTCTTGAGATTTGTATTCCCCTTCCGGGGTATAACGCATCGACCATCACCATCTAAGATCCCCATGTTCTCTATAGCCATGTAGACCTACACCCTCTCTAGACTTATGGGCCCTACACCCTCGTCCGTTAAACAGTACATTGTCTCAAGAGGCTCTAAGGACTTGTTACTATCCCTACAAATCACTACATGATATTTCCACGTGTTTTGGCCTCACATGGTATCGATAATCAATTCCTAGTATGTCACCCATCATAGTGCTACTCCAGCCCAAGTGCCTAACTCTGTAGTTCTAGTTAAAAAAAGTGACCGAAATGATAAGTGCACTTTGATGACATAGGTAGACAAATCAAATCTATTAACCTCTCATCATCCTCTAATTTAGCCAATGTTTAGCAAAGTAACCATGGAATTGACATTTGAAGCATATAATGTCTCAGATACAGGTGTTTCTCGCTTTAGGCTGGGGATTGATCGGATGCTCTTGCGGGTTCTCTGAGGGTTTGGTCTTGAATCGTGATTCTACTACTGCTGGCGTAGTTTTGAACATTTTAACATTTGGCGCCCATCTTGGGGCTCCTTGGGGCCAAGTTCAATTAAGTCTAGTGTTCTTCCTTTTGACTTGGATCTCGGCTTGGATGGCCAGATATATTAGTTCTTCGAATCCCCCATAAGATTGACCCTCAACCTTCCTCACTATTTGGTCATGTAAAAATCCGAGACTTAGGCCGTAAGGGTCTCTTCAGACTCATCAAGTTGTAGACGGTTTCTTAGGTGCTCGAACTCCTTGTAATATTCATCCATAGTTTTACTCACTTAAGTGAGTTTCCAGATTCACTGCTGCAAGTCTCAATGTTATAAAGGTGGAACGATCTTCTCGGTATTACAAACTTCATTACTTACCAATAGGAGATGAGGTGACATGCTCCAAAATGAGAGGAGGAATCCTCTTGGGTAGCGATACGGAACTTAGAGCATTCTCAATGGGTCTCTAGATGAGAGACCCCTTCTTGAATAGTGAAGAGAGAAGTTATAAAAGTCTCTCATTTGAGAGACTCAAGTCTCTAGTTAAGAGACTCAAATAACACTTGTCACTCTATGATTGGTTATACATTTTTAATTAATTAAAAAATTATTTTTTAAAATTTGAAAGACTCAAATGAGTATCTCCCATTGTAGATGTTCTTAGGACACCAGAGGTTCTCGGTAAGAATAGAACCGAGCATAACTTAGAAGGTGACTTGATCCAAAAATAAACTAAAGAGATGGATAAAGGTAAGAGATGAAAGGTGATGAGCGTAATGATTCAGCACTGTCGTGTTCCGAGCTATAACTCAGGCAAGACTCGATGAAGTTTGTTATCTATGATCTAAAACTGTTTCATACAAGATTATCTTGGTCCTTTTATAGGCTGCTACTGAGGTTAAATTTTATACAACTTTTAAAGGCCCAATGCACTAACAAACACAATTTGGGCAAATTAAAAAGGAAGCGCTTTAAAAGTAAGGGATGAGAGAGAAAAGAATCATGTTTGTGGTTGGTCTTCTTGAGATAGGATCACAACCTTATTTGCTAAGCCTTTTCCTTGAAGTTTCCGTAGCCTTTGAAAATAGGACTCGGTCATGATGCACCAAGTTTCTTTGCCTCATTAAAAACATCTCGGTTAACCTCTTTAGATAAACCTAAGTAGGTAAAAGAGTGCAGTTCTTCTTGGCCTCTTTCCGTGGTGTCTCACCAAGTTATGGTGACAACGCTGACGATACGGTCTTGGGCATCCATGTTAGGGCTTTTGTTCATTGGTAAGCTCACGTCCTCTCCTCCGTCTATGGCTCCTTCAAGATAAGCATTGCAGAGTTGTTGGTGCTTCTTAACCTTGTTCCTCTTGATGGTTCTCGGAGGGATAAATGGTATGGAGTCATCTTGGTCTTATGGATCTTGGTTGGTTTCCGTAGTAGCCTTGGATCCTTATTCTTGTTCCTTGGGATTCCTTGGTATTTTGTCCCAAGCATAAGGATTTCATGGTATCATACTGGGTGGAACCTTGGTACAAGGGATCGTATCACGGGGCCTTCTCTTGGTTGCACCTCCTCTCAGACATGTCCCACCAAGTGAGTGTGTGATCTATGAGTTTAGCTGCTTCATACTCTATCTTCCATTGCTCATAATAGGCATAGCAGTCAAAGATTTGGTACATGTGTTGTTCCCAGTCAAGATAAGCTTCGAGATCTATTTCCCCAGAAAAAGTGGGAGCAGTAAGCTTGAGGCTCAGGATGAGTGGCCAAAGTGCTCGTTCATTGGGTCCTTTTTGTTTTGGCCATATACGTCTTCAGGGCCTTGCTCTGTTGCTGTGGGTCATTATAATTCTCATCCGATATCTTTACGATATCCAGGATCTGGTGCGAGGTTGGTATGGGAAGATGACCATGTAATGGTAAGGGTCCACCACCACGGAATAGACCATGGGGTATCTTCTGGATATGTTGAGCTTCCATCCGGGTGAGGGGCTCTTCTATCTGTTGGATCCGAGCATGTAGTCTAGTGAGAATAACCTCAATCTTAGGAGTTTCTGCTGGTTCCTCCATGGGATGGGACAGTGCAAGCAGGTGAACTGATGGAACGGTGTTTTGGGATAGCAGCATGGGATTGTACAGATAAATGGAACAAAATGGGGTTTTGGGTAAGAGAAAGGGATGGTTTGGGCGAAAAAATTGGAATGGGATTTGTGAGATAGTTGAACAGGATGGTACGGATGATCGGAATAGAACTGGGTTTTTGGGTAACGGAACGGGATGGTTCAGATATATGGTGTGGAATGGATTTTATGGGATAGTGAAAAGAATGGTACGGATGATCGTAACAGAGCGGAGTTTCAGGGTAACAGAATGGGTTTCAGGGTAACACAACAGGATGCTTTGGGCGAACGAAATGTGGTTAGGTCTTGGCAGATTTAAATGGATACGGTTCAATTAAAATTAAAATGTGTTAAAGTACAACTAAAGATGAAATACGACAAGAATGTTTTGGGTGGACCACTTGGGTGCTCACGCTCCCGGTATCCATGACATGGTAACTCTTGGAACACAAAAGCAAAGCGTAAAACTTGGGACCACTTGAGGATGCGGCTAGTCCCAACAGAAGGATTATTCCTTAACTGAGGAGAAAATGACATGTCTTCCCTAAAGGTTCAAGAGAGAACTTTGACTTAACAATGGCGGTTACTTGGATTTATGGGTAATAACCTTTCGGAAAACCTCTTTGAGATAAACCCCAGTAAAGAAAATGAGTGCAATTCCCTTGGCATCTCACCAAGTAATGGTGAGAAAGCTGAAGATACGATCTTTGGCATCCTTGTTGGTGTTGATGTTCCTTTGTAAGTTCCCATGCTCTTCCCGGTCGAAGACTTCTCCGAGGTAAGCATTGAAGAGTGCTTGATTCTTCTTAAGCTTGTTCCTCTTGATGGTTCCTTGTGGAAGGATCGGTATGGGGTCTTCCAGGTCTCATTGGTCTTGGTTAGCTTCTTAAGTGTTTTTCAGTCCTTGCTCTCAATCCTCGGGAATCCTTGGTATCCTTTCTTGGGCATCAAGATTCCTTGGTACTGTACCGGGTGGAACCTGTTGAAATTATAAGTTTAAAGAGATTGAAGAATGTTTAGAGACTAAGAGTGAGAATAGCAAGGGATTATGAAAGTTTGTATGTATTTTATTCTCTTAGTCATACTAATCTTTACAAGAGGTTACACATATATTTATAGACATTTGAATGAGAGGAGGTGCAGAAGAAGAGAAGAATGGCGTGAAGAAGGAAGAAGAGAAGAGAGGTTTTGCGTGAAGAAGAGAGGAGGGAGCAGCTCACCTACTCTAACAGTATTGCGCTCCATGCCTCTCTCTGGCGCCCCATGCTTGTGCCCATGCCTCTCCTTGCTTCCTTACTTAGTTTAGTTAGATCATCTAGTTGAGATCCAACAACTTCCTTTTCTTCTAGTTCCTTCTTAACTTGTTCTCTTTCTAGTTCCTTTTCAACTAGTTTTCTCCTTTTCCCTCCTTCTCTTGTATTTGAATTCTTCTTCTTGAGATCACATATTTCAACACTCCCCCTAAAGATTGATCGGTGGAGATCCTTAAGACCGATCTTGCCATGAATGTGATCACAAGTAATAGTTGAAGTTGCCTTAGTGAAGATATCAGCTAATTGATCCTTGCTTGCTACAAAGGCGGTTTTGATAATTCCTTCTTGTATCTTCCCTCTCACAAAATGGCAATCAACTTCTATGTGCTTGGTTCTTTTATGAAATACCGGATTTGATGCTATATGCATTGCAGCTTGATTATCACAATACAACAGCATTTCTTCATCTCCCTAGATTCCAACGTCTTTTAGAAGCGCTTTTATCCATATCAACTCCTTTGTCAATTCTTTCATGGCTCTGTACTCTGCTTCAGCACTTGATAAGGCTATGACCTTCTGTTTTTTGCTCCTCCAAATCACTAGAGTTCCTCCCACAAATGTGCAAAAACCAGATGTGGACTTTCAATCCTTTTTATCTCCAGCCTAATCCGCATCACAATAACCTTGGACCTTTGTGTTCCCATTAACATGCATCCATACACCTTTTTCAGGGCTATTCTTTAGGTACCTTAGCAACCTCTCAATCATGTTCCAATGTTGTGAGGTTGGCTTTTGCATATACTGGCTCACACGGTTTACTGCAAAGTAGATGTCAGGTCTTGTAATGGTAAGATAGATAAGTTTGCGCACCATCCTTTGGTATCTTTTAATGTTCTCCAAAGGCTCCCCCTCAGGACTATCTTGGTATCCTTCTTCTATTGGAGTTTTGGCTGGCTTGGATCCTAACTTCCCGGTTTCTTCCAAGAGATCCAGCACATATTTCCTTTGAGATATGAACATTCCATCTCCAAATCGTGTCATCTCAATCCCTAGGAAGTACTTGAGCTCCCCTAGATCCTTTATATCAAAGTCGGCCTTCAAGAATCCCTTGATTTGATCTACTCCATCTTTGTCACTTCCTGTGATGATTAGATCATCAACATAAATCAAGACTACCACTACTTCTCCTTCACTTTGTCTTGTGAATAGAGTATGATCCGCTTCAGATTTTATGAACTCCTTCTTCAAGAGACAAGCACTTAGCCTTTGGTACCATGCTCTTGGAGATTGCTTCAGCCCATAGATTGCTTTCTTCAATCTACACACTTTGTTGCCTCCATTATGATACCCTAGGGGTGGATCCATATATACTTCTTCTTCCAAATCCCCCTGCAAGAAGGCATTCTTGACGTCCATTTGCCATAAGTCCCATTCCAAGTTTACAGCTACCGAGATTAGAATTCTTATGGAATGGAGCTTAGCCACTGGAGCAAATGTTTCAGTATAGTCCTCCCCATAGACTTGAGTATATCCTTTTGCTACCAGCCTTGCTTTGTACCTTTCTATTTCCTCATCACTTGTGTATTTAATTGTATACACCCATCTACTCCCAACCGACTTCTTATCCTTTGATAAGTCGGTTAAGTACCAAGTATTATTACTTTCCATGGACTTCATTTCCTCTTCCATGGCTTTCACCCATACTTCACTCTCACATGCTTCTTCATATGAGTTAGGAATGTATTACTTGCTGATTTTTGTGAGAAACACTTCATGCTCCATGGGTAATGTCGCCAAGGAACAGAAATGCTCAATGGGATATGTGATAATACTATTTGAGTGTGATCTCCTCCTTGTGATATGAGAGTGCTGTCGCCAATAGGATCGAGATCTAAGCTCGCCGTACGCTCAGGACACTCTCTTATCACACAAGGAAAAATACTCGTACTAGACTCTCCTTGGAGTATAGCAGAATTGTTATAGCCATAAAAGACACGTTGTCGCCTCTGTCTTGTACTTCTTCTTAGAAGTATGGTTGGCTCCTGTCCTTCTTCAGCATCCGCTCCCTCTTCATCCAAATTCTGATCTGCTTCCTCATGTGCATTATCCGCACTATCTTGCTCTATGAAGTTCTCAGATGTTTCTTCTTGTACTTCTTCACATAGGCTTGGCGTTTCATCAAACACCATCCAGTCCATGGATGAATAGATCATTCCTTTAGAAGCATCATGATCTTTAGCCCCATAGAAACTCTCTTGTTCATTAAACCTTACTTCTCTAGACACATACACTCTCCTTGTTTCCGGATTGTAGACCTTGTAGCCCTTTTGTGTTGGTGAATATCCAATGAACACACACCTCATGCTTCGAGATTCAAGTTTGCTTCTGTGTCCTTCTGGTAAAAACATAATGCATGTGCATCCAAACATTTTGATATGATTTAAGCTTGGTTTCTTCTTGTATAACACTTCAAATGGGGACTTATCATCCAGATTTTTGGTTGGAAATCGGTTGATTAAGTAGCTTGATGTCATTACGGCATCTCCCCAATGGAACTTTGGTACTCTTTTGGCAATCATGAGAGTCCTTGCTACTTCCATTAGGTGTCTATTCTTCCTTTCAGCTATCCCGTTCTGCTGAGGAGTGTATGCACACGATGTTTGATGAATGATGCCAAAGTTGTTGAGCAACTCTTTGAATCGTTTACTCACATATTCCCCTCCATTATCACTACGCAATACTTTGATCTTTGTTTTGAATTGGGTAGAGATATAGTTAATGAAGTTGGTGAAGGCTTCATACACTCGATATTTGGTTTGTAGAAGAGTGATCCATGTATATCTTCAGTAGTCATCAATGAATGAAACAAAATATTTATATTGATCTCTTGAATTACATGGTGAGGTCCATACATCTGAGTGTACAATGCCAAACGCTTCATCACAAGTTGTAGATGAAGTAGGAAAAGCTTGTCTAAAATGCTTCCCTAGTACACACGCCTCACACACTACTTCTTCTTGGATGAGATTGGGTAAGACCATCTTGAGGACTGCTGAACTTGGATGTCCTAGCCTTCCATGCCATAATGGGCTATCTTAAATCTCTTTCCTCCCAAAAAACTTTGCATCTGCCTTCATTCCAAGAGTCATTGGTTCCTCTTGTTTATTTGATTCCAAGATATACACACCATCTTCTACCTTCCCTTCTCCGAGCACATGGTTTGTTTTAGGGTCCTGAAACTTAACAAAGTCAGTCCCAAACACAGCCACACACTCCAAATCCTTTGTAGCTTTATTAATGGATAAAAGATTAGATGAGAAGTTAGGCATGTATAATGCTTTTGTTTCCCTTTTAAAAAGCTCTAACTCTCCTATCCCTTTAATTGGAACTGAGCTTCCATTGGCTACTTGTACACTTCCATGGCACGGTTCAAGATTCTTTAACAAATCTTGATCCTTGATCATGTGATGAGAAGCCCCTGAATCCACAATGATTCTAGTCTTCTTTATGGGTGTTTTAGAGCTGAAAAAACTCTTACCCGAATCTGTGAGTTTGGCTAGGCTCTTGATGAGAGCTTCAAACTCAGACCTTCTAAACAGTTCTTCAACAGGTTGTGCAATTCCCATGAAGGCTCTAGGTCCATTCCCATTCTCCCTTAGCCGCTTAGGCCTCAAGTGTTGATGGAGAGTCCAACACTTCTCCTTAGTGTGTCCTTTCATCTTGCAATGCTCACACTCCAACGTCCTCTTGTCTCCAAATGTGAGATTCTTTCTTGCAAGATGTGCAGCTTCACTTGGTGCACGAAACAGGTCTCTAGACCCTTCTTCCCTTTGTATCATACCGCATACTTCTGCTAGACTTGACAGATTCTCAAATCGAAGTATATGCTTGATAAGATCCTTGTATGATGCATTGAGTGCCAAGAGAAGCCCAAACACTTGATCTTGGTCACGCCTTTCTCCTAACTCCTTGGGGTCTATAGTGTGTGGCCTCAAGATCTCCAACTCGGCCCATAAGCTTCTATACTCCCCAAACATTTCCTTGAATGACTTTTCCTCTTGTTGGAGCTCATTCAATGCCCTTTTCACCTCAAATATCCTTGATATGTTTGAGATGTCTCCATATACTACTTTGAGTATATCCCAAAGTTCCTTGGCGGTATCCGCATATGAGTAAGCCGCCAAGATAGTTGGTTCTAGTGAGCTTAGGAGAAGAGAAAGAGTGTATTGTTCTTCTTGCTCTTCCTTAGCTTCCTCCTTCTCATTTCTCACCGCCGCTTCTGTTCCTTGTTTTGGCTCAACATATTGCCAAAGTCCTCGGTCTCAAAGAGTAGTTTTGGTGGTTTTTTCCCAAAGGAGATAGTTGTTTCCCTTGAGCATAACCGAGATTGTTATCCTATTAGTCTCCATTTTCTAGTAATAATACACAATCTTAGTCCTTTCACAACTTGAAGATTCTATGATCTCAAGGATATTAATCTCAGAGTGAATAGAACAAAGGAAGGTGTATTGTTATAGATTAGAAGCCTTGTAGAGTATTAGAGGAACCAAGAAGCGCATAGTCTACTCAACCGTATGCCACCTTCAAATGGATGTCCAGACGGAAGCCGTTCAACGGATGCTTGGTACTCTACTCCAGGCGTTCTCAACAAAAACAAGCTTTCATGGCTCCAATGTTTTCCCTATTTTGAGTTTGTCTACAACCACTTGGATCATTTGGCAGCTAACACTTTGCCTTTCAAGTCATCTATGTGTTCATTCCCTTAATGCTGCTCGACCTCCTTCCTTTACCACCCGGAGACAAATAAAGTACCCTTGGAACTAACAAGTCCAAGTTCATCAAAGACATTCACCAGAAAGTCCATGACAACATTAGGTAAAGAACTGAGCAATTTGAGCGACAAGCCAATAAGCACAGAAAGAAGGTTTCCTATGAAGTATAAGATTGGGTTTGTCTACATTTCTGCACAGTGTTTCCTGCAGTACCAGAAAGACAAATTATTTTCTGAGGGGATGCGCCATTTTACATATCCAAGAAGATCAATGACAACTCCTACCACCTCGAACTACCAGGTAAGCATAATGTATCACCATCATTCAAATGATACTGATTAGCTTCTTTTCTTGTAGAGGAAGATCAAGATTTGAGTGCAAACTTCTAAAATAGGGAGGGGATGACACAATCCCTCTTACCAAGGTTAAACCTTGTATGGTACCAAGGAATCTTGATACCCTAGACAGCATACTGAGGATTCCTGAGGAAAAAGAGCAGGAACCCGAGGCTACTAAAGAAGTTAATCAATACCAGCGAAACCAGGACAACTCCATACCAGTCTTTCCACCAGAAACCATCAAGAAGAACAAGGTTAAGAAGCACCAAGCACTCTTCAATGCCTACGTCCAAGGAGGTTTAGACTGAGGAGAGCATGGGAACTTACCAAGGAAAATTAGCACCAACGAGGACCCCAAAGATCGTATCTTCAGTGTTCTCACCATTAGTTGATGAGACACTCCTTAAAGATGCCAAGAGAATTGCATTTTTTCTCTAATTGAGTTTATCCCAAAGAGGTCTATCAAGAGGTTTTCAATGAGGCAAGGATACTTGGCGCATCATGATGGAGATCTATTAGCGAATGCTGAGGAAATCTCAAGGACAATGCTTACCAAATACTATCATGATCCTATCTTAAGAAGGCCAATGTCAAGCGGGCTTTTATTTTTCATTACTTTATTTAAAGCACTTTCTATAGTTTTGACCCAAATTGCACTTGTTAAAGCATTGAGCCTTTCTGAGTTGTATGAACTTTAAATCTAAGTAGCGGTCTATAAAAGAACCAAGCTTGCATTGTATGAGACAGTTTTATATTAAATAATCATATTAAACTCTTTTTACATCTCTGTAGTTTATGAGTCGGAGCTTGTGAATGAACCACCATTGAGTCTTCTTTGAGTTATAGCTCGAACTCACTCACCAGTGTCAAATCGTGAGGCTCTTTACTTCATGTTTCCTCTCTCACATTAATCCATCTCTTTATCTTAGCTTAGACTCGAGTCATCTTCTAGATTTGATCCATTTCTATTCTTACCGAGAAATCTCTACCATCCCACATACCATACTGCTACCCGAGATGGTTTTCCTCTCATTTTAGAGGAGTGTCAAGAACTCATCACATTCAAAAACTTCCACTATGGGTTTATGGCGTTATGGAAAGTAGAAATATTCCCATCTTTCAACAACAGAACATCTATTGGCGAACCACCCTAAAGCTTCAAGTTCTTTTTGATCTTGCCATAATAAGGTTTCAGTATGTGTAACTATGATGGCTTCTTCATCAGTCAAGAATCTTCTTATAAAGACGGTTGGATATATCTTGGCTCAGGACATGAGCAAGGTGTTACTAGAAAATGTTCTCTAGAAAATAAATTCCAAGATCTTATTATGGTGATGCAAAGGTTTTGGAGCAACATTTATACAATAATCATAGGGTTTTCTGCTAAAAACAATCAAGCTTATTACAATTTGTAAATCTGACATCAATGTAAGAATTATGCAGGTCATTCTATCAACCTCAAACTTATATCTGTAGAAATTTAAGTTAGGAGATGATAGAGAATGAAGGAGAATGGAGGAGAATGGCGAGATAAGAGAGAAAGAGAGTTTCTGAAATTTCTTGTGTTCTTATTCTCTTATTTTTTTTCTCTACATTTACAAGAGGTTTACATGAGTTTATATAGACTTTTTACATAAGAGAAGAAGAAAGGAGAATCATATAACAAGAGAGGCGTGCAAGGAAGGAGAAGCATGGGAGATGAGAAGCCAAACTACTCTAACAGTGTCTCAACAGTCACCAGCGCCCATACTTCACCCATGCTGCGCCCATACCTTCACCCATACCTTCTTGCTTCCTAGTTAGCTTGTTTAGTTGATATCCAACAGCTTCCTTTTCCTTCTAGTTCTTCTTTAACTAGTTTCCTTTTCCCTCCTTTCTTTGAGTTTGAATTCTTTTTGATTATTCTATCACTTGAAAGAGCATCTATCTCAACACTCCCCCTCAAGATTGGTCGGTGAAGGTCCTTTAGACCGATCTTGCTATGGATGCGATCACAAGTGACATATGAGGTTGTTTTGGTGAAGATATCAGCTAGTTGGTTCTCACTTGTTACAAAGGCAGGTTTAATGATTCCTTCTTGAATCTTTCCCCTCACAAAGTGACAATCCACCTCTATATGCTTAGTCCTTTCATGGAATACCGGATTGGATGCTATATATATTGCAGCTTGATTATCACAATACAACAACATTTCTTCATCTTCATGTATTCCAAGATCCTCTAGGAATACCTTTACCCAAATAAGCTCTTTTGTTACTTCCTTCATAGCCCTATACTCGGCTTCAGCACTAGATAAGGCTATGACCTTCTGCTTTTTACTCCTCCAAGTCACTAGATTGCCTCCTAGAAAGGTACAAAAGCCGGATGTGGATTTCCTATCTTTCTTATCTCCTGCCCAATCTGCATCGCAATATCCTTGAACCTTTGTGTTTCCATTAGCCTTCATCCATATGCCTTTTCCGGGGTTGTTTTTTAGATATCTTAGCAGCCTCTCAATCATGTTCCAATGCTGTGTGGTTGGCTTTTGCATATGTTGGCTTACACGGTTTACTGGAAAGGAAATGTCTGGCCTTGTGATAGTAAGATAGATGAGTTTGCCCACCATCCTTTGATATCTCTTAATGTTCTCCAAAGGCTCCCCCTCAGGACTATCTTGATAGCCTTCTTCTATTGGAGTTTTAGCTGGTTTGGATCCTAGCTTCCCGGTTTCCTCCAAGAGATCAAGCACATATTTCCTTTGAGAGATGAACATTCCATCTTCAAACCGTGTCATCTCAATTCCTAGGAAGTACTTAAGCTCCCCCCCCAAGTCTTTTATATCAAAGGCGTCCTTCAAGATTTTCTTAGTTTGATCAACCCCTTCTTTGTCACTCCCTGTGATAATTAGATCATCAACATATATTAGGACTGCAATCATTCCTCCTTCACTCTGTTTTGTAAACAAAGTATGATCCGCTTCAGATCTTATGAACCCCCTCTCCATAAGACAAGCGCTTAGCCTTTGGTACCATGCTCTTGGAGATTGTTTTAGCCCATAGATTGCTTTCTTCAATCTACAAACTTTGTTGTCTTCCTTATGATATCCTTAGGGTTGATCCATATACACTTCCTCTTCTAACTCCCCTTGCAAGAAGGCGTTCTTGACATCCATCTGCCATAGATCCCACTTCAAGTTTACTGCCACCGAGATTAGGATTCTGATGGAGTGGAGCTTAGCAACCGGAGCAAATGTCTCGGTATAATCTTCCCCATAGATTTGAGTATACCCTTTTGATACCAACCTTGCCTTGTATCTTTCTATCCTCCCATCACTTGTGTATTTGATTGTATACACCCATCTACACCCAACTGGCTTCTTATCCCTTGGTAAATCGGTTAAGTACCAAGTATGATTCCTTTCCATAGACTTCATTTCCTCTTCCATGGCTTTTACCCATACTCCACTCTCACACGCTTCTTCATATGAGTTAGGTATGGATTCTTTGCTGATTTTTCCAAGAAAAGCTTTATGCTCCATAGGTAATGATGCCAACGAGCAAAAATGCTCAATGGGATATGTGATAGTGCTAGTTTGAGTGTTATCTCCTCCTTGTGATAAGAGAGTGCTGTCGCCAATAGGATCGAGATCTAAGCTCGCCGTACGCTCAGGACATTCTCTTATCACACAAGGAAGATTACTCGCACTAGACTCTACTTGGAGCATGGCAGAGTTGTTGTAACCATAGTAAACACGTTGTCGCCTCTGTCTTGTACTTCTTCTTAGAGTTATGATTGGCTCAGGTTCTTCTCCCTCAACATCCGCTTCTTCTTCAGCAGGATCATGATCTGGTTCAATATGTGTATCAACTGCATCTTCACCTTCCATGATGTTCTCAGATGATGCGCTTTCTCCTTGTATATCATCCCTTGTTATTGGCGCTTCATTGAACAGCATCCAATCCAAAGACGATGAGACCATACCTTCAAGGGTATCCTGATTCTTAGTTCCGTAGAAGCTTTCTTTTTCATTGAACTTCACCTCTCTAGACACATGGACCCTTCTTGTCTCCGGATTGTAGACCTTGTATCCTTTTTGAGTTGGTGAGTATCCAATGAAAACACACTTCATGCTTCTAGGTTCAAGCTTGTTTCTTTGACCCTCTGGTAGAAACATAAAGCACTTACATCCAAATGCCTTGAGATGATGTAAGCTCGGCTTCTTCTTGTACAACACTTCAAACGGTGACTTATCTTCCAAGTTCTTGGTTGGAAGTCGGTTTATCAAGTAGTTTGAAGTCATCACCGCATCTCCCCAATGAAATTTGGGTACATCTTTGGCAATCATGATAGTCCTTGCTACTTCCATTAGATGCCTATTTTTCCTCTCAGCTACACCATTTTGTTGTGGAGTGTATGCGCATGATGTTTGATGGACAATGCCATGTTGGTTGAGTAATGACTTGAATCGATTACTCACATACTCTCCTCCATTGTCACTTCTCAAGACTTTGATTGTTGCTTTGAATTGGGTAGTGACGTAGTGCATGAAGTTTATGAATGCCTCATAGACTTGATCTTTGGAAGGTAGAAGAGTTATCCATGTATATCTTGACTTATCATCAATGAATGATACAAAATACTTGTATTGGTCACGAGAGTTGCATGGAGCAGTCCATACATCTGAGTGCACCATGCCAAAGACTTCATCACAAGTTGTAGATGAACTCGGAAAAACTTGTCTACAATGCTTCCCTAGCACACAAGCTTCACATACTACTTCTTCTTGAATAAGATTGGGTAAGGCCTTTTTTAGAATGGCTGAGCTTGGGTGTCCTAACCTCTCATGCCATAATGGGCTCTCTCCAATCTTCTTTTTATCAAGAACTTCCATATTTGCTTTCATTCCGCAAGCCGACTCCTCTTGTTTATTGACATTCAAGAGGTAAATCCCATCTTCCACTTTCCCTTTCCCAAGTACATGTTTTGACTTAGGATCTTGAAATTCAACAAAGTCACTCCCAAACAATGCCACACAACCCATATCTTTTGTAGCTTTATGGACTGATAGGAGGTTAGATGAGAAGCTAGGCATGTACAATGCTTTAGTCTCTTTGTTGAAAAGTTCTAGCTCTCCTACACCTTCAATCGGGACTGAGCATCCATTGGCTACTTGTACATTTCCATGATAAGGCTCAAGGTTTTTTAGCATGTCTTGATCCTTGATCATGTGATGAGAGGCTCCTGAATCCACAATAACTTCACCCTTCCTTATGGCGCCTTTAGAGCTAAGAAAACTTTTACCAGATTCTCTCAACTTAGCTAAGCTCTTGATGAGAATTTCAAACTCGGATCTTTTAACAGTATCCTCAACCTTTTGTACCACTCCCATGAAAGCTTTATGCCCATCTTTACTCTCCTTTAGTTGCTTAGTCCTCAAATGCGGATGGAGAATCCAACATTTCTCCTTTGCATGTCCCTTTATCTTGCAATACTCACATTCCAACATCCTCTTGTCTCTAAATGTGAGGTTCCTCTTTGCAAGCTGTGCAGCTTCGCTTGGCACACGAAATAGGTCTCTTGACCCCTCCTCTCTTTGTATCATCCCACATACTACCGCTAGACTTGGCAGCTTCTCAGATCTTAGTATGTGTTTAATGAGGTCCGTGTAAGATGTATTGAGTGCCAAGAGAAGTCCAAACACTTGGTCTTGGTCACGCCTTTCATCTAATTCCTTGGAGTTTAGAGTTTGTGGCCTCAAAATCTCCAACTCGGCCCACAAGCTTCTATATTCTCCAAACATTTCCTTGAATGGCTTCTCCTCTTGTTGAAGCTCATTCAACGCCCTCTTCACCTCAAATATTCTTGATATATTTGAGATGTTTCCATATACTCCCTTAAGTATATCCCATAACTCCTTGGCAGTATCTGCATATGAGTATGCCGCCATGATGTTTGGTTCTAATGAGCTTTGAAGTAAATAAAGAGTGTATTGTTCTTCTTGCTCTTCCTTAGCTTCCACCTTCTCATTTCTCACAATAACTTCCGTTCCCTCCTTTGGCTCAATATACCGCCAAAGTCCTTGGCCTCTAAGGATGGTTTTAGTGGTTTTTTCCCAAAGAATATAGTTGTTTCCTTTGAGCATAACTGAGATTGTTACTCTATTAGTCTCCATTTTCTAGTAATAATACACAATCTTAGTCCTTTCACAACTTGAAGATCCTATGATCTCAAGGATATTAATCTCAGAGTGAATAGAACTAAGGAAGTGTATTGTTATAGATTAGAAGATTTGTAAAGTGTTAGAAGAATTAAAAGAGGTTAAGCGCTTGAACACTCAACCCGCTCTGATACCATGTAGAAATTTAAGTTAGGAGATGATAGAGAATGAAGGAGAATGGAGGAGAATGGCGAGATAAGAGAGAAAGAGAGTTTCTGAAATTTCTTGTGTTCTTATTCTCTTATTTTTTTTCTCTACATTTACAAGAGGTTTACATGAGTTTATATAGAATTTTTACATAAGAGAAGAAGAAAGGAGAATCATATAACAAGAGAGGCGTGCAAGGAAGGAGAAGCATGGGAGATGAGAAGCCAAACTACTCCAACAGTGTCTCAACAGTCACCAGCGCCCATACTTCATCCATGATGCGCCCATACCTTCACCCATACCTTCTTGCTTCCTAGTTAGCTTGTTTAGTTGATATCCAATAGCTTCCTTTTCCTTCTAGTTCTTCTTTAACTAGTTTCCTTTTCCCTCCTTTCTTTGAGTTTAAATTCTTTTTGATTATTCTATCATTTGAAAGAGCATCTATCTCAACAATATCGTCGACATAGTCCATTTGGTCGATGTTAGAAAACTAACAGAATGGATAAAACGATGACGTTTTGTCTCTTGAAAACTTCATGCGGTTTTGAAAAAAAATCATGTTGTTTTTTTCATTCAAATGATTTAGATGTTAGAGAAAAAAATACAAACTGTTCGATTAAAGAAAATACATACGACCAGATCTATGAAAAGAGGGCGCACAAAAAAATCTTCTTTCTTAGAATACATAAATGTGCGAAGAAGAAGAAGGAAGAAAGAATAAAGAATAAAGAAGAAAAGTTGCAAAGAAGGAGAAAGAAGAATAGAAAAACAAAGGTAAATTTCTGATCCAATGCTACCAATGTCAGATTTATAGTGGTTATGGTCCATTTTTTGGTTGTGTTGGATTCTCTAGGTGAAAATAGTGCTTCAAGCTGGATGAAGTCTTACAGTGTTATGGGAATTCCCAGAAAATGCAACTGTGGAAAACCAACAAAAGTCCTTGTTGCAAAGACGAAATGCAACCTGGATCGAACATTTTACCAATACATTGATGGATATGAGGGAAATCATGGTCATGTTTTCGAATGGGTGAATGAAGCTAAGATGGAAGAGTTTAATGTTATCTCCGAGAACCAAGAAAGTCTCACTGAAGACTTTGCTAAACTTCTTTATTCATCTAACCAATTGATAGAGAATGTGCAAAAGCTTTAGGAAAAGACAAAGAAAATGGAATTTGAAATGGAAAGCATTAAGACAAGAGTGAAGAAGAGTGTTGTATGTGTTACAATTATTGGGTTTGTGTATATGTATTATCGTATGATTTAATTTATGAAAATATTGCAATGTAGTGACATTGCTATTTTTGGAAAAATTTAGTAGGTTTCGTGTTGTTCGTTTATGGTTATCTATCATATAGTTCAGAATGTATGTGGTTCTATTTGTGTTAGTTTTT
Organism: Nasturtium officinale; assembly: GCA_963854855.1. Classification (NCBI taxonomy): domain Eukaryota; kingdom Viridiplantae; phylum Streptophyta; class Magnoliopsida; order Brassicales; family Brassicaceae; genus Nasturtium; species Nasturtium officinale. The sequence continues at coordinate 10,374,902 of OY978502.1, read as the reverse complement.
TTGTATTTGTTATTAGTAGTTATGTATCAGCCTAGTAGCTCTACGAGGCTGAGAAGTAGTAGTTCCAGTAGGCTGAGAAGTAGATGCACGGGTGTTAGTACGAGCACATTTTGCAGCAACATCAATCTTCTCATCTCCCTGGTCATGTATAAGCTGCTAGACAGTACTGTATTTCTCTAGAGTCCACAACTGACCTTCCAACTTGGATATAATCATCACCTGTATCTGGAGATGTGAATATGCCATAACACTCCTACCAATATTATCAATAAAAGTTACATATATTTCATATGGAAACAATGCAATGAAAGAACATGAGTCACTTACTCTTGGTAGTTGAATTGGACCTCTATCATAAATAGTTTCTTTAGGGCCTTGTGGAAGGGGTTGAAAAGATGAGATGTGAAGGTTATCATTCTTTTGAAGCCTTCCTCTCTCTCGTTTGGGCAATGCAGAGGACCAGCTTGGGAGATCTTCTTCTAGCTGAGTGACTGAGTCTGTAGGGTGTTGAGATTATAAAGCAAGTAAAGTTACCCAAGGATGCCATCCATCAGTGGTAACTTCATGAACAGGTTGAGATGATGATCCATCCTCAACAAACCCCCAAACAGAAGTTGTCTCAATTGGTTTTACATGTGGCCTACCTGGTGGCTTCTGGCAATGCTGTGGCAAATAAACAAAAGTCAGGATAACAAACATAAATCTTCCTAACATAAACATTCCAAGATATCAAAGGAAACATCACTTTACCATTTTGATACCAAATCTACCCAATTGTCCTGATACTTTGAGTTCCTTCTCACCTTTCTTTTTCTTTCTCTTCTTACCTGGTGGTCTCCCTCCAGGACTCTTAAAGTCAGGTGTCAGTACCCTTTCATTTGTTGTCACTTTCCAAGATTCATCTTATTTACTGGTTCAATCCCTTTATTATAAGAAAGCCTAAGGTTCTCAGTTGTAAACCAAGTGCTAATCAAGGTCTTAAGGTCTTGCTCACAACCCCTCTCTAGTCTAAGAGCAGAACATATGTGACAACAAGAGATTCCACTAACCAGATAAAATTTTCAACTACATGATCCTTAAGTGAACTACATACCTATCAATCATTTATAAGTAACCTCATACTTTCAAAACCCACAGGATAATGACTGACAATACTTAGCATGATCTATCTAGTGATCTAGTAAAGCTAAAGCCCTAAGAGTATACTCAGACCTAACTTTATCATCTTCCAATCTTTTCTTCTCATTAATACTAATGACCCTCCTCCTTATCTCCTCAAACATCTCTACGATTGGCTTAATCCTAGCTATATGGATAACAACATTGAATGATTCCCCAAGATTGTTTTCTACAGCATCACACTTTGAATACCCAGAAAATAAGCCTTACAAAACACAAAACATACCTAATTGTTAATTTGTATAAAGTTATGATAAACACAATAACAAAAACAGAAGTTTCGCACCTAGACCATGGACATAACAAATTAAGCTTCAAATCTGCATAGATCGTACTGTTGCAGCTCTCTCATCTTCCTATCAAATGCTAAAGGGTAATATGAAATCGGCAGCATCCCAGAACATGTCTTGCAACTCATTTCCCGAATGTCTCTTTTTCCATCAAACATGCATATGTCTGGCACCCATTCTATGCTCGGTGTATGGCAACACTATTCTCACAGCTGCAATCAAACCTTTTTGCTGATCACTAGCAATTGTCAAACCATTCTCTTCTCCCAATAACAAATCTTCAACTAGATGCTCAAACAACCAGATCCAGTTATCTTTAATCTATACATCTACTATTTCCCAAGTAAAGGAAACATCTGATCATTCGGATCTCTAGCACAAGCAACTAACAACATTCCTATCATTCTCCATTTCAAAAACGTACAATCAACATGTAGAATCCTTCTACAAGAACTCTTCCACCCTTATTTAAGTCCATTAAAAACCTACAATCTATGAAATCTAGATTGTCTAACCTCACACTCCAGTGTTGAGCCTTGATTTGATATTTTCAGCTCATACACATAATCATGGAGCCTAGCAAAATTCTCTGCTTGCTCTGCATCAAATGTCTTCAAGCAATTGAGCCTTGCATCTCACATTGTCCATGAAATATTAATGTTGCGTCTGAGCAACCTGTTTTGAAGTTGTATTGCCGAGAAGTCAGGATTCTCTCTGAATTCTTCAATGTAGAGATCAGAAATTCTTGCATTGGTAAGAAGGGTACACTTACCAAAACAAGTACAGTTGTTCTTTCCCTGGTATGATCTCACAACTACCCTACAACTACTGCTGTTAATGGAAGCACTGATCCTCCATGGACATTTCTTCTTAGCACATATAGCAATCATTCTCTTCCCATCAGTCTTATGATACTTGATGTTCTTCCTCTTCTTGACAGCATAATTAGTGATTGCTTTCTTTAAACTTGCTATGGTCTTATATTCCTGACCTAAGAAAAAGCCCTTATATTTGGTATCATCCAGATCCACCATTTCACCATCTGAACTATCAGTACCAGCTTCATTATCAATATCGTAGTAAACATTATCCTCATTTCCCTGGTTATCGTCACCTTGTACTTCATCATCACCATCTCCTACTTCTGTCTTATCAACATCAGCTAAAGTCATATCTCCTAGCATTTGCATTCTATGTAGGGATAATCACTTCTAACAGTATATGAACATGAAGCTCTTTAGGCGATCCCATAATGAACCACATTCCTTATTGTTTCATCTTCTTCAATACATTCTCTTTCTGTCTTATCAAGTGGAAACCAACTCAACATGCTCATATTATCTTCGTATCCTAAAATCTCTACTAGAAGCATCAAAACTCTATTTATACTAAACGCTTCAGCCATATGCTTTCCACACTCATGAGATTCACCACCAAATACTCACCATCTGGACCCCAGTGACCACCAGCTCGGATAAATATATCAAAAACTTATTTTTCCACTTAGCTCCAAATAACATATAACTCAAAACAGCAAATAATACAGAAATCAGAAACATTACATATTGACCTAAAAGAAAATTCGACATAGTGCTCGAACCATAAATCAATCTACTGCTCTAAACAACAACATAAAAGAAGAATCAATACCACGTCGAGTAGAAATCTTCAGTAATGAAGCTCCTGACAATGTGAATGAGCTTCAAATACTTAACTCAAGCTCCAATAATCGTAAATCAAGCTCCAAACATTGTAATTCGAGCTTCAATCTTCAGTAAATCATGCTCTAAATTGTGATATAGAAGAAGACCAACTGAGAGGAAAACTAACCATAATCGTGATATGAACTCTAACCCGGGAAGAACACTTACACTAACCCAACTAACCTCCAAATCGACATACCTTGTCCTAATATCGCGAGAGAGAAAATTGCTATGAACCCTAATTTAAAAAAAATCAACACGATTTTTTCCCAAATTTTGACCGAAATCGATTTTGTAGCTAAGAACATGTCATTTGAATGACAAAACAAATTGATTTTTTTCCAAAACAGCATGCGGTTTTCAAGAGGCAAAACATCATCGTTTTATCCATTCAGTTAGTTTTCTAATAGCGACCAAATGGGCCATATCGACGATATAAGGGTAGACTGTGGGTGACTTTTGAGGTTGATAGATTGATTTGCACAATTTTGACGTTGATGTCAGATTTGGAAATTTTAATAAGCTTGATGGTTTTTATCAGAAACCCGATAATTATTTCAGAAAGAGACAATAAAGTCATTTTTGATCTAGTTTTTGACAAACCGTTTAATTTTGGGATGCTTAATTAGGTTCTAGAAGTGAAGTTCAGGAATGATTTATTTGCTGAGGTTTTCTTCAAATGGGAAAAGAAAAATATCAATAACCTGAAGATATTTTGGCAAAGATAAGGATTCAAAATGGTTGTTTATATCAGTTCTTATTGAGGAAAATATTAACTATTTATCTAATTGGTAAATTACTTTGGTATAGTTTTTTTAATTTATATGATTTATAATAGGTTAAATACTTGTACTTAATACAAATTCTTAACATTTATACTATTAATTGGGAAGCATATTTAAAAGAATAACCTTAACATTCTAAGCAAATTACATGAAATGCCATAAAGAAAAAATAAAGTATGGAAAAAGATGAAAACATGTGGATCTTAAGTAGATATGGGGCAGATCTTGGATCTTTTAAAATATTAGACTTTAGCAAATTTGATTTATGTACTGATCAATTAGCCCAAGAGAACAATTCACCAACGAAGTAACGAGATATCAAATCTGATGTAAACCTGCAAATGTTTTGAAAAAACACAAATTATTTTCAATAATCTTTTAATAAGATTTCCATAACTAACTTATGAGGTAAATGCTAGTATTATAAAATACATGTGTATTTAAAAGATATTCAAAGATAATCAAATTAAGGAAACAATATTTTTTACTAACAAAGTCATTTTAAATAAACCATTTTACAACGAATCTTGAATTTAAATTAACTGAAACAATACATGCAAATATATCATCGGATAATATATAACATATACAAAGAATCTTTAATTTAATTAGTAAAAGATCATTTATTTACCGATTTTATTGTATCCACCGTAAAAACATAGAAACAGACAAAATTCTATAAATAAATGGTACCAAATACATATTCGCCACACAAAAAAACAGAGCATTTACAAACACAATACAAAAATGGCTGCAAAAAATGTTTTCACAATGCTTTCTGATATCAAACCTTTCAAAACCACTTAGACTATCCAAGTCAAAATCTTACACTCATGAACTAATGGACTCATGGACACACCTAACAAGCTACGGTAGAGAGAGTACCAAAATGGTTTTGGCTGATTCATCTGTAAGTATATATTTCTTAGAAATAGTAATACCTTTATGTTTACATAAACCATTTTATCTCCCCTTTCGTAGAGTTTGACAGCTACCTAATCTTTCCGGATATAAGGAAGCTCCATCTCTATTTTATATTGATACAGAGCTACTGCTATGTTTTTTAGGTCCAGGAACTTTAGGTTGCATATTTGGTTATTGGTTGTTTTCTTTGTTGTCGAAGTTGGGTAAGCTATATGCTTAACATGTATCCTTTATGTTTGTTTTGATTTTATTAATGAGAAAAACAACCATTTAGTAAGTTTGATATGATTTAAATATTTTATAGGGGAGTCTAATTCATGCTACAATCAAGAAGTCACAAATCAAAAAATTAGCAAAATTTATCAAGACAGAAGAGTGGAGAATCATAAAATTTTGAACTCTTACAAAATCTATGATAAAGAACAGGGCAAAAAAATATACCTACAAGGTAATCTATCCGATAATTTATCTATACTAACTACAATAACAATTCTATATTTTGTAGAGATGAAAGATTAACATGTACTCTATGGGAACAATATGCTGATATAATGTGGAATGCATGTGAAAATGCTGGCAATGACAGAGTGATATGTTTAATTCGTTTTGCTAAGATCAATACATTCAATTGTAAATTTACTACTTTATATAACCAAAGACAATATGGTATCAAGAATTCCAAATATATCTTACCAAAAGATGAATGAATTGCTTCCTATATTTGCTTATATAAGTTTCTGGAATTACAAAGTTCTTACCTTATAATTCTTAAATGTTTTTGGATATTTAATACATAATTTTCCTAATAAAAACAGGTCGAAATAAATTGCAAATTCATATGAGACGTCTTTGTTACAGATAAATACCAACTACTTCGCTGTGCAAAACTTTGTCTCAAAGTATGTATATTATATGAATTTCCTTTGTTATGTTATAGATATTTTACTAGTCTTTAATTATTCCTGATCTTTTAAAAATGTTTTTCTCTTAGTTTACCAAATGATGGATTATCATTGACAACTTCCGAGTAAGCCAAAAGAATCCGAGGTGGTTGAAAAAGAGTATTACGACAAAGTTTCTTTGGTATTACGTTTCCTGTATAAACTGTACAAAGATAGTAGTCTTGGTACCAAAACAAAATGAGATTGTCAAAAAAGGAAAGCACCTTTGTTCAATTGTTCAAAGTTTGAATAAGACACATATAAGGTTATACCAAGGTAATCACTTATCATTATTTTCTGTCACATGTTTTAGAAAGTTTTTATCAGTTTCTAATATATTCATTCTGGTGTGATGGACAACACATTTGATACTAATTGATTATTCTTTGACAATTATGCATCCCAGATAATTGGCAAACTGCCAATGAACTATTGTTTGGCAATTGGAATGAGGTAAACAAAATGCATGTATTGAAAACTACAAAAAGAAATAAATTAAGTTTACCTCAATTTCATGAATTATATACTAACGAATTTCGACACGAAATTACGAGAGTGATGTGTATAATAGGATATGAATACGTGGATAACTATCAACAGGAGAAAGGTCAATTACCAATGCCTATTATTCATATCTGTAGTGATGATAGATATTCGGATATTCCTGAGGAGTTACTAATTACGAGGCAAATGTTCCTATTGCGGCAATAAGTAGAGAAATTTATGGAGATCCTCGTTGGAAATTTTATTGAAAAATATGAAACTAACTTTATTCATCAGTGATGTACACTTTCTTATAACTGGGTTATCTCTACTTGGCTAAAACTTTAGTATGTTACCTGAAGCAAACATAAATACAATTACCTTTAAAATATTTATTTTTATACTGATAGGTAAACAATTTATCTCTAAATTATTTCTTGGTTAAGTCATGCTCATCTCCGTTTAATTAGTTCTTTTGCAATCGATTTGCTAATGGTAGTTTACTCAAATGATATGGAATCCAAAAAATGACTACACTAGTGTAAATTTTTTTTATTACTGTAATGTTTTGCGTCTCCAAAATACCCTTCAAATTATATTATAACAAAAACGTAATTACAAGAATGCCATTAATTTTATTTTCCACATCAGCAAAAAGTTTGGTGCCATCCGACATGGCACAGAAATTGCTGACGTGTATTAGTTAAGTCTGCCGCAAAAATTTCTCGCTCTCGTTATAGCTGAGTATCAAGAAATGTGACTGACTTGTGTAAATCTGCGGACTTATCAATTTTAGACTGCCTTATTACCTAAGAGTTATGGCTGACTTACGGAACATCGACTGACTAACAAGTATAAGTTATGGCTGACTAATAAAACTGCGGCCAGTTTAAGATAATTTTGGTTGAATTATTCGTATGATATGACTGAGTTATCAAGTTCCAGCTAACTTAAGTAGTTGATTTATTTATTTTTTTGGCTGATTTCAGCGAGCTTTGGTGGCTGACCTATGTTAAGTCAGCGGTCACGCATATGATTTTGGATTAGTTATGACTGATTAAATAATTAATCAGTAATTACTGTAATAGTATGTGTTTAACGGCTGATTTACTCAATGTATCCACTGACTTATATTTTCCACCTGATTTAAGTGTTATCATGGCTGATTTCATAATCTTCTATAATTATTCAAATAGTATATTTAGTTATGACTAACTTATAACATCGTTTTATGGCTGATTTGGAATGGCTAACGTACGAATTCATTTAGTGGCTGGTTTCCATGTAAGCAAGAAAACAATTACGTCAGATTTTATGAAATAACATGTCGGATTTAAGGGTTCATGTTTAGGGATTAAGAGCTCATCTTCATTGCGCCGTTCTTCGTCTATACTACTTTTCTTCTTCATCTTCGATAGATCCTATTATTATTGTGTCCAGCAAATGGATTCAAAAAATTCGTTACACTTTCAACCCTGACCAGAGAGGATTCAAAGTTATAGATGTAAACAAACAAACAAGTTTCAGCGGTTTAGTGGATATGATATTGGAGGACTGCGGATTGGATTCACAAAGGTGTAAGATTCATGTGAGCTACATGTTTGGAAATAAGACTATGAAAAACTTATCGCAAGATACTCCTCCAGTTTATGTCAGTAATACTCGGCAACTCCAAAGCTTTTTGACCATGAGTAAAACCGATAAACTATGTCTATTGTAAAATTTATCGAGATTGATGTTAGCGAAATTATTCAGCAGGAGAATTCGAATGAGAAGCTGAAATTTCTGTCTAGTGATTATGATGATTTAGAAGCCGAATTTGGGGTGATACGAGAAGAAAAATATATGGGGAGCTTCGATGGCGAAGAAGAGGAAGATGGAGACGAAGAAAATGACGAGTTCGACACCAAATTTGACATTTTCGATGATCCTGATGGTGCGTCATCTGATGATGATAACTTTAATTTATTAGGAAAGTTTGTTGCAGATGAAGATTCGCCGACTTTGCCTCCTAAAAAGAGATCTCAAAAAGTTGTTATACAAGAATTGAACACCTCTAATATTGTCCAGGATTTGGAGATGTCATCGTTAAATCTCACCGTCGGAAAATGGTACGATAGTAAAAAAGAATTGGAGAATCGACTGAAACTTCTTTTGGTGAGGGATCGATTAGATTTCGATGTCTCAATATCAATTTCGGAATTGTTCATTGTTAGATGTTGGTTAGATGGATGTAGCTGGAGAGTTTGTGCATCTACACATGGAGATTCTCTAGAGTTGTATATTCGTAAATTTGATTCAGAACACACATGTTCTATAACTGAGCATTCTGCACGATCTCGATAGGTAACACCAGATGTTTTAGGAGTCTTATACAGAGATTTCATTGGCGACATTGATCCAACGGTTCTTCCTAGGCATGTCGGGATAGCTATCAACAAGCAATTTGGTATCAAGGTAATGCAAGACATTATGTTATTGGCTGACTTATCTTTTCATGTGGCTGACTTAAATTTATACGGTTGATTTATCTTTCTTTATAGATTGATTATTGGACGTCTCATAGGACGTTAAAATTTGTGAGGCAGCTTGATATGACCAGTCTTCAGATGTGGTTTGAAGACTTGCCTTCTTTCTTGTATATGTTACGAAGGGCAAACCTGGGCACAGTTACGCGCCTTCAATTTGATGTAGAATCGAGATTCAAGTATATATTTCTTGCTTTTGGAGTGAGCGTGAGTGGATTACCATACATGCGTAAAGTAGCCGTTGTCGATGGTACATTTCTACATGGAAAATATAAAGGGATGCTCCTCACTGCATTAGCTCAAGATGGTGACTTCCAAATTTTTCCTATAGCCTTCTGTGTGGTTGACACTGAAAATGATGAATCTTGGCAATGGTTTTTTCCAACTAAAGATTATCATTCTCGACGATAAGCCTCTTGCAATTATATCAGATAGGAATAAATCGATAGAGAAAGCAATTGGAATATTGTATCAGCTCACGACTCGCTCGTGGAATTTGTACATATCATTTGTATAAGAACATCTTGGTATGATACAAAGGTAGAAGCCATTTTTGCCTTGTGAAGAAAGATGCCAATTGTTATACAATGGATGATTTTTAGGCTGCCTTCGATGAGATTGCAACCCTTAATCTTGACATTCATGGCTACCTTCAGAGAGCCGATGTACGGATGTGGGAACGAGTTCATTTTCCAGGCGATAGATATAACTTGACGACCACAAATATTGTAGAATCGATGAACAAGGTACTTTCAAAAACTAGGGATTACTCGATTAGGTCAATGATGATGAGATGATGATGAGATGGTTTGCTGAGAACTGCCAGGATGCAAGGTCGATGAGGACCATGCTCACACGTGCTGTTGAAAAATTGCTAGAGGTAACTTGTTTTATAAGTCAGCCGTTATACTGTTATAAATCAGCCTTTATTGATAAGTCAGCCATCTTTTTTTTTGATAAGTCAGCCATGTTTTTTTATACTTGCAGGGCTGTGTCTGTGAGGGCAAGGCTTGCGAATGTACAGGAGTTTGATTCTATTCATATAGAAGTTGTATGCGGATCCTCGTTACATATTGTAAACTTGGCCAAGAAAAAATGCTCTTGCCGTCGTTTGACATGGAGAAAATACCGTGTGAACATGCAATCACTGCTGCGGAGTATAAGAATGTATCTCGTATCCTACTATGTGACCCATGTTATACTACAGATTATGCAAACACTTATGCTGGCATAGTCTTGCCTATAGATACAGCACTCCCTGTACCGGATCGTATAGCTAACTTAGTTTGCACGCCCCCAGTTCCTCGTCAACAGCCAGGAAGGCCCAAGAAATCTCATATAAAATCTTGTTTAGAAATAGCACAGGAGAAGAAACTTCCTAGGAACCAACACACTTGTTCTCTTTGTGCTCAGGTTGGACATAATGCCAAAACTTGTAAGGTGTAGTTTCGTCGTCATAGATTCATAAACTGTTTATTCACTTTGAACACATTTTTATTATATTGTTATAAGTCAGCCATGAAAAAAATTGTTATTTATAAGTCAGCTAAACCTCAAATTTGTTATTGATAAGTCAGTCATACCTCAAATTTGTTATTAATAAGTCAGCCATACATCAAATGCGTTAATAAGTCAGCCATACCTCAAATTTATAAATTTATAAGTTTATATTGAATTTTAAACGAAACTAAACAATATAACAAACATATTTAAGCCAAAACACTATCTGAGTTGTAAAACTAACAATCATATATCGAATGATATGTTTGATGCTAAACCCTAGACCATGCATAAAATATATATATTTCTCCTCTCTCACTATGTAAACTTTTGCTCATTAATGTGTATCCCCTATAATCTGTCACTCTATACCGTTTATGTTACATTTGTCGCATAAAATGGTTTTTTGTAATAATTTTACCATATTATCGTTTAAAATAAGATTTGATTTGAAGAATATTAACTTCATCATGTCTCATAAGTCAGCCATCAAAGAGTATAAATCAGCTGTTTATGCGGGAATTATAAATTTTGAATTTTGATTTAGGAGGCAATTTTTGATTTTCAGCAGAACAATCATTTTCATCAAATTACGGAGTGGTTAGAGAACTTCAGAGTGAGCTGGTCAATGTTTTGTCTACGAAACTTTGTTTAAGTTAATTATGTTGACTATTTATGTCTACAAAACTTCAGAGTGAGCTGGCCTAAAATAAAGATAAGTCAACCATTCTTAAATAAGGCATTACATCAACCTTTTGAAATAAGTGCTCATTCAAGTGATGAATTAATCAAGAAGAATTCAAATGACAAGGAAGAGGGAACAAGGAAGGAATCGGCTAGGATGAAAAAAGAAGTTGTTAGTAATGAACTAAAAGTTAACTAGTTGAGTAACTAAGTAGAAGAGGAGAAACAAGTTGGTGTATGGGCACAGCATGGGAGGTATGGGAGCCGCCTACTGTTGAGACATTGTTGGAGTAGCTCAGCCCCATCACCGAGCTACCCACCTCTAGTGAAGCCTCACGCTTCTGTCTTCTTCTCTCTTCTTCTTCTTTTATCTTGTAAAGTCTATATATACTAATATAAACTTCTTGTAAACGTAAGCAAGTGAATAAGAGAATAAGAACACAAGAAATTTTAGAAACTCTTTTCTCTTATCTCGCCATTCTTCATCATTCTCTATCATCTCTAAAACTTAAATTCCACATGGTATCAGAACCAGGTTGAATTTTCCAACACTTAACTCTCTTATAATCTTTTTAGTAATCTACAAATCCTCTAATCTATAACAATACAGCTTCCTAAGTTCTATTCACTCTAAGATTAATATCTTTGGGATCATAGGATCTTTAAGTTGTGAAAGAACTAGAATTGTGTATTATTATTAGATAATGGAGACAAATAGAGTAGCAATTTCAGTCATGTTCAAGGGAGATAACTATATTCTTTGGGCAAAAACCACTAAGACCACTCTTAGAGACCGAGGACTTTGGCGGTATGTTGAGTCAAAGGAGGAAGCTGAAGCCATAGTGAAGAATAAAAAAGAAAAAGCTAAGGAAGAACAATAAGAACAATACACTCTTTCTCTTCTTCAAAGCTCACTAGAACCATCCATATTGGCAGCCTACTCATATGCGGATACCACCAAGGAGCTGTGGAATATACTCAAGGGAGTATATGGAAATATCACAAACATTTCAAGGATAGGTGAAGAGGGCTCTGAATAAGCTTCAATAAAAGGAGAAGCCATTTAAAGAAATGTTTGGGGAGTATAGAAGTTTGTGGGCTGAGTTGGAGATCTTGAGGCCACAAACTATAGACCCCAAGGAGTTAGGTGAAAGACGTGACCAAGATCAAGTGTTTGGGCTTCTCTTGGCACTCAATGCATTTTACAAGGATCTTATCAAACACATACTTAGATTTGAGAAGCTGCCAAGTCTAGTGGAAGTATGTGGCATGATACAAAGGGAGGAGGGGTCAAAAGACCTATTTCGTGAGCCAAGTGAATCCACACATCTTGCAAAGAGGAATCTCACATTTGGAGACAAGAGGGGGTTGGAATGTGAGCATTGTAAGATGAAGGGCATACCAAGGAGAAGTGTTGGACTCTCCATCCGCATTTGAGGCCTAAGCGACTAAGGGAGAGTGGAAGTGGACATAAGGCTTTCATGAGAGTTGCACAACCAGTTGAGGATACGGTCAAGAGGTCCGAGTTTGAGGCTCTCATCAAGAGCCTAGCCAAGCTTACAGAATCCGGTAAGAGCTTCCTCAGTTCTAAAAGCTCCATAAAGAAGGGTAAAATTATTGTGGATTCAGGGGCTTCTCATCACATGATCAAGGATCAAGACATGTTAAAAAACCTTGAGTCTTATCATGGAAATATGCAAGTAGCCAATGGAAGCTCAGTTCTGATTGAAGGGATAGGAGAGTTAGAACCTTTCAAGAAGGAAACAAAAGCATTATACATGCCTAGTTTTTCATCTAATCTTCTATCAGTTCATAAAGCTACAAAGGATTTGGATTGTGTAACATTGTTTGGGTCTGACTTTGTTAAGTTTCAGGACCCTAAAATAAGTCATTTGCTCAGAGAAGGGAAGGTGGAGGATGGAGTTTACTTTTTGAAAGCAAATAATCAAGAGGATCCGAAGGCTCTTGGAATGAAGACGGATATAGAGGTTTTTGGTAGGAAAGAGATTGGAGATAGCCCATTATGGCATGAAAGACTAGGACATCCAAGTTTAGCAGTTCTCAAGATGGTCTTACCCAATCTCATTCAAGAAGAAGTAGTGTGTGAAGCATGTGTACTAGGAAAACATGGTAGACAAGATTTTCCTATTTCATCTACAACTTATGATGAAGTTTTTGGCATAATACACTCGGATGTATGGACCGCCCCATGTAATTCAACAGATCTATATAAGTACTTTGTTTCTTTCGTTGATGACTACTCAAAATACACATGGATCACACTCTTACACTCCAAAGACCAAGTTTATGAAGCATTCACTAACTTCATTAACTATGTCTCTACACAATTCAAAACAACAATCAAGGCCTTAAGAAGTGATGATGGAGGAGAATATGTGAGCAAGAGATTCAAAGAGCTACTCAACAACTTTGTCACCATTCATCAAATATCTTGCGCATACACTCCACAACAAAATAGGGTAGTGGAAAGGAAGAATAGGCATCTAATGGAGGTAGCATGTACTACCATGATTGCCAAAGGAGTACCTAAATCTCATTGGGGTGATGCAGTTATGACTTCAAACTATTTTATTAACCGGCTTCCAACCAAGAACTTGGAAGATAGGTCACCGTTTGAAGTATTGTACAAGAAGAAGCCAAGCTTACATCACCTTAAGGCATTTGGATGTGAATGCATTTTGTTTCTACCAGAAGGACAAAGAAACAAGCTTGAGCCTAAAAGCATGAAGTGTGTTTTCATTGGATACTCACCAACTCAAAAGGGCTACAAAGTCTACAATCCGGAGACAATAAGGGTCTATGTGTCTAGAGAGGTGAAGTTCAATAAAAAGAAAGCTTTTATGGAGCTAAGAATCATGATACTCTTGAAGGAATGGTCTCATCATCTATGGATTGGACGCCGTTCATTGAAGATGCAATGACAAGGGTTGATGTATATGAAGAGAATGATTCAATCTTGGATCATGAAACTGTGGATGAGGTAGAACATGACCCAGGTGTAGGAGGAGTGGATGTTGAAGAAGAGGAGCATGAGCCAACAGTATCACTAAAAAGAAGTACAAGACAGAGGCGACAGCGTGTCTACTACAACAACTCGGCCATGCTCCAAGGAGAGTCTAGTACGAGTCATCTTCCTTATGTGATAAGAGAATGTCCTGAGGATACGGCAAGCTTAGATCTCAATCCTATTGGCGACAGCACCCACATATCACAAGAGGGAGATAAGACCCAAACTTGCACTATCACATATCCTATTGAGCATTTTTGCTCACTGGCATCATTACCTATGGAGCATAAAGCCTTTCTTGGAAAAATCAGCAAGGAATCCATACCTAGCTTATATGAAGAAGTGTGTGAGAGTGGAGTATGGGTAAAAGCCATGGAAGAAGAAATTAAGTCTATGGAGAAAAACCGCACTTGGTACTTGACCAAATTGCCAAGGGATAAGAAACCGATTGGATGTACATGGGTTTATACGATCAGATATTTAAGTGATGAAAAAAATAGAGAGGTAAAAGCAAGGCTGGTAGCAAAAGGATACACTCAAGTTTATGGGGAAGACTATACAGAAACGTTTGCTCCAGTTGCTAAGCTCTACTCAATAAGAATTCTAATCTCGATGACAGTAAACTTGAAATAGGATCTATGGCAGTTGGATGTCAAGAATGCCTTATTGCAAGGAGATTTGGAAGAAGAAGTGTATATGGATCCACCCCAAGGATATCATAAGGAAGGCAACAAAGTTTGTAGATTAAAGAAAGCAATCTATGGACTGAAGCAATCTTTAAGAGCATGGTACCAAAGGCTTAGTGCTTTCTTTTTGGAGAGAGGGTTCATAAGATCTGAAGCTGATCATACTTTGATCATAATACAAAGTGAAGGAGGAATGGTTGTGGTACTAATATATGTTGATGATCTAATCATCACAAGGAGTGACAAGGATCGAATAGATCAAACCAAGAAGATCGTGAAGACTGATTTTGATATAAAGGACCTGGGAGAGCTTAAGTACTTCCTAGGAATTGAGATGACACGGTTTGAAGATGGGATGTTCATCTCTCAAAGGAAATATGAACTTGATCTCTTGGAAGAAACTGGGAAGCTAGGATCCAAGCCGGCTAAAACTCCAATAGAATAAGGCTACCAAGATAATCCTGAGGGGGAGCCATTGTAGAACATTAAAAGATATCAAAGGATGGTGGACAAGCTCATTTATCTTACTATCACAAGGCCGGAAATTTTCTTTGCAGTAAACCGTGTGAGCCAACATATGCAGAGGCCAACTATGCAGCATTGGAACATAATTGAGAGGCTGCTAAGGTATCTGAAGAACAACCCCAGAAAAGGCATATGGATAAAAGCCAATGGAAACACAAAGGTTCAAGGATATTGTGATGCGGATTGGGCTGGAGATAAGAATGATAGAAAGTCCACATCCGGATTTTGTACCTTTGTGGGAGGTAATCCAGTGCCTTGGAGAAGTAAAAAGCAGAAGGTCATAGCCTTATGAAGTGCTGAAGCCGAGTATAGGGCTAGGAAGGAGATGACAAAAGAACTAATATGGGTGAAGGCATTCCTAGAGAATCTTGGAATACATTAAGCTGAAGAAATGCTTTTATATTGTGATAATCAAGCTGCAATACATATAGCATCCAATCCGGTATTCCATGAAAGGACCAAGCATATAGAGGTAGATTGTTATTTTGTGAGGGGAAAGATTCAAGAAGGAATCATCAAACCCGCCTTTGTAACAATTGAGAACCAACTAGCGGATATCTTTACCAAGGCAACCTCATCTATCACTTGTGATCACATTCATAGCAAGATCGGTCTAAGAGACCTTCACCGACCAATCTTGAGGGGGAGTGTTGAAATAAGTGCTCATTCAAGTGATGTATTAATCAAGAAGAATTCAAATGACAAGGAAGAGGGAACAAGGAACGAATCGGCTAGGTTGAAACAAGAAGCTGTTAATAATGAACTAAAAGGTAACTAGTTGAGTAACTAAGTAGAAGAGGAGAAACAAGTTGGTGTATGGGCACAGCATGGGAGGCATGGGAGCCGCCTACTGTTGAGACACTGTTGAAGTAGCTCAGCCCCCATCACCGAGCTACCCACCTCTAGTGAAGCCTCACGCTTCTCTCTTCTTCTCTCTTCTTCTTCTTTTATCTTGTAAAATCTATATATATACTCATGTAAACCTCTTGTAAATGTAAGCAAGTGAATAAGAGAATAAGAACACAAGAAATTTCAGAAACTCTTTTCTCTTATCTCGCCATTCTTCATCATTCTCTATAATCTCTAAAACTTAAATTCCACACAACCAAGATGTGAAAAAGGTTAGATGCCTCTTGTAGAATATCTGACACCATACACTCTCGTATTTGTTGCATGGTAGGCCACATATGTCATCAAAACACACACACCAGGGGCTAGACACTCGAGGTACTTAACTGCAAACACACCACAGTCGTCTGACTTTAGGTCTTCTCCTGCTTTGATCCATCTCCAACCTAAAGGCACCACACTCGGTGGTCTCACATCTGAAGGTATAAACTCATTCAAAAAACGAGGTACCATCCGCGTGATAAAACGACACTGGTTAAGGATAATTATATCTAATTCATCTGTCGCAGGACCCATGATGCTGTCATAGCAGTCTATTGCCGACTCCTTCAAATTCACATCCATAGCTACCCAAAGGTTTGTATTCACTTGGTGCACCATATATAAGTAGTCAATATCATAATACCACTTTTTCCTAGTAACCATATCTTTGGGTCTCAGACCATTCGCTAAATCAAACCAAGCTTCTGAGAATTTTCACTTCCTAGGATCTATCTTGTACTGCTCGTAATCCAGCGTCCAGAAACTGACAAACTACCGGTCCATAAACACAAAAAGCGTATTGTGGTAAGGGAATGGATCTTTCAAAGACCTTTTAGAGACCATCCTCATAAACGTCTGGATATATTGTAAATTTTGAAAAAAAGATAAGTCAGTCATCATAATTATATAAATCAGCCATTGAACGATAATATAAATCAGCCGTGAAACTGTTATAAATCAGCCGTGCAAACTGTTATAAATCAGCCATTACTTACATCATCTCCTAACCATCCATATTTTTCATTAGGCCATTGGTCCCTTGGAGAGGTTAGAACAAAGTAAAAGTTAAATTTTCTGGTAGTTTATCTTCTGAAGGGATTGACCTGAGAAAAAATGTTAAGACAATGAGGAAAAACGTAGACAACCAATATTATTTAACTAGATTGAACAAACCTGAACGGTTGGAAATAGTCCATAAAGGCCTCCAATCTCTGTGGATCAGGTGCCTTACATAGATCATAGATCGCTACTGAAGGAACTAAGCCTTCCCTCATACACGTCTGCCCTGTATGTCCAACATACGGATAAGGTAGAGGATTTTTTTGATCATGGTCTTTACCTGCTTGCATTGCCAGTCTTGCTGCCCTCAGCTTATCCTCCACGGTCTCAGAGGTCTTTTCTTCTGGTTGAGGCAACATCTTGTAATCTTCTTCCTTAAATTCCTTAGTAACATCGATAACATCACTAATGTCCCCTGGTTTATTCACATCTGAATCACTTTCATCTATCAATTGAGGAATATTCTATTTCTTCTTCCCAACCGCTCTTGGTTGCTTGAAGACGATTTTGCTCTTATAACCAACAACTGCCTTTTTATTCTCTTCATCTTTCCTTTTATTCTCTTCATCCTTTTGTTTCTTCTTTTCATCTTTCCTTTTCTTCTCTCCCTCTTTCCTTTTCTTCTCTTCCTCTTTTCGTTTCTTCTACTCTTTTCTTTTCTTCTCTTCCTCTTTCCGTTTCTTCTCCCCCTCTTTCTTTTTCTTCTCTTTCTCTTTCTTTTTATTTTCTCTTCCTCTTTCCTTTTTTCCTCTTCCTCTTTCCTTTTTTTTCTCTACCTCTTTCTTTTTCTTTTCCTCTTCCTTCATTTTCTTCAATTCCTGAGCCTTCTCTTTCTGCTCTGCTTCAGTCTTCCTCTTATCTGCTGCCTCCATTATCGAGGCAGTTTGCCTCAATGATCTCATATTCTTCCTCACGCCAGGTACTAGGTCCTTGATAACAAAATTGTCATCTATATCTTGGATTTTTGATGGCTGTGTGACTTTCTTTGTCTGCGGTACAAACTGTAATAGAAAATGTATCATTTATCAGCCATAACGTAATTATAAGTCAGCCATTAATGATGCTCAGTCAGCTATAATATAAACTAAAGCCAGCCGTAAAGTAATTATAATTCATACCTTACTAGTAACATTTTGCACATTGTCAGCCTGTAATGATGATAAGTCAGCCATCAATGATGATAAGTCAGCAATAATCTAAACGAAAGTCAGCCGTAAAGGATAACAAGTCAGCCATAAAGTAATTACAATTCATATCTTACTAGTAACATCATGCGCATTGTCAGCCTTTGATTGAACCTCATCAGCATCAGTGGATCTACTTCAACAAGTTCTTTGAGGTCTTTCATCTTATGGAGTTCATCTTCAAGCCATCCAATTCTGTCTCCAAGTAAAGTTGTACTATGGCCAAGCTTTTCCTCCAATCTAGCAAACTTTTCTTCCATTCTATCTTCAACCTCAAAAAAAAAAACTATTCTCTATTGCTTCAAATCTTCTAAAGAGATTTTCCACTAATTCCACTAGGCCAGATTGTTTATCCTCTCTATCACGGTGCTTTTCCGGGGTCTTATCACCTTTTGATTTAATTGACTCATCATCACTGTTTCTTGGCCTAATGGAATTAGTCGACTCATCATCACCTTTCGATTTCTACTTCTTTCTCGGTGGTTCGACAACATCAACTTTCCGATCTTGATTCTTATTCTTCTTTCCATGGACTCCAGCATCCTTGTCCTTCACATCCCAATACTCTTCGACAAAACGATCTTCAATTATGTTGACTATCAAGTTATGAAGCTCTTCGTCTACACATTGTTCTCCATTGGTAAAAGGATAAATCTTATCAACCAGCGGCACGATCATCTTTCTGACACGGACCTAGCAAGATATTCCAACAACATCAGAAAATAAGTCAGCCATAACAGAAACAAAATTCAGCCATAATAGAAACGAAAATCAACCATAATAGAACGAAAGTCAGTCATAATATAAACAAAAGTCAGCCATAATAGAAATGAAATTCAGCCATAGTATAAACGAAAGTCAGCCATAATTTAAACGAAAGTCAGCCATAATAGAAATGAAAGTCAGCCATAATATAAATGAAAGTAAGCCATAATAACTTACCCAACCGTGTGTGGTAATCTCTTTGTTAATAACTTTGTCCAAATCAGCTCGAGTATGAGTTCCAACCCATTTGAGGAATGTAATTTCATTTTCATCAACGATCTACCAAAATGCTCCACAAAAATCATTATTGATTCAAATGCCCAAAAGAGAAGGGCATGCACACAGCCATTAACTGTGTATCTATTTCCATCTGACTGCGCATTACCAACACCCTCAATAAGAGATTTATAAGCAACTAAACCCTAAAAATAGTCATCAATCCATTCATCTTTAAAGACTCTTTTCGTAAGCTTCTAGCAGTTTCTCGAGTTGTGATGTAGACCATAGATCCCCATATGTAGGATACATAACAACCCCACCATTTCTGCTCTTCGGGATTCCATCCCGGACACTTACCAAACACTTTTGCCAATTTATCCCATTTTGGGCCACCTGCACACCCTCTAGGAATACCCAACTTCTCCCAGAACATTGAATACTCGGGTTCACAGGATTCTATATTAGGAAGCTCTGTCTTTAGGCGAGTTATGTCGATAAACTCATCTAAGCCTAATCTTATTGGCTGTCCACCTATTACTGCCCAAATTTTATTAACACTCTTCAGGAGCAACTGATGAGAAAAAGATATTGCACAATCTTCGTAGACCACTGGTAGTCACTGTCCACTAACTTAGGAATTATTCCTAATTTTGTGGCCTTGAATTCATTCCAAACATCAATCCCTATTAAATCTCATACGGATGCAAAACTCGAGGTAAGACAGTTATGGTTCATACTCTTGCTCTCCAATGGAAACTTTCCTTCTTTATAACGTCTAGGTGGGTATTTCCTTGGTCCCTCCATTTACGTCAAATACATAAATTAAACATATATCACCCATTGAATAAATCATAGCTCTGCCATAACTCTTCCAAGTAAAATATAAGTCAGCCATAAAGCAAACAATAAGTCAGCCATAAAACAAACCTTAAATCAACCAGAAACATAAATCAGCCATAAAGCAATCCATAACTCAGTTATTGAGTAAACCATAATTATGCCAAGTAAAACATAAGTCAACCATAAAACATTATATAAGTAAGCCATAAATCAGCCAGAAACATAAGTCAGCCATAAAATAATTCCTAAGTCAGCTGTAAAACAACCCATAAGTCGGCCACTACGTATTGTAAAATCAGCCATCTGATTGCAACTGATTGTATACCAAATCTGGTGTCGTGATTATGTTGTTGTGCTTGATAACTCAGATTTAGTATACACTCAGTTGCAAGTGTTCAAAAATCTGTAAACTCTAAGCAATAACCCTCAACTTTCTTACCGTAGTTAAACATTACGCCGAGGATTTTCTCAGTGATAGAGTGTGATGATAGAGAAGGCGATTTCGACGATAAAGAATGCGATTTTGACGACAGAGAAGGCGATTTTGAGGGTTTGCGGTGGAATATGAACAGAGTGAGAGAGAGAGAGAGAGCAAGAGAGATGAGATGCAAGAGAGAGAGAGAGAGCGAGAGAGATGAGATGCGAGAGAGATGAGATGCGAGAGAGAGAGATGAGATTTTCGTAGGATTTTTTTATTATGAACACTAAATAAGAAACTGAATATGTCAGTTATGAAAAGAGGAAATGTTTCAGTTTCCAACTATTAAAAAAAATAAAAAAACCGCGAAAACTAGAAAAAACTAATCTCGAAACCCTAAGGGCATAAATGATATTTCCTTAACGATTTCTATTTTTTTAGTAATTCCAAAACGATTGGGTGTATTCTAGTAATATATGTTATAATATAGTATTTTTGAGTTTTTAACTCATTTTGCTAATTACTAATCTTTCTAGAAGGAGGCATAGTCTTCAACCATTTGGACATGAAACATATAACCTGTGGAGAAAAAGAAGATATTATAAGCATATATACAAGGATTTTAACTTATAGAAAATTTTATTTTTAGACTTAATCTTATCAGAATTAATAAATTGTGTAAAATAATTTATTCATACTTAATTTTTCTCTTCCTCTAACAAATTGATTCCAAATAAAAATATATGTTAGATATATGATTTAAATCTACAAACATTTGATATTTATGAGATTTGTTTTTTTTGTCGACAACTATAAATTAATTAAAAATTTTCAGAAATCCAAACCGGAGATACGGAGTTTACATAAATAGTTTCGATAGAAAGACATCTAACACTTCGTGCCAAACTATCCAGCTTAGTGTTTAAGTTATGAGGTATTAAGGACAATACTGAGATTATATAATTGGATTACTTTAAATACAATTAAACAAACAAATCTGGAGGAATCTACCTAATTTATACTTTTGAGAATGAAGTAAGAATTGATTCTACACGTATTAAGTAGAAATCGGATTAAAGTGGTTTACCTCAATAGTGAAAATCTACCGTAACTTTTGTTAACTTGATTTTGATGAAATGATAGAGATTTAGTGTTTAATCCGAAACAATCATTTGTTTGCTTGTGAATTGAACATAAAATTTGATGAAAAATACCCAATCAAAGACAAACTAAAAGAAATAGATACATGTATTTCGCTGGATGTGAAAAAGTTTCGGACAACATTTATTTTATTCTCAAGAACGACAAACAAAAGTTATGTGGATATGTCGGCAGAACAAAATAGAAAACATGTAAATATGGCAGAACAAATTAAGACCCATTTATTTATAAAATTAAGGCCCATGGACGATTTTCTAATTTACTAATAGACGAGAGCTAATTAACTAAATTTCAATTTTCTGAAAAACCCCATCTCTATAGTTAAAAGAAACTAATCAATTGGTTCAACATTAACCAACTATCTTACAATATTATAGAAATACAAAATAAAAATTACATGCAACTAAGTAAATATATATATATATAAATATTAATGATACCAAGAAAAATACGGTAGTTCAGTGGTTCAGACCTTCCGTGTGCGTCCGTGCGACCAACGTTCAAATCTGGGATTCGTGGTACAACTAGTACAACTATATATATATAATATGTAGTTATACCTGGTACAAGTAGTACGACTAGTGCAACTAGTATGATTGGTACGAGTATAACTGGGGTTAACTGGGTACAACTTGGTATAACCTTGTGCAACTGATACAACTGGTACGAGCAATAACTCAGATAGGAACCAGGTATTTTTATTGATATAACATAGAATTCGATACAACAAGTAAGTTTGCAAATATACTATTACAAGTGCTCTATCCTAACAACCCGGTCAAATCACTCCTATCCCCTCGGCCATGAATCTGCATATAATCATCCTTTCCTTGATCACCCTTGTTATCTGAAAGATAACATGGTAAGTTTTCCATAATCACTCTCGTGATATTGGTTAATGCACAAACATGATTCAAAATCTACATATTTTCCCAACTTCCAATTAATCCCTTTTTTTTAATAGGCTAACATGCAGGATTAAGTCTGGCACAACGCTCATAAGGGACTTACCTTGGTCTTCGTAATGATCAGGGTGGTTTCTCTCATTTCTTTAACCCACCGCTAATCTACCAAGTTCTTAGCGTTTTCACCTTGATCCGGTGAAAATGTGCAACTAAAGTCATTTAGGGTAAGGATACTCTTTTCCCTTGTTGGGTTTTTATCCCTAAGAGGTTTTCCTAACAACGTATTTAATGAGGTTCATGGCCCGGATGTATAAGACCCGAACCGGTCATCACCTTGCCAGTCCATGGCTCCTGTGGTTATCACTCGGCCCTAATCCCTATCCCTTCCTCTTCGTCGTTTTTACCTTTTTAAGAACTGGATTTACTGTTTTAACAGGCATGTAAAACGCCCAAGGACACGCTGGTTTTTTGTAAGGGTCAGATGCCCTAAGAATCCCACCTATATAAAGACTTGTAACCTCGCCATTTGAAGGTAGATTTGAATAAACGCATTGGCTTAAAGCTTGCTCTTAAATCTCAAGTAGTTTAAACATCGTTGTCCTCGAGGCTCAGCTCAATCTCCGATCAGTCATATCACGGGGTTGTCCAAACACCGTGTGGCCGGCTCTCGATCCATTATTCTTACGTTTATCTATCTTTCCCTTTCCATCATTCACTTTGCTCCACTTTCACATTATCCCGTTATCCTTAGTTACTTCCATCTTCTTTCTCCATCGCCCCCATTCCATCGCATCCGCAACCATCCGTACCGGCCCTGATTCCTGACCGAGGAACCCATACCGGTAATCCTATCCTATCGCCAAGGAATCCTTACCGCATCGACAAGTCGCTACCGAGGAACCCGTGCCGACATCAAATCCTTACCTTCGAGAGAACCTGACCGCATTGGCATTTCTTACCGAGAGATCCATACCGGCGCCAGGATTCTATCATCGAGGAACCCTTACCACGCCCACCCTCTCTACCGTCAGATCTTACCGGCATCGAGAGGTTATCATCGAGAGAACCTTACCGTGACTCAACCCGTACCTGAAACCTCACCAGTTCCGTATATGGCCTTCCGGACATCCGTACCAGGGCAACTGGCATGATAGTGAAGCCACCATTCCGGGAGCGTATCACATATAGTAACAAAGTCCACCCACCTGACCCAGCTAGGTAGATTGGGTACTTAAGGTCGTTTAGCTTGTTTAATAGCTGGTTTCTGCTTAGATTAATTCATCCGAGCTGTAGGGAAGCTCTTGCAAAACTTGTCCAAGTCTTTACCTCGACCAAGTCCTACCTGGGATCCTATTGAGGATCGTGGGTGCCACAAGCGCCCCCCCCCCCTCTTTGAATGGGATTCATCCCTGAATCTGACTCATGTTGATCTTTACCCATCTTATTAAATCAGTTTAGAAAAGTAGTCTTTATTTTGTTTTTGACTTCCCAAGTAGTCTCCTCATATCCTCCGTAGTTCCAACACACCTTAATCCTCTTTATCTTTTTCTTTGGAGTTCCTTTTTCTAATTTATCGATGATTCATATTGGTTTGGTTTCCACCATTAAATTTTCTTTTAACTCGGCTAGTATAATGGTCTTGACCCTGTCTTCATCACTTAGGCATTTTCAAAGTTGAGAGACATGGAATACCTTGTATAATGCCTCTAGTCTTGGTGGCAACTCAAGTTTATATGCGACCTTTCCAAGTTGTTGGACTATCTTAAAAAGTCCAATATATCGTAGAATTAACTTTTATTTCTTGCAGAAACTCATTTCCCTTTATAAGTTACGGCCTTAAGATATACTACGCCACCTACTTCGAATACCAACTCCTTACGGTGTTTATCCGCATAACTATTTTATCGGTTTTGTGCTTCTTTCAGTTTAATCTTAAGGACTTTCATATTTTCCATTGTTTCGTCTACGATGTGCATAACGAACAGTCTTATTTTCCCAACTGGGGTGCAACACAATGGTGTTCCACATGGTCTTCTATATAATGCTTCATCAAGCGATATTCCAATACTAGCTTGGTAACTATTATTGTAGGCAAATTAAATCAACTCTCCAATCCCGAACACATGCTCGCAACATGTCTTCAAGTTTTTGGATCGTTCTTTCAGATTGTCCACCCGTTTGGGGGTGATAGGCCGTACTTAGATTCATTTCCCAAAGTTGTCTCAAAAGCTTTCCAGAAATTGGAAATAAAACAGGTATCTCGATCAGATACAATACTCACTGGGATTCCATGCATTTAGACTATCTTTTGAACGTATCTTGTCATGATCTGTTTGGCTCCATCTTTTTCTGAGATAGCAATGTAGTGAGCGGATTTTGCTAGTTTATTCACCACCACAAAAATCACATTATGTTTTGATCCTCCTATAGGTAACCGAGTCACGAAGTCCATCGTAACATGATCACATTTCTATTCCAGCATGGGTAAACTTTGAAGTAACCCACTCGGAACTTGATGTTCTGCCTTAACAAATTTACAGGTCTTACACTTAGACACCCATGTTGCCACATCCTTCTTTATTCCTAACCAGTGATAGCGCTTTTACATATTGCAGTACATCTTGTTCTGCCCGGGGTAGATTGAGAACTTTGAGTGGTGCACCTCCTTAAGGATTTCCTCCTTTAATTCTAGATCATCCGGAACATACACCATCCCTTTGACCATGATCATGTCATTCTTTGAAACCTGGTACTAGGACTGCTCGTTTTAATTTCATTTATTTTCCTTGGGCAATGCAAACTCTACTAAGTAGATCTGCTTGGTCTACTGCCACCAATCCAATGATTCCACGTCTATGGACAACACATTCAAATACAATGTCACAATCATATGTTAAGATTCTCTTGATCTTTATCTGCATCAATATGAAAATGTTTTGACTTAACGCATCGATGACTTGGTTTGCTTTACCGAGATGATATGAAATATCCAGGTCATTGTCGGCAACTAGCTGAATCCATCTTTGTTGCATCATATTAAACTCTGGCTGGGTAAATATGTACTTCAAGCTCTTATGATCTATAAAGATTTGCTCCTTGGCACCATATAAGTATGACCACCAAATATTTAATGCAAAACCAACCTCAGTCTTCTCCAAGTCATGGGTCAGATAATTCCCTTAGTATTTTCTCAATTGGCTGGACGCATAAGCAATCACTTTGCCACTTTGAATCAGATAACATCATAAGCCTGTGATTGATGTATCGGTATAAACTATGTATTGTTCCTCAGATTTAGGTAAGGTTAATACCGGGGCACTTGTAAGAATTGCCTTCAGATCTGTGAAGCTTGCCTCACAGTCCTTAGACCATACAAACTTAAAATCCATCCCAGTTAAACGAGACAAGGACTGAGACAAACTCGCAAAATTCTTAACAAATTTCTGGTAGTATCCCGCTAGGCTGAGAAAACTTCTTATCTCTAAAGCATTTTTCGGTCTTGACAAATCCTTAATGGATTTTACCTTTTGCGGATCAATAGAAACTCTTTTTCAACACAATGTGTTCTAAGAATCCAATACTCCTTTGTTAAAAACTACATTTGCTCAGTTTTGCAAAGAGTTTATGAACCCTTAGTCTTTCCAAAATTATTCGTAGATGTTCTTGATGAGTTTCCCAATCTCTCGAGTAAACAACTATGCATCAATGAAGATGATCACAAACACATCAATAAACTCCCGGAACACACCATTATTCATTTTCTTGAAATTTGCAGGTATGTTAGTTAACCAAAATGACATTACTACAAACTCGTAATGTTTGTACCTTGTGTTGAAAACAGTTTTTGGAACATCTGATGGCTCTATCAGGATTTGATGATATCAAGAGTTCAAGTCTATCTTTGAGAATCACTTTATGCTTCTATGTTGATCCAGCAGTTCATCAATCTGTGGCAGTGGATATTTGCTCTTCACCGTGATCTGGTTCAGTCTGCGATAGTCAATACAAAGCGTAAAGCTTCCATCATTTTTCCTTACAAATAAGACCAGTGCACCCCATAGGGAACTACTTGGCTTGAAAATTCTTTATTTAAAAATTCCTCTAATTGTTTCTTCAACTCGGCCATTTCAGCTAGTGTCATCCAGTATTGAGCTTTAGAGATAGCACTTGTGCCATATACCAATTCTATGGTGAATGGATCAGACCTGTCTGGTGGTACACCACTCACGGTTATACGATCTCAGAATGGTTAATTCCACAGCCAGTCTAGTTGGGTCTTAGAAAGACAGCCAAAGACCGGATGCAGTACGGCTGAGTCGCCTATGATGGTTGCGGTATGGATCGAGTCACGGTCAGGTTTCCTCAGTAGCCAGTCTCTAATGTGGTAAGAATTCCTTGGTAACCAGTCTCCAATGCGGGAAGGTTTCCTCGGTAACCAGTCTCCGATGCAGTAAGGGTTTCTCGGTAACCAGTCTCCGATGCAGTAAGGGTTTGTCGGTAACCCATCTCCGATGCGGTCAGGAAACTCTCGATAGGTTTGTGGAATGGTAAAGTAACCTTGATGTGCAAATACCGATGCGAGTTGAGGTTCTTGGCATTATGCAGTCATACGGGCAATTATAGAGATAAGATGAATAGTAAGGAACATGACGGGAAGGAAAGCAATGGTAGGAAATATAGTAAGGAAAATGATGGTGAAGGAAACAAGCAAAAATGGTAAGTGACAAAAGAACAAGGTGGATCAATAGCCGGTCACATAGTGGTGGAACCACACCATGATACAACTGATCGGTTCCGAGAAGAGCTTCAAGGACTTCTGATGTTTAATCTAAGAATAAGACTCGAGAGAAGCGTTAAAGCTAAATGGTTTATTCAAGTCAGCCTTACAAGGTTTTAAATAGGTGGGGTATTAGGGTGTCCCAACCTTTACAAAGGACCAGCGTGTCCTTGGGCATTTACATGCCCATAAAATAGTAAACAATATTTTTAAGTAAAAAGATAAAAAAAAGGAAATTATAGGGATTAGGGTCGAATGGCACTCCACAAGCCATGAACCGGCAAGGAAGGTGACCGGCTCAGGCCTAATGCATTCAGGTCATAAGCCTCATTAAAAACCATGTTAGCAAAAACACTTTGGGATAAAAGCCAACCAAGGGAAAAAGAATGCTTAAGCCAAGACAACTTTAGATGCACGTTTTCACCGGGTTAGGTTGAAAACGCTAAGAACTTGGTCCTTGGTCATCTTCACTTGCTCGGATTTGGTCTATGCATTTTCCTTCTGTCATTGGCTGATAACGGAGTTGAACCTTGTTTGATAGTGTTTGGCCTAGATGCGGTCAATGGCCAATACCGGTATGTTGGGTACAGAACCTTGGCTTCTGGCTGTATCCGAGTCAGTGTCATTTGGGGAGTCTTTCTCTGGGTCGGAGGAGGCTTGGGCCTCATCACACGGCCTAAAACACATCCCCAAACTCATTTGCAATCAGAATGTCACAGTATGCGGGATTGTTTGGAAGTGAGGCCCTTGGGATGAAATCTATTCGGTGTTCAATGCCTCAAAGAAGGGTAAGTCATGCGGGATCTCCTCAAGGAAGACAGTCGCGTACTTCTGCAGGGCCCTCTAGAGCTCCTTTGAGACTAGGTCTTCTGTGATACATGCACTCAACACATCCTTGTAAACCATTAATACAACCCGGTACTCATTGCCTATGGTTTTACAAGTTTCACAAATGAAAATAAGGAAGTTAGGTTGGTAGGAAGTATCCTTAGTCAACCTAGTTTGTAATTCATGCACTTGGATGGGTGATAAAGGGGCTAGGTTGATACGCCTAGAATCATGCATTAAAAGAATAGAAATTGGTTTGGCTATTATCGGTGATGTCTTTGTAAAACTGCCATGGACGTCCTAAGAGTACATGACTAGCTTGCATAGGGACGACATCACATTGGACTGAGTCTCGGTACTATCTTATGCTAAAAGCTAGTTTTACTTGTTCTGTGACTGGAATGATAGTTTTGTTATTCAACCAACGTACTTTATAGGGGTGAGCATGCTTAGTAGTAGGGAGGGAAAGTTTGGTCACGAGGTGGGAACTGGCCACATTGGTATAAGATCCACCATCGATGATCAAACCGCAAACCTTTCCATTGATGGTGCAGCGAGTGTGAAAGATGTTATCTCATTGGCTAGTTGGTTCACGAAGGGTCAGGGTGCTAAAGCTCCTTTGGATGATCAGCATATCTTCAACGTCTGGGTACTCAACCTCCTCGTTCGGTTAGAGGGGCTCTGGGTCGTTCTCCTCGGCTGGATCCTCATCATGGGACTCGTAGTATACCTCAGCGGTAATTGATAAATTCTTAGGATGAATCTCTGGATCTGGAACTGGTGGAACAAGGATAATCCTTGCAGAAGTGAATCAAAGACTCAAACTTCCCAGGAGATGTGGAATGAAGTGGGAAACAAGAGGGATGGATTGGTCTCTTGATACTCCAAAGCGCCTGATCCAGATATGATACACTAAATCATAGAACCCAAGGCTGGATATTACACACCAACAAACCCCAAATCTGAGAAAGACTTAGAGAAGAAAGAAACAAGTTTTTTGATTAAAAATTATCCAACAAAGGGTTAAACAAGGAGGTTGTACATGCACAAGTCCTTGGAACTAACAATACAACATAAAATCATATCTCCCACGTCCAAATAGAACACAAAACAAGTTTTCAAAAAAAACATAACATGGAAATACTTAGAAATAAATATAGAACTCAAATAATTAAAATGGATCAACAATTAGGATATGGTAAGGACAGTTGTGGCCTCATTAAAAACCTAACTTGGAAAACCCAGTGGGACAAAACCAAGTTAGGGAAAAGAGCACACACAACAGCCTTTGCTAGATTGTTGATCAGTCTGGTTGGAGAGAACTCCATAAAAGTGAAGGCTTCATGATTGAGAATTGTACCATGGCGTTCTTCTTGCTTTTCAATAGACTTAAGCATTCCAGTGACAGCTTCCTTGAGCTTTTTTGCTCTAGCCCGAGTCTTTGAAACTTCTGGAATGACTAAGACATCTCCATTGTTAATCTCTTCTTGGTCTGGTTCATGCTACCTTCTCATGATCACATCATCTTCTCCCTCTTGAAAAAGATTTGTCCTCAAATCTGGATTATCTGCAACAAAAAGAGCCAAGTCAGAAACATTAAAAGTATCACTAACATTATACTTACCTTGTAGATCAAGTTTATAGGCATTGTTGTTGATTTTCTATGTGACCGTGAAGGGACCATCAGTTCTTGGTATCAACTTTGATTTCCTTTCATTTGGGAACTTCTCCTTTCTTAAATGAACCCAAATAGGATCTTCTACTTCAAAGATCATCTCATGCCTGCCCTTGTTAGCTTGTCTAGCATACTGCTTAGTTTTGTTCTCCAAGTTTTTTCTAGCTTCAGCATGAATCTGTTTCGCCATCTCTGCTTTCTTTTTTCCATCAACACTAACTCTTTCACTCAAAGGT
This sequence comes from Nasturtium officinale, assembly GCA_963854855.1. Taxonomy (NCBI): domain Eukaryota; kingdom Viridiplantae; phylum Streptophyta; class Magnoliopsida; order Brassicales; family Brassicaceae; genus Nasturtium; species Nasturtium officinale. The sequence goes on along the minus strand of OY978502.1, from coordinate 10,344,688 downwards.
AAAGGCATTAGATCCAAAGGTGAGATAGGATTGAACCCATAAACAATTTCAAAAGGTGAAAAATTAGAAGCAGAATGTATGGCATGATTATAAGAAAATTCATCATGTGATAAACATCATTCCCAAGATTTCAAGTTCTTTTTAATAAATGCACGCAAGAGTGTTCCTAGAGTCCTATTTACTACCTCAGTTTGACCATCAGTCTGTGGATGGTATGTAGTAGAGAATAGCAGTTTAGTTCCATGGTTAGACCCTAAAGTTTTCCAGAAATTACTAAGAAACTTAATATCTCTATCTGACACTATAGTTCTAGGCAATCCATGCAAACAAAATACTTCCTTAAAGAATAGATTAGCTACATGTAATGCATCATCAGTTTTGTGGCATGCTATGAAATGAGCCATTTTTGAAAATCTGTCAACAACCACAAATATAGAATCGTTTCATGTTCTGGTCCTAGGCAATCCCACAATGAAGTCCATAGAAATATCATTCCAAAGATGCATAGGAATAGGTAAAAGAGTATACAACCATAAGGCTGAACACTAGATTTAGCTTTTTTGCAAATGACACACCTTCCACAAACTCTTTCCACGTCCATCTTCCTGTGTGGGCAGTAAAATGATCCTGCAAATATTTAAGAGTCTTGGAAATTCCGAAATGCCCCATCAAGCCTCCTCCATGAGCTTCTCTAACAAACAAATCTCTCAAAGAACAGTTAAGCACACATATTCGATTTTCATAAAAGAGATACCCATCCTGCCTAAAATAGTTACCACTAGCAGATTTCTCACAAGATTTGAAAGCTTCCAGAAAATCTAAATCAGTTTCATACATTTCTTTAAACTGTTCAAATCCAAATAGTTTAGCATCAAGGGATTTCAAGAGAACATACCTTCTGGATAGTGCATCAGAAACTATGTTTTCTTTACCTTTTTTATATTTGATCATGTATGGGAAAGTTTCAATGAATTCAACCCATCTGGTGTGTCTCTTGCTGAGCTTATTCTGTCTCTTTAGATACTTGAGAGACTCATGATCTGTGTGTATGAAAAAATCCTTAGGTCATAGATAGTGCTGCCATGTTTGCAATGCTCTTACTAAAGCATACAATTCTTTGTCATAGGTTACATAGTTGAGAGTTGCTCCACCGAGTTTTTCACTGAAATATGCTATAGGCCGCCTAACCTGCATCAAAACAGCACCAATACCAATTCATGAGGTATCACATTCTATTTCAAAAGTTTTAGTAAAATCATGAAGTATTAAAATAGGTGAATGAGTAAGCTTTTCTTCTAGGCACTGAAAGGCAGTTTCTAGTGCTTCTCTCCATTTGAAACCAACATCTTTCTTGATTACTTCAGTCAAGGGGGCTGCTATTGTACTGAAGTCCTTCACAAATCTTCTATAAAATCTAGCAAGCCCATGGAAATTCCTACTTCGCCTACTGTCTTTGGACTTGGCCAGTCTTTGATGGCCTTTACTTTTTCTTCGTCCACCCTAACTCTATCTGCACTTACCACAAAGCCTAAAAACCAAGTTACCTGTACAAAAGGTACATTTCTTTAAGTTCGCATATAGCTCTTCCTTTCTCAGCACACTCAAAACAGACTCAAGATGTTCAAGGTGTTCTTATAGGCATTTGCTGTACATTAATATATCATCAAAATAAACTACAATAAATACTCCTATGAAAGCTCTAAGAACATGATTCATTATGCGCATGAAAGTACTAGGTGCATTTGTTAGACCAAAAGGTATAACCAACCATTCATATAAACCATGCTTAGTTTTAAATGTGGTTTTCCATTCATCACCTTCTTTCATCCTAATCTGATGATAGCCACTTTTAAGATAAATTTTAGAGAAAATACAAGACCCATGCAACTCATCAAGCATATCATTTAATCTAGGAATAGGATGTCGATACTTTACAGTGAGATTGTTGATGGCTCTACAATCAACACACAAACTGCAGCTCCCATCTTTCTTTGGCACTAGCAACACTGGCATGGCACATGGACTCAAGCTTTCCCTAATATGTCCCTTTTTATAAGTTCTTCAACCTGTCGTTGCAGTTCTTTAGTCTCAATGGGATTGGTTTTATAGGCCGGTCAGTTGGGAAGTCCAGGAACAAAATCACTTTCATTTTCCCTCCTTCATTCAACCATTGTAGTTTGTATAGTTTGAGATGATTGTTAACCTTTAGACCAATTTTCTGGACCATTATCTCACTAGCCAAGTTGGTGCAACTTCCTCCATCAATTATTAGACTACAAAGCTTTACTTGAACTATACAGCGGGTGTGAAACAGGTTCTCTCTTTGCTCAAGTTCTTCAGCCTTGGTTTGCAAGTTCAAAGCTCTTCTAGCAACTAACAATTCTCCCCTCATAGGTTCCTCATCTGATTCTTCTCCTTCTGAATATCCTAGTGTCTCATCAGCAGATTCAAACTCTCCACTCTCCAGTAACACCATAACTCTCTTATTAATACACAAGACAACAAGCAGCTAGTTAGCTCACTTGGCATTATAGGCTTGGGAATCCAAATCCTCAAGTTCTCCGCTGGGCCAACAAAGTAACCCCCTAGCTCTAGCAACCTCCTCTGACCCCAACGTCGGTAACAATCGTGATCAATTAGAGGAACGAGACTGGAAGGTCCCCCTCATAGAAGCCGCCGGGTTAACCGTGAAGGCTGAATTCTATGGTAGAGAACATGCTGCCCCCACCAGGCAGGTGGCCATTGGTCATAACGCACTGTTGGGGTCCTTGCTCTGGATGGTCTTTCCCCGGTGTGAAAGCAGTTGGTTCCATAGTTTTAGAATTCTGCTGATCCGCGAGCAGGTTTGAAGATGTCTTTCCTGATCTATTCTTAGACTTGGCCAGAGAGTCGAGTGCCTGGATCAGGGGGTTAGGGGGCTAGAGCAGCAAATCCATCTCGGTCAAAAATCCCAACTGCTGATCGCCTTCATCCGACTCTTCCAGTCGCTTACATACCTCGAGGGAAGGAACGCCAAAAGCAAAGGCAGCCACTTGTCGCGAATAAAATTTCAACCATCCCACCCGAAAACCACTCGAAGCCGTTTGATGTCTTGGATTGAAGAGATTGTTTGCTTGTCATCTTCTTTCTTGAATGGAGAAGGCTTGATTTCCTTCGGATAAATCAGTTTCTCCTCTTTTTGAAATCTAGATCGCCAAAAACCAAAGCTTGTTCTAGAGCTACCCTTTCTCTTTAGTTGTTGTTCTACCAGAATGGCTTTGTTTAGCATTTCCTCAATGTCCTCATGTTGCTGTATCTCTAGAGTATCTTGTATATCTCTGTTCAGTCCACCTATGAATCTAGATATAGTAGATTTTCTATCTTTTGAAATATCAGCCCGGATCATCAGAAGTTCCATCTCCTGGTGGTATTCTTCTACTGAACGGTGATCTTGTTGGAGTTTTCTCAGCCTCTGTTGCAGATTTATATGATAGTGGCTGAAAAAAACCTCTTGAGCATAATAGTCTTCATCTTTTGCCATGTTTCCACTGGATAATCTCTGATCTCACCAGCTTAAAGCGTAATCATAAAACTCAGTAGCAGCAACTTGCAATCTCTTAGCCTCTGTGTAATGTTGGCAATCAAAAATGAGCTTTTGTTTCTTCTCCCATTTCAAGTTACATCAGTATCTGTATTGCCATGAAATGGTGGAATTTTAAGCATTAAACCAGGAAGCTCATCTATGTGGTAACCTCTTCCTTGTCTGGAACTTTTCTGTTTTCTTTGACTGTTGTCAGATGATGAACTTTGTGTTCTATAGTAATTATCATCTTCTTCTTGATGTGTGTTGTGAGAATTCTCAGGTTGCTTTTCTCTCATTCTTCTCTGCCTTTCCTCATCCTGATGGTTTTGGTTAGATTTTTTGGGCTGTGTTGTTCTTCTCCTTCCCTGTCCATGCTCCACAGATTTCTGCATAAGCTCTTCTAAAGTCATCTATTGTAGCTTTCATCATTTGTTGAAAGTGAACCGTCATGGCTTCATAGAACAGTTTGTTGGAGTTGCTACTTCCCTCTTCATTCTCTGTCATGTTGTTCCAAACAGCAGAAGACACAGAACCTGGCTAAAAGATTTCTAGAAAAAAAACAAAAGATCAATTTGCAGATAGAAACATATTCATGAAGAGTTTACACATGTAGGAACATGCACAGATTTGTTCGAAAACAATTTCGTGAAGATCAACAGTCAGATAAACCAAAAGTCACACGAAACAAATTGAAACTCAACCTAACCAAGCACAAAACGAATCAGACTCAAAACTTGACAGAGAATTTTGATAAGAAACCAAACCAGAACAGATTTAAATGGTTTGTAACAGATCGAAAATTATGGACCATAGATCTGACAACAAATTTCGAAAATGATAGGAGAAGTGAGAAGGTTTAGAAACTTCCTTGTAGAGATTTGCTCTGATACCACTTGATAAATTCCTAGGATGAATCTCTGGATCTGGAACTGGTGGAACAAGGATAATCCTTGTAGAAGTGAATCAAAGACTCAAACATCCCAAGTGATGTGGAATGAAGTGGGAAACAAGAGGGGGGGGGGATTGGTCTCTTAATACTCCAAGGCGTCTGATCCAGATATGACACATTAAATCAGAGAACCCAAGGCTGGATATTACACACCAGCAAACCCCAAATCTGAGAAACACTTAGAGAAGAAGGAAACAAGTTTTTTGATTAAAAATTAAGGTATCGTACAAAGGGTTTTGGCCAGGTACTTAAACAAGGAGCTTGTACATGCACATGTCCTTGGAAATAACAAAACAACATAAAAGTATGTCTCCCACTCCCTGTTGATTTTAGAAGTTTAGGGAGAGATAAGGATGAAGATAAGAGAATTGGCGTAATAAGAGAGAGAGAGATTGCTGAATTTTTCTTCTTATTCATACTCATTCAACCAATACAATGCACAAGTATATATAGACTTTACAAGCATAAGCTAAGGAAAAAATATCTAAGGAAGAGGAAGAGAAGAGGTGTGATGATGGAGTGGTTGAGCTGCTCCAACAGTGCAGCTGCGCCCATGCTGTTCCCATGCTGTGCCCATACTTTCTCCCTGCAGCGCCCATGCCTCCTTTGCTTCCTCACTTGGTTTAGTTAGCTTGTCTAGTTGATATCCAACAGCTTCCTTTTCTTCTAGTTCCTTATAAACTAGCTCTCCTTCTAGTTCCTTCACAACTAGTTCTTTCCTTTTCCCTCCTTTTTTTGAGTTTGAATTCTTCTTCTTGAGATCACATATTTCAACACTCCCCCTCAAGATTGGTCGGTGAATATCCTTTAGACCGATCTTGCCATATATGTGATCCCCAATGATAGAGGATGTTGCCTTGGTGAAGATATCCGCTAGCTGTTCCCCACTTGCTACGAATGCGGGTTTGATGATTCCTTCTTGAATCTTTCCCCTCACAAAGTGACAATCCACTTCTATATGCTTGGTCCTTTCATGGAATACCGGATTGGATGCTATATGTATTGCAGCTTGATTATCACAATACAACAGCATCTCCTCAGCCTCAAGTATCCCAAGATCTTCTAGGAATGCCCTCACCCATATCAATTCTTTTGTCACCTCCTTCATAGCCCTATACTCGGCTTCAGCACTTGATAAGGCTATAACTTTCTGCTTCTTACTTCTCCAAGTGACTAGATTACCTCCCACAAAGGTACAAAAACCGGATGTGGACTTTCTATCTTGCTTATCTCCAGCCCAATCCGCATCACAATATCCTTGAACCTTTGTGTTTCCATTAGCCTTCATCCATATGCCTTTTCCAGGGCTGTTTTTTAAGTACCTTAGCAGCCTCTCAATCATGTTCCAATGCTGCATAGTTGGTTTTTGCATATGTTGACTCACACGGTTCACTGCAAAGCAAATATCCGGCCTTGTAATAGTAAGATAGATGAGCTTGCCCACCATCCTCTGGTATCTTTTAATATTCTCCAATGGCTCCCCCTCAGGACTATCTTGGTAGCCTTCTTCTATTGGAGTTTTGGCCGGTTTGGATCCTAACTTCCCGGTTTCTTCCAAGAGATCCAGCACATATTTCCTTTGGGAGATGAACATCCCATCTTCAAACCGTGTCATTTCAATCCCTAGGAAGTATTTAAGCTCTCCTAGATCCTTTATATCAAAAGCAACCTTCAAGAGTTCCTTGATTCGATCTACTCCATCTTTGTCACTTCCTGTGATGATTAGATCATCAACATAGATCAAGACCACCACTACTCCTCCTTTACTTTTCCTTGTGAAAAGTGTATGATCAGCTTCCGATCTTATGAACTCCTTCTCCAAAAGACAAGCACTTAGCCTTTGGTACCATGCCCTTGGAGATTGCTTTAGCCCATAGATTGCTTTCTTCAATCTACAAATTTTGTTGCCTTCCTTATGATATCCTTGGGGTGGATCCATATACACTTCCTCTTCCAAATCCCCTTGCAAGAAGGCGTTCTTAACATCCATCTGCCATAGATCCCACTTCAAGTTCACTGCCACCGAGATTAGGATTCTGATGGAATGGAGCTTAGCAACCGGAGCAAATGTCTCGGTATAATCCTCCCCATAGATTTGAGTATACCCTTTTGCTACCAACCTTGCCTTGTATCTTTCTATCCTCCCATCACTTGTGTATTTGATTGTATACACCCATCTACACCCAACTGGCTTCTTATCCCTTGGTAAATCGGTTAAGTACCAAGTATGATTCCTTTCCATGGACTTCATTTCCTCTTCCATGGCTTTTACCCATACTCCACTCTCACACGCTTCTTCATATGAGTTAGGTATGGATTCCTTGCTGATTTTTCCAAGAAAAGCTTCATGCTCCATAGGTAAGGATGCCAACGAGCAAAAATGCTCAATGGGATATGTAATAGTGCTAGTTTGAGTGTTATCTCCCCCTTGTGATAAGAGAGTGCTGTCGCCAATAGGATCGAGATCTAAGCTCGCCGTACGCTCAGGGCATTCTCTTATCACACAAGGAAGATTACTCGCACTAGACTCTCCTTGGAGCATGGCAGAGTTGTTGTAGCCATAGTAAACACGTTGTCGCCTCTGTCTTGTACTTCTTCTTAGAGGTACTGTTGGCTCAGGTTCTTCTTTGACAATGTCAATGCTTTCTACACTTGGATTAGGTTCACTTTCCTCATCCGTGGCTTCATGATCTGAGGTTGGGTCATTCTCCTCATGTACATCATCCCTTGTTCTTGAATCTTCAAAGAACGGTATCCACTCCATAAATGGTGAGCTCATACCTTGAGGGGTATCATGATTCTTAGCTCCATAGAAGCTCTCCTTTTCATTGAACCTCACCTCTCTTGATACATAGACTCGTCTTGTCTCCGGGTTGTAGACCTTGTATCCTTTTTGTGTTGGTGAATATCCAATGAATACACACTTCATGCTTCTAGGTTCAAGCTTGTTTCTTTGACCTTCTGGTGTGAACATAAAGCAGCTACATCCAAAGGTTTTGAGATGATGTAGGCTTGGTTTCTTGTTGTACAATGCCTCAAATGGTGACTTATTATCCAGGTTCTTGGTTGGAAGACGGTTGATCAAGTAGTTTGAAGTCATCACGGCATCTCCCCAATGAAGTTTAGGTACTCCCTTGGCAATCATGATGGTCCTTGCTACCTCCATTAGGTGTCTATTTTTTCTTTCAGCTACTCCGTTTTGTTGTGGAGTATAGGCGCAAGATGTTTGATGGATGGTGCCAAGGTTGTTGAGTAATTCCTTGAACTGCTTGCTTATATACTCTCCTCCATTATCACTTCTTAAGATCTTGATTGTTGTTTTGAATTGTGTAGACACATAGTTGATGAAGTTGGTGAATGCTTCATAAACTTGATCTTTGGTATGTAGAAGAGTAATCCATGTGTATTTTGAGTAGTCATCTATGAATGAAACAAAATACTTATATTGATCTCTTGAATTACAAGGAGCGGTCCATACATCCGAGTGTACAATGCCAAAAGCTTCATCACAAAATGTAGATGAAGTAGGAAACACTTGTCTACAATGTTTCCCTAGTACACATGCTTCACATACTACTTCTTCTTGAATGAGATTGGGTAAGGCCACTTTGAGAACTGCAGAGCTTGGATGTCCCAACCTTTCATGCCATAGTGGACTATCTCCAATCTCCTTCCTACTAGATACTTCTACATCCGCCTTCATTCCAAGCGCTTTCACATCCGCTTGTTTATTTGTGTGCAAAAGATATACTCCATCCTCTACCTTCCCTTCTCCAAGCACTTTGTTTGTTTTAGGGTCCTGAAACTTAACAAAGTCAGTCCCAAACAATGCCACACAATCCAAATCCTTGGTAGCTTTATGAACTGATAGAAGATTAGATGAGAAACTAGGCATGTATAAGGCTTTTGTTTCTTTTTTGAAAAGTTCTAATTCCCCTATCCCTTCAATCGGAACTGAACTCCCATTTGCCACTTGCACATTCCCATGATAAGGCTCAAGATTTTTAAGCATGTCTTGATCCTTAATCATGTGATGAGAAGCCCCTGAATCCACAATCACTTTGTCCTTTTTTATGGAGCTTTTAGAACCGAGGAAGCCCTTACCAGATTCAGTGAGCTTGGCTAGGCTCTTGATGAGGGCTTCGAATTCGGACCTCTTGACCGTATCCTCAACCGGTTGTGCCACACCCATGAAGGCTCTAGGTCCACTTCCATTCTCCTTTAGCCTTTTAGGCCTCAAGTGTGGATGAAGGGTCCAACACTTCTCCTTAGTGTGTCCCTTCATTTTACAATGCTCACATTCCAACACCCTCTTGTCGAATGTAAGATTCTTCCTTGCAAGATGTGCAGCCTCGCTTGGTACACGAAATAGGTCTCTTGACCCTTCCTCTCTTTGAATCATGCCACATACTTCCGCTAGACTTGGCAGCTTCTCAAATCTAAGTATGTGCTTGATAAGATCTTTGTAGGATGCGTTGAGCGCCAAGAGAAGCCCAAACACTTGATCTTGGTCACGCCTTTCTCCTAACTCCTTGGGGTCCATAGTTTGTGGCCTCAAGATCTCCAGTTCGGCCCACAAGCTTCTATACTCCCCAAACATTTCCTTGAATGGCTTCTCTCCTTGTTGAAGCTCATTCAACGCCCTCTTCACCTCAAATATCCTTGATATATTTGAGATGTTTCCATATACTCCCTTGAGTATATCCCACAACTCCTTGGCGGTATCCGCATATGAGTAGGCCGCCAGGATAGATGGCTCTAGTGAGCTTTGAAGAAGTGAAAGAGTGAACTGCTCTTCTTGCTCTTCCTTGTCATTGTATGGTTCGGCTTCTTCCTTAGGTTCAATGAACTTCCAAAGTCCTCTACTTCTTAGAACGGTCTTAGTAGTTTTTGCCCAAAGAAGGTAGTTATCTCCTTTAAGAACAACAGAAATCGCTACTCTATTCACCTCCATTCTCTTGTAGTAATACACAATCCCAGCTCTTTCACAACTTGAAGATCAACCGATCTCAAGGATACTAATCTCAGAGTGAATAGAACTTGGTAAGATGTATTTCTATAGATTAGAAGGTTTTGAAGATAGCTTAAAGGGATTATGAAGAGAGTTTAAGCGGTTGGATAAAGAACTCGCTCTGATACCATGTTGATTTTAGAAGTTTAGGGAGAGATAAGGATGAAGATAAGAGAATTGGCGTAATAAGAGAGAGAGAGATTGCTAAATTTTTCTTCTTATTCATACTCATTCAACCAATACAATGCACAAGTATATATAGACTTTACAAGCATAAGCTAAGGAAAAAATATCTAAGGAAGAGGAAGAGAAGAGGTGTGATGATGGAGTGGTTGAGCTGCTCCAACAGTGCAGCTGCGCCCATGCTGTTCCCATGCTGTGCCCATACCTTCTCCCTGCAGCGCCCATGCCTCCTTTGCTTCCTCACTTGGTTTAGTTAGCTTGTCTAGTTGATATCCAACAGCTTCCTTTTCTTCTAGTTCCTTATAAACTAGCTCTCCTTCTAGTACCTTCACAACTAGTTCTTTCCTTTTCCCTCCTTTTCTTGAGTTTGAATTCTTCTTCTTGAGATCACATATTTCAACACTCCCAAGTGGAATATAAAACAAGTTTTCAAAACAAAACATAACATGAAAATACTTAGAAATAAATATAGAACTCAAATAACTAAAATGGACCAACAATTAGCATATGGTAAGGAAAGTTGTGGCCTCATTAAAAACTTAACTTGGAAAACCCAGTGGGACAGAACCAAGTTAGGCAAAAAAGCACACACAACAGTCTTTGCTAGATTGTTGATCAGCTGGTTGGAGATAACTCCGTAAAAGTGAAGGCTTCATGATTGAGAATTAGACCATGGTGTTCTTCTTTCTCTTCAATATACTTAAGCATTCTATTGGCAGATTCTTTGAGCTTCTTTGGTCTAACACGAGTCATTGAACCTTCTGGAATGACTAAGACATCTCCATCGTTGATCTCTTATTGGTCTGGTTCATGCTGCCTTCTCATGATCACAATAGTAATGATCATTGCCCAGTTGTTAGGGCAATCCCTGCAATAGTTCCCTCATCTCAGGCACTTATAGCAGATCATGTCTTGGCTGCATCCAGTATTGGCTTCTCGCCTTGGGTCAGGACGGTTGGGTTTGGGCGCCTCTGCCTGCCTAGGTTGGAAACAGGTCTCCACTGTGATGGGTTTGGGACTATTGTTGGGTCGAGGTCTGGATGGTGAACACGTATGACTGGTAGACCAGTTTTTGTTTGGTGGGAGATGGCCTCTTGGGACATTAATGGCCTTTCTAAGGATTTGGGATTTCACCTAGATGGCCAGATACAACAGCTCCTCAAACCCAGTAGGATTGCTTCTTGTCCTTGCGGATAATCTGGTCTTGCATTCCATCCAAGCACTGGGCCATTAAGGTCTCCTCACAGTCATCGAGCTGGAGTTGATTTTAGAGGTACTCGAATTGTCAAAATATTCTTCAATAGACTGGGAACCTTTTTGGAGTTTCCAGAATCTCTTATGTTGGTCACGTTGGTAGAGGGGTGGAACATAGCGTCGCCTCATGACGAGCTTCATGACTTCCCAAAAAGGGATAATGCCTTTCTGATGATGCCTCTGTTCGGCAAGGTCTCAGCACGTGAGAGCGTGATTGGCAGTTGGGCCATGGCATAGTTTACCTTTTTGGCCTTGGAGTAGTTGTAGCATTCAAACAGGTTATCCATGCGTCTTTCCTAGTTAAGGTACACCTCTGGGTCGACCTTTCCCGTGAAGGCTAGTGGAATCAGTTTTCGGATGGGAGCCTTGGTTCGAGGTTCTCGGTCATCCCAGTCATAGGCATTCAGACGTTCTTGTCATCTGGGACAGCCTGGCTGGGGATGGTAGGGTTGGAACCCATCGTTGGATAAATACCTGGGGACGGGTCCGTCGGGAAGTTGATCAGCTGGATCATTAGGGAGATTCGGTGGTCATTGATGAACCTCTGGCTGAATGTCATAGCATGCCATGTGTTGGGTGAGTTGTTCGAGTTGGGCCTGGAGTGCACCCAGTACCATGTCTATCTCGATTAGATGAGGCAACTCTTCGACCGGTTTGGCCATGGTCTATATTGTAGGGTCATACAGACGGTGAGGTATGGATGCTGGAGTAAGGTACAAACGGTGGTGGGGTATAAACGGTGGTGGGTACGAACGACAGCAACCAAACAGCGGTGGTGTGTGGGTCAAGGAACAGTGGCCCAATAAGGTCAGCCGGTGGAATCTCCTACCGGTGCAGACTTGGACCACTCCGAGGTGGTGATTGGGAACAGTAGGGTATGGCCATCAGAGTTGCCATATTCGGCCAGTATGAACGTTGGGTCAATGCTCATGCCAGTCCCTGATGGTACCTACGCAGTACAAGATAAACAGGCAGTAAATGCTAAGGATTTACCACAGTAATGGTTAGAGCGGTAAGATAAGATAGGATCAAAAGTAAAAGGATGGTTATCTAGGCGCCAAAAGACAGCACACAGACAATATAGATTTTCAAACGTTTGGGAAAAAAAGAAAGAACGATCGAAAGAAACAAAGGTCTTCAACCTCAAGTCTCACTAGGGCAACAATGGCGACCCATGGATTAAGACTTAGTCTACCGCACGGTTTGGCCAATGGCTAGCTATAAGCGCTAGGCTTTGAGACAGGTTAAGCCGAATCTGAGCTAGCGAGTTAATACGTTTTGAAAAGATGTTTTAAGAAAAGAAAAAACAAAAAATGATAACAGCTAAGGAAAGATACAACCTAGAAGTAGAACTTTGGCTCTGATACCAGCTGATACGGTCCCAGAACAGTTAACTCCATAGCCATCCAGTCGGATCCTGAAAAGACAGCCAAAGACCAGATGCGGTACGGCTGAGTCGCTAAGGATGGCTGTAGTACGGATTGAGTCGCGGTCAGTTTCCTAGGTAGCCAGTCTCTGATGCAGTCAGAATTCCCTTGTAACAGTTGAAATATGTGATCTCAAGAAGAAGAATTCAAACTCAAGAAAAGGAGGGAAAAGGAAAGAACTAGTTGTGAAGGAACTAGAAGGAGAGCTAGTTTATAAGGAACTAGAAGAAAAGGAAGCTGTTGGATATCAACTAGACAAGCTAACTAAACCAAGTGAGGAAGCAAAGGAGGCATGGGCGCTGCAGGGAGAAGGTATGGGCACAGCATGGGAACAGCATGGGCGCAGCTGCACTGTTGGAGCAGCTCAACCACTCCATCATCACACCTCTTCTCTCCCTCTTCCTTAGATATTTTTTCCTTAGCTTATGCTTGTAAAGTCTATATATACTTGTGCATTGTATTGGTTGAAGAGAGAAAATAAGAAGAAAAATTCAGCAATCTCTCTCTCTCTTATTACGCCAATTCTCTTATCTTCATCCTTATCTCTCCCTAAACTTCTAAAATCAACATGGTATCAGAGCGGGTTCTTTATCCAACCGCTTAAACTCTCTTCATAATCCCTTTAAGCTATCTTCAAAACCTTCTAATCTATAGCAATACATCTTACCAAGTTCTATTCACTCTGAGATTAAAATCCTTGAGATCGGTTGATCTTCAAGTTGTGAAAGAGCTGGGATTGTGTATTACTACAAGAGAATGGAGGTGAATAGAGTAGCGATTTCTGTTGTTCTTAAAGGAGATAACTACCTTCTTTGGGCAAAAACTACTAAGACCGTTCTAAGAGGTAGAGGACTTTGGAAGTTCATTGAACCTAAGGAAGAAGCCGAACCATACAATGACAAGGAAGAGCAAGAAGAGCAGTTCACTCTTTCACTTCTTCAAAGCTCACTAGAGCCATCTATCCTGGTGGCCTACTCATATGCGGATACCGCCAAGGAGTTGTGGGATATACTCAAGGGAGTATATGGAAACATCTCAAATATATCAAGGATATTTGAGGTGAAGAGGGCGTTGAATGAGCTTCAACAAGGAGAGAAGCCATTCAAGGAAATGTTTGGGGAGTATAGAAGCTTGTGGGCCGAACTGGAGATCTTGAGGCCACAAACTATGGACCCCAAGGAGTTAGGAGAAAGGCGTGACCAAGATCAAGTGTTTGGGCTTCTCTTGGCGCTCAACGCATCCTACAAAGATCTTATCAAGCACATACTTAGATTTGAGAAGCTGCCAAGTCTAGCGGAAGTATGTGGCATGATTCAAAGAGAGGAAGGGTCAAGAGACCTATTTCGTGCACCAAGCGAGGCTGCACATCTTGCAAGGAAGAATCTTACATTCGACAAGAGGGTGTTGGAATGTGAGCATTGTAAAATGAAGGGACACACTAAGGAGAAGTGTTGGACCCTTCATCCACACTTGAGGCCTAAGAGGCTAAAGGAGAATGGAAGTGGACCTAGAGCCTTCATGGGTGTGGCACAACCAGTTGAGGATACGGTCAAGAGGTCCGAATTCGAAGCCCTCATCAAGAGCCTAGCCAAGCTCACTGAATCTGGTAAGGGCTTCCTCGGTTCTAAAAGCTCCATAAAAAAGGACAAAGTGATTGTGGATTCAGGGGCTTCTCATCACATGATTAAGGATCAAGACATGCTTAAAAATCTTGAGCCTTATCATGGGAATGTGCAAGTGGCAAATGGGAGTTCAGTTCCGATTGAAGGGATAGGGGAATTAGAACTTTTCAAAAAGGGAACAAAAGCCTTATACATGCCTAGTTTCTCATCTAATCTTCTATCAGTTCATAAAGCTACCAAGGATTTGGATTGTGTGGCATTGTTTGGGACTGACTTTGTTAAGTTTCAGGACCCTAAAACAAACAAAGTGATCGGAGAAGGGAAGGTAGAGGATGGAGTATATCTTTTGCACACAAATAAACAAGCGGATGTGAAAGCGCTTGGAATGAAGGCGGATGTAGAAGTATCTAGTAGGAAGGAGATTGGAGATAGTCCACTATGGCATGAAAGGTTGGGACATCCAAGCTCTGCAGTTCTCAAAGTGGCCTTACCCAATCTCATTCAAGAAGAAGTAGTATGTGAAGCATGTGTACTAGGGAAACATTGTAGACAAGTGTTTCCTACTTCATCTACATTTTGTGATGAAGCTTTTGGCATTGTACACTCGGATGTATGGACCGCTCCTTGTAATTCAAGAGATCAATATAAGTATTTTGTTTCATTCATAGATGACTACTCAAAATACACATGGATTACTCTTCTACATACCAAAGATCAAGTTTATGAAGCATTCACCAACTTCATCAACTATGTGTCTACACAATTCAAAACAACAATCAAGATCTTAAGAAGTGATAATGGAGGAGAGTATATAAGCAAGCGGTTCAAGGAATTACTCAACAACCTTGGCACCATCCATCAAACATCTTGCGCCTATACTCCACAACAAAACGGAGTAGCTGAAAGAAAAAATAGACACCTAATGGAGGTAGCAAGGACCATCATGATTGCCAAGGGAGTACCTAAACTTCATTGGGGAGATGCCGTGATGACTTCAAACTACTTGATCAACCGTCTTCCAACCAAGAACCTGGATAATAAGTCACCATTTGAGGCATTGTACAACAAGAAACCAAGCCTACATCATCTCAAAACCTTTGGATGTAGCTGCTTTATGTTCACACCAGAAGGTCAAAGAAACAAGCTTGAACCTAGAAGCATGAAGTCTGTATTCATTGGATATTCACCAACACAAAAAGGATACAAGGTCTACAACCCGGAGACAAGACGAGTCTATGTATCAAGAGAGGTGAGGTTCAATGAAAAGGAGAGCTTCTATGGAGCTAAGAATCATGATACCCCTCAAGGTATGAGCTCACCATTTATGGAGTGGATACCGTTCTTTGAAGATTCAAGAACAAGGGATGATGTACATGAGGAGAATGACCCAACCTCAGATCATGAAGCCACGGATGAAGAAAGTGAACCTAATCCAGGTGTAGAAAGCATTGACATTGTCAAAGAAGAACCTGAGCCAACAGTACCTCTAAGAAGAAGTACAAGACAGAGGCGACAACGTGTTCACTATGGCTACAACAACTCTGCCATGCTCCAAGGAGAGTCTAGTGCGAGTAATCTTCCTTGTGTGATAAGAGAATGCCCTGAGCGTACGGCGAGCTTAGATCTCGATCCTATTGGCGACAGCATTCTCTTATCACAAGGGGGAGATAACACTCAAACTAGCACTGTTACATATCCCATTGAGCATTTTTGCTCGTTGGCATCCTTACCTATGGAGCATGAAGCTTTTCTTGGAAAAATCAGCAAGGAATCCATACCTAACTCATATGAAGAAGCGTGTGAGAGTGGAGTATGGGTAAAAGCCATGGAAGAGGAAATGAAGTCCATGGAAAGGAATCATACTTGGTACTTAACCGATTTACCAAGGGATAAGAAGCCAGTTGGGTGTAGATGGGTGTATACAATCAAATACACAAGTGATGGGAGGATAGAAAGATACAAGGCAAGGTTGGTAGCAAAAGGGTATACTCAAATCTATGGGGAGGATTATACCGAGACATTTGCTCCGGTTGCTAAGCTCCATTCCATCAGAATCCTAATCTCGGTGGCAGTGAACTTGAAGTGGGATCTATGGCAGATGGATGTCAAGAACGCCTTCTTGCAAGGGGATTTGGAAGAGGAAGTGTATATGGATCCACCCCAAGGATATCATAAGGAAGGCAACAAAGTTTGTAGATTGAAGAAAGCAATCTATGGGCTAAAGCAATCTCCAAGGGCATGGTACCAAAGGCTAAGTGCTTGTCTTTTGGAGAAGGAGTTCATAAGATCGGAAGCTGATCATACACTTTTCACAAGGAAAAGTAAAGGAGGAGTAGTGGTGGTCTTGATCTATGTTGATGATCTAATCATCACAGGAAGTGACAAATATGGAGTAGATCGAATCAAGGAACTCTTGAAGGTTGCTTTTGATATAAAGGATCTAGGAGAGCTTAAATACTTCCTAGGGATTGAAATGACACGGTTTGAAGATGGGATGTTCATCTCCCAAAGGAAATATGTGTTGGATCTCTTGGAAGAAACCGGGAAGTTAGGATCCAAACCGGCCAAAACTCCAATAGAAGAAGGCTACCAAGATAGTCCTGAGGGGGAGCCATTGGAGAATATTAAAAGATACCAGAGGATGGTGGGCAAGCTCATCTATCTTACTATTACAAGGCCGGATATTTGCTTTGCAGTGAACCGTGTGAGTCAACATATGCAAAAACCAACTATGCAGCATTGGAACATGATTGAGAGGCTGCTAAGGTACTTAAAAAACAGCCCTGGAAAAGGCATATGGATGAAGGCTAATGGAAACACAAAGGTTCAAGGATATTGTGATGCGGATTGGGCTGGAGATAAGCAAGATAGAAAGTCCACATCCGGTTTTTGTACCTTTGTGGGAGGTAATCTAGTCACTTGGAGAAGTAAGAAGCAGAAAGTTATAGCCTTATCAAGTGCTGAAGCCGAGTATAGGGCTATGAAGGAGGTGACAAAAGAATTGATATGGGTGAGGGCATTCCTAGAAGATCTTGGGATACTTGAGGCTGAGGAGATGCTGTTGTATTGTGATAATCAAGCTGCAATACATATAGCATCCAATCCGGTATTCCATGAAAGGACCAAGCATATAAAAGTGGATTGTCACTTTGTGAGGGGAAAGATTCAAGAAGGAATCATCAAACCCGCATTCGTAGCAAGTGGGGAACAGCTAGCGGATATCTTCACCAAGGCAACATCCTCGATCATTGGGGATCACATATATGGCAAGATCGGTCTAAAGGATATTCACCGACCAATCTTGAGGGGGAGTGTTGAAATATGTGATCTCAAGAAGAAGAATTCAAACTCAAGAAAAGGAGGGAAAAGGAAAGAACTAATTGTGAAGGAACTAGAAGGAGAGCTAGTTTATAAGGAACTAGAAGAAAAGGAAGCTGTTGGATATCAACTAGACAAGCTAACTAAACCAAGTGAGGAAGCAAAGGAGGCATGGGCGCTGCAGGGAGAAGGTATGGGCACAGCATGGGAACAGCATGGGCGCAGCTGCACTGTTGGAGCAGCTCAACCACTCCATCATCACACCTCTTCTCTCCCTCTTCCTTAGATATTTTTTCCTTAGCTTATGCTTGTAAAGTCTATATATACTTGTGCATTGTATTGGTTGAAGAGAGAAAATAAGAAGAAAAATTCAGCAATCTCTCTCTCTCTTATTACGCCAATTCTCTTATCTTCATCCTTATCTCTCCCTAAACTTCTAAAATCAACAGTAACCAGTCTCCAATGCGGGAAGGTTTTCTTGGTAACCAGTCTCCGATGCGGTAATGGTTTCTCGGAAACCAGTCTCCGATACGGTAAGGGTTTCTCGGTACCCATCTCTGGTGCAGTCAGGAAAATCTAGATAGGTTTGTCAAATGGTAAAGTAACCTTGATGCGCAAACATCGATATAAGTCAAAGTTCTTGACACGATGCAGTTGGAGCGGTACGAGCAATTATAGGGATAAGATAAATGGTAAGGAAGATGGCGAGAAGGAAAGCAATGGTAAGAACGATGGTAAGGAAAACAATGGTAAGGGAAATGAGTGCTAAGCGGTAAGTGACAAAAGAACAAGATGGATCGATAAATGGTTTATTCAAGGACTTATGATAAACTAAGAGTGAGACTCGAGAGAAGCATTAAAGATAAATGGTTTATTCAAGTCTGTGTTTTCAAGTCGGTCTTACAAGGTCTTAAATAGGCGGGGTATTAGGGTGTCCTAACCTTTAC
Source organism: Nasturtium officinale (assembly GCA_963854855.1). Taxonomy (NCBI): domain Eukaryota; kingdom Viridiplantae; phylum Streptophyta; class Magnoliopsida; order Brassicales; family Brassicaceae; genus Nasturtium; species Nasturtium officinale. Next base: position 10,326,415 of record OY978502.1, on the reverse strand, counting down.
AAAAGACCAGCGTGTTCTTAGGTGTTTACATGCTTGGTAAAACAGTAAAAATGTTCTTAAGTAAAAAGGTAAAAGAGAAAAGGATAGGAATTAGGGTCAAACGGCACTCCACAAGCCATGAACCGGTAAGAAGGTGACCTGCTCATGCCTAATGCGTCTGGCTCTTAAGCCTCATTAAAAACCTTGTTGGCAAAACCACTTTGGGATAAATGCCAATCAAGAGAAAAAGAATGTTTAAGCTAAGACGACTTTAGATGCACATTTTCACCGTGTTAGGGTGAAAACGTTAAGGACCTGGTCCTTGGTTATCTTCACTTGCTCGGGTTTGGTTCATGCATTCTCCTTCAGTCCTTGGGTGATAATGAGGTTGAACCTCGTTTGATAGCATTTGCCCATGATGTGGTCAAAGGCCGATATCAGTATGTTTGGTAAAGAACCTTGGCTTCCGTTTGTGTCCGAGTCATGTCATCCAGGGAATCCTCCTCTGGGTCGGAGGAGGCTTGGGTCTCATCATATGACCTCAAACACATCCCCAAACTCATTTGCAATTGGAATGTCTTTCAACTCCGCTTTTGCCCCAAGTTTATTTGTGGTGATCGTGGCCATGTATGCCTCACACCCTTTCTCTAACATTCTTCCTCTTAGATTGCTGAGATTATCAGATTTCCTGAAGTTGTTCTTATTCCTTGGATTTTTAACATTCCGTTTTCCCTCTCAAATTGTACACATCCTTGGTGATAGTCAATATGCACCTTGTACCTTCCTAACCAGTTCATTCCCAAGATAACATCGTACTTCTTGAGTGGAACTACAATTAGGTCAGTTGGCATATTAATTTCCTTGACGACAAATGAGCTTTCTTGGACAATACCGGATGGATACATTACCTGTCAGCCGGCTGCCATAACTATTCCAAATTCAGTGTTTGGTTCTTTCTTGAATCCCCCTTTATCAATTATATTGAACTCACAAAACAATGTGTATCTCCATAATCAAACAAGGTATGTGTTTTTACATCATCTATACTCAAGGTGCCTACATATTCCCTTAGAATGCTGAGTACCCAAAATGCTTTATGATTTATGTATGACATGCAGAAATTTGAATAAGATTAAGGCATAGAATATACTAGTGATCGTATTGAAGTTTCCAACCTTTTCTGTCTCCTCCAACAGTTCATAAACATGCGAAGCTACTACCTGCTGCTTAGGAGGTGGCGGTAATGATCCCCGGTGTGGTTAATCCTCTTTTCTGCATCCAGTCTTGGGTGTTCCTTCTTAAAATTCTCTGACTTTCCATGATGGAGACAAGTCCTTGACTCCTCAGTATTAACTTTCTGTTGTCCTTGATTCATCTATGGGCATTTTTGAATAGCATGATCCTTACTTCCACATCGACTGCAGGTACCAATTGCTTTTCAGCAAGTACCACTGTGATATTTCCCACAAATCACACATTCCCCATGTTTTGTATCTAAACTAGGTTCTTCCACCTTGTCGAACTTCCTTTTCTTACATGCGGGTTTTGCTGCTTGGGTGTTATGGACTGGAACTTCTCCCGGTTTTGTTTTTCCTCTTCGATACTGACTTCAATCATTGGAGCATGTTCCACTAACTTTGATACAGAGTTGAACGTACATATTAAGCAATGAGTACGGACTTCCATCCTTAAACCACAAATGAAACGATGCACTTGCGCATGTTCCTCTTCGAATTCTCGCACCACATAGCGACTAAGGGGGTTGAATTTCTGATCATATTCCCACACCTTCTTATTTCCTTGGGTTAACTTAAGGTATGCACACTCAAGTCTATCCAAGGCTTCTGGTGGGAAGAATTTCTTATTAAACTCCCGTTCAAAGTCAGCAAAAGTCTAGATTTCACCACCTCTCTCCTTTTCTACAGTTAACTACCAGTTATGGGCATCGCCCTCAAGGATATGGACAGCAATATCCTTTCGGTAATCCTCTAGACAATGAGTGAAATTAACATTTTCTCAATATCCGACTTCTCCATTCGTCAGCTGTAATGGAATCTAAACTTCCCTTGAAATTCCTTGTTCCCAACTTGGAAACATGTTCCAATAGGCTTCAATAATCTCCTCTCTTTCTTAAGTATTTAGAAGTTGCATCTAACTCAACCACCTCCGAATTTATGGTAGTTTGATTCTTGGTCCCCTCCTTCTCATAAACCGGTAAAGGGTTTGGGTCAAAATGGCCAATTATGCTATTATAGCTTTCATAGTACCCACTGCTCTTGGGTGGATGGTAACACGTCCGGATTTTCCACAGCATCCGACCAACACCTAGGTCAGACTTTTGTGCCACATTAGATATTTTGGCTTAATCATCTTGAACATCCTTTTACCATGCAGAATTTTAAGCATTGGTGGACTTTGGTTTTTCCCAGGCTTAGGACCGGCTGGGTTTTTCCACAAATTCTTCTATTACCACACGTGTTTCCTTGATAACTTCTTTACCCTTGCCCTTATCCTTCTTACTTTTTCCTAATTTGCTGCTTTTAGTCATCTGAAAAACTTAATAGTTAGTCATGGTGATACTTACTAATAGACCATATGAGTAAGGCAACCTATCGCAAGATTCATAAGCCGAGGAGTGGTGATTTCCCAAACCACACTAACAATCCTAGAAACAACATGCACTGACACCAACTTGAAAGAACCGTTCCTGAAATTTTGTGTTCCAGGGACGTTCCTATCTTTACCTAGCCAAATTTTTGGGGTCTAATTCTTTAACAAGTCTTTTTCGAGGTTATTCCTTGATTTGACATTAGAGATAAATATAGGAACCATGTAATTTTATTGATATAACATAGGATTCGATGTAACAAGAAAGTTTGCAAATATGCTATTTGATGAGGTTCAAACCCAAGACTTGGCTTTTCGATGGTAGAACACAAAGAGATTGATGTGGAATGATGCTTCTCTAGAAATATTTTGGATAGATCCTTGTATATAATGACTCAAAGACTCAAGATATCAAGGTGATGGATCGAATGATGACACAAGAAGTTTCGGAAAGGCTTTTTAATACTCCAAGAGGTTTATTTTGGATATGACTCACCTAATAAACACTCTCAATGCCTCCCCAAGATATTACACACTCGGTGAAGACAAATGATGATTCCTGGATATGACTCACCAGAGAATCAAGATAGATTGTTGGATATGACTCACCAAATAATCAAGAAATGTTCTCAAAGAACAAAAGAGATTAGTCTCTAAAAATATTTTTATAGAAAGTTAGATGCCTTAGAATGAAGGCTTACACGGGTTTAAATAGGGAGAAGACTTGAACAGACTCAAGCTCCTCGTGATTGACTCTCATTGGAATTCTAAAAATCAACATAAGACTTAGTACAAAGACTTAGGCGACTTGGACTAGAAACTAAAGAGTTTTTGCGAAAATAAAGATAATGATTTTAAACCTTATCCTAATTTATAACATAAAGTTCTTGAAGTTGTTCCAATGCATAATGAAGTCGGTCCTAACCTTCAATGAGGCATCTAAGTTAATCATCAAAGAGTTATAAGTGGACTTGAGGCCTCATTAAAAACCTTAGATGGAAACCCCATTGGGATAAAACCAAGCTAAGAGAAAAAGAGCACACTCAAACCACTTGATGATGATTAACTCGGAATGACTTGAATGGAAGTGAGCATGTCTTGGTTGATTTTTCTTGAACGAACTTCCTCTTGCTTCCAAGACATCTTTAGGGTTGTTCCCACAGCTTCTTGGAGTCTTCTTGATCTTGCACGGGTCATAGGACCTCTAAGAATGACCAAGGTGTCTTCTACTTCTTCTCCAAATGTTTGATTGTCCATAATCATATCATCCCCTCCCTCTTGAAAAGGATTTGTCCTCAAATCTGGATCATCTGCAACAAAAAGAACCAAGTCAGTAACATTAAAGTTATTACTTATTTCATACTTACCTTGAAAATCTAGCTTGTAGGCATTGTTGCTGATTTTCTTTATGATCTCAAAAGGCCCATCGATCCTTGGCATAAGTTTGGAATTCCTTTCATCCGGGAACCTTTCTTTCCTTAGGTGAACCCAAACTTTGTCACCTTCTTCAAAGACCTTCTCATGCCTTCCCTTGTTGGCATGCTTGACATATTGCTTGGTCTTCTCTTCAATATTTTTCCTTGCTTGTTTGTGTAATTGTTGTATTAGTTCGGCCTTCTTCTTTCCATCAAAGCTAACTCTTTCACACTCAGGCAAAGGTATTAAATCCAAAGGAGAAGTAGGATTAAACCCATAAATAATTTCAAAAGGAGCAAACTTAGAAGTAGAATGCGCAACATGATTATATGCAAATTCACAATGAGGCAAGTAGTCTTCCCATGATTTCAAGTTTTTCTTTATGAATGCATGCAAGAGGGTTCCTAATGTTCTTTTCACTACTTCAGTCTGCCCATCAGTTTGCGGATGACAAGTAGTAGAAAACATCAACTTAGTACCTAGCTTAGACCAAAGAGTCTTCCAGAAGTAACTAAGAAACTTAGTATTTCTATCAAAAACTATAGTTCTAGGCATGCCATCTAAGCACACAACCTCCTTAAAAGAACAAGTTAGTAACATGCAATGCCTCATCAGTTTTGTGACAAGCTATGAAATATGTCATTTTAGAAAACCTATCCACCACAACAAAGATATAATCCTTTCCAGTTTGGGTTCTAGGCAATCCCACAATGAAATCCATAGATATGTCATTCCAAGGATGATAAGGAATATGTAAAGGAGTATACAAACCGTAGTTTTGAACCTTGGACTTAGCTTGTTTACATGTTGCACATCTTTCACAAATCCACTCCACATCTCTTTTCATGTGTGGCCAAAAGAAATGGTCCTGTAAAACTTTTAGTGTCTTGGCAATGCCAAAATGTCCCATAAGACTTCCTCCATGTACCCCCTAACAAATAGATCTCTAAAAGAACAGTTAGGCACGCACAAACGGTTAACATAGAAAAGGAAACCATCCTGCCTAAAGTAATGTCCAGAAGCAAATTTTTCACGTAACTTTTATGCATCACCAAAGTCCAAATCGGTCTCATACATACCTTTGATTTGCTCAAAACCCAATAGTTTAGCATCAGGAGTGTTTAAAAGAACATACCTCCGGGATAGTGAATCAGCCACTATGTTTTCCTTACCTTGTTTGTAATTGATCACATAAGGAAATGTTCCTATGAATTCTACCCATCTGGCATGTCTTTTGCTCAGCTTGTTCTGCCCCTTTAGGTACTTGAGAGATTCATGGTCTGTGTGTATTATAAACTCCTTAGACCAAAGATAATGTTGTCATATTCGTAAGGCCCTCACCAAAGCATACAACTCCTTGTCATAAGTAGCATAGTTGAGAGTTGCTCCTCCAAGTTTCTCACTGAAGTATGCTATAGGTCTTTTCTCCTGCATTAACACAGCACCAATACAAATCCTTGAGACATCACATTCAATCTCAAAAGTTTTGTTAAAATCAGGAAGGGTAAGGAGAGGAGAATGAGTAAGCTTCTCTTTAAAGCATTGGAAAGCAGTTTCTTGTGCCTCTTCCCACTTGAATCCAACATATTTCTTGATCACTTCTGTCAATAGGGCGATAATGGTGCTAAAGTTCTTGACAAAGCACCTGTAGAACCCAGCAAGTCCATGGAAACTTCTCACTTCACTAATGGTTGTTGGACTCGGCCACTCCGTGATTGCTTTAATCTTCTCCGGATCCACCTTTACACCATCTGAACTTACAACAAAGCCTAGAAAGACCAAGTTATCTGTTCCAAAAGTACATTTCTTGAGATTGGCATAAAGGTTTCTCTCCTTAACAAATCAAGAACAGCCCTAAGATGTTCTATATGCTCCTCAAAGCTTTTGCTGTACACTAGGATGTCATCAAAGTACACAACCACAAAGATACCAATGAAAGATCTAAAGATATGGTTCATCAACCTCATGAATGTACTAGGAGCATTGGTTAATCCAAAAGGCATGACTAACCACTCAAACAAACCATGCTTAGATTTAAATGCAGTTTTCCACTCATCTTCCTCTTTCATCCTAATTTGATGATATCCACTTTACAAGTCTATCTTAGAGAGAATGTAAGAACCATGCAATTCATCTAACATGTCATCTAACCGAGGGATAGGATGGTGATACTTTACAGTGATATTGTTGACCGCTCTACAATCCACACACATCCTCCAAGTTCTATCCTTATTTGGAACAAGCAACACCGGCACAGCACAAGGGCTCATGGTTTCTCGGATATGGCCTTTAGCCATTAGCTCTTCCACATGCTTTGAAGTTCCTTAGTCTCCACAGAGTAAGTTCTGTATATTGGACGGTTAGGAAGTGAAGCTCCAGGCATGAAATCAATCTGGTGCTCAATCCCTTGGATAGTTGGTAGTCCTTTGGGATTCTCTTCCGGAAAGACATCTTCAAACTCCTGCAAAAGAAAGGAAATATTGTTCGGAACTTCCGGCATTGGATTAGTAAGGTTTACCAAAACCTCTTTGTAAACAAACAAAAGAATGGGTTGTTTAGAGAACAGAGCTCTCTTAACCATACTAAACCTCACAAGAAAATTTTATTGCTTCACAGGGTTACTCTCAAAGGCCTTTTTCTTGGTTTTTCTTAAACTCTCATTTTTGTTTGCTGGTGGTGTGTTTAGGGGGTCACTCATATTGGTTTTGTCTTGTTGTTTCAGCCATGTTTGATCATTATGAACTTCTTGTGGTGTTAAAGGAGCAAGGGTGGTCTTCCGGCCATTGTATTCAACGGAATACCGATTGGTAAACCCATCATGGATGACCCTTCTATCAAACTGCCCTGGTCTCCCTAGCAAGATGTGACCGGCCTCCATTGATAAGATGTCACACAAGATTTCATCCTTGTATTTGCCTATGGTTAAGGGAACCAATACTTGGCTGCTCACGATCATTTCTCCATCATCATTCAACCATTGAAGCTTGTAAGGTTTCGGATGCTTCTTCACTTCTAAGTCTAGCTTCTTGACCATAGTTTCACTTGCCACATTAGTACAACTTCCTCCATCAATGATAAAGCTGCAAACCTTACCTTGTACTAGGAATCTAGTGTGAAACAAGTTCTCCCGTTGTTCTTGGTCAGGATCTTTGGCTTGAATGCTTAATGATCTCTTTGTGACTAACAGTTATCCTATTGTGGGTAGCTCTATCTCCTCAGCCTTGGAGCTTTCTTCTTCTTCAATTTATTCCTCTTCTGTTTCAATCTCGCCACTATCCAAAAGGATCATAGTTCTTTTGTTGATGCATTCATTGGCGTAATGTCCTCTCCCTTGACACTTGAAACATTTAACATCCCGGTTCCTAGAAGAAGTTGCTATAGCTTTCCCTTTGGTGTCTTGTGTTTTAGTATAAGGTTTGAGGTCAAGATTTGGTTTGACAACAGTTTTGTCCTCGCTTTGATAACTTAACCTAGCATGAGATGCTCCAGTTCCATAGATTGCTTTAGAACTATTCCTCCTCATGACTTGTTGTTCTACTAGAACAGCCTTATGTAGCATCTCCTCTAAATCATCATAAGTTTGAAGCTCCATCCTGTCTTGAATCTAGCCAAGCCACTCAAGAACCTTTACATGGTTGCCTCATGAGCCTCATCTATGTCGGCTTTGATCATAAGATACTCCATCTCTTGAAAGTAATCCTTTACACTTTTACTACATTGGCTTAATCTCCTAAGCCTTTGATGCAACTCCCGCTGGTAATGACTTGGAACAAACCTCTTCCTCATTAGGTTTTTCATCACTTCCCAAGTTTCCATACGTGGCTCCTGGTTGCGTCTCCTACTTGTAATAATCTGATCCCACTAGTTGATGGCATAGTCATAGAACTCTGTCACAGCAACTTGAACCTTCTTCCGTTCTGAGTAAGGCTGACAATCAAAGACGAGTTCTATCTTCTTCTTCCTTCAGTAGGGCATTGGGGAAGTCCTTGGTTAACCGACTCCTGTATGGTGTCCATTCTCTCATGAACGGGATCTAGTTCCTGCCTTAAGAGGCACCTCACATCTTCCATGAGAGTTTGTATGTCCATGTTGTTATGTCCGGCTCTCCTTGGGCGATTAGTGTTATCACTTCCAGCTTCACTATGAGACATCTTAACTTTTCCTGCTAAACTAAAAACTTGTTAGTAGATAAAACCCTCACTATGATTTTTCCCTTTCAAGTGTTTCACTCAAGTGTTTCACTCAACTCTCAAGATGTTCTCACTCAGAGATTTCTCAATGGTTCTTATCAAACAAATCCCAATCAAATTCAATGAGAATTTCCCACAATCCGAATGAACAAAAGATAGAAAGGAAAAAGAGTGTTGGAACATGTTTTGTTTTGTTTCTTTTTTTTTAATAAGGTAGAAAGGGAAAAGAGTTGGAACACTTTCTGTTTTGTTTCTTCTTTTTTTTTAACAGAAGATCCATGGATCTTTGAAGAGAAAGATATGAAGAAAAGATATGAATGAATGATAGAATAAGAGGTTTAAGGCGAGATGAAGACTTTCGGTGAAGAAGATGAAAGATTAGAAATGAAAGGTCAGAAGTTGAAAGATCAGAAATGAAAAGACATGAAAAACTCACTACCAAACTCGAAAAAGCTTGCTCTGATACCAAATGATGAGGTTCAAACCCAAGACTCGGCTTTTCGATGGTAGAACACAAAGAGATTAATGTGGAATGATGCTTCTCTTGGAATGTTTTGGATAGATCCTTGTATATAATGACTCAAAGACTCAAGATATCAAGGTGATGAATCAAATGGTGACACAAGAAGTTACGGAAAGCCTTCTTGATACTCCAGAGGTTTATTTCGGATATGACTCACCTAATAAACACTCTCAATGCCTCGCCAAGATATTACACTCTCGGTGAAGACAAAAGATGATTCCTGGATATGACTCACCAGAGAATCAAGATAGATTGTTGGATATGACTCACCAGAGAATCAAGATAGAATGTTGGATATGACTCACCAAACAATCAAGAGATGTTCTCAAAGAACAAAAGTGATTAGTCTCTAAAAATAGTTTTATAAAAAGTTGGATGCCTTAAAATGAAGGCTTACACGGGTTTAAATAGGGAGGAGACTTGAACAGACTCAAGCTCCTCGTGATTGACTCTCATTGAGACTCTAAAAATCAACATAAGACATAGTACAAAGACTTAGGCGACTTAGACTAAACACTAAAGAGTTTTTGCAAAAATAAAGATAATGATTTGAAACCTTATCCTAATTTATAACATAAAGTTCTTGAAGTTGGTCCAATGCATAATGAAGTCGGTCCTAAGCTTCAAGGAGGCGCCCAAGTTAATCATCAAAGAGTTATAAGTGGACTTCATGCCTCATTAAAAACCTTAGTTGGAAAACCCATTGGGATAAAACCAAGCTAAGGGAAAAAGAGCACACTCAAGCCACTTGATGATGATTAACTTGGAATGACTTGAATGGAAGTGAGCATGTCTTGGTTGATTTTTCTTGGACGAACTTCCTCTTGCTTCCAAGACATCTTTAGAGTTGTTCCCACAACTTTTTGGAGTCTTCTTGATCTTGCACGGGTCTTAGGACCTCTAGGAATGACCAAGGCATCTTCTACTTCTTCTCCAAGTGTTTGCTTGTCCATGATCATATCACTATTACAAGTGTTCGGTCTTAACAACCCGGTCAAATCACTACCCATCCCCTTGGCCTTGAATCCGTGTCTAAGCATCCTTTCAATGATCACCCTTATTACCTGAAAGATAACATGGTAAGTTTTTTGTAATCACTTTTGTGATACTGGTTAATGCACATGCATGATTCAAAGTCTACATATATCCCCTAACTTCCAGTTAATCCCTTAACAATAGGCTAACAGGCAGGATTAAGTCTGGCACAAGGCTCATAAGGGACTTACCTTAGTCTCCGGATTGATCAGGGTGTTTTCCCTCATTTCTTTGATCCACCGCTGATCTGTCTCATTCGCCACATTTCCTTCCTTCCTTGGTACTTGCCCCTTAAACTTGAGAATCCTCTCATATATTCTGTTAGAAATCTCTTCAAGATTTTTGGTATGATCGCTCTTGTTTTTTCTATCAAACATTTGGGTCTGGGACGCATTATTTATAAGCATTATTGAGAGTAACCATTTTTGGGTGGATGTATTGAATCCTTGTAACTAACCAGTGTTATCATTCACATTTCTTGTTGCACCCGTTCGGCCCAAACTCAGTAACTGCCATCCATAAACGTCGGTCCCTTGCCCTACAACCCATCTGGGATCCTAGATGCTCAGCTAGTGTCACAGTCCACGTAGCTGACCCAGCTAGTAACACAATCCACCCAGCTGAACCAGTTAGCTAGCTCGGGCACTTAAGCTGGTTTACCTTGTTTTTAGCTGGTTTTCGCCCAGATTTATTTTTCCGAGATGTAGGGTAGCTCTTCCAAGACTTGTCTGACTCTTTACCTTAACCAAGTCCTACCCGGGTTCCTATTAAAGATCGTGTGTGTCACAATAATCTAGGCTTGGTTATCTGAGAATTGCAACTTCATGGCTCTAATTATGTTGAGTGTGCTACGAATTTGATTGGTGTCTTATGCTGAGAAGAAATTTGGATTCATCGATGGTTCTATTACAAAATCAGAGGAGGATTCCAATCATTTAGAAGACTGTTTAGCAAATAATGTGATGTGGATTTCTTATAACAAACTTGCTTTGGCTTCTGATTTAAGTAGTTCACTGTCGTATCATGAGATTTATCAGGACTTATGAATGCATATACAAAGTGTTTCTCAGTAAAGAATGAACAAAGGTTTCAACAACTCAAGAATGAGGAAGGTAATTTTCTGCGAAAGAGTTCACCAGTGGAGGCTTGCTATGGAAAGATAATGAAGTTTTGGACTGGTCTAGATAATTTTCAAAGAGCTAGGATGGCTGAAGAGATTGGGAAAGAACGCAAAGAAGACAAGCTCCATAAATGTTTAATGGTGTCTGACGATAAGTTTATTGGTTTAAGGAAGTCATCATTGTTGTTAGTGATCCCCTACCCTCGTCGGATGAGTTTATAAAGGTTTTCTCAAGATGAAGAGACAAAAAGAGTGTGTTGTATGATGAAAGAATGCAAAAAGTGTGAGTTTTGCGGTTTACACTCATCTTGTCATCATAAACAAAAAGAATTACATGATCTTTCAGCATTGTGTTCAAGTTGTGGTAGAACAGGACCCCTTGCAGAATATGCGGGTGAGAAACGGTGACCTCTGACTTAGGTTCCTTCAGCTGCTCGACCAAACCAGGTGAATTATATTATGAATTCCACACCAATCACTACTTTGGCACATATTGTCTCGAAAAATTCTGCTATTGCCAAGGCGGATCTTAGCGGGATTTGTGGGAAAGTACATGGTAACTATAAAGTCTCCAATAACCAGTTGCAAGTTGATATGCTCTAATTTACCTTTAGATCTACTCTCTCAAATTAAGAGATCACGGTATTACTTAAGAATTGAATCCACAAGAACAAACGACTTTGTAATAGAATTTCTAGTTTTGAATTCTGCTAATCAAGTAATTAATGATGAAAATAACAACGCAAATTAAATAAAATAAGTTGTAATCAAACAGGAAAAGCATTGGGCTTAGGATACTTCTCAGAAAATCAAGCAATGAATATAAATTAATTATCGAGAATTCAATTAATTATCAGTTTTTGAACTCAAACACAATCATAAAATAAACCAGATGTAGCTGCGAGAATTTACCATGATTAAAAATTAACAAACCAAATGTATTGTGAATCCTAAAGTCTAGACATGTATTAATAAGAAGTTGATTTGTTCATACATGATCTAATCCAAATTTCTTTGGAATTGTCTAATTTGTTCACTCTAGGTTCTATATGGTTCTAAATCACATTTTCGCACCAATTTTAATAACCTAAGATCTAGGTTCCATGCGATCAATCTAGAGCTAATTGTAGTTGCAACCTAGGTGAAGAACTAAGAAGTTTGAATCCTAACCAGTCAATTAACAATTTATTCCATAAAACTCCTTACGAAAATCCCCAAACCTAACAAGATATCTACTTAGACATGTTTATTAATAACAGAGACATGAATTAAATAGATATTATAAAAAACAAAGTTAAAGAAACAGGGGTTCGAAATTTTCTCTCAAATTTGTAAGGTAAAATCAGTCTCAAACTCCTAAAACTCTGTTGCATAGTGAAAAGAGAGATGAGATCATAGAAAAAATCTTAAACCCCTACTTTATAGCCTAAAACACGAGCTGAAGTTATTATCAATATTTAAAACTTTTGGATACAAATTCTAAAATTTCTAAATCGGTTTTGTTGGTCGACACTAGTATAACTGCAATACAGGAACTTTGTCTTCTCATGTGCAATACTCCATAAAAGCTCCAAAATATCCATATAATCCTCAAACGTGTGTAAACCTGTTAAAAACTCAATAGTGACTCAAAAAAAGATAAAAGACTCGTCATCAAAGCACCACACTCACATTCACCATAGTAAAGCCAGTAGAATTCTTACCTGATATGATCCATACCACCATGTAATTCATTGCTAGCACTTGCAGCATCCCTGGTTCAACCACCATTTCACAGCTTAATCCAGCAGCCCTTCATCGATGAGTTTATCTCTTATCTTAATACTAAAAACCTTCTAGACTCATTCTCATACATCACAATATCAAACCCGTCATACTACAGTTTTGCACCCTTTTTACCCCCCCCCCCCCCGACTTATTATTTCAAAGTTATAGGTGAACAATGTCAAGACGGTAAATTCTTCTAGCCTTGCTGCCAGACTTTGCGAGATCATCTCAATCTTGAGTAAAAAATGGGGTTATTGGGAAATATTCCACTCCTTTACTCAACTTAGTATCATCTCATATTTATGCATTTATTTATTTAAAAGTAAAAAGAGTAGTGTCATTAATTTAACACAGGCCGGTCTGGTCTTGTTTGAAGATTGAGTCAAGCCCATAAGACATTGGTCACATTGATGAGGTAAAAGGAATAAGCAAAATTAGCGCAGACTTTAGTGGTTTCTGTTGGAAATATGGGAGTCTCAACTTAGCCGGTCAGCCATTGATTTTTCTGTTAGTCTTGGATGCTAATCAATATCGAATCAGTGGTAACTTATGCTTCTGCATTTGTGATAGTTTCCTCGGTAAAATCCCTTTTTCTAGACAAAGGTTTTGACTCAATAAAACAAAGGACTAACTGATATGAAAATAAAAATAATGTCAGTAACCTCTCCCAGACTCAAAAAAAAACACTGTCCCAAACTTAAAAACCTCTACCCAAAAGCATAGGTTCATTGGCTGCAGAAAAATAAATAAAAATAACAAGGAGGATGAGGGAGTGGTGGAGGTCGGTAGAGATGAGATCCACTTGATCTATGATCATGTATATTCAGCTCCAGAACTTTGCTCAAAATATCATCCAAATTGCTTGACCTCTTTCTTGAAAATCTGGAGTGGTGATAGCTTTAACTTTAGAGAAAGTTCTTGACATACTTTTATAGTTTATCTTATACTCAATGGTGTTCCGAACATATCTCAGCGGTGTCAAAGCCAGATTAGAACCAGATAACATTTTCTTGCTCTTCGGTTCGCTCCTCTTGTTGACATTATGATATTTCCCTTCATTAGTTTCACCTTAATGTAAGGTGCTGTGGTTGACATGACATCCAGCTTCTTCTCCTAAATGGCAATATAAGATCATATTTGCTATCATTCTCTATAACTGCATCATAGAAGATACCCTTGTTGATGTTAGAAATACATACCCGCTTATTACTTGGCTTCATATAATTTGTTATTGGACTGCTTAGGTTTTTCGGAAGGAAACCTTCGGTTTGTAGACTCGCTCCTCAGAGATCTGTGGCTGTTCTGAATTTATTTTGACTAAAGAAATTGTTTGTCGACTGACACCCCTGTTGTGTCGCTTGACACTGATTTCTTCATTCGTGTGCTTAGAAAACCTTTCTGATATGCCAATCCTGATTGAACTTGGTTTAACAAAAACAAGAATCGGCTTTTCCAAAATTGGTATGGGTGTCGACTGACACCAAATTCTGTTGACATACACATGTACATGTACATCCAAAAATTCATCTTCAATTCCCTGGTATTCCATGATTTTATCAGCTTTTAGCGTCTTTTTCTGAAACAAATTCACCTCTTTTCCACTTCCAAACATGATGGCATTGCTCTGGTACTTCAGATTAATCTATGTTCTTCCAGGAAGAATTTCATCTTTCCTCTTCATAGATTCAACAGTCTGCACAACCTGAGTATCCAATTTCTTAACATGAGTATTCAAAGCCTCAATCTTCCCATTCAAATTAGTGTACAGAACATCAATCTTTCCATTGAAGTCCACTGTAATCCTTTGTTGCCCTTTCAAAATCTGATCAAACATTGATTTTATCTCACTCTGCTCCATTGGTGCAGAAAGTAATTGATATGATGAAGCTCCATAGTTTCTGCTGATGTTGATGCTGCTCTGAAACGGCTTCTGATACTGCAGCTCAAAAAAATACTTAGAGGAGTTCTGATTACCTGCAAACATGCTCTTTGATATTAAGATTTTTCACTCTAGGTTATCAATTACCCTAATTGCATTGTAGCATAGAAAGGGAATCAATCCAACTTGGAATCTAACCTTATGAATTAAGAGTATGAATCATGATTTAATCTAAACAAATATGTTTTTGGTTTTTGTAAAGAGAATTTGAAATGCAAGTAAACAAGAAAATATGTAAAAATGGTTTTTAAATCAGATTAAGAAAGAAGGATCCTTGGGAATATTATAGATGATCTAGACTAATCAATGCTAAGCTAATGGAGTCTTTATCTACTTCTTAGAGTTAATCTAATGGTTCCAAAATACTAAACTTGACTAATCCACTCTCATGGCACTAATCATTTCACTAATCACCTTAAATATTCATAACTCTCATTAAATATTAAATGACTAATGAGCATTAATCACATGCTTTCTTAACATCTAATCATCCTAAACATCAATTCTCATTGGCTAGGATTGAAAAGAGATTGAAAAGTTTAGATTAAGAATTTCATCAAACACCTTGTGGGTGTGAGAAATGCTTAGGCTCTAAACTAACAATTTCTTGCTAATCTAGAATTAAACACAACCTATCAAGCATGGATCTAAATATTACAAGCCTAAATTCCACTAACCTAGCACTAGTCTAGCATCCCAAAGATCCTAACAAAAGACAGCTCACTAATAAACATGAAAACACAAAACAAAATGTTTAATCTTTTCATAATCATCAATATTAGATGAATAGAAGTAAAGATTAAAAGAATATAAAACTTTATAAACTCAGAAAATCCAGAAATCTTGAATCCAAAATATCTCTAAACAAGTTTTAACAAAAGATAAGATAAGATCCACCAAATGGATTAGGACTAGAGTATTTATAGTCAAAGTCTAGGGGACCAACATAACCCCTAATTAACCAAAATGAAATTGAAAATATACTAAAGTTGATTTTTCTAAACCAAAGTTGACTTGGTTTAGATTTATTAAAGGAAGGAGTCAAGCAGGTCTCATCGATGGAGCTTGGCCAGTGGGAGAGGCCGATGGGAAACTCTGGTGATTTTCTTTGGTCTCCATCGATGTGGCATGACCGGTGGGAGAGGCCGATGGGAAACTCTGGAGATTTTCTTTGGTCTTCATCGATGTGGTATGACCGGTGGGAGAGGCCGATGGGAACCATGATCTTCAAGTTGTGTCTCCTCTTGGTTCATCCTCATAATATTAAGACTCTCAATATCACCTAATGAAGTCTTAATGTTTATGCAATGTGTATGAATGCGACTAAATGATCTAAATGGCAAGATTATGTGCAAATGAGTAATAAATGCAACATAACACATAATGTGATGCAAAACATAGTGATAAAGATAGTAAAAAACTTAATGAATGCAGTGTAAAATACAAGATTATCACTCTTCTGACCTTGACAGATGTATCCACCTCTATCTTGTTGATTAATAAACTTCTGACCCTGAAACCCAGTCCCACCAATGTAGTTGATATCTTCTTCTTTGCAGCAAACTGGATCGATTTCTTGTTCACTAAGATGTTGTGAACTGAATCTAATTTGGTTTTTAACTCATCAATTTGCTTTCCATCAATATTTCCAGTCAGTTTCTGTCTCTCAAATCAGCATTCTTAGTGTTGTAACTAGATACCAAGTTCTCAATCAACAACTCTACTTCTACATAGGTCTGGTGTTTAAATCTTCATTACTTTCTGAATTAAGAGCCTCTGAAAAATATGTCAAGCAGCTGCACCTTGGAGAAAGCATGATGCAGACAGTCCTGTTGGTAGGCCCTGAAACAAACCCAGATGGATTTGAATGCCTCTCTAGGTCCTTGCGTGAACTGAGATATATTATTCCTTAAACCCTCTTACTCTTCATAATCATAGATGTTAGGCTGAAAAGATTTTTTAGTATCCTCCCAAGTAGTAAGAGACCTTGTTGGCATATGCTTTAACCAGTAAGTTGCTTATCCACCAAGAGAATAAGGAAAAGCTTACAGAACAGGTAGTCCTTAGACACTATGTTAGCCTTAATGCTAGTTACCCTGGTCCGTGAACCTCTCACTATAATCCATAGGATGTTCATGATTTAATTTTATGGAAAGGATGTTATCCAACAAAAGTGTAATAAGATGGCTTCAGCTCAAAGTCATTCCTATCAAAGGTAGGAAGTCTGATCGCAGACCTGTTCATGTATAACTCATCAGGTTTGTTGTAGTCCCCAAAAATCCAAGCCTCCCACCATGCTCAGCCACTTCATATGCGTTCATAACAACAGCAGCAGGGGCGTTGGGAACTCCACTATCATCCAATCGCTGACCCTGTGTGTTGCAAATGTGAAACTCTTGGTCTTTAATTACACCAGCTTCCTTTCTAAGCAAAATTATAAGATCAAGCATCTCAGCCGGTTTATTTGCTCTTTTGTTCATTCAATCCTCGCACCTGAAACACACTAGATAAAAGGAAAGAACAATGTAACTAAAACTGAAAATTAAAAACTTAGACTAAATTATACATTTAAATTTATCTGAAACTCAATTACGTCTCCAACAATGGCGCCAAAATTTGATATGCTCAAAATTACCTTTAGAGCTACTCTCTCAAATAAAAATATCAGGGTAATACTTAGGGATTGAATCCACAAGAACTCACGGATGCACGATAGAATTTTTAGTTTTAAATTTAGCTAAGCAATAATTAATAAAATAACAATGCAGAAATAAATAAAATCAGTTATAATCAAACATGAAAATTGTTAGGCTTAGGGAACTTCTCAGGATATCAAGTAATGAATATAAAATTAATTGGGGAGAATTGAATTAAGAACTAAACTTGAATTCAAATACAATGATAAAATAAATCAGATATTGTTGTGAGAATTTACTATGATTAAAATGAAAAACCCAAATTTTTTTGTGAATCCTAAAGTCTAAACATGCATTAATTAGAAGTTGATTTGTTCACAAATTATCTAATCTATATTTTTGTAATTATCTCATTTGTTCACTATAGATTCTATCCGATTATAAATCATACATTCACGCCAATTAATAACCTAAGATCTAGGTTCCAAGTGATCAATCTCGATCTAGGTGTAGTTGCAATCTAGGTGAAGAACTATCAAGTTTGAATCCTAACCAATCAATTCACAATTCATTTTATGAAATTTCTTATGAGAATTCTCAAACCTAACAAGAGATCTACTTAGACATGACAATTTATAACAGACACATGAATGAAATAGATATTACAAATAAAACAAAATAAAAAAACAGGGGTTCAAAATCTTATCTCAAAGGTGCAAGTAAGATCAGCTTGAAACTTCTAAAACTCTGCTGCAACATAAAAATAGAGATGAGAACATAGAAAAATCTGAAACCCCCTAATTTATAGTCTAAAACATGAGCTGAATTATTATGTAAATATCTAAAACTTTTGGGTAAATTTGTAAAAGTTCCAAGTTGGCTGTGTCGATCAACACCAGTGTAACTGCAAAACAACAACTTTGTTTTTTTTGTGTGGAATACTCCATAAAAGCTTTAAAATATCCCTATAATCTCCAAATGTATGTAAACATATTAAACACTCAATAAAAACTCAAAAGAGGCATAAAACGAAAATATACATATATCATGGCTTAAAAACTATGATATATCACAAGTCGTGAACCAATCCATCAGGGATTTTCTGCGATGAGTCTCCAAATACTAAATTCAAATTGGACAGAGACACGTCTTTGAGTCCAAGTTTCTCTACAATATTTCGAGATATAACATTAGCATTAGCACCAGTATCATAAAAAAGAGTTAGAGAATTTGATGTCTCTTATTGATGAAGAGCAAACCAAGCTTCCAAGATCTTCTCCTTTCGGTAATCCCCTTAGAGGATAGTGTTGAAATTCATGTTTTCTATTGATCCCTGTCATGCAAACAATACTTTCATGTGAATGGAAAAGTGGTGCCAAGGGCTTGGCGTCACGTCTAGTGAGATCTGGTACAGTTAAGATGGCATTAGAATAGGCCTTGGGATTCTCCTTGGGTTTTCTGGGAAGTACACGGGCTTGTCTTGTAACGGTATATGCTGTCTGAATAACTTGTGTCTCTCTATCTCCTTGATATGAGTAGAAAGACTTTCAAAATTTCCATTTACTTGAACATTGATCTCCCTTGATTACTTTTGATGAGAGATAACCAATTACTACATTATCATTTCAAATTTATCAATATCAGAGAGGGAGTGCGAACCTTAGCCAATTTGAAAAGGTATTTTTTGTTTTTGAAATCGAGTTTTGGTTGGAAATTGTTGTTTCCACCGAAGTTGTTCTGAAAGCGATTTTGAAACAGTTTTGCTTGTTGAAAAATAGATCATAATTTGAGGGTTCAAATGTGAGGTTTAATTTTCGACTTAACTGTTACTATATGATGAAAAATCCCTAATAATAAATAATAAAAACACTTAACTATGAGTCTGACTCGTGCCTGGTCATATGGCCGTATATCTATAAGTAATATATTGTCACAATCATAAAGTACACGAAAGTAATAAAAGCTTCCGTTTGGGATCGCTCAACGAATATCAAACTTAAAATGTATTTCTTCTTATGCAAGCCTATTAAATTAAAAACAGAGAAGACGGAACAAGATAAGCATGTTAAAACAAATAGGCAGCATATTCACAAAATCAAATGAAGTTGAAAATAGAGAGAGATAGACATATAGGTAGAGGTTGGGTTAAAGACAGACATCACTTGGGGCTACCACTTTAATGGATCACTTTCGGCCAATAAATTAGGGAGTGGAGCATTGACTACTGTGCATCTGCTCTACCAAATTAATTAGTTGATTTGTTATACATTGTGGTCCATGTTTTATGAGGTATGGTTACGTTTTTAGGACTTGATGGTAAGACTTTGATGATTTATGTTTTAATGGAAGCAAGATACAGTCAAGCTTCTGTAAATTAATAATGTCTGATCCTAGAATTTTATTGAATTATAGAGATTAATTTATTGATAAATTAATTCGAGTTTCAAAAAATATTATATAAAAGATGAAAATGAAGATAATACTTCGATATGTTTTAATACATTTAGTTGATGTATTCAATATACTTACATACTAGAAAATAATTATTTGATATATAATTTTAATAGTTTTGATGCAATTTAAGAAGATAATATCATATATTTTGATATTTCAAGAAAAATAGAGATAAATTCTAACAAAAGTTATAATATTATAATCATATTTCACTAAAATATCTTATTTTTATATATAATAAATTTATTTAATTATTAATTTATATTATTAATAGAACTATATAACTACATAGAGATTTTAAAAAATATTGTCTTATTATCTTATCATCAACAATCACACTTCAATCACCCAACTTGGAACCAGAATAGTTTATAGAGAATTTAATGTATAACTTCGTTCAATTCACTGCAAAATTTACCATAAAACAATATTTTATTTTATTTTCTTAGGCAGTTTTTTAAATGGATCATTTAAAAACAATATTTGTGAAACAGTGATTCATTGGATATAAAATTAGAATATAAATGGTTATTGTTTGAAAATAATTTTCAAAATGGTTCCTTTCCTAAAATAAATTATATATATATATATATGTTTTTCCTTCTTTTCTGTTTGGTGAATTCTCATTTCTAGCTTATTTGATAACTTGATCCTAATGATTTTTTCTGGATCCATATACTAAATTATGAATCCGTAGATAGGAATTAAGGGATTTTACACATTACAAAATTGGAGTTTATTTTTATCCTTTGTTTATACATTATGTATTTCTTATTGGTTAAAATAACAAAAAAAAAATCTGAACTTTTTAAATAAATTTGCACGGAAAACATGATAAGACATATAATATATAACAAATTTTAGTTTTAAAATGACACTTAATATGAAATGAAAGGAGTAATTTTGAATTATTTAAATACGGTCCAAATAAATTTTTATTAGAGAAGAAAACTATAACTGTAAGATAGTGAAAAGCGTAAATGTGAATTAAATTCCACACTATTCTTAACACCAAAAACGAATGCAGCTTCCTACTCTTTTTGCATCCCTTATTTTTAACTATGAAGTATGAAGCGAGGTTCCCGTTATTGAATCTTTATAAGTGAATCAGGGATTATTTTTTTCAAAGTGTGATGTGAATTCATTTAGTATGAAATGTTAGTCTTCGAGAATATTTAAAAATTGGAGTTCTTGAAAAAAAGAAATATCAATCACTCACAACCACTACGTATTGTTTTTAGAATAAATACAAGCCAAAAGCCGAGTTTTCGTTACTTCCATTTATTTGCTCCCATATATCTGTGTCCAGTATCCCTCATATGTGAGGTAAGATAATCTCCAAAAAAGTTTTATTGTTTTGTTTTATGCAAAAATAATCAAAGCTACTTTACAATTTTCGACTAATAATAGAGCGAGTTAGGTAAATGATAAATAATAAAGATTAAATTAGGTAGAAACAAATGCTAAAGTTGTTATTCTAAATTTGCAAAATGGTACTAGTTAAAAATTGGATGACAATTTAACAAGTTATAACAGAAATAGTTATATAAATCTTAAAAATGCTTATGCTGATATATGAAAATAACAAAGCTATTTATTTAATTCTGATTTCGTAAGAGAGTAGAAAAATATATTTTATAGTGTTATTAATATAATTTCTCAATTGAACATATAAATATCTGATTTATTATCTTAATTTTTTTTAAAGTCGAAAAACATCTAAAATGTTATCAATATAATTTGTCAGTTGAACTTTAAAAATTGGACACATATGTATGTGTGCAACCATAAATTGGTTTAGTCTAAAAGATAACGTCCCATAAATTGCGCCTACACACATTATATATTTAGTCTCCAAACTGACCAAACATCACACACACACAAATGGATTGGTTCTCGTGGCTATCTAAAACCGACCTTGACCCGACCGTAAGCTACGAGTACGGACTCATCTTCGCCCAAAAGAAGCTCCGAAGTGACGACATCGCTCATTTCAACCACAAATTTCTCCGGCGACTTGGCATTACTGTGGTCAAACACCGCCAAGAGATTCTCAAGCTCTCAAAAAGAGAAAAACAAGCTATAAGCTGCCATAACCACCGTCCCGCGTCGGCCAAACTCATATCTATAGTCATCAATGCCACCAAAAGTATTGGCAATCGCTTAAACAAGTGGCTCTTTCTTGGAGGAACCTCCGTGGTTGAACCATTAAAAGAGAAGCAGTCTCCGCCACAAGCCTGCCGTGCCGGAGCGTGTGTAACCGGTAGGTCTAAAAATATTGCAACTAATCACGACTTTTTGTTAAGGAGTTTTGCTATATAGATAATTACAACAAAACTAATATTTTGTTCTGGTACAAGAACAAAACTGCAGTCAAGAAGTCTAAGTTTTGTATAGGTTGAAACTGGTAAACTAATATGAGTCTAGTAATTATGTCCGGATAGTTACGGTTTATGGTAGATGTTGTATTAGTTAATACTTTTTGCTACAGGATTAGATGCATAGATGATTACAGGAAAACTAATGTTTTTGCTCTGGTGGAAAAACAAAACTGCCTTTAGTAATGAAGCAAGAAGTCTGAAATTTTGTAGGTTCATAAAAATAGGAGATACTAGTAAGCTATATTTTTACAAGTTTTGTCCGAAGAAGCAGGGTTTATAGTTGTTCTAGTGGTATTAGTTGGACCTTTTTCTTATTTTGAGCAAATTAGTTAACAACTTTTCAGGAAATAATAAAGTCAATGATCAAAAAGCTGAGGTGCAAGTGGTGAGATTACCTGTGATCAAGAGAAAGAGGATCGCAAAATCTGGACCGTTGGATCTAAAACACGGAATGCAAGAGAAATTGATGTATCCAGGCAACCGTAGTCTGAACTTATCTGGACCGTTAGATCGAAATGTCCAAGAAAGACTCGTATTAGCTTATAGAAGCCCGGTTGTGTCTGGACAGTTAGATGGAAACATAAACGAACGGCTGAGATTATCAGGGGCGTTGAACGGAAGACCAGCGAGCCCAAGTGTGTATGTTGAGTACAATAAAAGAGACGATGACACACGATGGGCTACTCTGTTTCACAACTTGAAGCCCACGTAGACTTGAGTGTAAATTGTTTTTGCTTCAATTTGGTAAAACATATGTAGTAACTAGTGTTGTCGAAAAACATAGATCCAAATCAATCACAAGAAACACACAATCTGTTAGTTTCTTATATATAGATATCAAATAGAAATACAAATGTTATAAATTCAAAAGGCTAACTTATTAGTAACTTATTCTTTGTTTTTTTTCTCTAGTTCTTGTTTATTCAAACAGATTATTGGTTGATAGAGAGTTGCAATAAGCAATCTCGTAAAATAGAATTCCCGCACATGCTGGTATGCATATATCCTATAAGTATATATCTTGCAAGATATTTCTATTAATCTATGTATTGATCCTCTACAGTGACTCTACCAAACTGTACTTTAAGATTCTCAAAATAGTTTCAAAGAATAAGATCATGACAAAATATCCATGACTCTACAATTCTCTGTCTTTATATAAGACTGAAGGAGTGATTTTCACAAAATATAATGTATTTTTCAACTGTCATATTTTATTAAATTAAATTAAACTCCAACAATATCCCGTATTTTTATTCAAACTCTAAAATATCACACATTTGAATAAAAGAAAATTTCAAACGAATTTTGAGAAAGTAGAATCAATATGCATAAGAAAATGTATATTTTTGGCTAGAACATTTTCTAGTAACAACTTATTGGATATACTTTGTGTAATGAACTTTAGTCTTGAATAACAACTTTCGTAGTAAACCGAGATAATAAGTGAAACACATATATTATCAGCTCAGATTTGGATTATATTTTGTGTTAATTTAGGTCATCAACATATCATGGATTCGTGAGAGCTCTAGATAATTTAGCCATGTCGATTCTTATAGGTGTGATTCGACACATTCTCATATAGATATTGTTATTAGTAAATGATACTACATTCTATCCTACTTCTACAAAATCAGTTGATGTTATTAAGAATATACTATTTATCTCTTAATTACGTTAACAAACACCACTTCAAACTTCATGGGAATGAGAAATATGTATTTTCTTCCTTGAGACTTATTCCCCAGTTTGCCTATTAAACATAGCCCATGAGATTTCCAATGTTGTTACATTAGAATTCTGCCAAGTGGTGACTCATTATGTTGGCTTGAGAATCTTTCTCCTCAAAGTGAATTTACTTGATATTTAGGAAAGCCTTTAATCAAAGAATCATCCAAATTTTCATTGATCGAATATAATCTAATAATATTACCCCATGGAAAAAACTGTCGTATTATATCTTGTTATCGTCTAAAATGTCTTGACTTGCCATTATAAATTTGTTTTTCTCTTTATTCAAGGCAGTCATACTATTACAATAAAAACATAATGCAGTTACCAGCTTTGGGCAAAATGAAATATCTTCTAGAAATATCTTAAGTAATTTGGCTTCTTCTGAAGCTATATCTTGTGCTATAAATTTAGTTTCCATTATACAACTTGCAATACACGCTTTTTAAAATAATTTCCAAGACACAGCACCACCACAAAGTAGAAACATATAACCACTTTTAAATTTATTGTCCGTACCTCGAGAAATTAAATTTGTATCACTGTATCCTTCTAAAACATGAGAAATTTTTTGTTAAATATACACCATAACTTATTATATGCTTTAAGTATCTCAATACTCTAATTAAAGCATTCCAATGGTCTCTAGTTGGATTATTTGAATATCGATTTAATTGACTCAATGAGTAAAGTAAGTCTGGTTCCTAAAATTTGTAATGTACATGAGGCTTCCAACTACTTGTGTGTATTCTAATTGAGACACATTATCTCCCAATTCTTTGAAAGCTTGTACATTGGATCAAGGTTGTCTGCAAAAAGTCTAATGTGAGTGCAATGTCATAGTTTATCTGGGGTTTTTACGAATACTTCATAGTATAACATATATTTGCTTGAGTTTCTGTGTTTTATGTGGATTAAGTGATTTTCTGAGTTTTATTTAATTGATACTTGTGTTAAAGTAAATTGTTGTAAATTAAATTACTAAAATATATGGCGTTATTTCTGAACATTTTTGCTAATTTTAATTAAATAATTATTTTCTGATAACTAGATAATTGATGAAGTTGTTGTAGTGTTGGTTGTTGAATTCTATAAGCATATGTATTATGTTTGTAAACTAATTGTTGGCATATGTATATAACTCTTAGATGAGTTAATTGTCTCACTCAATATTTATTAAATATTGATGTATTTCTTCGTAATGAAGCAATAAATTTTATTTTGATGGAACTGCAGAAAATATATGACATATAGAGATTGTTATTTATTTATTTTAATTCTTTTATTGTTTTATGGTGATGATTTATTTTGATAGGTTGTTAGTTGATGATTATGATGATGTGTTTTGTGAATTTATTGACTTAATTAATTTAATGTAGTTTTAGAAAATTATTTAATTCTATTGTGCTAGAGGATTTTTATATTTATGAGAATACTATTATCGAAAAAATGGGTTGAACCATTTCAATACTGACTTAGTTTTGATGTGCACTTCCACTCCCGATCATCTATTTGGTGCTGCTCCACCGGAATTATTGACTTTTTAAAATCTAAATTTCCCTTTTTGATGGAGTAAAAGTTAGGTCGTTTGATTCTTGATAATTCTCTATTGATGTAAGATTCAAAAGGCACTTGGTTGCACAAAGAACCCATTGGCTTATGATACCACAGCTGCTTGTTTGTCGATTTTTTTTTGGGTTTAGTCTCAGCTGTTTGTTATATAAGGGGTAAAAGTCCAATAAGATTTAAAATTTAAGAGTACTGAGTAAATATAAGAGTCTAATTCTTGTCTCTTTTTTTCTTTTCAGGGGGTGGTTTTATGAATGTTTGTGATTGGAGCTGATTCTTTATCTCGGTTTGTTGATTGGATGGATAGAGGAACCTGAATTCTATTTTGGGATGCTGCTGGTGCTGTGGTTGTTCAGGTACTGTGTGTTATAAATATTTTGTGCAATTTCACATGCTCATTATGTCCAAACCTTGTATATAAGGTTCATTGAATTACTCAAACAGAGTATAACCTTGAGTAAATTATCTCAAGTAAAATTTAATCCAGAAAGGACTTGAATGTTGTTTTGATTCGAATATGATGTCAAAAAGAGTTTAAACTGCTAGATTTTGAGTTCATTCAACAAATTAGATTTGTAATTTGAAGATTGATTAGAGTTCATTAGGTTCCGAAATTCAATAAAATTTCCAAATTTTTTATTATAAAGAACTCCTAATATGTGCTAACCATTGGAGATGGAAAACCTAAACAATCATTAGAAATTCTTAACTTTTAATAAAATATTAATTTTAATTTAAAATTGGTTAGGTACCCTTTAGAAGGATGCTCTGAGTATGCAAGACAAGATGTGACATTTTGAAACACAATTTATGGGCCTAAGTAATTATTTACTGTAAACAAAGCGCACGTCCATAATGTTTCTACTGCTTCATATCGACGTCGAAAATAATAGCACCAAGGAACAAGCTCTCAACATTTCAACAAGGTGGAACAGAGACATTCTTCAAATGCTGGAACCCATGAAAATTTAATGCACATGTCCAAAAACCATCAACCATCTGTACGTCTTTTGTATCTATCAAAATCACTTTCGTAACCACGATATACATATTAGTAACCAACATCATCATCTCCATAAACACCACCATCATCTCCACAACCGCCACTACCTCTTTTGTATCCGACATCATCTTAGATGCACTAACCACCACAACACTATATATAATTCGCCTTGGGTGATAATTACCCGTTTGGGTGATAAAAATTTATTATAAATGATAAGGATATGGGTCTGGTATTATCCATAATACCCAAATTATCAGTTAGTTTATGTACACTTCAGAAAACAAATTTTTATACTCTTTTTATCCGTAATCCATCTTTACCCACAATTACCCAACCACTTATCTTTAATATCCAATACTAATTACACTTAAACCTCTATAAATTAATACTCGATAAATTAATACCTTTCTAAATTAATAATTTTTTCGTTCGAAAATTGATATTTTGTTTTAAATACCACCTCTATAAATTAATAAATATGATAAATTAATATTTTTGTAAAATATATAGATCTCAACATTATTAATTTATAGAGGTTTAAGTGTATAATCAGTTATTTATATCATTAACTTGCTTACATATTTTCTGTTACTTTAACATGATAGACTATATTTATTTTAATTTTTCTATATACCCATATCTCTATCAATTATTTAAAATTATTTTTAATTTTTCAGATATTTCTTTAATTGACCACAAGAACTTGTCTCTTATTTAAATCAGCACTGAAAAAAAAATGAAGGAACAGGTGGTAAAGAAAAGAAAAAAAAGACTAAAGGACAGTTGTGCATAAAAGAAAATTATTTTTTGGCGTAAAAAAACATCTCTGTCACGTCTAACAACAACTCTTTATTCTCAAAGATTTGTCTTATGACGCGTGGGCATAACACTATCGTACATATTTAATAAAAATAATGTTATCTTTCTGGTCATTTAAATATAACAATATATATACACAACAGAATATAATCACGACAAAGATCATATTGTATTACTGATTGTGTATTAAAAAAACAATATATATACACAACAGAATATAATCACGACAAAGATCATATTGTATTACTGATTGTGTATTAAAAAAACTGTTTTACGCTAAAGTGAAAACTGAATTAATTACTCAAGATATTAAATTACATATTTTGCAACTGCACATTAAAAACCACTCTCGAAATGGGGAAAGAAAAAGAAAATTAAGGAAACTTTTATTTGGACATAATAAAAAAATGGCCTATGATTCGAAGAAGAAAACAGAACCGCGTCAAGTGAGGTCTCCAATCAATCGTGTTCTTAACACTTCGGCCAATGTTTCTCTATAGACTATCACTATTGGTAGAACAAAACATTAACCTGGAAAATAAACCGACAGAAGAAACAGAGAGAAAAAACAGTCAGTATGTTCTGTTTCAGATCTAAAAGAGTGTTAATACTTTTGTGTATTCTTTCTTCAATTCTTCTTGTCGCCAATGGAACATCGATTTCTGGTAAAATCGACAGAATTTAGAATGTGCTTGTGAACAATATTTTGTTTGGTTCCTAAAAATTCAACATATTTTTTCAATTTTGGATTGTATTATTTCAGGGTTTGGTAGAAAGGAAGAAGGAGATGTAGTAGAATGGAGGACAAGTATAATAGAAAGAGTTATTGCAGAAGAAAATGGAGAAAGCTCGTCTTTAGTTTTGGCTGCAAAGAGAACCAAAAGAAAAGATCCTAATGATAATTTCAAACTATACACTGGTGGATGGAACATAAGCAATTCTCATTATTTGACTGTGAGTCTTTAATATTTCGGTGGTGGTCCTAAAAATATTCACTATTGGGTGTTATATCTATCTCATTTCAAGTTGGGTTTTGGTTTATTTGACATTGGTTCTTCTTAGATTCATAAAATTTAGTTAAAGTTCTTATATTTCTTTATCAAAACTCTGACTAAGTGAAGTTTGATTGTTATATTTCTTCATAGATTTGTCTTTTGATTCTCAGATTCT
Source organism: Nasturtium officinale (assembly GCA_963854855.1). Lineage (NCBI taxonomy): Eukaryota > Viridiplantae > Streptophyta > Magnoliopsida > Brassicales > Brassicaceae > Nasturtium > Nasturtium officinale. Next base: position 10,298,070 of record OY978502.1, on the reverse strand, counting down.
TAAAATATTATAAAAACTTGTGATTTTTACCATCAAAACTCTAGGCAAGTGGATTTTGATTGTTTTAGGGTGTATTTAAGTAATTATGATCCCTCTGGATTAATCAATTGAATTTTTAATTAGCATGCATATGTAAGCAGCCTTCTTGATTGAATCAGTTTTGTGCGTAGCTTATGGATTAACTATAGTTTTGATCTCTACTATTGAAAGTCTGGCTAAGTGAGGTTTAATTGTTTTAAGGTGTTCGGTTATTTGACTTTGATTCTTAGATTCCTAAATATTAATTATGGTTTTGATCTTTACCATCAAAATCTGTTAGTTGATTTTGACTGTTTTTATGCTTACTCTGGATTAATCAATGGATACATCGGATTAGCGTATATAACTACCCTTCTTAAGTGAATCAGTTTTGTTATATTGATGAAAGATTTTTGGGAGGATATTTTGCGACTTGATATGAACTTTTAACCAAAATAACATTCTTTTGTGCAGTCTGTTGCTTATACAGCGGCACCGTTCTTTGTTATAGCAGCAGTGTGGTTTGTGTTTTTCGGGCTATGCTTGTCTCTGATTTGCTTTTGTTATTGCTGCTGTGCCCGCCAACCTTATGGTTATTCCCGGATCGCTTATGCTCTTTCCCTTATCCTCCTCATATCATTTACAATTGCAGCAATGTAATATTCCACTCTTTAATCTTCTGTTGTCATCCATGTTTCTTGCGGGGTTTTCTATAACTGCGGTATCTTGTGTTTGATATTACAGTGTGGGATGTGTTTTTCTTTACACGGGTCAAGGGAAGTTTCATGCTAGTACAACGGATACTTTGGATTATGTTGTGAGTCAAGCAAATCTCACGTCAGAAAACCTCAGGAATGTGTCAGATTATCTCAATGCAGCTAAGAAGGTGGATGTGCAATCCAGCATTCTGCCGCAGGATGTTTTATCAAGTATTGATAGCATACAGGGAAAGATTAACTCGTCCGCCACAACTCTCTCTGTCAAAACAATGGAGAACCAAGACAAGATTCAAGATGTCTTAGATAACATGTACAAGTCCAGAACCATATATTTTATTGTTCATCTGTTTTCAACATTTTGCTTATAATTTGAATCTCATTTTGTTGCAGGAGACTTGCGCTCATAATCATCGCTGCTGTGATGCTTTTCCTTGCATTTATTGGATTCTGTAAGTTATCTTATTATATGCGTCAGTGATTATTATTTATTACAACTTGCTGTATTTAACTCTATGATTATTCTTCTCATTGTGGTTTTATGCAGTACTCTCTATCTTTGGACTGCAATGCCTTGTATATACGTGAGTGAAGTTTCATTCTTTTGTTTTGTTTTACGGTTAGCTTCCAATTTATGATCAATCTGTTGGCATTCAACAATGTGTAGATTGGTGATCCTTGGATGGATTCTTGTCACGGGTACTTTCGTCTTGTGTGGTATATTTCTGCTTCTACACAAGTGAGTTCTGCTCCTTCTGTACGCATTTGTCTACTCAACACATTAAAATGTTTTCTCAAAACTCAAAAGCCTTTCTTCTACTTTGGCAGTGTTGTTGGGGATACATGTGTTGCCATGGACCAATGGGTCCAACATCCAACAGCTCACACAGCTTTAGACGATATTCTACCATGCGTTGATAATGCAACCGCGAGAGAAACATTGACTAAGACTAAGCTTGTGACTTACCAATTGGTCGATCTTCTTGACAAAGCCATTAGCAACATGAGCAACAGGAATTTCCCGCCTCAGTTCCGGCCTCTTTATTACAACCAGTCAGGTCCTCTAATGCCGCTGCTCTGTAACCCCTTCAACGCTGATCTCTCGGACAAACAGTGCCTGCCTGGTGAGGTCCATCTCAACAATGCAACAGAGGTAAATCTAGGACTCCATCAGATAATTTCTCTATCCAGAATCAGAACTACATATTGAAATCAAAAGACTTAAACTAAACCAAAAACTTATTAATGTTTACCTCAGAAAGGACGGTAAACAATGATCCGATAAAACATCCAAAGCTTTCTTTAATTTTAGATGAATCTTGCAACCAACACTTTATAGGAATGTATATTAAAACATAAAAGAAAAATCAAAAGATATACCATATCAAGAACAAAGCTTTAAACTAGTAGAATACATATTAGAATCTGTCTTATGATTTGTCTTTCTATGTAGGTATGGAAGAATTACACTTGCCAAATTGAAACACCGGGAATATGCAGCACACAAGGACGTCTGACGCCAAAGCTTTACAGTCAGATGGCTGCAGCAGTTAATGTAAGTTATGGTCTGTACAAGTATGGTCCGTTCTTGGCAGACTTGCAAGGGTGTGACTTTGTGAGGTCTACATTCACTGCTATAGAGAGAGATCATTGCCCGGGACTGAAGAGATACACACAGTGGATTTATGTGGGTCTTGTGTTGGTATCTTCTGCGGTAATGCTGTCTTTGGTGTTTTGGGTTATATATGCACGAGAGAGGAGGCATCGGGTTTACACGAAAGACTACAATGCTATGCATTCTGAAGATCCACGGAACAAAGGCCGTTGAGATGTTATGTTCTCTTAAAGATTTACTTACTGTGTATATTATATGGTGATGATGATTGTTGTCAATGTTTGGTTTTTTTAAATACTGGTTATCTTTCCTTTTTTATATAAAAATTGGATATGTTGAGAACTACTTCGAAGTGAGAGATGTATTGATTTGTGGAACTAGAATCTTTTGTTTCTTTTTTGGGAACTTGAGAAACAATTAACAAAGAAGAGCAAAGCCGAAGTCGAAGTCAATGAATAAAAAAAAAATATATAGAAGAGACGTGTTGATGAAGCGTAAAAAAAGGAAAAATGTTCGGATTCGGTCCACCAGAATGTAGTAGAAGAAGAAGGAATGATCTCCGGTTGGTGATGTTGAAAAACAATTAAAAGACAAAGAAGTAGAAGCCAAAGAAGAAGATGGATACAAAGAAGAAAAAGGAGACCAAGAAAAGGAAGCAGACCAAAAAGGCATCGAATAGTGACGATGCAAGTACAAGCCAACCTTGAGAACATCCATCGATTCGAGGGTAAGTAGTAGAATTTTAAATTGATGAACTGAAATTTGAATTGATGAACTGAAATTTGAATTGATGAATATAGTTTCTTATGCTGTGAATTAGAGATGGGCGTTCGGGTATCCGATCGGGTTTGGGTCGGATATTTCGGGTGTACAGGTGTTCGGGTGTAGAGATATACGATCCGGTAGAGTATTTTAGAATTTCGGATAAACATCTATCAGGTTCGAGTATCTTCGGATTATACCCAAACTCAAATAATTTTTAAACCAAACTTAAAAAACTGATATATATCCATACATATATTCAATATTTTTTTTGTGAAATCAATCCAAATTCATTAAAACTAGATAGAATATCAAAATAAATCCATCAAACCACCAAACAAAATACAAAATTTATTTTCTCATTTGTTCTTGAATTCATGAAACATTTAACATTAACACAAAATTTCAAGTAAAAATTATATAATATAAATAAACTAACATGAAATTAACATATATGAAAATGAAAAGAAAAGAAACTAAATCATTTAGGATTTATACAAGTTCAGATTACTTTAGATGAAAATCAGGTTGTTCGGATATACCCGATTGGGTACGGGTATCCGATAAGTAAAAAATATACACCCGATCGGGTATTTTAGTACATCCATACCCATTCTAAACTTTTTATTTTGGGTTGGATTCGCATTCGGGTTTGGGTGTGAACAAGCTGTCGCAGCGAATTGTGTGACATAATGGTTATTGGGAGTTATGTTTTTACAATTTCAAGAGAGATATAATTTGTCTTCAACTTTAAATAGTGAAAAACCAAATAAAGTATTCTGCAACTATTCTAAATTTAACCGACAACCTTTTTTAATACTCTTCTAAATTTTGAACTATATACAAGTTTTCACATGTTGAGAATTTTGACATGGACAGAGAACTGGAGGACCACCTTAACAAGCAACTGATGGACAATATAGCAGTGGATAAGAAAATGCCACTGATCATCCATTGTCAGGTGACATAATATTGGATACCCCAAATGGACACCATGCAAAAATGGAATCTCAAGAGTTTTGGTAGATGATAACTGTACTAATTAAATTTGAGCATGAATTACAGTAGTTACAAATGATTAAACTTTTGTGTTAACTTTCATGGACAATCAAGGAGGTTTCTGTTGTACGAAATGACAATGCCTCCATTACGTGGGAGAAGATGTCAAATCTCCTGGAGAGAACGAGGATGATGATGAATCAGAAGATGAATAATGTGATGAAAACGAGAATGCCTATGGAGATGAAGAAGACTCTGAAGAAAGTGAGGGACAAATTGGCAATGTATAAGATGGAAATGGACAAGATGGACAAAATGACAATAGAAAATTCGATAATGGACAGGATGGCAATGGAAAAATGAAAATGGACAAGATTTAATTGTATAACAAGGAGAAAGCAATTGCCAAGAGAGCGATGAAATATATGTTACAGAAGTTGTTATCATTTCTGGTTTTCATTAACATTTTCTATCCAGATTATTATCTGGCCATTTATTAATATTCTTCAATGTATCAGGATACCCCTGATAATAGGGAAACCGAGAAGATTAATTAAAAAAAAAAATATTTTCTCAACAGTTTTGCTTACTTTTTTGGTAAATTCCAGGAGATGGTGGATGAATCTACTCATATAATAAACGGAACTAGTACCAATGTGATGAGAGCATCAAGACAACAACTCAGTCAGAGTATGTCTCAAAGTAGAATTAGACCAAATAGAGTTTAGAAAACGAAGTTATCAACTTTACAACCCAGGTGATCCCCAGTTTATCCGATTTGGACTTACGTAGTCCTCAGACGATTCCGACCAGACCAAAAGATATCTTGCTATGAAGTAAATTATTACAAATTCTTGACTCGACAGAGATTAATTGAGAACCGGAATCAAATCAAAAACAATTTTGATTTGGGAGATATCAGTTTTCCAATTTGGCTCTTATTCGACTTTCCTTATTTGGAGTTTTCCTACCTTGGATCTTTTCAAATGCATGTGTGGCGACCAGGAGAGATTCTATATCAACTAGAGGGTTCTAAGAGAATATTCACGTGCATCAACATCCCTTACATCATGCGGATCCAGCCCTACTCATCAACACACCAAGACTTACCATATATGGACCATAGAGCATTCAAAGCCCAACCCAACGTCTATATTCTGATTTGGTGCGACTTAAGAGAGTTATTAGAAGGTTAATAAGTCATGGAATCATCCAAAAGCTTTTAAGTTACAAGAGCACATGAATTTACCCTTTTTGGACTCAAACATTTAAGCCTAACGGCTAGGTGATATCAAAGACAATCCCTTTGATATTTTTATTCAATTTTCTTGTAATTTTCTTTCCTTTGTAAGATTTTAGACTGTTAGAGAATCCTAGAAGTCGAGCCTATAAATCTCAAGTCATTTGTACCATTGAAAACAACCCTTGATCGAAATAAGTAATAAGAAAGTGTTTTCTTCTCTTTTTGCACAAGTTGTGAATTCTTGTGTCTTTTGTTCCTTAGTTCTTATTGAGTGATTCTTTAAGTTCTATTGAATTGCAAAATTATTTGTTTGAGTGATTCATTCAGCTTATTTTGTATCAATCGATTGAGTGAGTCAATCTATCTATCCGTAAAAACAATATTGTTGTTGTTCTTACATCTTTATATTTTATCCCACTTCCACTTAGCATTGGTTTGGAGTCCGTTTTGTTCATTCCTTGTCTAATCTTACACCATCACTGAATTATCTAGAGAGAGTCGTACGATCAGGTAGTTGATTCACCATCTTCCCATCTGCTGAGAACAAAACTGGAGACGTTCCTACATCACAATAGACAAACATTAACTCACAATGTCTTAGACAACAAGAAGATGCTGAGACAGTGGACCAAACATCAGTGTACCAAGCTGCTCCAACTAATACTAAAAACATCAAGAGTAAAAGAATATACTGAAAAATATGTTAAATGATGGTCCTATGTTTATATAAATATTATTTTCTTATCCTGGTTTATCTGATGTTATTTATTTTATTGTAATATCGTTACATGTGGCGATAAAAGACAAAACATTGATCAAAGAATCAAAATCTCCTGCCATCTACCGCACGTGGAAGGAATGATTTTTTTGCAGGGGTACTTAAGTTTTTTTAACGTGGGCCATGCAACAAAAATGTCATATTTGAAAGTCCATCAAGAAAATTGCATTTCCAAATAATTCTACTCAATTTGTGGAATAATCCTATAAATTCACTTAATTAAAATCATGTTAAATCATGGTTTAAAGTTTAAACTAATTAAAATAGAAACCCTAGTTTCCTCGAACTAAACAAAAAAAACAAAAAAACACCCCAGCCCTATTTTCTTCTTCTCATTGTCATAACCTCTCTAAACAAAAGGAAGAGCTGAGTTTTGTGGTGGCATGAGAGAGAGAGAGTGATGTGCCGCAGTACATAGAACCAGCTCAGCATGGAGATCAGGACGTCCCGATCAGTTCATCCGAGGTTCACCATTCCGATCTTACCGATCAAGCTGTCTATCAGATCAATCCGCGTACGTCCGGAAAGGAGCTAAAAATGGACCTACGACCTGAGGACCAATTTGGCCGTATCACAAAACGTATTTTCTGGCCAACTCATCAAGCTGAGACCAACAGTCAAGTCAGAACCAACTTGAATCGAGAGAATTCCGATTTGGATCACAAGCTATCTCTTCTGGCCTGTTTGGTCCGTACCGCAGAGCGTATTCATGATCTGGCTGACCATTTTGATCAGTTGATGGATTTTGATGATCTTAATTTTGACCAGTCTTCCTTGTTTTCCTCACCATTGACTGACCTTTAAAATTCTAGTCAATGGTATCATTTTCTATGCATTGTTTTCCGCACAATCTCTTATGTCTCTTTGACTAGTAAGTAGTATAAATATGTAAACACTACAGTTCATTCAAGCAATCCAATTTTCCTTTCATTATTGAGTATATCTATCTGTTCTTTGCTGAAAATTTTGTGATTTACTTGGTGAGTTATATTCAAGCAAACAAACTCTCTATCTTGTTGGACTTGTGCATCACATCAGACAACAGATCGAGATCGCTTCCTTGTTGGACTGGTGCATCACATCCAGCAACATCTAAGCACGAGAATATCAAAGGCTCTTCCACAACCTTTGTGTGATCCTTCAGTTCATCAGTTCATCCTTTGAAGTTCATATAAAATCCTTACCGGTTGAGTGATCCTATCAAAGGATTCTTCACGTGGTATCAGAGCCACTCTTCTGGTATTTCATTTACATCTTTTTCATCTTCCATTTTCTTCAATCACTTCTTCTTCTACCTATCTTAAATCTGGGCCCCTCATTACCATCCATACATTAAAAAAAGAAAAAAAAAGATCTACGAATTTAAAAAAAAGAGAAGAGAAGTTCAAAAGTTGAATTGAGTGGATTGGTGGTGGAAGAGAAATCATGCTGGCTGAGGAGAAATCCAGCCTTTGAGGTGGTTAATACTGTTGAAATTATAAGTTTAAAGAGATTGAAGAATGTTTAGAGACTAAGAGTGAGAATAGCAAGAGATTATGAAAGTTCGTATGTATTTTATTCTCTTAGTCATACAAATCTTTACAAGAGGTTACACATATATTTATAGACTTTGAATAAGAGGAGGCGCAGAAGAAGAGAAGAATGGCGTGAAGAAGGAAGAAGAGAAGAGAGGTTTTGCGTGAAGAAGAGAGGAGGGAGCAGCTCACCTACTCCAACAGTATTGCGCTCCATGCCTCTCTCTGGCGCCCCATGCTTGTGCCCATACCTCTCCTTGCTTCCTTACTTAGTTTAGTTAGATCATCTAGTTGAGATCCAACAGCTTCCTTTTCTTCTAGTTCCTTCTTAACTTGTTCTCCTTCTAGTTCCTTTTCAACTAGTTTTCTCTTTTTCCCTCCTTCTCTTGTGTTTGAATTCTTCTTCTTGAGATCACATATTTCAACACTCCCCCTCAAGATTGGTCGGTGGAGATCCTTAAGACCAATCTTGCCATGAATGTGATCACAAGTAATAGTTGAAGTTGCCTTAGTGAAGATATCAGCTAATTGATCCTTGCTTGCTACAAAGGCGGTTTTGATAATTCCTTCTTTTATCTTCCCTCTCACAAAGTGGCAATCAACTTCTATGTGCTTGATTCTTTCATGAAATACCGGATTTGATGCTATATGCATTGCAGCTTGATTATCACAATACAATAGCATTTCTTCATCTCCCTGGATTCCAAGGTCTTTTAGAAGCGCTTATATCCATATCAACTCCTTTGTCAATTCTTTCATGGCTCTGTACTCTGCTTCAGCACTTGATAAGGCTATGACCTTATGTTTTTTGCTCCTCCAAGTTACTAGATTTCCTCCCACAAATGTGCAAAAACCAGATGGGGACTTTCTATCCTTTTTATCTCCAGTCCAATCCGCATCACAATAACCTTGGACCTTTGTGTTCCCATTAACATGCATCCATACACCTTTTCCAGGACTATTCTTTAGGTACCTTAGCAACCTCTCAATCATGTTCCAATGTTGTGAGGTTGGCTTTTGCATATGCTGGCTCACACGGTTTACTGCAAAGCAGATGTCAGGTCTTGTAATGGTAAGATAGATAAGTTTGCCCACCATCCTTTGGTATCTTTTAATGTTCTCCAAAGGCTCCCCCTCAGGACTATCTTGGTCTCCTTCTTCTATTGGAGTTTTGGCCGGCTTGGATCCTAACTTCCCGGTTTCTTCCAAGAGATCCAACACGTATTTCCTTTGAGATATGAACATTCCATCTCCAAATCGTGTCATCTCAATCCCTAGGAAGTACTTGAGCTCCCCTAGATCCTTTATATCAAAGTCGGCCTTCAAGAGTCCCTTGATTTGATCTACTCCATCTTTATCACTTCCTGTGATGATTAGATCATCAACATAAATCAAGACTACCACTACTCCTCCTTCACTTTGTCTTGTGAATAGAGTATGATCCGCTTCAGATTTTATGAATTCCTTCTTCAAGAGGCAAGCGCTTAGCCTTTGGTACCATGCTCTTGGAGATTGCTTCAGCCCATAGATTGCTTTCTTCAATCTACACACTTTGTTGCCTCTATTATGATACCCTTAGGGTGGATCCATATATACTTCTTCTTCCAAATCCCCCTGCAAGAAGGCGTTCTTGACGTCCATTTGCCATAAGTCCCATTCCAAGTTTACAGCTACCGAGATTAGAATTCTTATGGAATGGAGCTTAGCCACTGGAGCAAATGTTTTAGTATAGTCCTCCCCATAGACTTGAGTATATCCTTTTGCTACCAGCCTTGCTTTGTACCTTTCTATTTCCCCATCACTTGTGTATTTAATTGTATACACCCATCTACTCCCAACCGACTTCTTATCCTTTGGTAAGTCGGTTAAGTACCAAGTATTATTCCTTTCCATGGACTTCATTTCCTCTTCCATGGATTTCACCCATACTTCACTCTCACATGCTTCTTTATATGAGCTAGGAATGTATTCCTTGCTGATTTTTGTGAGAAACACTTCATGCTCCATGAGTAATGTCGCCAAGGAACAGAAATGCTTAATGGGATATGTGATAATACTAGTTTGAGTGTGATCTCCTCCTTGTGATATGAGAGTGCTGTCGCCAATAGGATCGAGATCTAAGCTCGCCGTACGCTCAGGACACTCTCTTATCACACAAGGAAGATTACTCGTACTAGACTCTCCTTAGAGCATAGCAGAATTGTTGTAGCCATAAAAAACACGTTGTCACCTCTGTCTTGTACTTCTTCTTAGAGGTATGGTTGGCTCCGGTCCTTCTTCAGCATCCGCTCCCTCTTCATCCAAATTCTGATCCGCTTCCTCATGTGCATTATCCGCACTATCTTGCTCTATGAAGTTCTCAGATGTTTCTTCTTGTACTTCTTCACATAGGCTTGGCGTTTCATCAAACACCATCCAGTCCATGGATGAATAGATCATTCCTTTAGAAGCATCATGATCCTTAGCCCCATAGAAACTCTCTTGTTCATTAAACCTTACTTCTCTAGACACATACACTCTTCTTGTTTTCGGATTGTAGACCTTGTAGCCCTTTTGTGTTGGTGAATATCCAATGAACACACACCTCATGCTTCGAGGTTCAAGTTTGCTTCTGTGTCCTTCTGGTAAAAACATGAAGCATGTGCATCCAAAAGTTTTGATATGATTTAAGCTTGGTTTCTTCTTGTACAACACTTCAAATGGGGACTTATCATCCAGATTTTTGGTTGGAAGTCGGTTGATTAAGTAGCTTGATGTCATTACGGCATCTTCCCAATGAAACTTTGGTACACTTTTGGCAATCATGAGAGTCTTTGCTACTTCCATTAGGTGTCTATTCTTCCTTTCAGCTATCCCGTTCTGCTGAGGAGTGTATGCACACGATGTTTGATGAATGATGCCAAAGTTGTTGAGCAACTCTTTGAATTGTTTACTCACATATTCCCCTCCATTATCACTACGCAATACTTTGATCTTTGTTTTGAATTGGGTAGAGATATAGTTAATGAAGTTGGTGAAGGCTTCATAAACTTGATCTTTGGTATGTAGAAGAGTGATCCATGTATATCTTGAGTAGTCATCAATGAATGAAACAAAATATTTATATTGATCTCTTGAATTACATGGTGAGGTCCATACATCTGAGTGTACAATGCCAAACGCTTCATCACAAGTTGTAGATGAAGTAGGAAAAACTTGTCTACAATGCTTCCCTAGTACACACGCCTCACACACTACTTCTTCTTGGATGAGATTGGGTAAGACCATCTTGAGGACTGCTGAACTTGGATGTCCTAACTTTCCATGCCATAATGGGCTATCTTCAATCTCTTTCCTCGCAAAAAACTTTGCATCCGCCTTCATTCCAAGAGCCATTGGTTCCTCTTGTTTATTTGATTCCAAGATATACACACCATCTTCTACCTTCCCTTCTCCGAGCATATGGTTTGTTTTAGGGTCCTGAAACTTAACAAAGTCAGTCCCAAACACAGCCACACACTCCAAATCCTTAATAGCTTTATTAACGGATAAAAGATTAGATGAGAAGTTAGGTATGTATAATGCTTTTGTTTCCCTTTTAAAAAGCTCTAACTCTCCTATCCCTTTAATTGGAACTGAGCTTCCATTGGCTACTTGTACACTTCCATAGCACGGTTCAAGATTCTTTAACATATCTTGATCCTTGATCATGTGATGAGAAGCCCCTGAATCCACAATGATTCTAGTCTTCTTTATGGGTGTCTTAGAGCTGAAAAAACTCTTACCCGAATCTGTGAGTTTGGCTAGGCTCTTGATGAGAGCTTCAAACTCAGACCTTCTAACCAGTTCTTCAACAGGTTGTGCAATTCCCGTGAAGGCTCTAGGTCCATTCCCATTCTCCCTTAGCCGCTTAGGCCTTAAGTGTGGATGGAGGGTCCAAAACTTCTCCTTAGTGTGTCCTTTCATCTTGCAATGCTCACACTCCAACGTCCTCTTGTCTCCAAATGTGAGATTCTTTCTTGCAAGATGTGCAGCTTCACTTGGTGCACGAAACAGGTCTCTAGACCCTTCTTCCCTTTGTATCATACCACATACTTCCGCTAGACTTGGCAGATTCTCAAATCGAAGTATATGCTTGATAAGATCCTTGTATAATGCATTGAGTGCCAAGAGAAGCCCAAACACTTGATCTTGGTCACGCCTTTCTCCTAACTCCTTGGGGTCTATAGTGTATGGCCTCAAGATCTCCAACTCGGCCCATAAGCTTCTATACTCCCCAAAATTTCCTTGAATGACTTTTCCTCTTGTTGGAGCTCATTCAATACCCTTTTCACCTCAAATATCCTTGATATGGTTGAGATGTTTCCATATACTCCTTTTAGTATATCCCAAAGTTCCTTGGCGGTATCCGCATATGAGTAAGCCACCAAGATAGTTGGTTCTAGTGAGCTTTGGAGAAGAGAAAAAGTGTATTGTTCTTCTTGCTCTTCCTTAGCTTCCTCCTTCTCATTTCTCACCGCCGCTTCTGTTCCTTCTTTTGGCTCAACATATTGCCAAAGTCCTCGGCCTCTAAGAGTAGTTTTGGTGGTTTTTGCCCAAAGGAGGTAGTTGTTTCCCTTGAGCATAACCGAGATTGTTACCCTATTAGTCTCCATTTTCTAGTAATAATACACAATCTTAGTCGTTTCACAACTTGAAGATCCTATTATCTCAAGGATATTAATCTCAGAGTGAATAGAAGTAAGGAAGGTGTATTGTTATAGATTAGAAGCCTTGTAGAGTATTAGAGGAATCAAGAAGAGGATAAGCGGTTTAGTAGATAACCCGCTCTGATACCATGTTGAAATTATAAGTTTAAAGAGATTGAAGAATGTTTAGAGACTAAGAGTGAGAATAGCAAGAGATTATGAAAGTTTGTATGTATTTTATTCTCTTAGTCATACAAATCTTTACAAGAGGTTACACATATATTTATAGACTTTGAATAAGAGGAGGCGCAGAAGAAGAGAAGAATGGCGTGAAGAAGGAAGAAGAGAAGATAGGTTTTGCGTGAAGAAGAGAGGAGGGAGCAGCTCACCTACTCCAACAGTATTGCGCTCCATGCCTCTCTCTGGCGCCCCATGCTTGTGCCCATACCTCTCCTTGCTTCCTTACTTAGTTTAGTTAGATCATCTAGTTGAGATCCAACAGCTTCCTTTTCTTCTAGTTCCTTCTTAACTTGTTCTCCTTTTAGTTCCTTTTCAACTAGTTTTCTCCTTTTCCCTCCTTCTCTTGTGTTTGAATTCTTCTTCTTGAGATCACATATTTCAACAAATAAGGATTTTCACATCTAATCTTTTATCTTTCTATCTAGAAAACTCTCTTGTTTACTTGGATTGACCATTGGGTTACTTGATTTGATCACTTAGAACTTTGAGAAAAACTTGTTGAGTGACCATTAGAATTCCGAGAGAAACACTTGAGGGGGTGAGATCAAACACTTGAGAGTGTGAGGATTTTTATCTACTAATCTTTTGTGCTTAAGCTTTTCAGGAAACCATGAGTAGTGAAGATGAAATGAGCTGACCAGGAAACTTTTGTGCTGGTTTATCTAACTTGCAGATGCGAGCTGTGAATGATAATATTACTAACCTTGTGAATGCAGGTTTGGAACAAATCCATTAACGACTTGATGAGATGCAGGTTAATCAACAAACCCAAGCCAGAACTGGAGCACGGCCGTCCAAGGAGGAACTATCACATCCATGATGATGAGGAATACCAAGAGGATGAAACTCGTTTCATCAACCAACCTAGGAGAGGTCTACAAAACCAAGATCCAGGTGATTACAATCCTTTTTCTAGGGAAGAAAGAGTTGATAATGTCTTAGGAGGTTTGAAACTTAAAATCCTAACTTTTGATGGTAAAAATGGTCCTGATGTTTTCCTTGAATGGGAAAGAAAAATAGAACTTGTGTTTGATTGCCAAAATTTCTCTGAACTTAAAAAGGTTTTATTGGCTGCTACTGAATTTACTGGTTATGCTATTAATTGGTATGATCAAGTTGTGACTAGCAGGAGAAGGAATGGAGGCCAACCAATAGCTTCATGGGAAGAACTAACAACCTTGATGAGGAGACGGTTTATTCCAAAACACTACTATCGTGACCTTCACCAAAGGCTGAGACGTTTGCTGCAAGGAACCAAGTCCGTAGAAGACTACTTCAAGGAAATGGAGATCCTGATGATCAAGGCCAATGTAGATGAGACATTGGAAGCAACCATGGCCAGATTTCCTGCTGGACTCAACCGGAACATCCAAGATCAAATGGAGGTTCAAGACTATGAAAGTCTAAACCAGATGTTGCACAAATCCATTCTGATCAAGCAACAAATCAAGAGAAAAATCTACTTCAAACCGGTCTTTACTCCCATACTTAGCTATCAAGACAAAGTAAGTCTTCAAACATAACAAATTCTTTTAAAACTGATGTTTCTGCTCTTGTTGACAAACAAAAAACAGTGGAGACTTCCAGCCGTGCTAAAGACATCAAGTGCTTCAAGTGTTATGGACAAGGACACTATGCTAACAAATGTCCTAACCAACGAGTGATGATTCTCATGGAGAATGGTGAGATGGAGTCCGAGGATGACATAGAGGACAAGGAGGATCTTGGACCAATCTTTGATGAGGAAGAACCATTTGAATATCCACATCATGGGCCACTTCTTGTTGCTAAGAAGCCTTTAGATGATACACTTGGTCCCATATTCGATGAGATGAATGACGATTAAGCCAGTATTTTTGAATCGACCTTTGAAGCTGATTATGGTCCGATCTTTGATGAAGAGAACAGCCTTGATTACCCAACTCACGGTCCCCTACTTGTCACCAGAAGATCCTTGAGTGTTCAGCCCAAAACCAACAAAAGAGAACAAAGGGAGAATCTCTTTCATTCTCGTTGTCTAATCTCTGAAAAAATTTGTTCTTTGATCATTGATGGTGGTAGTTGCACTAATGTTGCTAGTGACATTCTTGTCAGGAAACTAGGGCTTGTCACAAGGCCATTGACTCGACCTTTCAGGTTAGAATGGTTAAATAAAGCCGGTGAGCAGTATGTGAAGGAACAAGTCACAGTCCCTCTTACCATTGGTTAATATGAGGATGAGGTCGTTTGTAATATCCTTCCCATGGATGCATGCCACATACTTTTGGGTCGACCTTGGCAGTTTGACAAAAATGCCATACATGATGGGTTTACCAACCACATTCTTTTGATCATAAAAGAAAGAAGATCACCCTAGTTCCTTTAACTCCTATGGAGGTCCACCAAGATCAGGTCCAGCTTAAGAACAGCCGAGACAAAACAACTAAATTGGACCAACCTGAAGCATTTCAAAGAAACTCCAACTTCTTTATCAAAGAAACTCATGTAGGAAAATCTCTTTTCTCTCAAAAGCCATTTCTTTTACTTGTGTACAAAGAATCTCTTAAGGCTTCTTCTTCTTCTGACCTTGCACCGGAGATTCCGAGTGAGTTGCTAGATGTTTTGCAGGATTTTTCTGATGTTTTTCCAGATGAAAATCCCAAGGGATTGCCACCACTATGAGTCATTGAACATCAGATAGAATTTGTTCCAGGTGCATCTCTACCAAACCGGCCAGCTTATCATACCAATCCGATGGAGACCAAGGAACTATAGAAACAGATTGGAGATCTTCTTGAGAAGGGCTATATCCGGGAAAATCTCAGCCCCTGTGCCATGCCTGTTCTGCTTGTGCTGAAAAAGAATGGTTCATGGCATATGTGTGTGGACTGCCTTGCCATCAACAATATCACGATAAAGTATAGGCATCCCATTCCTAGGCTTGATGACCTGCTAGACGAATTGCATGGTTCTAATGTCTTTTCTAAAATTGATTTGAAAAGTGGTTATCATCAAATTCGCATGAAAGAAGGAGATAAATGGAAAGCTGCATTCAAAACGAAACTAGGTTGTATGAGTGGCTAGTCATGCCCTTTGGTCTCACTAATGCACCTAGTACCTTCATGCGTTTGTTGAACCATGTTTTGAGGTCTTTTATTTGACATTTTGTTGTTGTTTATTTTGATGATATTCTTGTTTACAGCAAAAGCCTTGATGAACATAAAGTGCATTTGAGGTCTGTTCTTGAAATCCTTAGGAAGGAACGCCTGTTTGCTAATCTTGGAAAGTGTTCTTTTGGAACAGATAACGTGGTCTTTTTAGACTTTGTTGTAGGTGCATATGGACTTAGAGTGAACGAAGAGAAGATCAAAGTCATTCGAGATTGGCCTAGTCCAACAACTGTTGGTGAGGAGCTTTCATGGCCTTGCTGGTTTCTACCGTAGGTTTGTGCCCAATTTCAGTACTATAGCAGCTCCACTCACTGAGGTGATCAAGAAAATGTTGGGTTCAAATGGGAACAAGCGCAAGAAGAGGCATTTCAGATCCTTAAAGGGAAGTTAACTCAAGCCCCTTTACTTGTTCTTCCAGATTTCTCTAAAACTTTTGAGATAGAATGTGATGCTTCCGGAGTGGGTATTGGTGCTGTTTTGATGCAGGATAGGAAACCCATTGCTTACTTCAGTGAGAAGCTTGGAGGCGCCACACTCAACTATCCCACTTATGATCAGGAGCTGTATGCTTTGGTGAGGGCTCTCCATGTTGATTTTAGAGGTTTAGAAAGAGATAAGGATGGAGATGAGAGAATTGGCGTAATAAGGAAGAGAAAGATTGCTGAATATTTCTTCTTATTCACACACACTTCTTTACAAGAGATTACATGTATTTATAGACTTTTTACATTGAAATGAAGAGGAATCAAGGAAGAGGAGAGGAGGGGCGTGAAGAAGGGAAGAGAGATGGGTGAGCTGCTCCAATAGTCTTGTTGCACCATGCCCTGCTCTGACGCGCACCATGCCCTGCTCTGATGCGCCCATGCTTGTGCCCATACCTCTCTTTGCTTCCTCACTTAGTTTAGTTAGATTGTCTAGTTGAGATCCAACAGCTTCCTTTTCTTCTAGTTCCTTCTCAACTAGTTCTCCTTCTAGTTTCTTCACAACTAGTTCTCTTTTTCCTTCCCTCCTTCTCTTAAGTTTGAATTATTCTTCTTCTTGAGATCACATATTTCAACACTCCCCCTCAAGATTGGTCGGTGAAGATCCTTTAGACCGATCTTGCCATGTATGTGATCCCCAATGATAGAGGATGTTGCCTTGGTGAAGATATCCGCTAGCTGTTCCCCACTTGCTACAAATGCGGGTTTGATGATTCCTTCTTGAATCTTTCCCCTCACAAAGTGACAATCCACTTCTATATGCTTGGTCCTTTCATGGAATACCGGATTGGATGCTATATGTATTGCAGCTTGATTATCACAATACAACAGCATCTCCTCAGCCTCATGTATTCCAAGATCTTCTAGGAATGCCTTCACCCATATCAATTCTTTTGTCACCTCCTTCATAGCCCTATACTCGGCTTCAGCACTTGATAAGGCTATAACTTTCTGCTTCTTACTTCTCCAAGTGACTAGATTACCTCCCACAAAGGTACAAAAACCGGATGTGGACTTTCTATCTTGCTTATCTCCAGCCCAATCCGCATCACAATATCCTTGAACCTTTGTGTTTCCATTAGCCTTCATCCATATGCCTTTTCCAGGGCTGTTTTTTAAGTACCTTAGCAGCCTCTCAATCATGTTCCAATGCTGCATAGTTGGTTTTTGCATATGTTGACTCACACGGTTCACTGCAAAGCAAATGTCCGGCCTTGTGATAGTGAGGTAGATGAGCTTGCCCACCATCCTTTGATACCTCTTAATATCTTCCAATGGCTCCCCCTCAGGATTATCTTGGTAGCCTTCTTCTATTGGAGTTTTAGCCGGCTTGGATCCTAACTTGCCAGTTTCTTCCAAGAGATCCAGCACATATTTCCTTTGAGAGATGAACATCCCATCTTCAAACCGTGTCATCTCAATCCCTAGGAAGTATTTAAGCTCTCCCAGATCCTTTATATCAAAAGCGATCTTCAAGAGTTTCTTGATTTGATCTACTCCATCTTTATCACTTCCTGTGATGATTAGATCATCAACATAGATCAAGACCACCACTACTCCTCCTTCACTTTGCCTTGTGAAGAGGGTATGATCAGCTTCAGATCTTATGAACTCCTTATCCAATAGACAAGCGCTTAGCCTTTGGTACCATGCTCTTGGAGATTGCTTTAGCCCATAGATTGCTTTCTTCAATCTGCAAACCTTGTTGCCTTCCTTATGATATCCTTGGGGTGGATCCATATATACCTCTTCTTCCAAATCTCCTTGCAAGAAGGCGTTCTTGACATCCATCTGCCATAGATCCCACTTCAAGTTCACTGCCACTGAGATTATGATTCTTATGGAGTGGAGCTTAGCAACCGGAGCAAATGTCTCGGTATAATCCTCCCCATAGATTTGAGTGTATCCTTTTGCCACCAGCCTTGCTTTGTACCTCTCTATTTTCCCATCACTTGTATACTTGATTGTGTAAACCCATCTACACCCAACTGATTTCTTATCCTTTGGTAATTCGGTCAAGTACCAAGTGTGGTTCTTTTCCATGGACTTCATTTCCTCTTCCATGGCTTTTACCCATACTCCATTCTCACACGCTTCTTCATATGAGTTAGGTATGGATTCCTTGCTGATTCTTCCAAGAAAAGCTTCATGCTCCATAGGTAAGGATGCCAACGAGCAAAAATGCTCAATGGGATATGTGATAGTGCTAGTTTGAGTGTTATCTCCCCCTTGTGATAAGAGAATGCTGTCGCCAATAGGATCGAGATCTAAGCTCGCCGTACGCACAGGACATTCTCTTATCACACAAGGAAGATTACTCGCACTAGACTCCCCTTGGAGCATGGCAGAGTTGTTGTAGCCATAGTAAACACGTTGTCGCCTTTGTCTTGTACTTCTTCTTAGGGGTACGGTTGGCTCAAGTTCTCCCTCACCATCATTCGCTTCTTCTTCAACAGAATTCTGATCTTGCTCCGCATGTGCCTCATCTTCTACTCTGGTTTCAGATGATTCGCTTTCTCCTTGTACTTCATTTATTAGAGCGTCATTAACCCGCATCCAATCCATAGGTAATGAAGTCACATCCTCCGGAGCTTCATGGTTCTTGTTTCCATAAAATCCTTCTTCTTCATTGAATCTCACCTCTCTAGATACATAGACCCTCCTTGTCTCCGGATTGTAGACCTTGTATCCTTTTTGTGTTGGTGAGTAGCCAATGAACACACACTTCATACTTCGAGGTTCAAGCTTGCTTCTTTGTCCCTCCGGTAGAAACATATAACAAGAACATCCAAAGGTCTTCATATGGTTCACGCTTGGCTTGCTTTTGTGTAGCACTTCAAATGGTGATTTATTATCCATATTTTTCGTTGGAAGCCGGTTGATCAAGTAACTTGAAGTCATTACTGCATCTCCCCAATGAAACTTAGGTACTCCTTTGGCAATCATGAGGGTTCTTGCTACTTCCATGAGATGCCTATTCTTTCTTTCTGCTACCCCATTTTGTTGTGGAGTGTATGCACACGATGTTTGGTGTATGATACCAAGATTATTGAGTAACTCCTTGAATCGTTTGCTCACATACTCCCCTCCATTATCACTTCTTAAGATCTTGATTTTGGTCTTGAATTGGGTAGAGATATATTTGGTGAAGTTAGTAAACGCTTCATATACTTGATCCTTTGAATGTAAGAGTGTGATCCATGTGTATCTTGAGTAGTCATCAATGAATGAAACAAAATATTTATATTGATCTCTTGAGTTACATGGGTCGGTCCATACATCCGAGTGTACAATGCCAAAAGCTTCATCACAAGTTGTAGATGAAGAGGGGAAAAACTGTCTACAATGTTTCCCTAGTACACATGCTTCACAAACTTCTTCTTCTTGAACGAGATTGGGTAAGACCATCTTGAGGATAGCTGAACTTGGATGTCCTAGCCTTCCATGCCATAATGAGCTATCTCCAATCTCCTTCTTGTTAAAAACTTCCTTATCCGCCTTCACTCCAAGAGCTTTTAGCTTTTCTTGTTTATTTGTTTCCAACAGATACACTCCATCCTCCACCTTCCCTTCTTCGAGTACATGATTTGTTTTAGGGTCCTGAAACTTCACAAAGTCAGTCCCAAACATTGCCACACAATCCAAATCTTTTGTTGCTTTATGAACTGATAAAAGGTTGGATGAGAAGCTAGGCATGTATAATGCTTTAGTTTCTTTTGTGAAAAGCTCTAACTCTCCTATCCCTTCAATCGGAACTGAGCTTCCATTGGCTATTTGTACATTTCCATGATAAGGCTCAAGATTTTTCAGCATGTCTTGATCCTTAATCATGTGATGAGAAGCCCCCGAATCCACAATGATCATATTCTTCTTAATGGAGCTTTTAGAGCTAAATAGGCTCTTACCGGATTCTGTGAGCTTGGATAGACTCTTGATGAGAGCCTCAAACTCGGATCTTCTGACCATCTCTTCAACAGGTTGCGTGACTCCCATGAAGGCTCTAGGTCCACCTCCATTCTCCTTTAGCCGCTTAGGCCTTAAGTGTGGGTAAAGAGTCCAACACTTCTCCTTAGTGTGCCCCTTCATCTTACAATGCTCACATTCCAAAACCCTCTTGTCGAATGTGAGATTCCTCTTTGCAAGATGTGCGGCCTCACTTGGTGCACGGAATAGGTCTCTTGACCCTTCCTCCCTTTGTATCATGCCACATACTTCAGCTAGACTTGGCAGCTTCTCAAATCTGAGTATGTGCTTGATAAGATCTTTGTAGGATGCATTGAGTGCCAAGAGAAGTCCAAACACTTGGTCTTGGTCACGTCTTTCTCCTAACTCCTTGGGGTCGATTGTGTGTGGCCTCAAAATCTCTAACTCGGCCCACAAGCTTCTATACTCCCCAAACATTTCCTTGAATGGCTTCTCCTCTTGTTGAAGCTCATTCAGCGCCCTCTTCACCTCAAATATTCTTGATATATTTGAGACATTTCCATATACTCCCTTGAGTATATCCCTTAGTTCTTTGGCGGAATAAGCATATGAGTAGGCCGCCAAGATGGATGACTCTAGTGAGCTTTGAAGAAGAGAGAGCGTGTATTGTTCCTCTTGTTCTTCCTTAGCTTCTTCTTTTTCATTTCTCACTACAGCTTCCGCTACCTCTTTTGGCTCAACATATCGCCAAAGTCCTCTTCCTCTAAGGATGGTCTTAGTGGTTTTTGCCCAAAGGAGATAGTTGTTTCCTTTGAGCATGACTGAGATTGCTACTCTATTTGTCTCCATTTTCTAGTGACAATACACAATTCTAGTTCTTTCACAACTTGAAGATCCTATGATCCCAAGGATATTAATCTCAGAGTGAATAGAACTAGGAGGATGTATTGTTATAGATTAGAAGATTTGTAGAGTGCTAGAAGAGTTATAAGGTGAGATTTAAGCGGTTGAAGGATAAACCCGCTCTGATACCATGTTGATTTTAGAGGTTTAGAAAGAGATAAGGATGGAGATGAGAGAATTGGCGTAATAAGGAAGAGAAAGATTGCTGAATATTTCTTCTTATTCACACACACTTCTTTACAAGAGATTACATGTATTTATAGACTTTTTACATTGAAATGAAGAGGAATCAAGGAAGAGGAGAGGAGGGGCGTGAAGAAGGGAAGAGAGATGGGTGAGCTGCTCCAATAGTCTTGTTGCACCATGCCCTGCTCTGACGCGCACCATGCCCTGCTCTGATGCGCCCATGCTTGTGCCCATACCTCTCTTTGCTTCCTCACTTAGTTTAGTTAGATTGTCTAGTTGAGATCCAACATCTTCCTTTTCTTCTAGTTCCTTCTCAACTAGTTCTCCTTCTAGTTTCTTCACAACTAGTTCTCTTTTTCCTTCCCTCCTTCTCTTAAGTTTGAATTATTCTTCTTCTTGAGATCACATATTTCAACACTCCAAACATGGCAGTATTACCTTTGGCCAAAGGAGTTTGTGATTCACACTGACCACCAATCATTGAGACATATTAAGGGCCAGCAGAAGTTGAGCAAGAGACATGCGCCTTGGGTCGAGTTCATTGAGACCTTTCCTTATGTGATCAAGTACAAGCAAGGTAAGGACAATGTGGTGGCTGATGCTTTATCCCGTAGGTATGCTGTTCTCTCAGCCCTTGAAACAAAGTTGCTTGGTTTTGAATTTATTAAAGATTATATGCAACTGATCAGGATTTCAAAGAGGTTTTTCGACAATGTTTCAAGGTGGTTATGGAAAATATTATCAAAAATCTGGATTTATGTTCTATGATAACTGTTTGTGTGTTCCCCAATGTTCCTTATGGGACACCTTGGAGTTAAGAATGTTGATTTTAGAAGTTTAGGGAGAGATAAGGATGAAGATAAGAGAATTGGCGTAATAAGAGAGAGAGAGATTGCTGAATTTTTCTTCTTATTCACTCTCATTCAACCAATACAATGCACAAGTATATATAGACTTTACAACCATAAGCTAAGGAAAAAATATCTAAGGAAGAGGAAGAGAAGAGGTGTGATGATGGAGTGGTTGAGCTGCTCCAACAGTGCAGCTGCGCCCATGCTGTTCCCATGCTGTGCCCATACCTTCTCCCTGCAGCGCCCATGCCTCCTTTGCTTCCTCACTTGGTTTAGTTAGCTTGTCTAGTTGATATCCAACAGCTTCCTTTTCTTCTAGTTCCTTATAAACTAGCTCTCCTTCTAGTTCCTTCACAACTAGTTCTTTCCTTTTCCCTCCTTTTCTTGAGTTTGAATTCTTCTTCTTGAGATCACATATTTCAACACTCCCCCTCAAGATTGGTCGGTGAATATCCTTTAGACCGATCTTGCCATATATGTGATCCCCAATGATCGAGGATGTTGCCTTGGTGAAGATATCCGCTAGCTGTTCCCCACTTGCTACGAATGCGGGTTTGATGATTCCTTCTTGAATCTTTCCCCTCACAAAGTGACAATCCACTTCTATATGCTTGGTCCTTTCATGGAATACCGGATTGGATGCTATATGTATTGCAGCTTGATTATCACAATACAACAGCATCTCCTCAGCCTCAAGTATCCCAAGATCTTCTAGGAATGCCCTCACCCATATCAATTCTTTTGTCACCTCCTTCATAGCCCTATACTCGGCTTCAGCACTTGATAAGGCTATAACTTTCTGCTTCTTACTTCTCCAAGTGACTAGATTACCTCCCACAAAGGTACAAAAACCGGATGTGGACTTTCTATCTTGCTTATCTCCAGCCCAATCCGCATCACAATATCCTTGAACCTTTGTGTTTCCATTAGCCTTCATCCATATGCCTTTTCCAGGGCTGTTTTTTAAGTACCTTAGCAGCCTCTCAATCATGTTCCAATGCTGCATAGTTGGTTTTTGCATATGTTGACTCACACGGTTCACTGCAAAGCAAATATCCGGCCTTGTAATAGTAAGATAGATGAGCTTTCCCACCATCCTCTGGTATCTTTTAATATTCTCCAATGGCTCCCCCTCAGGACTATCTTGGTAGCCTTCTTCTATTGGAGTTTTGGCCGGTTTGGATCCTAACTTCCCGGTTTCTTCCAAGAGATCCAGCACATATTTCCTTTGGAAGATGAACATCCCATCTTCAAACCGTGTCATTTCAATCCCTAGGAAGTATTTAAGCTCTCCTAGATCATTTATATCAAAAGCAACCTTCAAGAGTTCCTTGATTCGATCTACTCCATCTTTGTCACTTCCTGTGATGATTAAATCTTCAACATAGATCAAGACCACCACTACTCCTCCTTTACTTTTCCTTGTGAAAAGTGTATGATTAGCTTCCGATCTTATGAACTCCTTCTCCAAAAGACAAGCACTTAGCCTTTGGTACCATGCCCTTGGAGATTGCTTTAGCCCATAGATTTCTTTCTTCAATCTACAAACTTTGTTGCCTTCCTTATGATATCCTTGGGGTGGATCCATATACACTTCCTCTTCCAAATCCCCTTGCAAGAAGGCGTTCTTGACATCCATCTGCCATAGATCCCACTTCAAGTTCACTGCCACCGAGATTAGGATTCTGATGGAATGGAGCTTAGCAACCGGAGCAAATGTCTCGGTATAATCCTCCCCATAGATTTGAGTATACCCTTTTGCTACCAACCTTGCCTTGTATCTTTCTATCCTCCCATCACTTGTGTATTTGATTGTATACACCCATCTACACCCAACTGGCTTCTTATCCCTTGGTAAATCGGTTAAGTACCAAGTATGATTCCTTTCCATGGACTTCATTTCCTCTTCCATGGCTTTTACCCATACTCCACTCTCACACGCTTCTTCATATGAGTTAGGTATGGATTCCTTGCTGATTTTTCCAAGAAAAGCTTCATGCTCCATAGGTAAGGATGCCAACGAGCAAAAATGCTCAATGGGATATGTAACAGTGCTAATTTGAGTGTTATCTCCCCCTTGTGATAAGAGAGTGCTGTCGCCAATAGGATCGAGATCTAAGCTCGCCGTGCGCTCAGGGCATTCTCTTATCACACAAGGAAGATTACTCGCACTAGACTCTCCTTGGAGCATGGCAGAGTTGTTGTAGCCATAGTAAACACGTTGTCGCCTCTGTCTTGTACTTCTTCTTAGAGGTACTGTTGGCTCAGGTTCTTCTTTGACAATGTCAATGCTTTCTACACCTGGATTAGGTTTACTTTCCTCATCCGTGGCTTCATCCCTTGTTCTTGAATCTTCAAAGAACGGTATCCCTTGTACATCATCCCTTGTTCTTGAATCTTCAAAGAACGGTATCCACTCCATAAATGGTGAGCTCATACCTTGAGGAGTATCATGATTCTTAGCTCCATAGAAGCTCTCCTTTTCATTGAACCTCACCTCTCTTGATACATAGACTCGTCTTGTCTCCGGGTTGTAGACCTTGTATCCTTTTTGTGTTGGTGAATATCCAATGAATACACACTTCATGCTTCTAGGTTCAAGCTTGTTTCTTTGACCTTCTGGTGTGAACATAAAGCAGCTACATCCAAAGGTTTTGAGATGATGTAGGCTTGGTTTCTTGTTGTACAATGCCTCAAATGGTGACTTATTATCCAGGTTCTTGGTTGGAAGACGGTTGATCAAGTAGTTTGAAGTCATCACGGCATCTCCCTTGGTAATCATGATGGTCCTTGCTACCTCCATTAGGTGTCTATTTTTTCTTTCAGCTACTCCGTTTTGTTGTGGAGTATAGGCGCAAGATGTTTGATGGATGGTGCCAAGGTTGTTGAGTAATTCCTTGAACTGCTTGCTTATATACTCTCCTCCATTATCACTTCTTAAGATCTTGATTGTTGTTTTGAATTGTGTAGACACATAGTTGATGAAGTTGGTGAATGCTTCATAAACTTGATCTTTGGTATGTAGAAGAGTAATCCATGTGTATTTTGAGTAGTCATCTATGAATGAAACAAAATACTTATATTGATCTCTTGAATTACAAGGAGCGGTCCATACATCCGAGTGTACAATGCCAAAAGCTTCATCACAAAATGTAGATGAAGTAGGAAACACTTGTCTACAATGTTTCCCTAGTACACATGCTTCACATACTACTTCTTCTTGAATGAGATTGGGTAAGGCCACTTTGAGAACTGCAGAGCTTGGATGTCCCAACCTTTCATGCCATAGTGGACTATCTCCAATCTCCTTCCTACTAGATACTTCTACATCCGCCTTCATTCCAAGCGCTTTCACATCCGCTTGTTTATTTGTGTGCAAAAGATATACTCCATCCTCTACCTTCCCTTCTCCGAGCACTTTGTTTGTTTTAGGGTCCTGAAACTTAACAAAGTCAGTCCCAAACAATGCCACACAATCCAAATCCTTGGTAGCTTTATGAACTGATAGAAGATTAGATGAGAAACTAGGCATGTATAAGGCTTTTGTTCCTTTTTTGAAAAGTTCTAATTCCCCTATCCCTTCAATCGGAACTGAACTCCCATTTGCCACTTGCACATTCCCATGATAAGGCTCAAGATTTTTAAGCATGTCTTGATCCTTAATCATGTGATGAGAAGCCCCTGAATCAACAATCACTTTGTCCTTTTTTATGGAGCTTTTAGAACCGAGGAAGCCCTTACCAGATTCAGTGAGCTTGGCTAGGCTCTTGATGAGGGCTTCGAATTCGGACCTCTTGACCGTATCCTCAACTGGTTGTGCCACACCCATGAAGGCTCTAGGTCCACTTCCATTCTCTTTTAGCCTCTTAGGCCTCAAGTGTGGATGAAGGGTCCAACACTTCTCCTTAGTGTGTCCCTTCATTTTACAATGCTCACATTCCAACACCCTCTTGTCGAATGTAAGATTCTTCCTTGCAAGATGTGCAGCCTCGCTTGGTGCACGAAATAGGTCTCTTGACCCTTCCTCTCTTTGAATCATGCCACAAACTTCCGCTAGTCTTGGCAGCTTCTCAAATCTAAGTATGTGCTTGATAAGATCTTTGTAGGATGCGTTGAGCGCCAAGAGAAGCCCAAACACTTGATCTTGGTCACGCCTTTCTCCTAACTCCTTGGGGTCCATAGTTTGTGGCCTCAAGATCTCCAGTTCGGCCCACAAGCTTCTATACTCCCCAAACATTTCCTTGAATGGCTTCTCTCCTTGTTGAAGCTCATTCAACGCCCTCTTCACCTCAAATATCCTTGATATATTTGAGATGTTTCCATATACTCCCTTGAGTATATCCCACAACTCCTTGGCGGTATCCGCATATGAGTAGGCCGCCAGGATAGATGGCTCTAGTGAGCTTTGAAGAAGTGAAAGAGTGAACTGCTCTTCTTGCTCTTCCTTGTCATTGTATGGTTCGGCTTCTTCCTTAGGTTCAATGAACTTCCAAAGTCCTCTACCTCTTAGAACGGTCTTAGTAGTTTTTGCCCAAAGAAGGTAGTTATCTCCTTTAAGAACAACAGAAATCGCTACTCTATTCACCTCCATTCTCTTGTAGTAATACACAATCCCAGCTCTTTCACAACTTGAAGATCAACCGATCTCAAGGATATTAATCTCAGAGTGAATAGAACTTGGTAAGATGTATTGCTATAGATTAGAAGGTTTTGAAGATAGCTTAAAGGGATTATGAAGAGAGTTTAAGCGGTTGGATAAAGAACCCGCTCTGATACCATGTTGATTTTAGAAGTTTAGGGAGAGATAAGGATGAAGATAAGAGAATTGACGTAATAAGAGAGAGAGAGAGATTGCTGAATTTTTCTTCTTATTCACTCTCATTCAACCAATACAATGCACAAGTATATATAGACTTTACAAGCATAAGCTAAGGAAAAAATATCTAAGGAAGAGGAAGAGAAGAGGTGTGATGATGGAGTGGTTGAGCTGCTCCAACAGTGCAGCTGCGCCCATGCTGTTCCCATGCTGTGCCCATACCTTCTCCCTGCAGCGCCCATGCCTCCTTTGCTTCCTCACTTGGTTTAGTTAGCTTGTCTAGTTGATATCCAACAGCTTCCTTTTCTTCTAGTTCCTTATAAACTAGCTCTCCTTCTAGTTCCTTCACAACTAGTTCTTTCCTTTTCCCTCCTTTTCTTGAGTTTGAATTCTTCTTCTTGAGATCACATATTTCAACAAAGAAAACATACAAGGAAGTTCATGATCACTTCTACTGGCCAAGTCTGATGAAGGATGTAGAAAGGATTTGTGGCTGATGTGTAACTTGCAAGAAATCCAAGGCTAAGGCATCCAACCAAGGTTTGTATTCGGCTTTACCCATTTCCTCTCATCCTTGGGTAAACATTTCTAGGGATTTTGTATTTGGTTTGCCTAGGACTAAATCTGGACGAGATTCCATTTTTGTGGTGGTTGATAGGTTTTCAAAAATTGCACATTTCATACTTTGCCATAAGTCTGATGATGCTGTACAAGTTGCTGAATTGTTCTTTAGGGAAATTGTTAGGTTGCACGGAATTCCTAAGAAAATCGTCTCTGATCGTGATGTTAAGTTTCTTAGTTATTTCTGGAAAACTTTATGGTCTAAGTTAGGAACAAGATTGATGTTTTTCACAACTTGTCATCCACAGACTGATGGTCAAACTGAGGTTGTGAACCGAACTTTTTCCGCATTGCTAAGATCATTAGTTAAGAAAAAACTTAGGATTTGGGAAGAATGTTTGCCTCATGTTGAATTTGCTTATAATCATGCATTGCATTCTACTACCAAGTTCTCGCCTTTTGAAGTTGTCTATGGTTTCAATCACTTATCTTCACTTGATCTTTTGCCTTTGCCTTTGAGTGAAAGAGTTAGTACAGATGGCAAGAGGAAGGTGGATACAATCAAGAAGTTACATGAACAAGTTCAAGCAAATATTGAAACCAAGACTGAAGTATAAAAAAGATATGCCAACCAGAAACGAAAAGAGATTGTTTTTGTGGAAAGAGATCTTGTTTGGGTTCACCTAAGGAAGGAACGATTTCCGGAGGAAGAAAATCCAAACTCATGCCCCGGGTTGATGTCCATTCCGGATTATTAGAAAAATCAGTGACAATGCTTATCAGCTTGATTTGCAAGGTAAGTACAACAATTCTTCAAGCTTTAATGTTGCTGATCATTCTCCTTTTCTTATAGATGATCCGGATTTGTGGACAAATCCTTTTGAAGAAGGAGGGAATGATGTGCCTCAATACATAGAACCAGGTCAGCATGGAGATCAGGACGTCCTGATCAGTTCATCCGTGGTTCACCATTCCAATCCTACCAACCGAGCCATCTACCGGATCAATCCACGTACGTCCGGAAAGGAGCTAAGGATGGATCCACGATCTGAGGACCAATTTGGCCATACCACAAAACTTATTTCCCGGCCAACTCGTCAAGCTAAGACCAAAAGTCAAGTCAGAACCAACTTGGATCGAGAGGATTCCGATTTGGATCACATCATATCTCTTCTGGCCCGTTTGGTCTGTACCGCAAGGCGTATTCATGATCTGGCCGACCATTTTGATCCGTTGATGGATTTTGATGATCTTAATTTCTCTAAGGCAAGACTTCTTAAGCTTTCTGACAACTTGGGACGAGTAAAGATGCATCCTGTACGTGAAAGACACTTGAAACATCCCGCAGACAGCTTTCCGTTCGTCCATCTCTTTACAGCAGTTCATACAACATGATACGTCGAATCTGGACAAGTAGCTGAAGGGTCAGATTGACCAGTCTTCCTTGTTTTCCCCACCATTGACTGACCTTCAAAATTCTAGTCAATGTTGTCATTTTCTATGCATTGTTTTCCGCACAATCTCTTATGTCTCTTTGACTACTAAGTAGTATAAATATGTAAACACTGCAGTTCATTCAAGCAATCCGATTTACCTTTTATTATTGAGTATATCTCTCTGTTCTTTGCTGAACATTTTGTGGTTTACTTGGTGAGTTATATCCAAGAAAACAAACTCTCTATCTTGTTGGACCTGTGCGCCACATCAGGCAACAGACCGAGATCGCTTCCTTGTTGGACTGGTGCATCTCATCCAGCAAGATCTAAGCACGGGAATATCAAAGGCTCTTCTGCAACCTTTGTGTGACCTTTCAGTTCATCAGTTCTTCCTTTGAAGTTCATATCAAATCCTTACCGGTTGAGTGATCCTATCAAAGGGTTATTTTGAAAGGAAGAGAGAGAGAGAGAGATTGTAAAAGGACTCGTCCTGAACTTTTATGTTACAAGGACGTTCCCTCCTTTATTTAGCCTAATTTTAGCGTCTAATTCTTAAACAATTCCGTTTTGAGGTTATTCCGTGATTCGAGATTTAGACTATACATAAAGCATTAGAGATAATATAGAAACCAGATAATTTTATTGATATAAAATAGGATTTAATACAACAAGTGAGTTTTAATTATGCTATTACAAGTGTTTGATCATATATACCCGACCAAATCACCATCTATACCCTCGGCCTTGAATCTGCGTCTAAGGTTTCTTTCCATGATCATCTTTCTTACCTAAAAGATAACATGGTAAGATTTCCTTATTCACTCTCATGATACTGGTTAATGCACATGCATATTTCATGTTTTCCCCAACTTTTTGTTAATTTCCTAATCAATAGGCTATCAGGGAGGACTAAGTTCAGCATAAGGCTCGTAAGGGACTTACCTTAGTCTCCTGAGTGATCAGGGTGTTTTCCCTTGTTTCCTTGATCCACCGCTGAACTATCCCATTTGCCATGTTTCCTTCCTTCTTTCGTACTTACCCTTAAACTTGAATATCTTCTCGTATATTCCCTAAGGAATCTCTTTGGGATTTCTGGATGATCGCTCTCATTTTTCCTGTTCATCATTTGGGTCTGGGAGGTGTTATTTATAAGATCATTGAGAGTAACCATTTTTGGGCGGATGCGTTGAATCCTGTTAACCAACCAGCATCACCATTTGTGTCCTTTATTGCACCCGTTCGGGCCTAACTCAGTAACTGCCATCCATAACCGTTAGTCCCTCGCCCTAAAACCCAGCTGGGTTCCTATCTGCCCAGCTTGTGTCATAGTTCACCTAGCTGACCCATCTAGTAACACAGTCTACCCATGTGACCCAGTTAGCTAGCTCGTACACTTAAGCTTGTTTAGCTTGTTTTTAGCTGGTTTCTACCCATATTCATCGTCCAAGCTGTAGGAAAGCTCTTCTGAGACTTGTCTGAGTCTTTATGTCGACCAAGTCCTTCCTGGGATCTTATTGAGGATCGCGGGAGTTACAAGTCTCCTCCCTTGAATGGGATTGATCCCCGAAACTGACTCATGTTGATCTTTACCCATCTAATTATGCCACTTACAAAAATTAGCCCTCATTTTTTTTGGACTTCCCAAGTGCCTCCTCATACCCTCCGCAGTTCCAAACCACCTTAATCATCTTTATCTTTTTTCCGAGTTCCTTTCTCCATTTTATCGATGATTCATACTGGTTTGGTTTCCAGCGTTAAATTTTCTTTTAGCTCAGCTGGTATAATGGTCTCGACCCTGTCTTCATCACTTAGGCATTTTTGAAGTTGAGAGACATGGAATACCTTGTGGAATGCCTCCTGTCTTGGTGGTAACTCGAGTTTATATGCGACCTTCCCAAGTTGTTGGACTATCTTGTAAGGCCCCATATACCATGGACTTAACTTTTTCCTCTAGGAGAAACATCCTTTCCCTTTATAAGTCACCGCCTTAAGATACACCTCATATACTTTGAATATCAACTCCTTACGGCGTTTATTCGCACAACTCTTTTGCCGGTTTTGTGCTTCATTCAGTTTAATCTTAAGGAATTTCATCATTTCCATCGTTTCATCTATGATGCCCAGCCCAAACAATCTTCTTTACCCCACTGGGGCCCAACACAATGGTGTTCTACATGGTCTTTCAAATAATACTTCATAAGACAACATTCCAATACTAGCTTGTAAGCTATTATTTTAGGCGAATTCTATCAACATCAATCTTCAAGTGTTTGGATTGTTCACTCAGTCTGTCCATCCGTTTGGGGGTGATATGTCATACCTAGATTCACTCTTGTTCCCAACGCCTTCTGAAAAGCTTTCCAAAAATTGGAAGTAAAATGGGAATCTCGATCGGATACAATACTCATTGGGATCCCAAGCAGTTGGGCTATCTCTTGAACATATCTTGCCGCGATCTGTTCGGCCCCATCTTTTTATGAGATAGCGATGAAATGAGAAGATTTTGTTAGTCTATCCACTACCACCCAAACCGCATTATGTTTAGATCCTCCCATAGGTAACCTGGTCATGAAGTCCATCATAACATGATCTCATTATCATTCTGGCATGGCTAAACTTTGAAGTAACCCACTCGGAGCTTGATGTTCCGCCTTAACTAGTTGACAGATCTTACACTTAGACACCCATGCTTCCACATTCTTCTTCATTCCTACCCAATGATATTATCTCTTCATATCGCAGTACATCTTGTTATGTCTGGGGTGGAATGAGAACTTTGAGTGGTGCACTTCCTTAAGGATTTCATTCCTTAATTCTCGATCATCCGGAACACACACCCTTCCTTTCACCATGATTCTGCCATTGGGACTGCTTATTTTGGGTATCCTTGTTTAGCTTCATGTCTTTTCCTTGGACAATGCGAATACTACTAAGTAGATCTGCTTGATCAACTACCACCAAACCCAATGGTTACACGTCTATGGATAATACATTCAAATGCAATGTCCCAATCATATTGACTAGATTCTTTTGATCTCTATCTGCATCAATATCAAAACATCTCCGACTTAACGCATCAGTGACTTGGTTCGCTTTATCGGAATGATATGAAATATACAAGTCATAGTCAGCAATTAGTTCCATATATCTTCGTTGCCACATATTCAAATCTTGCTGGGTAAATATGTACTTCAAACTCTTATGATCTGTAAAGATTTTCACCTTGGCACCATATAAGTATGATCACCAAATCTTTAACGTGAACACAACCATATCCATCTCCAAGTCATGGTCCAGATAATTCCTTTTGGGTTATCTCAATTGCCTGGACGCATAGGCAATCATCTTGCCTCTTTACATCAGAACACGGCCTAAGCCTGTGATTGATGCAAATGTATAACTACGTATTGTTGCTTAGGCTCCGACAAGATTAATACTGGGACACTTGTAAGCATTATCTTCAAATTTGTGAAGCTTGTCTCACAATCCTCAGACCACACAAACTTATCATCCTTCCCGGTTAAATGAGTATAAGACTGAGACAAACTCGCAAAACCCTTAACAAATTTTTGGTAGTATCCCACTAGACCGAGAAAACTTATTATCTCGGAAGCATTCTTCGGACATGACCAATCCTTGATGAATTTCACCTTTTTTGGATCCACGGAAACTATTTCTTCCTACACAATGTGTCCTAAGAACCCAATACTCCTTTGCCAAAAACTACATTTGCTCAGTTTTGCAAAGAGTTTCTGCACCCTTAGTTTTTGCAAGACTTTTCATAAATGTTCTTGATGAGCTTCCCAATCTCTCGAGTAAACAAGTATGTCATCAATGAAGATGATCATAAACATATCAAGAAATTCTTGGAACACACCACTCATCATCTTCATGAAAGCTGCAGGCGCATCGGTCAACCGAAATGGTATTACTACAAATTCATAATGTTTGTGCCTTGTGCGGAAAGCAGTTTTCAGAACATCAGATGGCTCTATCCAGATTTGATGATATCCAGAGTCAAATCTATCTTTGAGAACCATTTTGCGCCTCTAAGTTGATCCATCAGTTCATCAAAATGTGGCAACAGGTATTTATTCTTCACCGTTACACGGTTCAATCCACGATAGTCGATGCAAAATCTAAAGCTTCCATCTTTTTTCTTCACAAACAAGCCCGGTGCACCCCATGGGAACTACTGGGCTTGATAAATAATTTTAACAACTTCTCCAATTGTTTCTTCAATTTGGCCATTTCTGCTGGTGCCATATGGTACGGAGCTTTAGAAATAAGAGTCGTACCTGGTTCCAACTCAATGGTGAATGGATCAGACCTATCCAGTGGTACACCACTCGCAGCCTCAAACACATCTCCAAACTCATTTGCAATCGGAATATCATTCAATTTTGCTTTTGCCCCAACTTCATCTGTGGTGATCGTGTCCATGTATGCCTCACATCCTTTCTCTAACATCCTTCCCGCTTGGATCGCAGAGATTATCAGATTTCCTGAACTTGTTTTAATTCCTTGGAATTGTAGCATTCTGTTTTCTCTCTCAAATTGTACTCGTCCTCGGTGACAGTTAATATGCGTCTTGTACCTTCCCAACCAGCCCATACTGAAGATAACATCGTACTTCGTGAGTGAAACTACAATTAGACCAGTTGGCATATTAACTCTCTTGAAAACAACTAAAATTTCCTGGACAATACCGGATGGATACATTGCCTGTTCGCCGGCTGCCATAACTATTTTGTATTCGGTGTTTGATTCTTTCTTGAACCCACCTTTAAGGCATAGAACGTATCAGTGATCACATTGAAGTTTCCAGCCTTTTCTGTCTCCTCCGACAGTTATAAACATGCGGAGCTACTGCCTGGCGCTAAGGAGGTGGCGGCAATGCATCCCCGCTGTGGTTTACCCTCTTTTCTGCATCAAGTCTTGGACATTCCCTCTTAAAATACACTGTCTTTCCATAATGGAAACAAGTCCTTGATTCTTCAGTATTAACTTTCTGTTGTCTTTGATTCGTCTGTGGGCAGTTTTGAATCGCATGA
The DNA here is from genome assembly GCA_963854855.1 of Nasturtium officinale. Taxonomy (NCBI): domain Eukaryota; kingdom Viridiplantae; phylum Streptophyta; class Magnoliopsida; order Brassicales; family Brassicaceae; genus Nasturtium; species Nasturtium officinale. The sequence continues at coordinate 10,264,156 of OY978502.1, read as the reverse complement.
TTCTTACTTCCACATCGACCATAGGCACCAATTGCTTTCCAGCAAGTACCACTATGATATTTCCCACAAGTCATGTATTCCCCATGTTTTGAATCCGAACTAAGTTATTCCACCTTTTCGAATTTCCTTTTCTTATCTGCGGGTTTTTCTGCTTGGGTGTTATGGGGTTGAAACTTTGCCCGGTTCTGTATATCTTCTTTGATATAAACTTCAATAATTGCAACATGTTCCACTAACTCCTAGACAGATTTGAACGTACACATTAAGCAATGTATACAGATTTCTACCCTTAAACCACAAATGAAATGATGCACTTGCGGTTGTTCCACTTCGAGTTCTTGCCCCACATAGCGCCTAAGGCGGCTGAATTCCTGATCATACTCCCGCACCGTCTTATTTTATTGGGTTAACTCAGAGTAGGCACATTCAAGTCTATCCCAGGATTCTGGTGGAAATAATTTTTATTAAAATCTCGTTCAAAGTTATCAAAGGTCTAAATTTTACCACCTTTATGCTTTTCTACGATTAACCACCAGTTATGGGCATCACCCTTGAGAAATGTATAACAATATTCTTCCGGTAATCCTCTGGACAGCGAGTGGAGTTGAAATTTCTCAATATCTGACTTCTCCATATGTCAGCCGCAATAGGATCTGAAATTCCCACAAAATGCCGTGTTCCCAATTTGGAAACATGTTCCAATAGGCTTAAATAATCTTCTCTCTTCCTTGAGGATTTAGTTGGTGCATCTAACTCGACCATCTCCGCATTCATGGTAGTTTTATTCTTGGTCGCCTGCACCACATGAACTGGTGCTAGGGTATAAGTCAAAATGAACAATTTTGCCATTATAGCTTTCATCGTATCCCACTGCTATTGGGCGGATGGTAATGCATTCAAATTTTCCACAGGCATTCCTGTCCCACCAACACCGGGTCAGACAGTCGGGCCGCATTAGATGTTTTGGCTGCATCATCCGGAACATCTCTTTTATCATGCGGGGTTTCAAGGATTGGTGGACCTTGGTGTTGCACAGCCTCAGGACTGGTTGGGTTTTGTTCCAAAAATTCTTTTATTACCACACGCGTTTTCTCAGCAACTTCTTTGCCCTTGCCCTTATATTTCTTACTCTTTCCCGATTTTCTGCTTTTACACATCTGAAAACTTAAAAGTTAGTCACGGGGATACCTACTAGTTGGCCGTTTGAGTAAGGCAACCTACTGCAAGATTCATTACCGACGAGAGGTGATTTCCCAACCCACACTAACAATCTTGAAAACAACATGCTCTGATATCAACTTGAAAGGATCCCTGATATTCTTCAATGTCACGCCAAGATATGACACACTTGGAGAAGACAAAGTTTTGTTCTCGGATATGACTCACCGAACGAATCGATTTGACTGTTGGATATTACTCACCAAACAATCAAGATTTTGTTCTCAAAGAACAAAAGAGAAATCACTCTGATTTTTATAAAAAGATGTCTTATTATGCGGAAAAGCTAGAGTTATATAGGAGAAGGAAAGGGTAATGAAGAGGCAGAAGTAAACAACATTGACTAGACTCTTCAGATTCAAACTCTTGGACTTCTTCTGCACAACCCTTGGACTTCTGGCGCCAACTCCTCTCTTCAATTTTATGGCTGACATATCCTGCTAAGAGAAAATGATATTTGGACCAGGCAAGATTCCATTGAGACCCAAAAACAACTTAGACTGAAGCCTCTTCTCTTGTAGACTCTTGAGGACTTAGATAAATTAGAGTGACCCATTTGCCTCATTAAAACCTTCCTTTGGAAAACCCATTGGGACAAAACCAAAGGCTAGGAAAAAGAGTACAAACGAATCACCTGCTTATTAGTCCATTCGAGAAACCAAGATGGTTTGAACCTTCATGTTCTTAACTTTTGTCGGTTGTACCTGAGTGAGGAGTGTGGTGACTGCATTCTGAAACTCCTTAGCTCTTGATCTTTTCATTGGACCAATAGGTACGGTCAAAGTATCCTCGGCTTCATACTGCTCTTGATAGCTTTCCATGATCACATCATCCCCTCCCTCTTGAAAAGAACTTTTCCTCAAATCTGGATCATCTGCAACAAAAGGAATTAAGCCAGAAACAATGAAGCTTTAACTTACATTGTACTTACCTTGGAGATCCAGTTGATAAGCATTGTCATTGATCCTCTTTGTAACTCGGAATGGACCCACAATCCTTGACATAAGTTTGGACTTCCTTTCAACCGGAAACCTCTCCTTCCGTAGGTGTATCCATACTTGATCTCCTTCCTCGAAAATCTTCTTGCGCCTGCCCTTGTTAGCTTGTTTGGCATACAACTTTGTCTTCTCCTCTATGTTGTGTTTTGGTTTCTCATGAATCTGTTAAATAAGTTCAGCTTTCTTTTTCCCATCGAAGTTTGCTCTTTCACTCAAAGGAAATAGGGTTAGATCCAAAGGAGATAAAGGATTAAAGCCATAGACAATTTCAAATGGAGAAAACTTTGTGGCGGAATGCACTGATCGATTATAAGGAATTTCAACATGTGGTAAACATTCTTTGCAAGTTTTCAAGTTCTTTTTAATCAAGGCACATAATAAGTTAGACAAAGTTCTATTAACCACTTCAGTTTGACCATCTGATTGAGGATGAGAAGTAGTTGAAAATAGCAACTTAGTTCCTAGTTTAGACCAAAGTGTTTTCCAGAAATAACTCATGAACTTTGTATCCCTATCACTGACTATAGTTCTAGACATTCCATGCAAACGAACCATTTCTTTAAAGAACAAGTCATCTATATGAGAGGCATCATCAGTTTTATGACAAGCAAGAAAATACGCCATTTTAGAGAACCTATCAATGACGCCAAAGATCGAATATTTTTCAGTCTTAGTTCTAGGTAATACAAACACAAAAGCCATAGAAATGTCATTCCAAGAGTGATCAGAAATAGAAAATGGCGTGTACATACCTTGGGACTGTACATTTGATTTGGCTTGCTTGCAAGTGACACATCTCCCGCAAATTCTCTCCATGTCTCTCTTCATATGCGGCCAGTAGAAGTGTTCTTGTAACACTTTCAAAGTCTTGGAAATCCCAAAATGTCCCATCAAGCCTCTTACATGTGCTTCCCTAACTAGCAAATCTTTCAAAGAACAATTAGGCACACACAAACGATTTTCAAAGAAAATAAATCCATCATGTCTAAAATATTTTCCGTAAGCAAATTTCTCACAAGCCTTATAAATCTCTTGGAACTCTGAATCAATTTGATAAAGACCTTTAAGTTGTTCAAATCCCAACAACTTAGCATCCATAGTAGAGATCAAGGCGTACTTAGAGATAATGCATCAGCAACAATATTTTCTTTACCTTGCTTATACTTGATCACATATGGGAATGTTTTGATGAATTCTACCCACCTCGCATGCCTATTTGGAGCTTATGCTGAGCCTTTTAAATGCTTCAAAGGTTCGTGGTCAGTATGAATGAAAAACTCCTTTGGCTACAGGTAGTGCTGCCATGTTTGTAAAGCTCAATCTAGCGTATATATCTCCTTGTCGTAGGTTGGATAGTTCAACATAGCTCCTCCATGTTTTTTACTAAAGAAAGCGATGGGCTCTTCTCCTGCATCAAGACAGCTCCAATACGTACACCAGATGCATCACACTCAATTTCAAAGTTTAAGAAAATCAGGTAAAGATAAAAGTGGTGCATTGGTAAGTTTATCCTTTAATGTTTGGAACGCCTCTTCTTGTGATTTCTCCCATTTAAATCCCATACTTTTCTTGATCACTTAAATGAGGGGAGCAGCTATGGTCCTGAAATCTTTCACAAATCTCCTGTAAAATCCCGGAAGTCCATGGAAACTCCTAACCTCTCATACGGTTTTTGGACTGGGCCATTCACGGACTGTTCTACCTTTTCTTCGTCCACTTTGATGCCATATGCACTTATAACAAAACCTAGAAACCTAACGTTATCCATACAAAATATGCATTTCTTCAGATTAGCAAAGAATGTTTCTTTCATAAGCACATTCAAAACCGCTACTAGATGCTTAACATGTTCATCTAAACTCTTGCTGTAGACTAAGATATCATCAAAGTAAACTACAACAAATATTCCAATGAAACTCCTTAGAACATGATTCATCAATCTCATGAAGGTACTAGGTGCATTTGTCAACCCAAACAGCATAACTAACCATTCATACAAGCCATATTTTGTTTTAAAAGAAGTTTTTCATTCATCCCCCTCTTTCATCCTAATCTGATGGTATCCACTCTTATGATCTATCTTAGAAAATATGCTAGAACCATGCAACTCATCTAACATATCATGTAAACGAGAAATAGGATGGCGATACTTTACAGTGATATTGTTGATGGCTCGGTAATCAATGCACATCCTCCAAGTTTCGTCCTTCTTTGGAAGAAACAACACTGGTACAGCATTAGGGCTCATGTTCTCTCGGATGTATCCTTTGTCCATCAGTTCACTCACTTGTTTTTGTAGCTCCTTAGTCTCAACCGGATTGATCCTATACGCTGGCCTGTTTGGAAGTGAAGCTCCAGGCACGAAATAAATCTGGTTCTCAGTTCCACGGATAGACGATAATCCTATGGGATTCTTCTCCGGAAAGACGTCTTCAACTTCCTGTAAAAGAAAAGCAATGCTACTCGGAACATCCGGTATGGGGTTAGTAAGATTCAACAAAACCTTTTTGTAAACAGATAAAAGAATGGGTTGTTTAGAGAATAGAGCACTCTTAACCACATTAGACCTCATAATAAATTTTGAATGCCTCACGGGTTTGCTCTCAAAGGCTTTTTTCTTAGTTTTTCTCAAACTCTCATTTTAGTTTAGTGGTGGCATAGAGCAAGTATTGTCTTTTGGCCATTGTAGTCAAAAGAGTATCGATTCGTAAAACCATCATGCAAGACCCTTTTGTCGAACTGTCACGGTCTTCCCAGCAAGATATGGCTGGCCTCCATAGGTAAGATATCACACAGAATTTTATCCTCATATTTGCCTATGGTTAAAGGAACAATTACTTGGCTGCTCATGATCATCTCACCCTCATCGTTCCATTGAAGCTTATAAGGCTTCAGATGCTTCTTAACTTCTAGCCCCAACTTCTTCACCATTGTTTCACTAGCCACATTTGTACAACTTCCTCCCCGTGTACTAAACATCTCATATGAAACAAGTTCTCCCGCTGCTCTTGGTCGTCATTCTTAGTGTGAATGATCAATGACCGTCTTGTTACCAATAGTTCTCCGGTTGCTGGTAACTCGAATTCATCATCCTCGGAAATGTCATCATCTTTAAGTTCTTCCTCCTCTGTTTCAATCTCGCCATTATCTAAAAGGATCATAGTCTTATTGTTTATGCATTCGTTGGCGTAGTGTCCTCTCCCTTGACACTTGAAACACTTGACGTCTTGGTTCCTAGAAGAAGTCACCACAGCTTTTCCCTTGGCGTCTTGAGTAGTGGTGTAGGGCTTAGGGTCGGGTTTTGGTTTGACAACTGACTTGTATTCATGACTGTAACTCATCCTAGCATTGGCCGCTCCAGCTCCATAGGAAATTCTAGAAGTACTCCTCCTCTTAATTTGTTGTTCAACCAAAACAGTCTTATGAAGCATTTCCTCCAAATCGCCATAAGTTTGAAGCTCCATTCTATCTTGAATAGCACGAGCCAAACCACTCAAGAACCTTGCCATTGTCACCTCGGTGTCATAATCAACATCAGCTTTAATCATTAGAGACTCCATTTCTTGAACACAATCCTCCACACTTTTACTGCCTTGAGTTAGACGCCTAAGTTTTTGATGCAACTCCCGATGATAGAGACTTGGAACAAATCTTTTTCTCATTTGATTTTTCATCTCTTCCCAAGTAACTACGGCCTGTTCTAGGTTGCATCTCCTACTTGTTATAATCTGATCCCACCAATTGATAGCATAGTGATAGAACTCCGTTGCCGCTACTTGAACCTTCTTTTGCTCCGAATAAATTTTCTATTTTCTTCTCCCACTCTAGATAAGTATCTGGATCACTTTTCCATGAAACGATGGTATCTTCAACTTAAGACCACTGAGATTATCTTCATTTCGTCCCATAGCTTCTCTTACACGTCTTGGCCTTCTAGAATCCAGTTAGAAGCTTGACTACCTCTGCTGTAGTAATCTAAATCTTCCAGATCATCTTCTTCTGGCGGTTGTCCTCTTATTCTTCTACCAGCAGTATTTTGCAGCAGTCCTTGATTAAGGGATTCTTGTATGGTATCCATCCTCTCATGAAGTGGATCCAACTCTTGCTTCAAGAGACACCTCATCTCTCCCATAAGGGCCTGCACGTCTAGATTGTTGTTTCTGACTCTTCTTGGTCAGTTGATGGTATCACTATCTTCGACTTCGGGATTAGACATTCTGATTTTTTTTTCCTGCAAAACTTAGCAAACCGATAGTTATAAAAAGTTGATACTCACTAGTGTTTCACTCTTTGATTCACTCAAAATTCAAGATGCTCTCTCAGTGATTCCTCGATGGTTCGTATTTAACAAAACTTATCAAATCATGAAAATTCCAACAACTCAAACAAAACGACTAGAATCGAGATAGAAAATAAAGATTTAGTATATTCCTTCTTCTCTTTTTTTTTTTGTTTTTTTCTGTACGAACATAATTCTTTTTTTTTTTGCCTAATTCTTTTTCTAACGGACATATTTTTGTTTTCTCTCTTTTTTATAACATAAACTCAAAATGATAAGATTTAGAAGAAGAAAAAAATAAAGATCAAACAGAAAGAAATTGATCAGATCAATGAATAGAAAATGAACGGACTTAATCGCAAAAGATAAAAAGGCAATAAAACCAAGTTTTTATTTTTTTATAAATGAATTGATCTGACCAGTATATAGAAAGAAAGATAAGAGAAAATGAAAGCTTTAAGATGATAGAAAAAAGAAAAAAACAAACATATGATAAAAAAAACAGAAACGAATACTGATCCCAAAAGTGTGCTCTGATACCAAATGATATGAACTCTTAAGGATGGATGCACTTTCAAGGGATAAAGGGATAAATGGTGGATTGAATGGTCACACAAAGGTTGCGGAATACCCCTGATATGACAAAGTTTGATTCTCGGATATAACTTACCGAACGAATCAATTTGACTTTGGACATTACTAACCAAAAATTGAGATTTTATTCTCAAAGAACTAATGAGAAATCACTCTGATTTTTATAAAAATATGTCTTATTATGCAGAAAAGATAGAGTTATATAGGAGAAGGAAAGAGTAAAGAAGAGACAGAAGTAAACAACATTGACTAGACTCTTCAGATTCAAACACTTGGACTTCTTCTGCACAACCCTTGGACTTCTGGCGCCAAATCCTCTCTCCAATTTCATGGTTGACATATGATGAGCATGGAAATGCCAACACTTGGAGAAGAAGAAGAAGACGCTTTGACCATTCCCAAAGGTCCTATGACCCGTGCAAGGACAAGAAAACTCTAAGAAACTATTGGAACATCTCTAAAGTTGTCTTGGAAGCAAGAGGAAGTATGTCCAAGACCAATCAACCATGAGCTGCTTATGTCCATTCAAGCCATTCCGAGTTAATCATCATCAAGTGGCTTGAATGTGCTATTTTTCCCTTAGCTTGGTTTTATCCCATTAGGTTTTCCAACTAAGGTGTTTAATGAGGCCTCAAGTCCACTTACCCCACTTTGATGATAAATTTGGATGATTTCATGAAGACATGGACTGACATCATTATGCAATGGACCAACTCAAGCATTTACTTTATGTTATAATCTAGACTATGGTTTTTATTTCATTCTTTAGTCCGCAGACTCTTTCAAATTCTAGTCCAAGTCATGAGTCTTTAGTTCAAAGTTTTAAGATGAATTTTAGAGTTTCCAAGAGTCATTCTCGAAGGAGCTTGAGTCTGTTCAAGTCTCCTTCCCTATTTAAGCACATTGTAAGCCTCATTCTAAGGCACCCAACTTTTTATCAACTATTTTGAGATTAATCTCTTTTGTTCTTTAAGAACATTTTCCGATTGTTTGGTGAGTCATATCCAACAATCTTTCGATCCTTTGGTGTGTCATATCCGAAGAATCAAACCTTGTCACCACCAAGTGTGTAATATCTTAGCGTGGTATTGAGGAATATTAGTGGACTTGTGGATTGTGAAAAATTCTCATTAAGTTTGATTGGGATTTGTTTGATAAGAACAATTGAGAAATCTCTGAGTGAGGACATCTGGAGAGTTGAGTAAAACACTTGAGTGAAACACTTGAGAGGGAAAATAATAGTGAGGTTTTTCTATTACTAACAGTTTATTGAGTTTTTCAGGAAAAACTCAAGACATCTTTTGACTTGTTCCTACAGTTCATCGATATGTCTCATAGTGAAGCTGGAAGTGATAACACCAACCATCCAAGGAGAGCCCGACCAAACAACATGGATGTGCAAGATCTCATGGAGGAAATGAGGTGCCTCTTGAGATAGGAGCTAGATCCCGTTCATGAAAGAATGAACCTCATACAAGAGTCGGTGAATCAAGGACTTCCCCAACGTCATGCTGAAGGGAGAAGAAGGACACAAAGGCCAGTGAACAATGAGGAAGGATCAGACAACTACAGCCGTGGAAGTCAAGCTTCTAATGAGGAACAAGGACGTCCAAGACGTGTAAGAGAAGCCAGGGAGTGCAATGAAGACAACCTCGGTAGTCTTAAGTTGAAGATACCACCATTCTATGGGAAGAATGATCCGGACGCCTATCTAGAGTGGGAGAAGAAGATAGAACTCATCTTTGATTGTCAGCCATACTCAGAACGGAAGAAGGTTCAAGTTTCTGCAATAGAGTTCTATGACTATGCCATCAACTGGTGGGATCAAATTGTTACAAATAGGAGACATAACCAGGAGCCACGTGTGGAAACTTGGGGAGTGATGAAAAATCTAATGAGGAAGAGGTTTGTTCCAAGTCATTACCACCGGGAGTTGCATCAAAGGCTTAGGAGATTAAGCCAAGGTAGTAACAGTGTGGAGGATTACTTTCAAGAGATGGAGTTTCTTATGATCAAAGCCGACATAGATGAGGATCATGAAGCAACCATGGTAAGGTTCTTTAGTGGCTTGGCCTGAGATATTCAAGACAGGACGGAGCTTCAAACTTATGGAGATTTGGAGGAGATGCTTCATAAGGCTGTTCTAGTAGAACAACAAGTCAAGAGGCGGAGTAGTTCTAAAACAATATATGGGACTGGAGCATCGCATGCTAGGTCAAGTTACAAACAGGAGGACAAGACTGTTGTCAAACCAAAACTTGATTCCAAACTTACGCCCCTACTCAAGAAGACAAAGGGAAAGCTGTGGCAACTTCTTCTAGGAACAGGGATGTTAGATGTTTCAAGTTTCAAAGGAGAGGACACTATGCCAATGAATGCATTAACAAAAGAACTATAATCCTTATGGATAATGGCAAGATTGAAACAGAAGAAGAAGAGCTTCAAGAAGAAGAGAACTCCGATGCTGAGGAGATTGAGTTACCAGCAACATGAGAATTGTTAGAAACAAGGCGATCATTGAGCATTCAAGCCAAAGATGCTGACCAAGAACAATAGGAGAACTTGTTTCACACAAGATGCCTAGTACAAAGTAAGGTTTGCAGCCTTATTATTGATGGAGGAAGCTGTACCAATATGGCAAGTGAAACTATGGTCAAGAAGCTAGACTTAGAAGTGAAGAAGCATCTGAAGCCTTACAAGCTTCAATGGTTGAATGATGATGGAGAAATGATCATAAGCAGCCAAGTATTGGTTCTTTTAACCATAGGCAAATACAAGGATGAAATCTTATGTAACATCTTACCAATGGAGGCCAGTCACATCTTGTTAGGGAGACCATGGCAGTTTGATAGAAGGTTCATCCATGATGGGTTTACAAATCGGTATTCTTTTAAATACAATGGCCAGAAGACCACCCTTGCTCCATTGACGCCACAAGAAGTTCATCAGGATCAAAAATGGCTGAAACAACAAGACAAAACCAATGTGAGTGACCCCCTAAACACACCACCCTCAGAAAAAGAAAAGAGTTTGAGAAAACCAAGAAAAACATCTTTGAGAGCAAACCCGAGAGACAATCAAAATTTCTTGAGAGATCTAGTGTTGTTAGGAGAACCATGTTTTCTAAGCCAACCAATCTTTTGTTTGTCTACAAAGAGGTTTTGGTAAACCTTACTAATCCAATGCCGGAAGTTTTGAGCAGTATATCCTTTCTTTTGCAGGAGTTTGAAGATGTTTTTCCAGAGGAGAATCCCAAAGGACTACCACCTATCCGTGGGATTGAGCACCAGATTGATTTTGTGCCTGGAGCTTCACTTCCTAATTTTCCAGCATACAGAACCAATTTTGTGGAGACTAAGGATCTTCAAAATCCAGTGAGAGCACTGATGGACTTTGATGATACTGAAACTGCTGGGGAGATCAACCTTTGTGAGGTAGGAGAAAGATTCCTCCCGAGTTTCTACAAAAACAAGGCGACATCAGTCTTTGAAGAGTATGGACTTATAAGTTTTCAATTCAATTCCTATAACTTTTTCATTGAACACAGGCTCCAGAAGATGCTTAATACTTTTGGTGAGATGCTTGTGGAGCCGTCCTTTGATGCACCAAAGAACAAGGACTCTGAATGGAGCTATGCAACCATGAAGATGAAGCAAACCACCTTTGAGATGCCCAAACTCCTTATCAACAAGAAAGAGTTCGCTTTCCTTCCGCCTGCCAGGCTTCAGCCCGTGACTTATTCATTAAGAATAAAGAAGAGTATTCCTCTTGGTAGATTACCTGTGATGATAAAATCTGTCCTTTGCAATACAAGAGGGAAAGAAAAGGGATACGCCTTTGAGCCAGGTGGATATCTTGTGATAAAGGAGAGACAAGAGAAAGTCATTAAAGAAGGTGACAAATTTCGGATTCACTTAAAGAAAGAAATGTTCCCGGAAGGAAGAAAGTCCAATCTTATGCCAAGAATCGATGGATCTTTCAAGATCATCAAAAAGATCAACAACAATGCCTTCCAGCTGGACTTGCAAGGTAAGTATGAAATAAATAATAGTTTGAATATAAATGACTTGGTTCCTTTCATTGCAGATAATCCAAATTGAGGACAAATCCTTTTTAAGAGGGAGGGGATGATATGAGCATGGAAACGCCAACACTTGGAGAAGAAGAGGAAGATGCCTTGACCATTCCCAAAGGTCCTATGACCCGTGCAAGGACAAGAAAACTCCAAGAAGCTGTTGGAACAACTCTAAAGTTGTCTTGGAAGCAAGAGGAAGTTTATCCAAGACCAATCAACCACGAGCTGCTTATGTCCATTCAATCCATTCTGAGTTAATCATCATCAAGTGGCTTGAGTGTGCTCTTTTTCCCTTAGCTTGGTTTTATCCCAATGGGTTTTCCGACTAAGGTTTTTAATGAGGCTTCAAGTCCACTTACCCCACTTTGATGATAAACTTGGATGATTTTATGAAGCCGTGGACCGACATCATTATGCAATGGACCAACTCAAGCATTTACTTTATGTTATAATCTAGACTATGGTTTTTATTTAATTCTTTAGTCCACAAACTCTTTCAAATTCTAGTCCAAGTCGTGAGTCTTTAGTTCAAAGTTTTAGGATGAATTTTAGAGTTCCCAAGAGTTATTCTCGAAGGAGCTTGAGTCTGTTCAAGTCTCATTCCCTATTTAAGCACATTGTAAGCCTCATTCTAAGACACCCAACTTTTTATCAACTATTTTGAGATTAATCTCTTTTGTTCTTTAAGAACATTTTCCGATTGTTTGGTGAGTCATATCCAACAATCTTTCGATCCTTTGGTGTGTCATATCCGAAGAATCAAACCTTGTCACCACCAAGTGTGTAATATCTTGGCGTGGTATTGAGGAATATTAGTGGACTTCTGCATCCATTGTGTGACCATTCAATCTATCAACAAAGAGCCATTCCGCATCTTCTTGTGTTATCATCGATCCACCACCTTGATAAACTCGAGTCTTTGATTTGTTTCTGTAAGGATCTATCCAAACAACTTCATCCATCTTCTTAACTTCCACCTTCTTGTGTTCTACCATTGAAACTGCCGAGTCTTGGGTTTGATTCTCCATCAACATATCATGCTAAGAGAAAATGATATTTGGGCTAGGCAAGATTCCATTGAGACCCAAAAACAATTTGGACTGAAGCCTCTTCTCTTGTGGACTTAGCTCTTGATATTTTCATTGGTCCAATAGGCATGGTGAAAATACCTTCGACTTCATGCTGCTCTTGATAGCTTACCATGATCACATCATATAATATAAAAACCATGTAATTTTATTGATATAACATAGGATTCGATACAACATGTGAGTTTGCATTATGTTATTATAAGTGTTTGATCCTATCTACCTGGCCAAATCACCATCCATACCCTCAGCCTTGAATCCGGTCTAAGCATCTTTTCCACTCTCTGATATAATGCACATGAAAGTTTGGGGTTTAGGGTTATCATGTGCATAACATGATAATGCACATGCAAATTTCATGTTTCCCCCAACTTCCCATTAATTTCCTAATCAATAGGCTATCTGGCAGGACTAAGTTCGACATAAGGCTTGTAAGGGACTTACCTTAGTCTCCAAAGTGATCAGGGTGTTTTCTCTTGTTTCCTTGATCCACCGCTGATCTGCCCCGTTCGCCACATTTCCTTCCTTCATTCGTACTTGCCCCTTAAACTTGAGAATCCTGTTGTATATTTCCTAAGAAATATCTTTGAAATATTTTGGGTGATCGCTCTTGTTTTTCCTATCGGTCATTTGGGTCTGGGACGCGTTATTTATAAGATCATTGAGAGTAACCATTTTTGGGTGGATGCGCTGAATCCTGGCAACCAACCAGCATCATCATTCACATCCCTTGTTGCACCCATTTGGCTCTAAATCAGTAACTGCCATCACTATTGGAAATCAACCAGGAACTGACAGACATTTCTGTTGAAAATCCGCTGGAAACCAGCTTTCCGATGGATTTCTGACAGAAATGTTCGCCGGTTCCAGCTTGTCAAAAATATAATTCTGTCAGAAATCTATCGCAAATTCTGACCGATTTCCAATAAACTTCCGACCATAACAAATCCGACGGATTTTAGACAGATTTCTGATAGACTTGACAACCGATGGATTTCCCACAGAAACGTTTCCGATAGACCTTTTTCCGATGGATTTCCGATGGCTTTCATATATTTTAAAATTAATATTAATTTCAATTTTATATAAATACAAATTATATTAACAATTCAAAATAAAATAAAAATCATAAAACAAAATCATAATTCATAAAATAAAACCATAATTCATAATTCTTAATAACATAAATTAAAACACTTAAATAGTTTTTCAAAACATAAAAAAAAACTAATCGGTCGGAGGCTAATGGGAGTTTTGTCTGAACGATGCATCTATCTGCTCAATTGCCCTCAAACGCACTTTGTCCACGAGCCGCTTGGAAATCTCGTCAATCTTTTCTTTGAGTGCTTGGCGGTTTTGCTCTAGTGCTTCTTGAATTTCTGGGTTGGAAGCTCTATAGTGTGAAGAAACGCAAGATGGACAAGAATAGTAATCCTGTGGAAGGCCGTATAAACGACCTTTGTTCTTTGGAGTTGCCTATGAAATGAAAAGAAGATAAATAAGAAATAGAAAACAAATTAGTAAAACAAAGTTAAAAGATAAGTAATTTAGCTCATAAACAAATTCATTTATCTTCTCGAGTGGAACTTTGGTCATGGAGGAGTTCCTTCAACCATTTGTTGTGATTGGATAAACTCGTCCCTAAGAAGCCTCACATTTTCGACCATATCTAGAGCAACAACATCTTGAGTTTGACTGGTCTTTCGGTTGTTGTGTGTATCTTCAAGCAATTAATGATGAGACATAGGCACACCATGTTGCAAAAACTTTAAAAAATAAACATAAACATTGATAATATAAAATGTCAAAATATAATGAAATAAAGAATAAACATAAACTGAATAACATACAAGTTGTTGTTCGTGGGAAGCCTCGCTCATTGCACCCAAATTATGGGTCGAGATACCTTTACCTTTGCGGTCGCTCTTCCAATTGGTGCAATGCGTTGTGGAGATTGATTGCATCTCCTTCATCTTCCAATATCCAATGTGATAGTCCCAAGCCTCCTCCGATCCCGAGGATAGCCAGCCGGACAATGCCGAGTCGGATATGGATGGGAGCCAAGGTTCATTACCCAACATGCCAGTTTCGGCCATTGACCGCGAACATTCTTGATGCTATCAAACGAGGTTGAACGCGCTGATCAGCCAAGGACTGAAGAGGGATGCATGGACCAGACCCGAGACGCCATGTACCACCAGGGACCAAGTCCTTAGCGTTTTCACCTTGACCCGGTGAAAACGTATAACTAAAGTCATTTAGGGTCAGGATACTCTTTTTCTCTTGTTGGATTTTACCCCTAAGAGGTTTTCCCAGCAAGGTTTTTAACGAGGTTCTTGGCCTGGACACACTAGGCCCGAGCCGGTCATCACCTTGCCAGTCCATGGCTTATGTGGTTATCACTCGGTCCTAATCTCGATCCCTTCCTCTTCGTAGTTTTTACCTTTAAAACTTAAGAACTTGATTTACTGTTTAAATGGGCATGTAAAATGCCCAAGGACACGCTGGTCCTTTGTAAGGGTTGGATGCCCTAAGAATCCCGCCTATATAAAGACTTGTAACCTCGCCATTTCAAGGCAGATTTGAAAATGCATTGGCTTAAAGCTTGCTCTCGAATCTCAAGTAGTATAAACATCGTTGTCCTCAAAGCTCAGCTCGGACTCTGATCAGTCGTATCATGGCGTTGTCCAAACACCGTATGGCCGGCTATCGATCCATTGTTCTTACATTCATTCACTTTTTCCCTTGTCCATCTTTCGTTTTGTCCCACCTTCACATTATCTCCGTATCCTTAGTTATTTTCATTATCTTCATCCATTACCCCGTTCCACCGCATCCACTGTCGTCCATACTGGCCCTAATTCCTCACTGAGGAACCCGTACCGGTAACACCATTCTATTGCCGAGGAATCTTTTCCGCATTGGCAACCCGCTATCGAGGAACCCATACCAGTATCGAGACCTTGTCACCAAGGAATCCTTACCGCATTGGCATCTCACTACTGAGAGATCTATACCAGCATCGAGACCTTATCGCCGAGGAAACCTGACCGTATCGGCATTTCCATACCAAGAGATCTTACCAGCACCGAGAGGTTATCATCGAGAGAACTTTACCGTGACTCGACCTGTACCAGAAACCTTGCAGGTTTCGCATACAGCCTTCCAGCCATCCGTACCAGCCCGACTGGACTGATAGTGAAGCCATCGTTCCGGGCGTGTATCAGCTGGTATCAGAGCCAAAGCTTCACTCTTCAGGTTGTATCTTTCCATTCAGCTCGTTCTCTTGACTCGCTATTGTTATCACGTTTTCAAACTCCTATTACTTTGCTTTTTCTCTTACACACCACTTTTCTTAAAACCCCTTATCGCCTTAAGCTTAGCTCCGGCTCATCCATCTTAAAGCCTTGCGCTTGTAGCTAGCCTTTGGTCGGAACGTGCGATAGACTGAGTCTTAATCCATGGGCTGTCATTGTTGCCCAAGTGAGACACGAGGTTGAAGACGAGTATGTGGGGGACCTTACCTGGTTAACACGCTTGACTCATCTGTCCTCTAGCCGAGCCACGTGTGGATTATTCTGTCCTTGTCTTATCATTGTGATTCGTCTCATTGGCTGGACGCTAGGAAAAACTGCGTGCAAGCTGTCCTTGTTTTTGTTGTTTTCGACCGTCCTTATTGTTTTCCAAACGTTTGATTGTCGTACTATCCTTTGGCGTTTAGCTAACGGTTCTTTTAATCTTATCCCTAACTCGTACAACTTATCCTACCGTTTAAACACTTATCGCGGTAAACTGTGAGCATTCACTGCTTGTTTGTCTTACGCATAGGTACCAATTCACAGCCATATGACCTACGACCCATCGACCGTACTGGCCGGACATGGTAGTTCCGACAGTCGTACCCCACCGTTCCCAATCACCTCCATGACTGACTGATCCAGTCCGTTCCCAATCACCATCCATACTGGTTAACCTCACCGGCTTGACCTCACCGACTCTGACCCCGATGACCTCACACCATCGTCCATACCTCGTCATCCGTACCCACCGACCGTACCAATGATGGCCAAACCCATAGAAGAACTTCCCCATCCGATTGAGATCAGTACGATACTGGCCACGATCCAAACTCAGATCGAGCACCTTACCAAACGTATGGCATGCTACGACCTTCAGCCCGATGCTTGACAGCAACCCCCAAACCGTCTGATCGACCCTGCCGATCAACCCCCCAAGGCCATTGCCGTAAACTCCCGCTTCAAGCCCCGGTAACCCGAAGCATCTAACCCTGGCTGGCCCACCCAAAGACAGGAAGCTAATACCGGAAGGAGCCGGGACGTGATCTGTTACAAGTGCCTTGGCCGAGGTCACTACTCCAGTGATTGCACCAATAACCGGGAAATGATCCTCACTCCAGAGTGCGACTATGAGTCCCATATTGAGAAGAAGAAGAAATGGAGCTTGGGGAACAAGTGACTAAGCACAACTTGTGCAAGGAACTAAACCATTATTCTCCTAACTATATGATTGATTTGTAACTAAGAGAAAGAGGTGTTAGAAGCCTTGATAATGACTTATATGTTGAAATATGTGATCTCAAGAAGAAGAATTCAAACTCAAGAAAAGGAGGGAAAAGGAAAGAACTAGTTGTGAAGGAACTAGAAGGAGAGCTAGTTTATAAGGAACTAGAAGAAAAGGAAGCTGTTGGATATCAACTAGACAAGCTAACTAAACCAAGTGAGGAAGCAAAGGAGGCATGGGCGCTGCAGGGAGAAGGTATGGGCACAGCATGGGAACAGCATGGGCGCAGCTGCACTGTTGGAGCAGCTCAACCACTCCATCATCACACCTCTTCTCTCCCTCTTCCTTAGATATTTTTTCCTTAGCTTATGCTTGTAAAGTCTATATATACTTGTGCATTGTATTGGTTGAAGAGTGTGAATAAGAAGAAAAATTCAGCAATCTCTCTCTCTCTTATTACGCCAATTTTCTTATCTTCATCCTTATCTCTCCCTAAACTTCTAAAATCAACATGGTATCAGAGCAGGTTCTTTATCCAACCGCTTAAACTCTCTTCATAATCCCTTTACGCTATCTTCAAAACCTTCTAATCTATAGCAATACATCTTACCAAGTTCTATTCACTCTGAGATTAATATCCTTGAGATCGGTTGATCTTCAAGTTGTGAAAGAGCTGGGATTGTGTATTACTACAAGAGAATGGAGGTGAATAGAGTAGCGATTTCTGTTGTTCTTAAAGGAGATAACTACCTTCTTTGGGCAAAAACTACTAAGACCGTTCTAAGAGGTAGAGGACTTTGGAAGTTCATTGAACCTAAGGAAGAAGCCGAACCATACAATGACAAGGAAGAGCAAGAAGAGCAGTTCACTCTTTCACTTCTTCAAAGCTCACTAGAGCCATATATCCTGGCGGCCTACTCATATGCAGATACCGCCAAGGAGTTGTGGGATATACTCAAGGGAGTATATGGAAACATCTCAAATATATCAAGGATATTTGAGGTGAAGAGGGCGTTGAATGAGCTTCAACAAGGAGAGAAGCCATTCAAGGAAATGTTTGGGGAGTATAGAAGCTTGTGGGCCGAACTGGAGATCTTGAGGCCACAAACTATGGACCCCAAGGAGTTAGGAGAAAGGCGTGACCAAGATCAAGTGTTTGGGCTTCTCTTGGCGCTCAACGCATCCTACAAAGATCTTATCAAGCACATACTTAGATTTGAGAAGCTGCCAAGTCTAGCGGAAGTATGTGGCATGATTCAAAGAGAGGAAGGGTCAAGAGACCTATTTCGTGCACCAAGCGAGGCTGCACATCTTGCAAGGAAGAATCTTACATTCGACAAGAGGGTGTTGGAATGTGAGCATTGTAAAATGAAGGGACACACTAAGGAGAAGTGTTGGACCCTTCATCCACACTTGAGGCCTAAGAGGCTAAAGGAGAATGGAAGTGGACCTAGAGCCTTCATGGGTGTGGCACAACCAGTTGAGGATACGGTCAAGAGGTCCAAATTCGAAGCCCTCATCAAGAGCCTAGCCAAGCTCACTGAATCTGGTAAGGGCTTCCTCGGTTCTAAAAGCTCCATAAAAAAGGACAAAGTGATTGTGGATTCAGGGGCTTCTCATCACATGATTAAGGATCAAGACATGCTTAAAAATCTTGAGCCTTATCATGGGAATGTGCAAGTGGCAAATGGGAGTTCAGTTCCGATTGAAGGGATAGGGGAATTAGAACTTTTCAAAAAAGGAACAAAAGCCTTATACATGCCTAGTTTCTCATCTAATCTTCTATCAGTTCATAAAGCTACCAAGGATTTGGATTGTGTGGCATTGTTTGGGACTGACTTTGTTAAGTTTCAGGACCCTAAAACAAACAAAGTGCTCGGAGAAGGGAAGGTAGAGGATGGAGTATATCTTTTGCACACAAATAAACAAGCGGATGTGAAAGCGCTTGGAATGAAGGCGGATGTAGAAGTATCTAGTAGGAAGGAGATTGGAGATAGTCCACTATGGCATGAAAGGTTGGGACATCCAAGCTCTGCAGTTCTCAAAGTGGCCTTACCCAATCTCATTCAAGAAGAAGTAGTATGTGAAGCATGTGTACTAGGGAAACATTGTAGACAAGTGTTTCCTACTTCATCTACATTTTGTGATGAAGCTTTTGGCATTGTACACTCGGATGTATGGACCGCTCCTTGTAATTCAAGAGATCAATATAAGTATTTTGTTTCATTCATAGATGACTACTCAAAATACACATGGATTACTCTTCTACATACCAAAGATCAAGTTTATGAAGCATTCACCAACTTCATCAACTATGTGTCTACACAATTCAAAACAACAATCAAGATCTTAAGAAGTGATAATGGAGGAGAGTATATAAGCAAGCGGTTCAAGGAATTACTTAACAACCTTGGCACCATCCATCAAACATCTTGCGCCTATACTCCACAACAAAACGGAGTAGCTGAAAGAAAAAATAGACACCTAATGGAGGTAGCAAGGACCATCATGATTGCCAAGGGAGTACCTAAACTTCATTGGGGAGATGCCGTGATGACTTCAAACTACTTGATCAACCATCTTCCAACCAAGAACCTGGATAATAAGTCACCATTTGAGGCATTGTACAACAAGAAACCAAGCCTACATCATCTCAAAACCTTTGGATGTAGCTGCTTTATGTTCACACCAGAAGGTCAAAGAAACAAGCTTGAACCTAGAAGCATGAAGTGTGTATTCATTGGATATTCACCAACACAAAAAGGATACAAGGTTTACAATCCGGAGACAAGACGAGTCTATGTATCAAGAGAGGTGAGGTTCAATGAAAAGGAGAGCTTCTATGGAGCTAAGAATCATGATACCCCTCAAGGTATGAGCTCACCATTTATGGAGTGGATACCGTTCTTTGAAGATTCAAGAACAAGGGATGATGTACATGAGGAGAATGACCCAACCTCAGATCATGAAGCCACGGATGAGGAAAGTGAACCTAATCCAGGTGTAGAAAGCATTGACATTGTCAAAGAAGAACCTGAGCCAACAGTACCTCTAAGAAGAAGTACAAGACAGAGGCGACAACGTGTTTACTATGGCTACAACAACTCTGCCATGCTCCAAGGAGAGTCTAGTGCGAGTAATCTTCCTTGTGTGATAAGAGAATGCCCTGAGCGTACGGCGAGCTTAGATCTCGATCCTATTGGCGACAGCACTCTCTTATCACAAGGGGGAGATAACACTCAAACTAGCACTGTTACATATCCCATTGAGCATTTTTGCTCGTTGGCATCCTTACCTATGGAGCATGAAGCTTTTCTTGGAAAAATCAGCAAGGAATCCATACCTAACTCATATGAAGAAGCGTGTGAGAGTGGAGTATGGGTAAAAGCCATGGAAGAGGAAATGAAGTCCATGGAAAGGAATCATACTTGGTACTTAACCGATTTACCAAGGGATAAGAAGCCAGTTGGGTGTAGATGGGTGTATACAATCAAATACACAAGTGATGGGAGGATAGAAAGATACAAGGCAAGGTTGGTAGCAAAAGGGTATACTCAAATCTATGGGGAGGATTATACCGAGACATTTGCTCCGGTTGCTAAGCTCCATTCCATCAGAATCCTAATCTCGGTGGCAGTGAACATGAAGTGGGATCTATGGCAGATGGATGTCAAGAACGCCTTCTTGCAAGGGGATTTGGAAGAGGAAGTGTATATGGATCCACCCCAAGGATATCATAAGGAAGGCAACAAAGTTTGTAGATTGAAGAAAGCAATCTATGGGCTAAAGCAATCTCCAAGGGCATGGTACCAAAGGCTAAGTGCTTGTCTTTTGGAGAAGGAGTTCATAAGATCGGAAGCTGATCATACACTTTTCACAAGGAAAAGTAAAGGAGGAGTAGTGGTGGTCTTGATCTATGTTGATGATCTAATCATCACAGGAAGTGACAAAGATGGAGTAGATCGAATCAAGGAACTCTTGAAGGTTGCTTTTGATATAAAGGATCTAGGAGAGCTTAAATACTTCCGGGATTGAAATGACACGGTTTGAAGATGGGATGTTCATCTCCCAAAGGAAATATGTGCTGGATCTCTTGGAAGAAACCGGGAAGTTAGGATCCAAACCGGCCAAAACTCCAATAGAAGAAGGCTACCAAGATAGTCCTGAGGGGGAGCCATTGGAGAATATTAAAAGATACCAGAGGATGGTGGGCAAGCTCATCTATCTTACTATTACAAGGCCGGATATTTGCTTTTGCAGTGAACCGTGTGAGTCAACATATGCAAAAACCAACTATGCAGCATTGGAACATGATTGAGAGGCTGCTAAGGTACTTAAAAAACAGCCCTGGAAAAGGCATATGGATGAAGGCTAATGGAAACACAAAGGTTCAAGGATATTGTGATGCGGATTGGGCTGGAGATAAGCAAGATAGAAAGTCCACATCCGGTTTTTGTACCTTTGTGGGAGGTAATCTAGTCACTTGGAGAAGTAAGAAGCAGAAAGTTATAGCCTTATCAAGTGCTGAAGCCGAGTATAGGGCTATGAAGGAGGTGACAAAAGAATTGATATGGGTGAGGGCATTCCTAGAAGATCTTGGGATACTTGAGGCTGAGGAGATGCTGTTGTATTGTGATAATCAAGCTGCAATACATATAGCATCCAATCCGGTATTCCATGAAAGGACCAAGCATATAGAAGTGGATTGTCACTTTGTGAGGGGAAAGATTCAAGAAGGAATCATCAAACCCGCATTCGTAGCAAGTGGGGAACAGCTAGCGGATATCTTCACCAAGGCAACATCATCGATCATTGGGGATCACATATATGGCAAGATCGGTCTAAAGGATATTCACCGACCAATCTTGAGGGGGAGTGTTGAAATATGTGATCTCAAGAAGAAGAATTCAAACTCAAGAAAAGGAGGGAAAAGGAAAGAACTAGTTGTGAAGGAACTAGAAGGAGAGCTAGTTTATAAGGAACTAGAAGAAAAGGAAGCTGTTGGATATCAACTAGACAAGCTAACTAAACCAAGTGAGGAAGCAAAGGAGGCATGGGCGCTGCAGGGAGAAGGTATGGGCACAGCATGGGAACAGCATGGGCGCAGCTGCACTGTTGGAGCAGCTCAACCACTCCATCATCACACCTCTTCTCTCCCTCTTCCTTAGATATTTTTTCCTTAGCTTATGCTTGTAAAGTCTATATATACTTGTGCATTGTATTGGTTGAAGAGTGTGAATAAGAAGAAAAATTCAGCAATCTCTCTCTCTCTTATTACGCCAATTTTCTTATCTTCATCCTTATCTCTCCCTAAACTTCTAAAATCAACATTATAGCCGTTGGAAGAAGAAACCAAGAAGAAGAGAACAAGGAGGAGTCACGAGGTGCCTTAAGGAGTAAGGAGCTGTCACTTTCAGTCTAGAGCAAGGAGCTGTGACTTTCAGTCTAGAGCAAGGAGCTGTCACTTTTAGTCTAGAAGCGCTCAAGACTCTAATCCCAACCATTCATGTCCCTTTCATTCTCTTTGTAGTTAACCTAGTTGTCTGTCTATAAATGTTAGTGTGCATACATTGTAATGTATTAAGTTAAGGAAATCAAAAACATCCTTCTCTTCTCTTAAGCGCCTAAGTCCTATCTCTCCCACTCTTGTATCTTCTCTTCTTGTCTCGTCCATAAGAACTTCTATATGTTGATTTTAGAGGTTTAGAAAGAGATAAGGATGGAGATGAGAGAATTGGCGTAATAAGGAAGAGAAAGATTGCTGAATATTTCTTCTTATTCACGCACACTTCTTTACAAGAGATTACATGTATTTATAGACTTTTTACATTGAAATGAAGAAGAATCAAGGAAGAGGAGAGGAGGGGCGTGAAGAAGGGAAGAGAGATGGGTGAGCTGCTCCAATAGTCTTGTTGCACCATGCCCTGCTCTGACGCGCACCATGCCCTGCTCTGATGCGCCCATGCTTGTGCCCATACCTCTCTTTGCTTCCTCACTTAGTTTAGTTAGATTGTCTAGTTGAGATCCAACAGCTTCCTTTTCTTCTAGTTCCTTCTCAACTAGTTCTCCTTCTAGTTTCTTCACAACTAGTTCTCTTTTTCCTTCCCTCCTTCTCTTAAGTTTGAATTATTCTTCTTCTTGAGATCACATATTTCAATACTCCCCCTCAAGATTGGTCGGTGAAGATCCTTTAGACCGATCTTGCCATGTATGTGATCCCCAATGATAGAGGATGTTGCCTTGGTGAAGATATCCGCTAGCTGTTCCCCACTTGCTACAAATGCGGGTTTGATGATTCCTTCTTGAATCTTTCCCCTCACAAAGTGACAATCCACTTCTATATGCTTGGTCCTTTCATGGAATACCGGATTGGATGCTATATGTATTGCAGCTTGATTATCACAATACAACAGCATCTCCTCAGCCTCATGTATTCCAAGATCTTCTAGGAATGCCTTCACCCATATCAATTCTTTTGTCACCTCCTTCATAGCCCTATACTCGGCTTCAGCACTTGATAAGGCTATAACTTTCTGCTTCTTACTTCTCCAAGTGACTAGATTACCTCCCACAAAGGTACAAAAACCGGATGTGGACTTTCTATCTTGCTTATCTCCAGCCCAATCCGCATCACAATATCCTTGAACCTTTGTGTTTCCATTAGCCTTCATCCATATGCCTTTTCCAGGGCTGTTTTTTAAGTACCTTAGCAGCCTCTCAATCATGTTCCAATGCTGCATAGTTGGTTTTTGCATATGTTGACTCACACGGTTCACTGCAAAGCAAATGTCCGGCCTTGTGATAGTGAGGTAGATGAGCTTGCCCACCATCCTTTGATACCTCTTAATATCTTCCAATGGCTCCCCCTCAGGATTATCTTGGTAGCCTTCTTCTATTGGAGTTTTAGCCGGCTTGGATCCTAACTTGCCAGTTTCTTCCAAGAGATCCAGCACATATTTCCTTTGAGAGATGAACATCCCATCTTCAAACCGTGTCATCTCAATCCCTAGGAAGTATTTAAGCTCTCCCAGATCCTTTATATCAAAAGCGATCTTCAAGAGTTTCTTGATTTGATCTACTCCATCTTTATCACTTCCTGTGATGATTAGATCATCAACATAGATCAAGACCACCACTACTCCTCCTTCACTTTGCCTTGTGAAGAGGGTATGATCAGCTTCAGATCTTATGAACTCCTTATCCAATAGACAAGCGCTTAGCCTTTGGTACCATGCTCTTGGAGATTGCTTTAGCCCATAGATTGCTTTCTTCAATCTGCAAACCTTGTTGCCTTCCTTATGATATCCTTGGGGTGGATCCATATATACCTCTTCTTCCAAATCTCCTTGCAAGAAGGCGTTCTTGACATCCATCTGCCATAGATCCCACTTCAAGTTCACTGCCACTGAGATTATGATTCTTATGGAGTGGAGCTTAGCAACCGGAGCAAATGTCTCGGTATAATCCTCCCCATAGATTTGAGTGTATCCTTTTGCCACCAGCCTTGCTTTGTACCTCTCTATTTTCCCATCACTTGTATACTTGATTGTGTAAACCCATCTACACCCAACTGATTTCTTATCCTTTGGTAATTCGGTCAAGTACCAAGTGTGGTTCTTTTCCATGGACTTCATTTCCTCTTCCATGGCTTTTACCCATACTCCATTCTCACACGCTTCTTCATATGAGTTAGGTATGGATTCCTTGCTGATTCTTCCAAGAAAAGCTTCATGCTCCATAGGTAAGGATGCCAACGAGCAAAAATGCTCAATGGGATATGTGATAGTGCTAGTTTGAGTGTTATCTCGCCCTTGTGATAAGAGAATGCTGTCGCCAATAGGATCGAGATCTAAGCTCGCCGTACGCACAGGACATTCTCTTATCACACAAGGAAGATTACTCGCACTAGACTCCCCTTGGAGCATGGCAGAGTTGTTGTAGCCATAGTAAACACGTTGTCGCCTTTGTCTTGTACTTCTTCTTAGGGGTACGGTTGGCTCAAGTTCTCCCTCACCATCATTCGCTTCTTCTTCAACAGAATTCTGATCTTGCTCCGCATGTGCCTCATCTTCTACTCTGGTTTCAGATGATTCGCTTTCTCCTTGTACTTCATTTATTAGAGCGTCATTAACCCGCATCCAATCCATAGGTAATGAAGTCACATCCTCCGGAGCTTCATGGTTCTTGTTTCCATAAAATCCTTCTTCTTCATTGAATCTCACCTCTCTAGATACATAGACCCTCCTTGTCTCCGGATTGTAGACCTTGTATCCTTTTTGTGTTGGTGAGTAGCCAATGAACACACACTTCATACTTCGAGGTTCAAGCTTGCTTCTTTGTCCCTCCGGTAGAAACATATAACAAGAACATCCAAAGGTCTTCATATGGTTCACGCTTGGCTTGCTTTTGTGTAGCACTTCAAATGGTGATTTATTATCCATATTTTTCGTTGGAAGCCGGTTGATCAAGTAACTTGAAGTCATTACTGCATCTCCCCAATGAAACTTAGGTACTCCTTTGGCAATCATGAGGGTTCTTGCAACTTCCATGAGATGCCTATTCTTTCTTTCTGCTACCCCATTTTGTTGTGGAGTGTATGCACACGATGTTTGGTGTATGTTACCAAGATTATTGAGTAACTCCTTGAATCGTTTGCTCACATACTCCCCTCCATTATCACTTCTTAAGATCTTGATTTTGGTCTTGAATTGGGTAGAGATATATTTGGTGAAGTTAGTAAACGCTTCATATACTTGATCCTTTGAATGTAAGAGTGTGATCCATGTGTATCTTGAGTAGTCATCAATGAATGAAACAAAATATTTATATTGATCTCTTGAGTTACATGGGGTGGTCCATACATCCGAGTGTACAATGCCAAAAGCTTCATCACAAGTTGTAGATGAAGAGGGGAAAAACTGTCTACAATGTTTCCCTAGTACACATGCTTCACAAACTTCTTCTTCTTGAACGAGATTGGGTAAGACCATCTTGAGGATAGCTGAACTTGGATGTCCTAGCCTTCCATGCCATAATGAGCTATCTCCAATCTCCTTCTTGTTAAAAACTTCCTTATCCGCCTTCACTCCAAGAGCTTTTAGCTTTTCTTGTTTATTTGTTTCCAACAGATACACTCCATCCTCCACCTTCCCTTCTCCGAGTACATGATTTGCTTTAGGGTCCTGAAACTTCACAAAGTCAGTCCCAAACATTGCCACACAATCCAAATCTTTTGTTGCTTTATGAACTGATAAAAGGTTGGATGAGAAGCTAGGCATGTATAATGCTTTAGTTTCTTTTGTGAAAAGCTCTAACTCTCCTATCCCTTCAATCGGAACTGAGCTTCCATTGGCTATTTGTACATTTCCATGATAAGGCTCAAGATTTTTCAGCATGTCTTGATCCTTAATCATGTGATGAGAAGCCCCCGAATCCACAATGATCATATTCTTCTTAATGGAGCTTTTAGAGCTAAATAGGCTCTTACCGGATTCTGTGAGCTTGGATAGACTCTTGATGAGAGCCTCAAACTCGGATCTTCTGACCATCTCTTCAACAGGTTGCGTGACTCCCATGAAGGCTCTAGGTCCACCTCCATTCTCCTTTAGCCGCTTAGGCCTTAAGTGTGGGTAAAGAGTCCAACACTTCTCCTTAGTGTGCCCCTTCATCTTACAATGCTCACATTCCAAAACCCTCTTGTCGAATGTGAGATTCCTCTTTGCAAGATGTGCGGCCTCACTTGGTGCACGGAATAGGTCTCTTGACCCTTCCTCCCTTTGTATCATGCCACATACTTCAGCTAGACTTGGCAGCTTCTCAAATCTGAGTATGTGCTTGATAAGATCTTTGTAGGATGCATTGAGTGCCAAGAGAAGTCCAAACACTTGGTCTTGGTCACGTCTTTCTCCTAACTCCTTGGGGTCGATTGTGTGTGGCCTCAAAATCTCTAACTCGGCCCACAAGCTTCTATACTCCCCAAACATTTCCTTGAATGGCTTCTCCTCTTGTTGAAGCTCATTCAGCGCCCTCTTCACCTCAAATATTCTTGATATATTTGAGACATTTCCATATACTCCCTTGAGTATATCCCATAGTTCTTTGGCGGAATCGGCATATGAGTAGGCCGCCAAGATGGATGACTCTAGTGAGCTTTGAAGAAGAGAGAGCGTGTATTGTTCCTCTTGTTCTTCCTTAGCTTCTTCTTTTTCATTTCTCACTACAGCTTCCGCTACCTCTTTTGGCTCAACATATCGCCAAAGTCCTCTTCCTCTAAGGATGGTCTTAGTGGTTTTTGCCCAAAGGAGATAGTTGTTTCCTTTGAGCATGACTGAGATTGCTACTCTATTTGTCTCCATTTTCTAGTGACAATACACAATTCTAGTTCTTTCACAACTTGAAGATCCTATGATCCCAAGGATATTAATCTCAGAGTGAATAGAACTAGGAGGATGTATTGTTATAGATTAGAAGATTTGTAGAGTGCTAGAAGAGTTATAAGGTGAGATTTAAGCGGTTGAAGGATAAACCCGCTCTGATACCATGTTGATTTTAGAGGTTTAGAAAGAGATAAGGATGGAGATGAGAGAATTGGCGTAATAAGGAAGAGAAAGATTGCTGAATATTTCTTCTTATTCACACACACTTCTTACAAGAGATTACATGTATTTATAGACTTTTTACATTGAAATGAAGAAGAATCAAGGAAGAGGAGAGCAGGGGCGTGAAGAAGGGAAGAGAGATGGGTGAGCTGCTCCAATAGTCTTGTTGCACCATGCCCTGCTCTGACGCGCACCATGCCCTGCTCTGATGCGCCCATGCTTGTGCCCATACCTCTCTTTGCTTCCTCACTTAGTTTAGTTAGATTGTCTAGTTGAGATCCAACAGCTTCCTTTTCTTCTAGTTCCTTCTCAACTAGTTCTCCTTCTAGTTTCTTCACAACTAGTTCTCTTTTTCCTTCCCTCCTTCTCTTAAGTTTGAATTATTCTTCTTCTTGAGATCACATATTTCAACACTATAGATCACTAAGGATTCTTTTAAACTTACATCCCAAGACGAGGAGCCGGTCCAGGAGAACAATCTTGAACCTGCTCAGCCTGATGAAGCGATCGATTACCCCGACGTTGGGGACTTGCTTGTCATCCAGAGGAGCCTGAGTACTCTGACCCTCCCCGAACAAGCCGGACAGTGAGACAACATCTTCCACACTCACTCCCACCTCGTGACCAAACTCTCTCTCCCTACTTCTATGCATCCCCACCCTTATAAGTTGTGCTGGTTGAATAATAAAACTGTCATACCTATTACCGAACAAGTAGAACTAGCTTTTAGCATAGGGCAATACCGGGACACCGTCTAGTGTGATGTCGTTCCAATGCAAGCTAGCCACATCCTCTTAGAATGTCTATGGCAGTTTGATAAGGACGCTACCCATAATGGCTGGTCCAACTTCTATTCATTCATGCATGACTCCAAGCGCATTAACCTAGCTTCTTTATCACCCGTCCAAGTTCATGAATTACAATCCCAACTGTCTAAGAACACTACCTACCTCATGGCCAAGGGCTATGTCCGGGAAGCCTCAGTCCATGTGTTGTGCCAGTCCTGTTGGTTCCCAAGAAGGATGGTAGCTGGAGAATGTGTGTGGACTGCCGACCCATCAACAACATCATGGTCAAGTACAGGCACCCGATTCCCCGCCTGGACGACATGTTGGACGAGCTCAGTGGCGCATCAATCTTCTCCAAAGTCGACCTAAAGAGCGGCTACCACCAGGTCTGAATGAGAGAAGGCGACGAGTGGAAGACTGCCTTCAAGACCAAGCAAGGGCTGTACGAGTGGTTCGTCATGACCTTCGGCCTATCTAATGCCCCCTCCACATTCATGCGGTTGATGAACCACACTCTCCGGGCTTTCATCAACAAGTTCATGGTCATCTACTTTGATGACATCCTCATCTATAGCAAGACCTTGGCCGAACACGCGTCTCACCTAGATGCTGTCCTACAAACCCTTCAAAAGGAAGAACTATACGCCAACATGGCAAAGTGCACCTTCGGTGCTAAAGAACTAATCTTCTTGGGCTTTGTTATTAGTGGTCACAGCCTGAAGGTGGACCAAGAAAAGATCCAGGCCATCTAGGAATCGCCAACCCCAAGCAACGTCAGCCAAGTTCAAAGTTTCCACGGCATGGCTAGTTTTTACCGGCAATTCGTTCGATTAAGATGGCCCTGATTAAGAAGTCTACCGGCTTCGTTTGGGAAGAACCCCAAGAGAAGGCCTTCTAAGAACTTAAAGACCGGCTCACCTGAGCCCCATTGCTGGCATTGCCCGACTTCAGCAAAACCTTCGAGATAGAATGCGATGCATCCGGCATAGGCATTGGAGCCATGCTGACACAAGGAGAACTGCCCATTGCCTACTTCAGTGAGAAGCTCAGTTGGGCCATGCTGAATTACCCCACCTACGATAAGGAGTTCTACGCTTTGGTCTGAACCCTTGAGACTTCTCAACACTACCTCCTCTCCAAAGAATGCATGATCCACTCGGATCATGAAACATTGAAGCATCTCTGGGCCACACCAATTTGAAGAGATAACACACCAAGTGGCTCGAGTTCATCGAGATGTTCCCTTATGTCATCAAGTGTAAGAAGGAGAAAGAAAACATGGTGGCCGATGCCCTGTCCCAGAGACACGCCCTCATCACCACTATCGAGGCCAAGGTCCTCGGTTTCTCCAACCTCAAAGACCAGTATCAAGATGATCCAGGCCTGAAGGCTTCCTATGCCGGACATGGTAAAGAATCCTAGAAGGATTTCCACCTCCACGAAGGGTTCCTCTTCAAAGGTAGGTGGCTGTGCATCCCGGACGGATCCGTCCGAGAACTTTTTATTCAAGAAGCTCATAGTGGCAGCTTGATGGGACATTTTGGGATGCACAAGACCCTGGATATACTGCGAAGTCCTTTCTATTGGCCCAAGATGCGGAGTATGGTCGATGCTTTTTGTGCAAGGTGTTTAGCCTGCAAGCGTGCTAAGACCAAGGCCCACCCATACGGCCTGTACATGCCTTTGCCTACCCCGAATCGAACGTAAGGACTTTGTAATGGTGGTGGTCGACCGTTTCTCTAAAATGGCTCATTTCATGCCCTGCTCCAAGGCATGGGATGCTACCGCCATAGCCGACCTCTTCTTCAGAGACGTGGTGAAGCTACACGGCTTACCCCAGACCATTGTCTCCGACAGGGACCCCAAGTTCCTCGGCCACTTCTGGAGAACTCTGTGGAAGCGCATGGGTACAAAGCTCCTCTTCTCGATAATAGCCCACCCTCAGACGGAGGGAGAAACTAAAGTAGTCAACCGAACCTTGGGAGCTTTTCTCAGGTCAGCCGTCGATTCAAACCAAGCCAACTGGCTCCAAAGCCTACCATATGTGGAGTTTGCATAAAACCGAGCAACTCACTCAACCACCGGCCTCTCCTCATTTAAAATCTGATATGGGTTCAATCTTCTTACCCCATTGGACATGGTCCCATTGCCCACTGACCAAATGAAAGACCAGATTGGGGTCACTAAGGCCGAGTATATCCGCAAGCTTCATGAAAGGGTCCGCAACCGTATACTTAAGAAGACGGAGCAGTACAAAAAGAAGACGGACCGTGGAAGGCAGGCAACCTATGATACTACAACCAGGCGACTGGGTTTGGCTACATAACCAAACTGAATGTTTCAACAAGCACCATCAAAACGAAGCTGCAACCTCGAGGAGATGGTCCCTTCCAAGTGCTGGAACGCATTAACAATAATGTGTACCGAATTGACATTCCATGTAAGGGCAACATTTCCACCACTTTCAATGTTGCTGACTTGTCCTGTTTTGATGCAGGAGACCAAGTTTTGAGGACAAAACATCCTCAAGAGGGAGGGCATGATGAGGCCCAAGCCTCCTCCGATCCTGAGGATAGCCAGCTAGATGATGCTGAGTCAGATACGGATGGGAGCCAAGGTTCATTACCCAACATGCCAGTTTTGGCCATTCACCGCAAACAATCCTGACGCTATCAAACGAGGTTGAACGTGCTGATCAGCCAAGGACTGAAGAGGGATGCATGTACCAGACCCGAGACGCCAAGTACCACCAAGGACCAAGTCCTTAGTGTTTTCACCTTGACCCGGTGAAAACGTGCAACTAAAGTCGTTTAAGATCAGGATACTCTTTTTCCTTGTTGGGTTTTCTCCCTAAGAGGTTTTCCCAGAAAGGTTTTTAACGAGGTTCATGGTCCGAACACATAAGTCCCGAGCCGGTCATCACCTTGCCAGTCCATGGCTTGTGTGGTTATTACTCGGCCCTAATCTCTATCCCTTCCTCTTTGTTGTTTTTACCTTTTTAGCTTAAAAACTTGATTTACTGTTTAAACGGGCATGTAAAACGCCCAAGGACACGCTGGTCTTTTGTAAGGATTGGATGCCTAAGAATCCCGCCTATATAAAGACTTGTAACCTCGCCATTTCAAGGAAGATTTGAATAAACGCATTGGCTTAAAGCTTGCTCTTGAATCTAAAGTAGTTTAAACATCATTGTCCTTGAAGCTCAGCTCAGACTCCGATCAGTCGTATCACAGCGTTGTCCAAACACCGTGTAGCTGGCTATCGATCTATTGTTCTTACGTTCATTCAATTTTTCCCTTTTCCATCTTTCATTTCGTCCCACCTTCACATTATCCCCGTATCCTTAGTTATTTTCATTATCTTCATCCATCACCTCGTTCCACCGCATCCACAGCCATCCGTAGCGGCCCTAATTCCTCACCGAGAAACCCGTACCGGCAACATCATTCTATCGCCAAGGAATATTTACCACATCGGCAACCCGCTATAGAGAAACCCATACCAGTATCAAGACTTTATCACCAAGGAATCCTTACCGCATCGGCATCTCACTACCGAGAGATCTGTACCGGCATCAAGACCTTATCGCCGAGGAATCCTGACCGCATCTGTGTTTCACTACCGAGAGATCTTACCGGCACCAAGAGGTTATCATTGGGAGAACCTTACCATGACTCAACCCATACCAGAAACCTCGCAGGTTCCGCATACGGCTTTCCAGCTGTCCGTACCAGCCCGACTGGACTGATAGTGAAGTCATCGTTCCGGGCGTGTATCACAATGAGTCTTTGCCATAACTCTGGGTTTGTGGTCATCTCCCTAGGCACCTCCTCATTATTCCACTTGTTCCACTCATTCATCTTCCTAGAGTACATCAATGCAGCCTTTGCGTCGAACTCGCGTCCAACCAATGACGTAAGATTTCTTTCCCAAGTAAAATCTTGCTGCATAAAAAAAATTATGGTTAAGAATAATCTTTTATTATTCATTGATTATTAAGTAATTTTAGTTAAAAATATAACTTAACGCAAATTGGCGAAACCATAAATCGCGATCTTCTATCGGCATAATGGAGTAAGTCGCGCATGGAACCCAAAGTAATCCATTTAGCATTCGGTTGATGGACTTGGATATACCATTGTTGGAAAACTGAAACCAAAACAAAAGAAGAAATTAATTAATTTCTATTATATACGAAAGTTATATAATAAGAAGAACTTAAAAATTATTAAATTTACCACGTCGATCCGCAAACTAAACCTGGATCAACTCGAACTAAACGCCCTCGTCCCGGTTGAGAAACAAAATCCTCGATGCTCATATGCAATGGCGGTGTAGCAGCGGGTGATTGAGTTTCGGGTACACTAGAACATGTATGTGAACGATCACTACCCCAATGAAAAGCTCCATAATCCTTGGAAAAATCAAATCAAATATTAGACAAAATTATACAATAAACATATAGTACATAAACCAAAATTCCAAAATTTGTATAACAGTCATTTATAAAAACTAGTTTTTATCCATAACCAACAAAATCAAAATTAATTAAATTCACAGAAATTCATTACATTAATAATAAAAATTAATATAAATTCATTTAAATAAAAAATATTAATTCATATAATTCATATAAAGTCATATAAATTCATATAAAGTTATATAAATTAATATAATTCAAATAAGTTCATATAAATTCAAATAATTCATATCAATTCATAATCCTAACAATAAACATATAAATTTATAATCCTAACTATATATAAATTCATAATTATATATATTTAAATCAATAATCTAACTAATCCAATACATATTCAATAATCTAACTAATCAAATACATTATCCAAATCCACAATTCTAACTCTATAAATCTATAATCTAACAATCTTAATTCCAAATCTTCCAATCCAACTCTCAAAATTCCAACTATCTAAATCTTAAACATCAAATCCAAAAAAAACAATCAAAAGATTTATAAACTTACAAGTTTGATTGATTGTTGTACATGGATTTATAGGATGGAGATAAATTGGCCGAAATCAGAAGTTAGAAAGAGTTGAAGAGTTTTTCTTAACGTTTTGGTGAATGATTTGGCGAAAGAGATGAAGTAGTTTTTATAACGTGATTTCCGACGGATATTCCATTCGAAAAGGTGTGCAGGTTAATTTTGGAGATTCTTGACAGATACGTTAAAATTTTGGTTTTCGTGGTCTATTTTCGAGAATCCGTCGAAAATCTGTAAGAAATTTCTGATGTATATAGAAATTTGTTTGTCTTCTTATTGGTCAAATAAACCTTAAACGGTGATGCATGTAACTCCGATTGGAAATCTGTCAAAAATTTCTGATGGATTTCCGACGAATTTGAGGTTTCATGATTGTTTTTAAATTTTTTGAGTTTAATCATGTTTGGATATAAGTTATATACATATTTTGATCATAAATATGTTTAAAACATCATATTTACATCATTTGATTTTTTTTAATAGTTTGTTATATATGTTAGAATAAGTATAAGTGTTATATAAGAAAATGTTTTCTTAACCACATGAAATTTTTAAAATCAATTAAATATGTTATAACTAAGCTTAATTTGATTTAAAATATTGTTATTAAGTGTTGTTTAAGTGTTAAATTAACAAATGTAAATGTTTTGAAAAATAAACACGAAACCTTAAATCAAAACACATCGGAAATTTGTTTTTAATTAAAATCAAAACACATCAGAAATCTGTCCAAAATTTCTAACGGATTTGGGTTTTTCAATTTAATATATATTTATTGCATATATAATACTATTTAAAAATTTATAAAAAATTTGCATATATAATATTAAAAATAAATAACTAAATGATGATAGATATTATATTTGGAAATTTAAAATAAGATATATTCAATTCATTAATGATATATAGAAACTTTTATTAAAATAAGAAATAAAAACATCAATGTAATTTTTCAAGTTCATCTTCCGAAGATGATGCTTGTGAAGGAACTTCGTCTTCATCAAATTGTCCTCGTGATTCCTCTTACTATATTATCCCTTGGTGAGTGAAATCAACAATAAGTTCGATGTCGCACAAATGTTCTACATGATCCATTTGAATACTTCTAGTTGATTGCAAAGCATCATGTTCCGGAACTCTTAAAATTATTCCTCTTGGGTTAATTGCAGTAACGGTTATCCATGGGTCTCGACGATTAGTAACTCGAGCCTAGGATGAATGGATTGTATTTAAGAAGTCTTCATCTTGAATGTACCGATGTCATGCCAAATTAGTCAATTTTTACTCCACGCCCAATGAATGGATCATACCAATCACACACAAATGCGATGCACCTCAAATTTAACTTTCCACGATATCGAACTTCCAAATTTTCATTCAAGATGCCATAGTAAATAATATCAGCAGATTGAACCGAAACACCATAATCCGGAGTTGGCCTGCTTTGTCCTTCATCATGAATCCTAAATCCATATCATCTACTACAATGCCATGGGTATGAAGTAGTAATGTAGTTTGGACCGTTTATAAACTCCACTAACAGTGTTGGAAATGTTTGACCACTTTGTAATCCCTCAGTAACCTATAAAATAATTAATAATTAACTAATTAAAAAATTGTTTATTTAAATAATTAAATTTCAATTCAAATACTTACATAAAATCGCAACCAAGATGCAAGTTCGGACTCTTTGATCTTCTCAAATTCCTGTTCTGTTTTATCTGGATAATAAATACGTATTAGCGTCATGTAGATCCTGTAAAGAAATTATTTTATTATTAATAATTAATATACAATTTACTAAATTAATTATATAGAAATTATTTTAGCGCCATGTGTAAATTCCTCCTCTGATAACTTATGTTTCTTTCCTTTGCCACTAACTCGATCAACTTGCCGAAATAACTCAGGAACATACACGGGATAAATCGATTTCTCACATCTAACATCATGTTGTGTCAGATGCCTACTCTTTGTACGAACGTCAGCTGGAAACTAATAGAAGGTGGATTGGAAGATGTTCCGTACCTGCAATGGCATGGTAAGCATCTTTGTGAAGAAGATACGCACATGCAAATGGAAGAAGCCGCTGCATGACAACATGACAAGCATGACTCTTCAATCCGATAAACTTACCTTCTACTGAATCAATGCAATTACGCAGAATAAATGTGTATTCATCAGTGAATTTAATATCTTCGCGTATCCAATCAAAATTTTCCTTTTTCTTATCCGAGTCTAACCAATAAGCCAGAAAAATGCATTTACCATTAGGTTGAACTTCAAGATAATCACGATCACAAATGTGGGCCAAGTCTAATCGAGACTTCATATTATTTTCCGTCTTCTCTTGAACGTGTAAAACAGTGTTCATTATGTTGTAAAAGAAGTTATTCTTAACATGCATAACATCCAAATTATGCCTCAGTAAATGATCTTTCCAATAAGGCAAATCCCAAAAAATACTCTTTTATGCCAATTATGATATACACCAACACCATCAAAGGGATCGTGACCATTATCCCCACAATTAGGGGTTCTCTCTATTGAAATTATAAGTTTAAAGAGATTGAAGAATGTTTAGAGACTAAGAGTGAGAATAGCAAGAGATTATGAAAGTTTGTATGTATTTTATTCTCTTAGTCTTACAAATCTTTACAAGAGGTTACACATATATTTATAGACATTTGAATGAGAGGAGGTGCAGAAGAAGAGAGGAATGGCGTGAAGAAGGAAGAGGAGAAGAGAGGTTTTGCGTGAAGAAGAGAGGAGGGAGCAGCTCACCTACTCCAACAGTATTGCACTCCATGCCTCTCTCTGGCGCCCCATGCTTGTGCCCATGCCTCTCCTTGCTTCCTTACTTAGTTTAGTTAGTTCATCTAGTTGAGATCCAACAACTTCCTTTTCTTCTAGTTCCTTCTTAACTTGTTCTCTTTCTAGTTCCTTTTCAACCAGTTTTCTCCTTTTCCCTCCTTCTCTTGTGTTTGAATTCTTCTTCTTGAGATCACATATTTCAACACTCCCCCTCAAGATTGGTCGGTGGAGATCCTTAAGACCGATCTTGCCATGAATGTGATCACAAGTAATAGTTGAAGTTGCCTTAGTGAAGATATCAGCTAATTGATCCTTGCTTGCTACAAAGGCGGTTTTGATAATTCCTTCTTGTATCTTCCCTCTCACAAAATGGCAATCAACTTCTATGTGCTTGGTTCTTTCATGAAATACCGGATTTGATGCTATATGCATTGCAGCTTGATTATCACAATACAACAGCATTTCTTCATCTCCCTGGATTCCAAGGTCTTTTAGAAGCGCTTTTATCCATATCAACTCCTTTGTCAATTCTTTCATGGCTCTGTACTCTGCTTCAGCACTTGATAAGGCTATGACCTTCTGTTTTTTGCTCCTCCAGGTTACTAGATTTCCTCCCACAAATGTGCAAAAACCAGATGTGGACTTTCTATCCTTTTTATCTCAAGCCCAATCCGCATCACAATAACCTTGGACCTTTGTGTTCCCATTAACATGCATCCATACACCTTTTCCAGGGCTATTCTTTAGGTACCTTAGCAACCTCTCAATCATGTTCCAATGTTGTGAGGTTGGCTTTTGCATATGCTGGCTCACACGGTTTACTGCAAAGCAGATGTCAGGTCTTGTAATGGTAAGATAGATAAGTTTGCCCACCATCCTTTGGTATCTTTTAATGTTCTCAAAAGGCTCCCCCTCAGGACTATCTTGGTATCCTTCTTCTATTGGAGTTTTGGCCGGCTTGGATCCTAACTTCCCGGTTTCTTCCAAGAGATCCAGCACATATTTCCTTTGAGATATGAACATTCCATCTCCAAATCGTGTCATCTCAATCCCTAGGAAGTACTTGAGCTCCCCTAGATCCTTTATATCAAAGTCGGCCTTCAAGAGTCCCTTGATTTGATCTATTCCATCTTTGTCACTTCCTGTGATGATTAGATCATCAACATAAATCAAGACTACCACTACTCCTCCTTCACTTTGTCTTGTGAATAGAGTATGATCCGCTTCAGATTTTATGAACTCCTTCTTCAAGAGACAAGCACTTAGCCTTTGGTACCATGCTCTTGGAGATTGCTTCAGCCCATAGATTGCTTTCTTCAATCTACACACTTTGTTGCCTCCATTATGATACCCTAGGGGTGGATCCATATATACTTCTTCTTCCAAATCCCCCTGCAAGAAGGCATTCTTGACGTCCATTTGCCATAAGTCCCATTCCAAGTTTACAGCTACCGAGATTAGAATTCTTATGGAATGAAGCTTAGCCACTGGAGCAAATGTTTCAGTATAGTCCTCCCCATAGACTTGAGTATATCCTTTTGCTACCAGCCTTGCTTTGTACCTTTCTATTTCCCCATCACTTGTGTATTTAATTGTATACACCCATCTACTCCCAACCGACTTCTTATCCTTTGGTAAGTCGGTTAAGTACCAAGTATTATTCCTTTCCATGGACTTCATTTCCTCTTCCATGGCTTTCACCCATACTTCACTCTCACATGCTTCTTCATATGAGCTAGGAATGTATTCCTTGCTGATTTTTGTGAGAAACACTTCATGCTCCATGGGTAATGTCGCCAAGGAACAGAAATGCTCAATGGGATATGTGATAATACTAGTTTGAGTGTGATCTCCTCCTTGTGATATGAGAGTGCTGTCGCCAATAGGATCGAGATCTAAGCTCGCCGTACGCTCA
Organism: Nasturtium officinale; assembly: GCA_963854855.1. Classification (NCBI taxonomy): domain Eukaryota; kingdom Viridiplantae; phylum Streptophyta; class Magnoliopsida; order Brassicales; family Brassicaceae; genus Nasturtium; species Nasturtium officinale. Next base: position 10,226,260 of record OY978502.1, on the reverse strand, counting down.
GGACACTCTCTTATCACACAAGGAAAAATACTCGTACTAGACTCTCCTTGGAGCATAGCAGAATTGTTATAGCCATAAAAGACACGTTGTCGCCTCTGTCTTGTACTTCTTCTTAGAGGTATGGTTGGCTCCTGTCCTTCTTCAGCATCCGCTCCCTCTTCATCCAAATTCTGATCCACTTCCTCATGTGCATTATCCGCACTATCTTGCTCTATGAAGTTCTCAGATGTTTCTTCTTGTACTTCTTCACATAGGCTTGGCGTTTCATCAAACACCATCCAGTCCATGGATGAATAGATCATTCCTTTAGAAGCATCATGATCCTTAGCCCCATAGAAACTCTCTTGTTCATTAAACCTTACTTCTCTAGACACATACACTCTTCTTGTTTCCGGATTGTAGACCTTGTAGCCCTTTTGTGTTGGTGAATATCCAATGAACACACACCTCATGCTTCGAGGTTCAAGTTTGCTTCTGTGTCCTTCTGGTAAAAACATGAAGCATGTGCATCCAAACGTTTTGATATGATTTAAGCTTGGTTTCTTCTTGTACAACACTTCAAATGGGGACTTATCATCCAGATTTTTGGTTGGAAGTCGGTTGATTAAGTAGCTTGATGTCATTACGGCATCTCCCCAATGGAACTTTGGTACTCTTTTGGCAATCATGAGAGTCCTTGCTACTTCCATTAGGTGTCTATTCTTCCTTTCAGCTATCCCGTTCTGCTGAGGAGTGTATGCACACGATGTTTGATGAATGATGCCAAAGTTGTTGAGCAACTCTTTGAATCGTTTACTCACATATTCACCTCCATTATCACTACGCAATACTTTGATCTTTGTTTTGAATTGGGTAGAGATATAGTTAATGAAGTTGGTGAAGGCTTCATACACTTGATCTTTGGTATGTAGAAGAGTGATCCATGTATATCTTGAGTAGTCATCAATGAATGAAACAAAATATTTATATTGATCTCTTGAATTACATGGTGAGGTCCATACATCCGAGTGTACAATGCCAAACGCTTCATCACAAGTTGTAGATGAAGTAGGAAAAGCTTGTCTACAATGCTTCCCTAGTACACACGCCTCACACACTACTTCTTCTTGGATGAGATTGGGTAAGACCATCTTGAGGACTGCTGAACTTGGATGTCCTAGCCTTCCATGCCATAATGGGCTATCTTCAATCTCTTTCCTCCCAAAAAACTTTGCATCTGCCTTCATTCCAAGAGTCATTGGTTCCTCTTGTTTATTTGATTCCAAGATATACACACCATCTTCTACCTTCCCTTCTCCGAGCACATGGTTTGTTTTAGGGTCCTGAAACTTAACAAAGTCAGTCCCAAACACAGCCACACACTCCAAATCCTTTGTAGCTTTATTAACGGATAAAAGATTAGATGAGAAGTTAGGCATGTATAATGCTTTTGTTTCCCTTTTAAAAAGCTCTAACTCTCCTATCCCTTTAATTGGAACTGAGCTTCCATTGGCTACTTGTACACTTCCATGGCATGGTTCAAGATTCTTTAACATATCTTGATCCTTGATCATGTGATGAGAAGCCCCTGAATCCACAATGATTCTAGTCTTCTTTATGGGTGTTTTAGAGCTGAAAAAACTCTTACCCGAATCTGTGAGTTTGGCTAGGCTCTTGATGAGAGCTTCAAACTCAGACCTTCTAACCAGTTCTTCAACAGGTTGTGCAATTCCCGTGAAGGCTCTAGGTCCATTCCCATTCTCCCTTAGCCGCTTAGGCCTCAAGTGTGGATGGAGAGTCCAACACTTCTCCTTAGTGTGTCCTTTCATCTTGCAATGCTCACACTCCAACGTCCTCTTGTCTCCAAATGTGAGATTCTTTCTTGCAAGATCTGCAGCTTCACTTGGTGCACGAAACAGGTCTCTAGACCCTTCTTCCCTTTGTATCATACCGCATACTTCCGCTAGACTTGGCAGATTCTCAAATCGAAGTATATGCTTGATAAGATCCTTGTATGATGCATTGAGTGCCAAGAGAAGCCCAAACACTTGATCTTGGTCACGCCTTTCTCCTAACTCCTTGGGGTCTATAGTGTGTGGCCTCAAGATCTCCAACTCGGCCCATAAGCTTCTATACTCCCCAAACATTTCCTTGAATGACTTTTCCTCTTGTTGGAGCTCATTCAATGCCCTTTTCACCTCAAATATCCTTGATATGTTTGAGATGTTTCCATAAACTCCTTTGAGTATATCCCAAAGTTCCTTGGCGGTATCCGCATATGAGTAAGCCGCCAAGATAGTTGGTTCTAGTGAGCTTAGGAGAAGAGAAAGAGTGTATTGTTCTTCTTGCTCTTCCTTAGCTTCCTCCTTCTCATTTCTCACCGCCGCTTCTGTTCCTTCTTTTGGCTCAACATATTGCCAAAGTCCTCGGCCTCTAAGAGTAGTTTTGGTGGTTTTTGCCCAAAGGAGATAGTTGTTTCCCTTGAGCATAACCGAGATTGTTACCCTATTAGTCTCCATTTTCTAGTAATAATACACAATCTTAGTCCTTTCACAACTTGAAGATCCTATGATCTCAAGGATATTAATCTCAGAGTGAATAGAACTAAGGAAGGTGTATTGTTATAGATTAGAAGCCTTGTAGAGTATTAGAGGAATCAAGAAGAGAATAAGCGGTTTAGTAGATAACCTGCTCTGATACCATATTGAAATTATAAGTTTAAAGAGATTGAAGAATGTTTAGAGACTAAGAGTGAGAATAGCAAGAGATTATGAAAGTTTGTATGTATTTTATTCTCTTAGTCTTACAAATCTTTACAAGAGGTTACACATATATTTATAGACATTTGAATGAGAGGAGGTGCAGAAGAAGAGAGGAATGGCGTGAAGAAGGAAGAGGAGAAGAGAGGTTTTGCGTGAAGAAGAGAGGAGGGAGCAGCTCACCTACTCCAACAGTATTGCACTCCATGCCTCTCTCTGGCGCCCCATGCTTGTGCCCATGCCTCTCCTTGCTTCCTTACTTAGTTTAGTTAGTTCATCTAGTTGAGATCCAACAACTTCCTTTTCTTCTAGTTCCTTCTTAACTTGTTCTCTTTCTAGTTCCTTTTCAACCAGTTTTCTCCTTTTCCCTCCTTCTCTTGTGTTTGAATTCTTCTTCTTGAGATCACATATTTCAACACTCTCTGCACCAAAATCTATTAATTGCTCTAATATAGAATTCCCATCGATTTCTGGAGGTGGACAATCAAACACTTGCTTACTTTTCGTAAATAACTCCTTTGATCTACGATAAATATGCTCACTTGGTAGAAACTTTATAAGGCAATCAAACCAACACGTCTTCCTTCCATGTTGCAATTGGAAAGCATTAGTGTTGTCTTGACAATACAGACACGATAACCTTCCATGAGTCGTATATCCAGATAGGATACCGTATGCGGGAATATCACTTATGGTCCACATAAGAACCGCACACATCTTAAATTATGCTTCATTGAAACATCAAATGCTTCAACTCCATGTTCCCATAGCATTTGTAACTCATAAATCAATGGCTGAAGGAATACATCAAGTGACATTTTGGGATGCTTTGGACCTGTCCTAAGAAAAGAGAGGAACAAAACTCTCTACGCATACACAAAGATGGAGGCAAATAGTACGGTGTTACAATTACGGGCCACAAAGAGTATTGTCTTCTATGTTTTCCAAATGGGTTGAAATAGTACGGTCGCTCATATGAAAAATCCGGATACACTGTCTGAAAATATTTTCACGCTTTTGCATATGAAGGATGTGTGATATCACCATCTTGACGATGTTCCACATGCCATCTCATTCCTCAGCGGTACGCTGAGATTGATATAACCTCTTAAACCTATCCATCAATGGTAAATACCACATCCATTTAAATGGAATTCTTGCTTTCCCACTGGTATCTTGATACCATGGTTTACAAAAAAATCGACATTTTTTGCGGTTTTAATCTCCTCTCCAATAAATCATACAATTATCAATGCAAACATTTATCTTCTTATATGGTAAACCAAGACCAGCTACAAGTTTTTGAATCTCGTAGTATGATGTCGGTGAAAGATTATCCTCAGGCAAAATATCTTTCACAAAATCCGCTATCGCATCTACACCTTCCTTCGCCAGATTATAATCCGTCTTAATAGTCATCATTCTACTAGCAAATGATAAAGGTGAATGACTTTTTCTACAACCGCTATAAAGTGGTTTTTGCTGCATCTAACATATCAAAAAACTTTTGTGCCTCAACATTTGGTTCTTCAATCCTATCTCCGTGATCATCACCACCCAATTGGAAGTTTGCTCTAAACGCATCATTTACCATATTATTCTTACCTACACCTATATCTACTTCCAATCTACCTCTTAAACTATCTCTAACGTATGGTTCACTAGTACTATCATGTTCATGTTAGATTTTCCATGTAGATACCAAATCTTATATCCTGGCATAAATCCATTACTATATAAGTGATGCCACACTAACTTAACCCTAACATTATGTGAATTCCAACAAATACAACAAGGACATTTAATCTTACAACTTTGTTTTACTCCTCATTGATTTGCGGCTAATTCCATAAACTCGTATATACCTCGTGCATACTCATCTTTCAATAAATTTCACTCCGGATCCATCGATGGTTTGTCCATCCAAGAACGAAAATAAATGTTAGATGACATGTTTTCTTTGTTATGTGTAATTTATTGAGTTTTAATGTGATAAAATGAAGGAAAATGGATACAAATATATAGAATCGACATCCGTCAGAAATCAGTTGGAAACGACGAAGCAAAAATGGCTATAAAACGGCTATATAACCATTGTGATATGTTTATTCATATCCAAATAAGGAAAATGGATGTGTATAAAGATCCACATGACCTTATGCTCATCGCCACGAGGTTGATCATGTGATCAAATTGTGTGGCCTTAGATCCATTTGCATCGTGTAAAATGGCTAGGTAAGAAATAAAACTGAACCCTTGGAGAGAGAAAAAACTCTGAACTAACAGAGATAAACAATTTAACGGTAAAAATTTATGTTATGTCCTGCTTATGTGATGTCCTGCTTTAAACTCTCGACTTATGTTATGTCCTGAGATCCATTTGCTTATGTTATGTCTTTCCGGTTTATGTTATGCCCTGCTTTAAACTCCCCAACAAGTTAATCACAAATTTAACTAGTTCTATTTCAAATTTCTGGTGGAGTTCCAATGGTAGTGATCGCGGTCTCCTTTGGGTGACATGAAAAAAATTACGCAAACCTAAAAATGAAGGTGTAACGGGTTTCCATTCTTTAAAAGAGTTTAATTCAGCATTGTTGGCAAAACATTACTGGAGATTAGTTCAATATCCAGGTTCTTTAGTAGCACGAGGGTTAAAAAGGAAGATATTTCAGGTACATTCATCCCCTACATGCCAAAAACCGTACTCTCCATCTTTTTGGTGGAAGATTATTTTTTCTTCAAAGGAACTGGTTGTTAAAGGATCACGGTGGAGCCTGAGCTCAGGTTATGATATCTCAGTATGGAAAGATCCTTGGATACCAGATAATGTTTCTCGTCCAGCTAATGGGCGCAGAAAATTCTTATGTCCAAATTTGAAGGTGGGTCACTTAATTAATCCGATAACAAAGGAATGACATTTGCCTATACTTCAAGAATATATGGATCCAGAAGATATACAAATTGTTCCAGGAATGCCCATAAGCCATTCATACGGACCTGATAGACTAATATGACATTATTCAAAATCGGGGAAGTATACAGTTAAGTCGGGATATAAGTTGGCTAGAGAAATTGTATCAGTTGAGGACTAAAGGGTCAACCATGGAATGTTCGTGGTCCTTTAAAGTTATAACACTTTATATGACAATTAGCTTCTGCCTTCTGGTACTCTACCGGTTTCACATGTTTAAATCAAAGGGGTTTAAATTGTGATACTACTTGTAAAAGATGTGAGACAGCAGTCCAAACAATTAACCACATTTTTTAATGTCCTTCATCATTAAAAATATGGGAGTTGTCTTTGATTCCCTTCATATCAGGATTTTTTCCTTCTGATTCTATTTTTCTAATTTAATTTTTCTATATTGGAGACTACCTCCCACTTTAGAGGAGGGTTATGGACATTGTTTTGTTTGGATTTTATGGTTCATCTGGAAGGCGAGAAATAATATGGTTTTTCAAGGCATTCATTCAGATCCTTTTGATATTTTAGGCCACACTAGAAGTGAACAATTGGCATGGGAATCAGTACAACTAAATCATGTAGGAGAATCAGAGGAGTTTGAAACAACAGAAATTTCTTCTTATAAGTTCCGATGCCAGACAGATGGATCTTGGAAATCAACTGATTCATTTGCAGGTTTGGGTTGGATTTGTTATAATCAAAATAATCAGGCGATAGTTTTCGGCGCCAGGTGCTGCAGGAGAAGTCTCTCGCCCCTTCACTCGGAGATAGAAGCATTATTATGGGCTATGAAGACTATCCTTTCTAGAAGGATTGATTGTCAGGTCTTCGAAGACTATCCATTCTAGAAGGATTGATTGTGAGGTCTTCGAAACAGATTTTATGGAATTAGTTTCAATGATTCAGTCTCCGGAATAATGACCCGCATTCTCCAACCTTCTCGATGAGTTTAGTTTGATCTGAACTAATTTTCCACTCTTTTCACTTTCTTTTATTCCCGTTTGAAAAATATTCATGCCAACTGTTTAGCTCGCACATCTAGAGTTTTATTTACTGAAGTTTCATTTGTAAATATTTTTACACCTAATTGGGCTACCAACAAAGGTGTGAGTTTTTAATTAATGAGTGGTTGAAAAAAAACATTTTAACGGTACAGGTTGAAAATGAGAATATAAGAAAAGTGCAATAAGTGTAGGGTGGATTTGCCTTGATTGAGTATCAATTCTAATTGATTGAGATGGGGTAACAGGGATATTGCTTGGGGAGTAATCCTTGAGAAATATCCTAGAGATCCGCCAGTATCATCAAAAAGTATCAAACCAAAAATCTGACCCACTAAGAAAACTAAGAACCCCGTAAAGGAAAAGTAAGAAAATACTAAGGAAAAAATAAACCCATAAATCTTGACTTGGTTAAATAATTAGGCCAAAAGTAGTCTGTCACATTCTCTTCCGCTCAATCTAGAGATGTACCTGTCAATGCTTATCCCATGAGGTCTTTGTATTTCTTTGAATACTAGTTTCCATTTTTTGTTTATCGTGACCTCCTTGCTTCCGCTCACGTCCTTTATGTATTGTAAGGTTGAAACTCGGTCCATCCCGTGCGTACAAGGTTCTGAGTCAATTGGAAGAGTGTCAATAGGAATCTCATCCTTGTCATCTCGGCTTCTCTCTCCTTGGACTCTTGCTGCTGAATCAAAGCCTATAATGATCCCAATGTTAGGCAGTCTTTTGCTTAGTGCGGCCTTTTGCACATGTAGCATCCACCCAGTGGAATAAATTCATTCTCTTTTTCCTCATACTAATCTTTCCATAAGCTCTTTTCCAGACCTTTGGAATTTGTTGACTTATATTACTCCTTGGATGAAGCCGCTTAGTTTTTCTGGAGAAACCATAATTTTCATATGTAAGCTCAGCTTCAGATCTTCCCTAATAAGTGATGTAGGAACAAATGGTGGGTTGTTCTATCGGGGGATGTGGGAACAATTGGAGGGTTGTTCTCTCCATGGTGAGGGCGATAGTGGATCAGCTAGCTGGCCGTGCGGCGCTCTCTAGATGGATCCATGGGTGACGTGAGATAGAACGATATCTAGGATGATGGAAAAGGTAATAGAAACGCAAACAAAATAAAGAAAAGATAGTAAGAACAATCATAGTGTAGTTCCTTGGTGATGGAGTGATAGGGTTGCAACTAGCTGGCTGTGCAGCTCTATCTAGTTGGAAAAGGGGGATGTGGTTTGAAACACGAACAGGGGAGGTCATAGACGCCACAGAACCTACGAACTGATCCGTGATAAGTTTGGAGACACTCAAGTCCACAAGGCTTCACATACAAGAGAAAAGAAGGTGTCCGCTGCTCTCTTCTCCAAGAAGAAAAATTAGGATTCTTTATTGATATCAAAAATGTGACTACAAAGTGAGAAGGGACTTTATTAAATAGCCCAACGGCTATGACTTCTTGGCCGAAAATAATAAAGCAAAAGGAAATAGAAGGAATTATTCCAAAACTAAAAATATAAAATGTTTTAAAACTTTAAAAGGAAGAACCCTGCAAAAGAGAAAAAAGAAACTTGTGAGAAATCAAATTCAAACACTCACCTGTGATTTCCTGGTCTTTATGTGGGCCTCAGTTACCCATGTGTAGCCTCCAAGTCTTCCTTAGCTGAAATGACAAACAGAGAAATCCCCATGCAGCCTTGTAGAACCGGCAAGAAGAATATGTCTTGTTTCTTGGGCTGCAAGTAAATGTTCTCATGTCCTTTTGTTGTTGATGAAGAGTACTTGATGTATCTTATCCTCACCATAGTCTTCATCATTGTTTCCACTATGTTAGTGTTTCCTTATTTCTAGGAATTACCTATTTTTCGTCTTAGGTTTTCTCTATATAAAGAACCCTAGGTAATATTTTTAAGGACCTTATCATTATTATCAATAAAAGTCTTTGAGTTTTCGAGCTTTACCTTTTTCTGGAGGATTCCAGAGCATATTTCTTCAATTCATCGCTTGTGAGCTTGATACCTTCTTCTAGGTTTAACGCTTGTTAACCTAGTGCATTCCGACTGCGTCAAGTGGTATCAGAGCAAGGCTTTCTCCTTCTCTTTTCGAAGCTTGATCAGCCATGGGTGATCAACCATCAACCAAATCAGATATTGAGGATTTAAAAGGGGATATTACCGCTTTAAACACTCAGTTGACAAATCTGTTGACAACGTTAACTAATCAGGTTGCGACATTACCCAACCAGATTGCTAACGTAGTACAAGGAGGAGGAGGAGGGAGAAGGGAACCCAATCCGGTCCGGCAAGGTGGAAACCATCATCAACAAGGCAGGAACAATCGTGATGTTGTTGGTGACGATTCCAGTTCGGAGTAGGACTCAAAAGAAGAAGTGGGAGAACAAGGGAATCAACAAAACAATCATGATTATCGAGTAAAGGCGGATATTCCATTGTTCTATGGGACTATGGGAGTAGAGGAATTCTTCGATTGGGAAATTGATGTTGATCAATTCTTCAATGTCATGAGTGTCCCGGAGAATAAACAAGTGAAGATGGTGGCAATCAGATTGAAAAAGACTGCTGCTATATGGTGGGATAAATTAGTTATCCAAAGACAACGACAGGGGAAGGGTCATGTTAGAACATGGCGCCGAATGAAGCAACTGATGATGGAGCGTTTCCTACCGGAAGACTACGAACAGATTCTCTACAAGATGTATATTGATTGTGTTCAAGGAAACTGAACTGTGACTGAGTATACAGCTGAGTTCTTACATTTCTCTGAACATAATGAATTAAATGAATCAGAAGGTGGCCAGGTACATCAGTGGTTTAAAAGGCTCTCTTCAAGGAAAGATGGGATTGGAAACCGTATGGACTGTGCAAGAAGCTTCCAGTCTAGCTTTAAAGGAAGAGTTAATGGAGAAATCATCTCGGGGGTTCTCAACTTTCAGAAGGCCTTCGGTTCAGAACAATCTTGAACCAATTGGTGAGAAAGACAAGAGTGTGGTCAACGGAGATTCTAACCCTTTCGTAGTCAAAAATAGATCTTCGAAGTGGGTACCATCAAATTCGAATCAGACCTGGAGACAAATGGAAGACTGCTTTTAAAATCAAAGACGGGCGTGCTGCTTTAATAGATGAAGATTTGGACAGGTTGGAAGCTGAAGGATTACTAGAAAATGCTTATACTCTTTGTCCCCCATCTCATCAGAAAAGGGCTCAAGAAAGAATTGAGAAAAGAGCAGATGAGGCTGAGAAGAAAAAAAAGTGTAGATGAAGATGAGAAGAGCTCCAAGGATTTGACTACACAGATTATAGTCAAAGACAAACTCACAGATCCAGGTTCCTTCGCTCTCCCATGCTCCATCGGATATTCAAAATTCCACAACAGTCTCTGTGACTTAGGAGCTTCAGTCAGCCTTATGCCACTCTCAATTGCCAATAAACTTGGGTACAGTACGTTTGCTCCATGCTATGTTTCTCTGGTGTTAGTTGACAGATCTACAAGAAAACCTCATGGTCTGCTGAAGAATGTGCCTGTAAAGATAGAGAACTTGGAAATTCCCACTGGTTTTGTTGTCTTGAAGATTGATGGAGAGGGAAAGGACCCACTCATCTTGGGTAGACCTTTCTTAGTCTCTGCTGGGATAACCATTGATGTTGGTACGGAAAAGATAGATCTCAACCTTGGAGATGGAATGAAATTACAATATGATATTATCAAGGCCAAGGAAAAATCAACCATGGAAGCCCACATTCTCTCTATAAAAACAGAAGATCTGGAGACTGAAGAACAACTTGGAGACCCACAAGAAGCTCAAAGCAACCTCAGGACTCTGAGAGAACAAATAAAAGAACTTCAAGATACAGCTCAAGATCTCCAGCAACAAACAGCTATTCTTCAGGACCAGATAGGGAGCCCTTCAAGCAGAAAAGCAACAAAAGAATCCTGGGAAATAGCTACTACAGCAACCTCTTTTGGAAGAAAGAAAGAGGTATAAAAAACCACTCTCCAAAACAGAAGGAAGAGTTTGGTTAAGGATCTGATGAAGAAAACTCCAAAGAGAAGAGGGTCTTAGTACCTCTTGATCTCATCCTTGCCTAAAAACCATCAGGAATTCAAGCTTAGGGACTTAAAACAAGCTCACTTGGGAGAAAACAACATGCTTATCCTTATACGTAAAACTTTTTAATTTCATGTTTTTCAAGTTGTTTTTTTTAAATTCTAATTATGTTTGTTTGTGTTTCAAGGTAATAGCAGATGCAATGCAACTTATCAGGACAAATCAAGGAAAAAAAGGTCCATATAACAAACTCGGTTTGCAGACTTGGTTACAAGTCGAGTGAGCAACTCGACTGAGGCAACTCGGTTTGGTCAAACCGAGTCAGTCAACCCGAGTTACCCTTTCTCTCTTATTTATAAATTTCGAATTTTGAATCTTGGCATTAAGTGGGATACGCTCCCTAGATTAATGCGCCCCAAATCTCTTTAAACATACACCCTTAGGCACGCATCTTCCTCACAAATTCGCAATAACCTCTCTCTAAAAACTCTCTAGCTTCTCTCTAGAAATTTCTGCTAATCTTTCAGATTTCTTTAGAAATTTCAATTTTTTCAAGATGAACTCAAGAGATTTCAGTTCTGAAATGCTGCACAAGTAAGTATCCACACCTTGAGTAATATAGATTCATAATCGTTTAAACATCTTGTTGAGATTTCAAAATTTTCTGGGTTTGTGTCTTTGAGTAAATTCCCAAATTAAACCATGAAATGTTAAAACTCGTTAAATTAAGCTTTGTTTAAAGTTTAATTACCTTCTATCTATAAACGCATGAAGGAAATTCATTGAAAAGGAAGAATCTAAGGTTTTTGGGAATCTAGTTCTTAGATTGCTTAAACTCGGTCTGCACACTCGGTATACATCCCGAGTTAGGAACCTTAGGATAAGAGTTTTATTTATTTTTACTCAGTTTGCACAACTCCGTATCATGTCAAGTCAGTTCCAAAAATTTGAAATTTTTTTCTCACACTCGACATGTTGACCGAATGTGTACGTCGAGTCTGCCTTTTTCTGAAATACTTACTCTTTCATTGATAAATCTTTCAGGTACAAAGAAGGGTGGAATCCTAAGCCGCAAAGTTAAATATTCTCAGCAAAAAGGATAGCAAATATATTTGCTAAAGAACTGGAGGAGTAGATATTAAAGAAGGAGGAGATAAAACAAATAATGATGTTGAACTGGCCAGAGAATATTCAAGAAATAAGAAGGATATCAAGGCAGGAAAAAAGCCACAACAAGAGGAGGATTTGGATAGTGAAGAGACAGAAGATGATGAGAATGTGATGGGTCATGAAAAGGTGATAGAATCAGAAGAAGAATATCACATTCCTATGGAAGTAACCCCTCAAGAACCCAGAACCAGAAGAAGAACCACAGCTAAGCCTAGATCAACAAACACCAGGGAGCCAAAGATTAAGGCAAAAGGAGGCAGGAAGAAGAAGGATCTCAACAGCAAAGAACTCTATGAGTTATTTATAAGCATGCCATTCCCAGGAACAAGATACTCACATGTGGAGACAATGAAGGCTTTGGGTATCTATGAGGACATGCAGTTTCTATTTCAAGCTTGCAACATGACATAGTTGATGGGATTCGCTTTTCAATCTTACAAGGACGAAAGCTGCTAGTTCCTATCTACCTTGAAAGTATACTTCTACTCAGAAGATCAAGCTGAAGAAAATGGAATCGAGTTCATCACATTCAAAGTCCAACGGGAAAGATTGCCTTCTCACAGTGAAAGAACTCGACAAGCTGTTCACTTTCCCTCCCTGAACAGAATCATATCAAAATATAGACAAGGCTGAACTACAGTGGCTCTGGAAATACATAGCAGGAACATGAGCATTCTCCTCAGCAAGATCAAAGAGCTCCGACATCAGAAGCCCCGCTATCCGTTATTTCCATAAATGTCTAGCAAGCACCTTCTTCAGCAAGAAAGTAACAGGGCCAGTAAGTGAGAGTAAGTTTCAAATGATGAATGTTGCCATTGCAACACACACGAACAGTAAGAAAGGATACACCTTTCTCCAAGGCGATCAGGCAAACACAAGCATGCCGATGGTATTGATGTCTCAGTACCTGAGCTATAGAGATTGGGTAAAGAGGCTTCAGAGCATGAGCATCAAGGGATAGCTAACTGCAGGAGGTCTAATCACTCTAATCTTGAATGCAGCTGGAATTGAGCCAAAGACAACCCCTTATGAAGCCAAGTTTCTGGATATGAAGCAGAGGGTGATTGAGAAAAGAAGAGCAGACAGAATATTTTTACACAGGTTCATACACCATGAAGCAGGAGAAGCTCAGTTCAAACTACTAATGTCTTTGCTCACAGAGATCAAATATGGCCACAATGTGGACTTTAGACCATCAGAGGTAATTCTATTTGGAGCAACCATAAGGGTATTACTTTGAAGAAAAACCCCCAGCTAAGTCCCTCAAGGAGGCTAACAGGAGGATTGACCTGCTTCAAAGGTGGAACAAGTGGCAAAATAAAACAATAGGGTATCTCAAGGAATAGTGAAAGAACTTGCAAACTCGGTCAAAGAAGTGAAGGCTCAAATGCTTCACTCTCAGAAAAAGACCAATCAACTCTCAAGGTGCTAGGGCTTGAAACACTATTAAGGAGCAAGTCAACCTCCTTTCAAGCCAGGAGATCAATTCCGGTAGATCAACCATGTGCATCAGTAGTAGAACCGGGACAAAGGAAGAGAGCAATTTCAGTCCTTCGAAGAGTAACTCCAGATACCACATTCGACCAGGAGAACAAACTCGGGATACAGACTCGGAGAGCGAAGTCGAGTCACCCTACCCCCAGCTTATACAAAAGAAAGCATGGATGAAACTGTCTCATCCTACTTCTCAAAACCCTGAGGTAAAAATCTACTCTTCCATTGTACATATCATGCATCTTTAGAACTTTTTGTTTTTGTTTGATCCTAGATTCTTTTCTGAATTCTTTATCACATAAGGGACTGTGTGATTTAAGTTTGGGGGAGTATCTAGGGAGTATTTAATTAGTTTTCTTTGAATTTTATTTTTTAATTTTTAACCTTGAGTCTGCATAAACATATCATCTAAGGCATAGAAAAAAAAAACCAAAAAAGGTTTTTGAAAATTTTTGAAAATCCATTTCACAAAAACAGAATGTTCATGTAGTTGCATTTGCATTTTATGATTAACTCTTGTATTATCATATAGGATTGCTGTATTACATAGGGAAATATCATGAAAACACCTTGTAAACATCTAGATTATGCTGAAAACATGCTGAGATCTGAAATTCATATCCCTATATAGTGTAACCTAAATTGGACTTAAAATTATCTTGTTTATACATTGAAAATCTAACTCATGGATACCATATACATACTTGGGTTATCTTATCTCTTCTACAACCCTTTGTTAACCTAAGTAGCTGATTCCCATCTTTGGAACAGTTAGAATTTATTCCCAAGTAGTTGATTCTCTTCTGGATTAGGGTTCTTAATGCATGTTGATTTATAACCATGAATCAAATATATGCAAAGATTATTAATTCTCATTTAGCTAAGGATTTAGTTTAAGAGACAAAGATGATCTCTTAAAACGTTTTGCCTAATCAGAATAGGGATCTCTCAGTAAATGATTGAGCTTTAGAAGAATGTTAAAGATCAGGGCTAACCTATGAATACAAGGACGGATTCTCATTTACCCAAACACGTAAAAGGTAAACCCAAACTTATCATCTAATCCCAGAAAACATCCTAAATCTACCATGTAGACTTTTATTTGCCTCTGATTCTTCTTTTTACTAAGACTTTTCCTTTTGAGTTCAAGTTTTAAGAAGTGGTTTACTTCTTATAGATCTAACGGAATGGATTTTTTTCGCTTTTTCTAAGGCTCTTTTTCTTAACACTTCTTTTATCTTTTCTTTTCTTTTTCTTTTCTGACCCAAGATCTTTTTTTTTAACTCTAAATCCTTTACTAGACACTTTTCCTTTTCTTTTAATAACTCCCGACTCCTAAAATTTATAAACCTATCTTTTATATCATTTTCTCTCTTTTTTCTTTCTTTCTCAAAATCCTAAGGTGAATGTGAGACTCGGGTTGCAAACTCGAGGTGATGAAACCGACTTACATAACCCGAAACTCCAAATCCCCAAATATGAACCCCACTAGTTTTAACTGATTCAAAAAGTGTGAACCATACTACATGAGATCATATCCTTGTCAGCTCTAACCTAACATGTCCTAACAAAGCTCAATTACGCAGAAATGCCTCATAATCACACAGAGAGTAATGATGGCTTGAAAGAAGGTTAAGGTTAGGGGAATGGATTTTTAACTGTTCCAAATATGGGAATCAACTATTTGGGTTAACAAAGGGTGGTAGAACCGTAGAAGGAATAAGATAACCCAAGTATGTATATGGTATCCATGAATTCAATTTTCAATGCATAAACAAAATAATTTTAAGTCCAATTTAGGTTCCACTAGATAGGGATATAAATTTTAGATCTTATCATGTTTTCAGCCTAATCTAGATGCAAAGTTAAGCAATTAGAGCATGGTTCTATCTTAACTTCAAACTTCACTTATTATTTCAGCAAGTTTACAATGTGTTCTCATCATATTTTCCCTATGCAATGCAACAGTCCTAAATGAAAATACTAGACTCAATCTTAAAATGCAAATGCAACTAGATGAACACTCAGTTTTTAAGAAATGGATTTTCAAAAAAATTCAAAATTTTTGGTTTTTTCTATGCCTTAGCTGATATGTATATGCAGACTCAAGGATGAAAATTTGAAAATAAGATTCAAAGAAAACTACTAAATACTTCCTAGATACTCCCTTAAACTTAAATCACACATTCCCTTGTGTGATAAAGAATTCGGAAAAGAATCTAAGGTGAAACATAAATAAAAAGTTCTACAGATGCATGATATGTACAATGGAAGATTTGATGTTTACTTCAGGGCTTTGAGAAGTAGGATGAGACAGCCTTATTCATGCTCTCTTTTGTATAAGCTAGAGGTGGGGTGACTTGGCTTCGCTTCCCGGTATTGAGAAGAAGAAGAAATGGAGCTTGGGGAACAAGCGACTAAGCACAACTTGTGCAAGGAACTAAACCCTTGTTCTCCTAACTATATGATTGATTTGTAACTAAGAGAAAGAGGTGTTAGAAGCCTTGATAATGACTTGTAGCCGTTGGAAGAAGAAACCAATAAGAAGAGAACAAGGAGGAGTCATGAGGCGCCTTAAGGAGTAAGGAGCTGTCACTTTCAGTCTAGAGCAAGGAGCTGTCACTTTCAGTCTAGAAGCGCTCAAGACTCTAATCCCAACCATTCATGTCCCCTTCATTCTCTTTGTAGTTAACCTAGTTGTCTGTCTATAAATGTTAGTGTGCATACATTGTAATGTATTAAGTTAAGGAAATCAAAAACATTCTTCTCTTCTCTTAAGCGCCTAAGTCCTATCTCTCCCACTCTTGTCTCTTCTCTTCTTGTCTCGTCCATAAGAACTTCTATAGATCACTAAGGATTCTTTTAAACTTACATGGTATCAGAGCATTCCTCTATTTTCTTTCCTTCTAGGATAAACTCTGTTTGATTCTAGTTTCCGATTTCATCTCCTAAACAAACCTTGTTATTCATATATCTTTGTCCAATGGATAATAGCTCTTGATAGCTCAGTTCTAGTCATCAAAAACTCTCTTATTCATTTTGAAATCTCTCTATTATCTCCCTTAATCATCCGTGTGGAATGATTCCTTCCAGAAATTGTGTTTAAACTCACATTATCCAGCGGTCCATAGTTGAGTTCCTCCTTTTAACTTCCGGTCTATAGCTGTTTATCTCTTCATCTTTCATCTGTTCGTCGCAAGCTACTCTATGGAAAACAACAAGATTATCTCTCTTCCAGTCACTCTTAAGGGAGCTGACAACTATCTCTTGTGGGCTAGAACCACAAGGGCCGTCCTAAATAGGAAGAAAGTCTTCCACCATGTTGAACCGGAGGAAGGCAAAGAGGAGTCCAAAGCTGATGAAGCATGGTTCTCTGAAGACCAATCTGTCCTAGCGGCCCTTCAAGGCTCACTAGGTATTACAGTCCTTGAAGCCTACTCCTATTGTGAGAGTGCCAAAGAACTATGGAGCACTCTGAAGAATGTCTTTGGAAATGTATCAAACCTTACCCGGGTTTTTGAGATCAAAAGGAGTATCAACCAGCTGAGCCAAGGAGATGTTGACTTCAACACATTCTTTGGAAAATTCAGATCCTCTTGGGCAGAGTTGGAAATGCTGAGGCCACATACCCTAAATGCAGAAGTCCTAAATGAAAGGAGGGAGCAAGACAAAGTATTCTCTCTCCTGATGGTGTTGAACCCGGCTTATAATGACTTGGTCAAGCATATATTGAGAGGAACTAAGCTACCAAGTTCTTGATAAGGTATGTTCTCAAATCCAGAAGGAACAAGGATCTCTTGGACTGTTTGGTGGCAAAGGAGGAGAACTGGTGCTGGCAAATACAGCTGAAGGAGTAACTGCAAACAAGAGTCTTTACCGCCGTGGAGACAACACTACCTTAGTATGTAGCTATTGTAAGAAGCCTGGCCATGTAAAGGAGAAATGTTTCAGCCTTCATCCACATCTCAAGAGGTTCCCTGGTGGCTCATACACTAACAAATGGGAGTCACGCCCTTCTCATCAAGGCCATTGGAGGGACAACTCCAACCGTGAACAAAGAGACTCCAAAGCTCACCTTGCCTCAGGCGGTTCATCTTACCATGAGAATGAGTCTCTAACTCCAACTCCAAACTCTGAGTTTGTGAAGAAGTCAGACCTTGATGCTCTCCTTAAAGCAATCAAAGACTCTGGTAAGACTATAAAACCTGTGAGCTATCAAGCTCTTTGTGAAATGGATAAACTTGTAGGTAGGAATAAGAAACCATTGATTGTTGATTCAGGGGCAAGTCATCATATGATAAGTGATCCTAGTCTCATTAGTAACATTAAACCTGCACTAGGACATGTTACTATTGCTAATGGAGAACAAATTAAAATTGAAGGTGTTGGTGACTTAAACTTGTTTGATAAATGTTCCACAGCCTTTTACATGCCCACATTTACTTCTAACTTGCTATCCGTTAAGAAGGCCACATCCGATTTAAACTGTCTTGCTATCTTTGGGCCTAATGATGTTTGCTTTCAGGATATTGACACAAGTAGAGTCCTTGGGCATGGAACAACCATGGATGGATTGTATGTTCTTGGAGACCTTAAGAATTCTTCCTTGGTATCATGTGGTTTTGGCTTAAATGTTGGCATAACTAATGATGTTATTTGGCATGCTAGATTAGGACATCCTCATTATAAGGCCCTAAACTTATTATTTCCTTATATTCAAGTCCAAAATAGTGATTGTGAGGCTTGTATTCTAGGAAAACATTGCAAATCTATTTTTCCTAGATCTTCTACTACTTATGACAATTGCTTTGATCTAATCCATTCGGATGTTTGGACTGCTCCTTGTTTGTCTAGAGAAAACCACAAATACTTTGTCACATTTATTGATGAAAAATCCAAGTACACATGGTTAACATTGCTTCCATCAAAGGATAAAGTTTTAGAGGCATTTATAAATTTTCAAGCATATATTACTAACCATTATAATGCTAAAGTGAAAATTTTGAGATCAGATAATGGTGGAGAGTATATAGGTCACACATTCAAGCAATTTTTAAACACAAATGGCATCCTTCACCAAACAAGTTACCCATACACTCCACAACAGAATGGTGTAGCTGAAAGAAAGAATAGACATCTAATGGAAGTAGCAAGAACCATGATGTTTCACACCAATGTACCAAGGAGGCTCTGGGGTGATGCAGTTGTTGCGGCCTGTTACCTCATCAGCAGGCTTCCCACTAAAGTTCTTCAAGATCAATCTCCATTTGAGGTACTCACAAAAACTAAACCTGTTCTTGATCACTTACGTGTGTTTGGATGTATTTGTTATGTCTTAGTGCCTGGAGAGAACAGGAACAAGTTAGATGCCAAGAGTACCAAAGCAATGTTTCTTGGTTATTCAAGTACACAAAAGGGCTATAAATGCTTGGTTCCAGAAACCAACAAGATACTGGTGTCCCAGGATGTAAAGTTCTTGGAAACTAAGGGATACCATTCAGAAAAGAACTGGGAGAGCCTCCAAAACCTCTCTCACTCTCAATCCGAACGTGCAGCTCATCTCCGAACCTTGCTTGACAACCTCGGCCTTTGTCCACCTGGTGGACAGTCTGAAGCTCCTCTTGCTCCTGAGGGGGAGATGACACATGATCATGATCAAGAAGAGCCTGCGGATAGGGAAGTTGACAGTTAAGAAGTAGATGAACCAGATACAATTAGAGAAGAGAATGAGAGAACACAAGAAGCTCCTAGCTCAGCTGAACCAACCATGGAACTTCGAAGAAGTCAGAGATTGAGGAACACACAAGAAGCTTCTACATCAGATGAACCAACTATGGAACATAGGAGAAGTCAGAGATTGAGGAACAATAGAATATACTATAATTGTCACACTGTTGCTTATCCTTCACAAGCCGTGTGCTCTTTAGTTCATATTTCACAAGAACATCAAGCTTACATCATAAGCCTACACAAAGAAGAGATACCAAGAACATATGAAGAAGCTAAAGAGAAGAAGGTTTGGAGGGATGCAGTTGGAGAAGAAACTGCAGCAATGGAGAAAAATCACACATGGGATGAAGCGGTCTTACCTAAAGGGAAGAAGACTGTGAGTTCAAAATGGGTATTCACAATCAAGTACAAGAGCAATGGGGAGATCGAGAGGTATAAGGCTAGACTAGTTGCAAGAGGATTCACACAAACTTATGGAGAAGATTATAGAGACACCTTTGCTCCTGTTGCCAAACTACACACTGTGCGAGTAGTCCTCTCCATTGCTACTAACTTAGAATGGGAATTATGGCAAATGGATGTGAAGAATGCTTTCCTTCAAGGGGAGCTTGAAGAAGAGGTGTACATGACACCACCATCCGGTCTAGAAGAAATTGTTCAACCTGGGAAAGTTCTTAGACTAAGGAAAGCAATTTATGGTCTCAAGCAATCTCCTAGGGCATGGTACAGAAAGCTAAGTGTCACTCTCCTTGATCGTGGCTTCATTAGATCAGAAGCGGATCACACTCTGTTCATTATGCAGAGCCATAAAGGTATTATAGTCATTCTCATATATGTAGATGATATCATCATCTCTGGGAATGACAAGGTTGGTATTCAAGAAACAAAAGCCTATTTAAAGTCAATATTTGATATTAAAGATCTAGGAGAACTAAAGTATTTCCTTGGGATAGAAGTTTGTAGATCAAAGGAAAATCTCTTCTTATCTCAAAGGAAATACACCCTTGATCTGTTGGATGAAACATGTACCTTAGAGGAAAAGATAGTAAAAAATGCCACTGGAAGATGCATACAAAGTTCACCAACAAGAGGATCTCAAGGAGGATAAATTGTTTGAAGATCCAAAGCTATACCGCCGGCTTGTTGGTAAACTCATCTATCTTACCTTAACTAGACCTGACTTGTGTTTCTCTGTGAACCAGATCAGTCAGCATATGCAAGCACCAAGAATGTCCCATTGGAAAATGATTGACCGCATTCTGAGATACCTCAAGGGCACCCCAGGCCAAGGCATTTGGATGGGATGTAATGCCAACACATAAGTGGTAGGTTATTAAGATGCAGATTGGGCTGGGGATAGAGAAGATAGAAGGTCAACAACTGGCTATTGCACATTCATTGGAGGAAACCTAGTCACTTGGAAGAGCAAGAAGCAAAAGATAGTGGCATGTTCTAGTGCTGAAGCTGAATACCGAGCAATGAGGAGGTTAACCACAGAACTAATGTGGTTGAAGATGCTGTTGAAGGATTTGGGAAGAGAAGTCACTACACCAATCACTATGCACTGTGATAATCAAGCCGCAATTCATATAGCCTGAAACTCAGTCTTTCATGAGAGAACCAAGCATATCGAGGTG
This sequence comes from Nasturtium officinale, assembly GCA_963854855.1. Taxonomy (NCBI): domain Eukaryota; kingdom Viridiplantae; phylum Streptophyta; class Magnoliopsida; order Brassicales; family Brassicaceae; genus Nasturtium; species Nasturtium officinale. The sequence goes on along the minus strand of OY978502.1, from coordinate 10,205,462 downwards.
GATTGTCATAAAGTAAGGGAGCAAATGCAACAAGGAGTCATCTTACCTTGCTACATAAAAAGCTCAGACCAATTGGCTGACATCTTCACTAAAGCAGCCAGCCTAAAGACATGTGAGTCTATTCATGAGAGACTCGGCCTTGTGGAGTTATTTAAGGGGGATGATGAAGATCCCAAACTGTGATGATCACACTCTTTTTCCCTTATGTATAGTTTTTCTTCCCTAGTGGTTTTGCTTACTAAGGTTTTTAATGAGGTGTTATTCACAGTTCAAGCTTTATCATAAACATTATTATGATTAAAGCTTGAGGGGGAGTATTGAGAAGAAGAAGAAATGGAGCTTGGGGAACAAGCGACTAAGCACAACTTGTGCAAGGAACTAAACCCTTGTTCTCCTAACTATATGATTGATTTGTAACTAAGAGAAAGAAGTGTTAGAAGCCTTGATAATGACTTGTAGCCGTTGGAAAAAGAAACCAAGAAGAAGAGAACAAGGAGGAGTCACGAGGCGCCTTAAGAAGTAAGGAGCTGTCACTTTCAGTCTAGAGCAAGGAGCTGTCACTTTCAGTCTAGAAGCGCTCAAGACTCTAATCCCAACCATTCATGTCCCTTTCATTCTCTTTGTAGTTAACCTAGTTGTCTGTGTATAAATGTTAGTGTGCATACATTGTAATGTATTAAGTTAAGGAAATCAAAAACATCCTTCTCTTCTCTTAAGCGCCTAAGTCCTATCTCTCCCACTCTTGTCTCTTCTCTTCTTGTCTCGTCCATAAGAACTTCTATAGATCACTAAGGATTCTTTTAAACTTACACCCGGGTCTGTATCCCGAGTCTGTTCTCCGTGTTGAGCAAACTCGACGTACTGGTCGAGTGTGACATCCCGAGTTAATCTTCGAAGGGTCAGAATTGCTCTCCTTTTTCTTTGTCTTGGTTCTACTGCTAATGCACATGGTTGATCCACCGGAATTGATCGGCTGGCTTGGAAGGAGGTTGACTTGCTCCTTGATCGTACTTCAAGCCCTAGCGCCTTGAGAGGTGATTGGTCCTTCTTCTGAGAGTGACACATTCGAGCCTTTATTTCTTTGACCGAGTTTGCAAGTTCCTTCACTGTTCCCTTGAGAGATCTTATTGTTTTATCTTGCCACTTGTTCCACCTTTAAACAGGCTAATCCTCCTGTTAGCCTCCTTGAGGGACTTAGCTGGGGGTTCCTCTTCAAAGTAATACCCTTCTGGTTCATATTTTCATGTTCCTCCAAGCCTTCAGACTGTTCTTTCTCTATGGGAGTTGCTCCAAATAGAATTGATTCTGATGGTCTAAAATCTAGATTGTGGCCATATTTGATCTATGTGAGCAAAGACATTGGTAGTTTGAATAGGGGTTCTCCTACTTCAAAGTATATGAATCTATATAAAAACATCTCGTCTGCTCTTCTCTTCTCAATTACCATCTGTTTGATCAAGTTTTTCATATCCAAGAACTTGGCTTCATAAGGGGTTGTATTTGGCTCCATTCATGTTGCAATCAAGATTGGAGTGATTAGACTTCCTGCAGTTAGCTCTCCTTTGATGTTCATACTCTGAAGCCTTTTTGCTCATTCTCTATAGCTCAGGTATTGAGACATCAATACCATAGTCATGCTTGTGTTTGCCAGATCGCCTTGGAGAAAGGTTTATCCTTTCTTACTGTTCATGTGTGTTGCAATGGCAGCATCAATCATCTGAAGCTCACTCTCACTGACTGACCCTGTTACTCTTTTGATGAAGAAGGTGTTTGCTAGACATTTATGGAAATAGCGGATAGCAGAACTTCTGATATGGGAGCTCTTTGATCTTGCTGAGGAAAATGCTTCTGGTCTTGCTATGTATTTCCAGAGCCACTGCAGTTCAGCCTTGTCTATGTTTTGATATGATTCTATCCCAGGAGGGAAAGTGAATAACTTGTCGAGTTCCTTCACTGTGAGAAGGCAATCTTTCCCTTGAACTTTGAACGTGATGAACCCGATTCCATTTTCTTTAGTCTGATCCTCTTGATCCTCTGAATAGAAGTGTACTTCCAAGGTGGCAAAGAACTGGCACGTCTCCTCTTTGTAAGATTCGAAAGCGAATCCCATCAGCTCTGTCATGTTGCAAGCTTGAAACAAAAGCTGCATGTCTTCATAAATACCCAAAGCATTCATTGTCTCCACATGTGGGTATCTTGTTCTTTGCTGTTGAGCTCCTTCTTCTTCCTGCCTCATATTGCCTTAATCTTTGGCTTTTTGGTATTCTTTGATCTAGGCTTAGCTGTGGTTCTTGTTCTTGTTCTGGGTTCTTGATGGATTACTTCCATAGGAATGTGATCTTCTTCTTTTGATTCTATCACCCTTTGATGACCATCACATTCTCATACTCTTCTATCTCTTCACTATCAAAATTCTCCTCTTGCTGTGACTTCTTTCCTGCATTGATATCTTTCTTATTTCTTGAACATTCGCTGGCCAGTCAACATCATTCTTTGTTTTATCTCCTCTTTCTTTGATCTCTACTCTTCCAGTTCGTTTAGCAAATATATTTGCTATCCTTTCTGCTGAGAATCTCGAACTTTGTGACTTAAGATTCCACCATTCTTTGAACCTGAAAGATTTATCAATTAAAGAATAAGTATTTCGGAAAAAGGCAGGCTCAACATACACACTCGGTCAAACATATCGACTGTGAGCAAAATTTTCAAATTCTTGGAACTAACTCGACATGATACCGAGTTGTGAAACCGAATGACCATAAAAAAATTTCTAATCCTAAGGTTCCTAACTTGGGATGTATACTGAGTTTGTAACTCGAGTTTAAACAATCTAAGAACTAGATTCCCAGAAACCTTAAATTCATCATTTTTAACGAATTTCTTTCATGCGTTTAAAGATAGAAGATAATTAAACAGTAAACAAAGTTTAATCTAACAAGTTTTAACATTTCATGGTTAAATTTAGGAATCTACTCAAAAACACAAAGAATACAAAACCCATAAATCTTTTGAAATTTTAGGAAGATGTTTAAATGGTTTTGAATCTATACTACTCAAGGTGAGGATAATTACTTGTGCAGTATTTCAGAACTGAAATCTCTTGAGTTCATCTTGAAAAGATTGAAATTTTTAAAGAAATTTGAGAGATTAGCAGAATTTTTCTAGAGAGAAACTAGAGTTTTTAGAGAGATGTTATTGCGAGTTTGTGAGGAAGTTAAGGGTGTATATTTAAAGAGATTTAGGACGCATCAATCTAGGGAGTGTATCACATTTAATGCCAAGATTCAAAATTTGAAATTTGAAAATAAGAGGGAATGGGTAACTCGGGTTGACTGACTCGATTTGACCAATATGAGTTACCTCAATCGAGTTGCAAACTCGACTTGTAACCGAGAGTATAAACCGATTTCTTACCTGGACCTTTGTTTTTCCTTGATTTGTCTTGATAAGTTGCATTACATCTGTTGTTACCTTAAAACACAAACAAACATAATTAGAATTTAAAGAAAACAACTTGAAGACATGAAATTAAAATGTTTTATGTACAAAGATAAGCATGAGATTTCCCCCAATTGAGTTTGTTTTAAGTCTTTAAACTTGACTTCCTGATGGTTTTTAGGCAAGGATGACATCAAGAGGTACTAAGGCCCTCTTCTCTTTGAAGTTTTCTTAATCGGATCCTTCACCAAACTCCTCATTCTGTTTTGGAGAGTGTTTTTTATACATCTTTCTTTCTTCCAAAAGAGATTGATGTAGTAGCTAGCTCCCAGGAATCCTTTGCTGCTCTTCTACTTAAAGAGTCTCCAATCTGGACTTGAAGAATAGCAATTTGTTGCTGGAGATCTTGAGCTGTAGCTTGAAGTTCTTTGATTTGTTCTCTCAGAGTCCTAAGGTTGCCTTCACCTTCTTGTTGGTTCTTATTTGGTCTTCCAAGCTGATTTCCAATCTCCAAATCTTCTGTCTCTGTAGAGAGAATGTGGGCTTCTATGGTTGATCTTTTGTTGATATCATAGTGTAACTTCATTCCATCCCCAAGGTTGAGATCTATCTTTCCCTTACCCACATCAATTGTTACCCCAGCAGAAGCTAAGAAAGGTCTTCTCATCTTCTTCTACCTTTCTATTCTTCTGCTCTTCTTTCTAATCTTTCTTGAGCTCTTTTCTGATGAGATGGGGGACAAAGAGTGTAAGCATTTTCTAGCAATCCTTTAGCTTCTTACCTGTCCAAGTCTTCATCTATTAAAGCAGCACACATTTCAGTAATTTCTCTCATATACATCTGAGGATAAGGCAGTTTTATCAGATCGTTTAGCCTGGCAATTCGTTTTTCTCTGAGTGTAGTCCTTTTTTCTCCTCTGGAGATAAAAGCTTGATGTTAATACATGAACTCCCTAATTTACTTGATTCTGACTTCTTCAATCCAAGTACATCCCCCCATGTTTGTTCTCCACTGTCCTCACTGTATTTATCATGTCTTTTCTTAAAAAGAGTGGAAGAAGAAGGTTGAGTTGCAATTACATTGATATGTGCATACTTCTTTGGGTTCTGAATGACTTTTACTGGTAGTTATCCAGGCTGAAAGTGAGAAGAGGTGAAAGCATTTCCTCTGTTTTCCAATGTCAACACTCTGGAAGTGAGTGCATATATCTTGCCATTCAAAATGTTAAAATTGCAGTCCATAATATTTTTGAATTCCGAAATTCTATTTGCGGTATCAAGTACTCCATTTGTTTATCCTTGAATAATTTGTTGGAGCATAGCTTTTATGGATGAATTTGAACCCTGAGGTGGCTGAGATTGCCGAGGGGAAAAGTCAGATGGTTGCTGAAAGTTGGATTGGTACTGAGGCTTTTGAGGTGCAAAGTCTTGGTTTGGAGTATAGTTGGTGTAGTTCTTCTGTTGTTGTTCTTTAGATGGATACACTTGGTCTTGAGGATTAACAACATTGATGATTCTGTATGAAAGATTAGGGTTTACATTGTAGTTGACAAATCCCTTTTGATAGTTTATGACTCTTCTTCCATCTGAATCACTTCTTCTTAATTCACAAAATGAACATGTGTCTGGTTGTTGATCAACAGCTTGTCCATCTTATCTGTCAAAGCTTTGATCTCTTTCTTGTATTGATCTTCAATGTGTGAAGATCCTCTGATTGTGCTGTCATACTCTTCACTGTTTGTGCCATCAGATTGAGCTAAGTTTTCCACAAGCTTCCAGCCTTCATCCACATCTTTGTTGAGGAAGTTGTCACTACTAGTTGTATCTAGCAACATTTTGATCTTTGGTAAAATCCTCTGTAAAGTGTGCTGAGTAATGATTCATTAGAGAATCCATGATGGGGACTTTTGGTTGTATAGCTTTTGAATCTTTCTCATGCCTCACAGAAGGTCTCACCATTCTTCTGCACAAACCCAGATATATCATTCCTGGAAATTTTTTCCCAAGAAGGCTTGCTTGCAATCATCCCAATATGTAATGGATCCATGAGGCAGCGTTTTCTCCCATATATATGTTTTGCCTCCTAAAGTGAAGGGAAACAATCTCAGTTTAAAGTCATCTTTACTCACACCATTGATCTTGGTGAGGCTGCACAATCTATCAAACTCATCCAGATGGTCTAAAGAATCTTCCATTGGTAGACCATGGAACTTGTTGCTCTGGATCAAAGAGATAAGACTGTTCTTGATCTCAAAATTGTTGTTCTGAACAGCTGGAGGCACAATCCCTTGCCTCTGTGTATAAGCATTTGGAGCATTTTCTGCTCCTATCTTTCTTGGCCTCCTTATAGGTATCTCCTCTTCTATATCTTGTTGTTGCTTCACTTTTTCTGTTTTTATGTATTCTTGTAAAGCATTTGGAGGATTCTGGTTTATGATGTCTATGTATTGCTGAAGAGGTGTCAGTGGTTGCATGCAAATGTTGGAAACTGTCAAACTCGGTATACTGATATCGAGTCTGCTAGGTCGAGCATGAGTCAAGAAACTGACAAACTCGAGTTGTTGGTCGAGTTTGTAAACCGAGATTGGTCAGAGATCTGAGCAAACTCGACTTCAAATCGAGTAAACAAGTCGAATGGTACCTGAAAACAAAGAAAAACAAAATTAGTTCTTGTTCTTAAAGTCTGAAATCCAAAATGAAACAAATAATCTCAAATGGCAATGGCGCCAAATTCATAGACAGGTTTTCGATCTATTGAATCAATTCCACAAATCTTGTCATTATAGTACTTGATGTGTCAATCCATATGGGAAAGATGCAATAAAAAAAATGTGATCAGGTTGTTCTAAATCAAACTAAATGATGATTGATTTTCATATAACAAGTAAATAGCAAATGAAAGAAAATAAGAAATGCAAGAAAATATTGTTAAGAAGGTTAACAAAAAGACTCATGAGGGTTTAATGAGATCTGGGATTCAGTCTATCCTAAAATAATGATTTCTTAAACTACTTGTGCAAGTTATTCTTTAGAGAATAATCATCACAACAAGCTAAACCTACTCTCATGGTGATTAACTTCAAATCTCAGAAACTTCCTAATCTTGACTTTCATCAATGAAACATAACTGAGATAAGCATAAAGATCTAGATCATTAAAGTCAAAATTCTCCCTAGACATCTAATCTCTTAGGTTAGGATGAACAAATCTCTAGAATTAAAATGATTAGACATTCATTGAATATCTTTTGAGTGGTGAATGTCTAGGATCATATTCCAATTGATCAGAAAAAAAAATTTTGGAAACCCTAATCCATAAGAGAATTGGAAGTATTAAAGCATTAGCAATATTAAAAATATGAAATCTAACCTAGATCCACCATTTTCTCAAGAACCCTAAGTTTCACTAATCAGATGATAAACACATGATCAAATATAAAAACCCAAAAAATGAAACAAGTTGCATAATCATAAACATATAGAGTTGATAAACAAGAATGCAGAATAAGCAAAATACAAATTCGTAATGAAAATGGACAGATCTAAAGATTAAAAAAACCCAGAAAATGAAGAACAATAAAAAGTTTTTAAAAGCAAATGAAAAGTAATTAAAGATAAAACTAAACAGATTTGGCCGAAAATGGCCTAAAAATAAGTATTTATAGAAGTTGATTTAACCCCTAAGTAAAAGTAATTAAGGAAAGTAAAAATGGAACTCTAATCGGTTTGCTAAACCGAGTGAAAATCTCCAGTAAGGTCAATCTTCAAATGTGATAGTTTGACTCTGGATGCTTGATCGAATGAAGTCAAACTTGTCATCTTGATGTCTTGACTCAGGATGATCTAGAGTGACCTTGCTCGAGTGGCTCCAAAGATACTTGATTTATCTTCAAACTCAGAATGAAGCTGAGTGATACTACCCGAGTGGCTTCCTTGGTCTGTGACTCGGAATGAAGTCGAGTTACTCCATGTCTATTCCCAAAAACTTCATAAACTTCTTTAAGTACCTGAGAATCATCCAATCTGCAATCCAATTGCAATATCTAATGCAAATACTAAATAAATGTAATAAGTATGCAAAATGAATAGGAAACTAATGGAAATGACAATGAAAATAACAAAATGTAAAAGATTAAATATGTTAAAAACATGAAAATATCATACTCATCAGTCACCCATTGGATTTAGACTTAGATCGAGGGTATCACCCAATAATAAATACAAATGAGAAAGTGTGGAAAACGAGATCCTAATTTGTAGACAAGAATATATCATGTACATAGAAAGAAGACGGGAAAATGGTCAATTTTACCTTGTACCATTTTCAAAGTGCCATGTTATATTTGTACAATCGATTGGTCTTATTTTATACATATATCATTATTAAATTCAAATTTCCGACCAAACGTTACAAAAAGTATCAAAAATAAAGTTTTCTTTAACAGTGGTTAGTCACATGTTATAAATGATGACTCAGATACCAGCTCTTAGATGACATGTTCTAAACAACATCATTTTAGTCATCCCTCTAATCAAGTTTTATTAAATTTTTTTGTCATAGCCTAGACTTGAGCCCGGGTTCGTAGATGGTATGGGAAAGCACTTACCGTTAAACTACAATCATACTCAACATACATAATTTAAAAAACAATTATGACAAATTTTTTGTTAAAAATGATTCGAGAGATGACTAAAACGACGTGGTCTAGAATACGTCATCGAACATCTGACATCTAAGTCATCGTTTTTAACGTCATCGAACATCTGACATCTGAATCATCATTAAAGAAGACTTTGATTTTGACACCTTTGTAATGTTAGGTCGAAATTTTGAATTTAATAACTATTAGGGTATAAAATAGCAAGAATCGATTGTACAAATATAAATTGACATTTTTAAAAAATTTCAGGTCAAAATTGACCCTTTCCCGAGGGAAGAGACCTTAGAGAAGGAAGTGTGGGAAACAAGATCCCCATTGGTCAACCAGAATATGTTCATAGAAAACTGGAAAGGATATCCAGCCTAAACAAACCACATTTCATGCTCCTTTGCAATTATGAGGCCTCGACAGAAAATTATTGTGTACTAGTTTGACGGACAACGAGCTTTTCTGAAGTGGCAATTGAAACAAATTACCAAATGGAGATTCCATCAGTGTTGAACTCAGGGGTACCCTGCCTACACAATATCTAGCAAATATACCAGTTTTGACTTAGATTTGATTTCTCCATTTGGTGGGTAGCGATTTATGGTGAAGAGCCTAGTAGGTAGCCTCCCTGTCCACTAAATCGTCATCCCCTGGTGGTGGGTCTTGTCACTCATAAGCGCGTTCCAAATGCCCTTTTCATGCACGAGGATTCAAATTAGAGTTTGTGCCTAATGCCCTTACGACGCACAAGGATTCAGGGTTACTATGGACTTTGTACAAAAAAAAATGGTATATTTGGAAACCATTTTAGAAAAGGCAAATTTAAAAAGAAAAAATGGACTTATGATATTTTTGATAAAATTCTCTTAAAAATAGTATATATTTAGTTGCATTTCATAAAAACTAAACTGTATACAATTGTGTAGTGTTATTTTATACCTATATTGATATTAAATTCAAACTTTCTACCTAATATTATAAAATAGTGTCAAAATCAAACTTATCATTAACTGTGGTTAGTTAACTGTTATGGATGATGACTTAGACGCCACATGTGCGTTGACATGGACTATACAACATCGTTTAGCTAATCACATGTTTAAAAAAAATTTGTCACTATCTATGCTCGAACCTGGGTTATTGAAATCACATGGGATGTCTTTACGAGTTGACTACAACCACAATCGATGTATATCCACACAAAATAGTATATACCTTAAATATTAATTGTGTAATTTAATTGATTATATCTTAAGATATACATAAGACTCTAGATTGTCTCTTCCATTTCCTTTTCATCCTCCCTGCCGCCATCTTCGACATGTTTCAATGGTGGTCCTTGATCGGAGTGGATCATCATCTCTGAAATCTGTATCTCCACACAACTTGCAAACATCACCGCCAGATCCACGGCCACCACCTATGTATCTATTCTTATTGGATCCACCACGACAATCCTTCACAATATGACCAATCTTGCCGCAAATGTAATACGCACCACCGTCGCCACCTCCATTGTTTCCATCACCGCTCTGCCTACCAATGTTGAAAACACCGATCTATACAGCCGCCTAGACATTGTCTAGGCGTTAGACCTCCTAAGTCACCTCGATTACCGGCTAGAAACGCTCATTAAATGGGTTATACATGCTAGAAAAATTTAATAAACAATTTAATATCTATGTTCAATACCTTATCAGTAGATCCCAATGCGGGAAGAGACAAACCAAGAGTTATATGTATCTTAAAGTATAATTAATTAAATTGGACAGTTAATATTTTAAGGTATATATATTATTATGTGTGGATGTAAAATGTTTGTGGTTGTAGCCCACTGATAAAGACTTTCTCATGTGATTTTGATAAAAAAAAAAGGTTCGTGCCTAGGCAGTGACAAAAAAATTTAAAACATTTGATTACCAAAACTATGTCGATGCACATGTGGTGTCTGAGTCATCGTCCATAATGGTTAACTAACCACCATCAACAAGTTTGATTTTGGCACTATTTTGTAATGTTGAATAGAAAAATTGAATTTAATATCAAGTTAGGTTGGCACTATTCAGTTATATAGGTCTATTTAAGCACTTTTAAAAATTGTTCAATTCAAATTTGACGATTCCCCCCCCATAAACAACTACGATACAACTCAACCTAAAAGTTGACCATCTATTCGATTTTCAGTTCGGTTCAGGTTCGGATTCGAGTTTTCAGATATAAAAATGTAAAACCCATTCGAGCATTTTGTTAGTTCAGGTTCCCTACTACTTTGAATCGAGCACTTGTCTATAGAGGTCTGTAGAGTCCTTATCCGATTCTCGTTCAACATTCATAGCAATTCATAAATTACAAGTTCCAAGTAAGTCATGCTTGGGATGTCAATTAGGATTGAAATTCCACGGGTTAACCTAAACCCGCACCACTATGTGACGGGTTAGGATTAATGTTTTGATTGCTCAAAAAAAAGTGGGCATTGCGGGTTGACCCGTCACGATCGACGGTCTTTCATGGATAAATCCGCGTGGATTGCGGGTTGATCCGCAGACTGATAAGGTTAAATGATGAGGAAGACAAAAAGAAGTTGTAGTGAAGTTCTCTTCATACTGATTTCATTTTAGAAATTTCGAATAACACATTTTGTTTTACAATGCTAAAATCAATTTCAATTATGAATCTTTAAAAAAATTAAAACTTTTTTGAATTATTTATGCATTTTGTGATTTTTGTTAATATTTTATTTTTTATCTATGATAGATATGATATACATTTATTTTATTATTGATGAATTTACATTATAATACTTTATTATTTTTTTAAAAATTTAATTTTAAATTCCGCGGACCAACCCACTAACTCTATGGTTATAGTGCAGAACAAATTAGAATTATTAGTCTAGAACTCATGAGTTATAGCGAGTCAACCCGCTAAAAACACAAATAAACTCAATCACCAATAGAGCGAATTAAACGGGCAAGATTAATCCGCTTTAAGACCCCTACTTTTAGTTAAGACTTGATTAAGTCTTATTTATTTTTAATCTATGCGGCAGTGTATCGCAGGATTTCACTTTATAAAAGTTAGAGAGAACATTACATTGCTTTAAAGAATAATGCAAACTGAGCATCAATGTCAAATAGTAAACTTTATTGTAATCAATACAACTTAATCAAACTGGTGACCAAAATCCGTGAACCCAAAAGAACAATTCTTCTAATTAGAGCCACCGTTTCTCCCATCTCAGATACTCACCTATTCAATGCACATCACAGTAATTGAGATGCACATAACCAAACAAGATAACCAAAATTGTACGTCGCAAGCATTCATAAGCTCTATATATGGTTTCACACCACACTAGTCCCTAGTAGTTTGTGAACTGAAATGTTATTCTATGCGTCGCTAAGATGGTTTTACTTTACCTATAGTTTACTTAAACCCAATGTCTCTTTACGTTATAGGAGGGATCAGAAAGTACATAAACCAAAATCTGATACAGTTAAAAACTTGTTCTTTTGATCAGAAAATAAACTAACAAGATGTAGACTCATCTATATAAATACTCTATACGTTAACAATGAGAGCTACTTTTGTCCTTAAAACCAATCTTTACTTCAAAAGATTTAAATACTCTATACTTAACAATGAGAGCTACAAGTGAGACTTAGTGAATTATGAATCTAAGCACAATAAGAGCTATACATTTATATCACATTAACCAAAGTCCCTACAGCTTTTGTTCTTTAGATCAGCAAACTAACTAACAAGACATAGACCCATCAGTACAAATATGCTAGCAAAAAAGGAACATTTTATAAACCATGTCTTAAAAAAACTCAACTTGATTTTAAAACATTAAGTACTCTATACATTAACTGGCGAATTCAATCGAAAACAACAAAAACATAGGGAGTTTAAGGGAGACTAACCTGTCAAGGAAGTTTTCCAGACCGGAAAACAGCAAACTTTGTCATGTCTGAATTGGAAAACTCAATCTCGTTGACTTTAAGAAACTCCTCAATCATTGTCTTAACACGTTCTGGTTCCTCTGTTTCACATTCAATCTCATAACATTTCCCAAAAGCATACTTAGTCTCATCAACCTCAAGTTTCACACCTCTGCACTCATACACATTCCTTATATTCTCAAACCCACCTAAACAAACAAAGCCTAAAAAATCTTCAAACCCATATTCCTCTTTTACCCTTTTCAAAACCCTAGGTCCAGCGGTTGAGAGCGTAGAAGGTGAATCAACACATTCTTTACCAATCTCATAATCAATCTCTTCCTCATCTTCTTCCACTCGGCTAATTCCATTGGAAAGTGTTGGTTTTGCCTTAAGAGAGATGATACAACGAGAAGGAGAAGAAGGATTATTAGCGGCGGAAACATCAGCGTTTTTGAGGAAGCGGAGACGGAGAACGGCGCGGCGGAGAGAGAGGTCGTTTTTGGGTGTGTCGAAAAAGATGTTACGTTAGTGAAGGGTTTTGAGATGGAATTGAGTGAGGAGAGTGGTGAGACGAAGATGAGCTGAGGAAGTGAGGAGACGGAGCTTGACTTCGACTTCCATTTGAGTTCAAGAGAGTCCGATTCTGTCGGATTTGGAAGATGGGTTTTTGAGTTTTGGGTCGATTTGGTGGAGGAGTGAGGAGGATGAAGCGGCGGTGGTGGTTATGGTGGGAGGTTGAGATTTGCGGGATTGTTCAAGCTCTTCACGGTCTTCGATTTTGAGTTGGATTTTTGTGGGTTTTCTTCTCAACATTTCTGGTAATGAGAATAAAGTAATCTTCTCTGCACCTCGTCTTTTTGTTATGGTCTTGAATTGGGCCTGGTACAATTTGTCTCGGGCCGTTTAAAATTAGACTCGTTTGTGGCAAACCGTTTTAAAAACGTGTGGATGTGGAACATAGAAAAAAATATTTATGATACATGTTGGAAACATAAATACATGTATATAGTGAAACATAAATACATTTTAAAAAATATTTGAAATAACACTAATCTAACCTTTACGTATTAAATAGGTTAAATAGAGATAAATATCACAATCATAAAAATGAAAGATTTAAATCAACATTTTCAATTTTTTCAGTCTAATGACTTATTTAAATCGACAATATAAAACTAGTATTCATAAAGCTAGTATCCGTTGATAAAACTTACTAGCTAACATATCACTAAATTTAGAAGAAGAAGAAGGCAGTCAATCAGACAACAATTTTTAACAAAGGTTTAAAAGGTTCGGATCAGTATAGCTAAATAGAAAAAGGAATATAAGACTAATTCAGCAATTGAGATTGAATCTCTAAAATAGAAGTTTTTAAGGATTTTTTACAACCATCACCATCTTATAAATATATTTTCTCTCAAATTTCATTTCAATAAAGCTTATTTTTAAGAATATTTTTTTTGGAAACAAAAAAGTAGAAATCAATGGTTGAAAGAGGGAGATCAAAATAATGCATTCTCTCATAGCTCTACAAAGACTCGAAAATCTCAAAATAGAATTGTGACTATAAGAGATAATGATGGTAGTCGAACAGATTGGTGAAAAAAAATATCCAAGATTACTATTTCATTATTTTCAACAACTTTTCAGAGTTCTGCTTCATTATCATGGAGAGATTTGTTTAATAAATTACTCACAACCAGTTACTCAAGCTATAAATACATCACTCACACAACCAGTTACAGTTAAGGAAGTAAAACAAATGGCCGTGAATATTAACGGAGACAAAGCTCCAAGACAAGACAATTTAATGAGATTTTTCTACCATCAATTTTGGGATATTATTGGAGAAACAATCATTGCAGATGAACAAGATTTTTTGACTTATGGTATTATGTAATGACCACTATATAAAACCCATATATATCTCATACCAAAGATTACAAATTTACTACTGCAGCAGAAGATATGTGATTTTTATCCAATCAGCCTGTGCACCGCATCATACAAGATAATTTCAAAAAAATTCTTACCAGAAGTAAAAACCCTCTCCAAACTCATTTTTCGATAATAATATTCACATAAATACTAAAATCTCCTCGCACAAACTAACTTACACAATTCACATAAAAACATCAATTTAATAACCTCAATAAATTAGCATACCACATTAGCATACTTATCAACTAAATCCTACAGATTTTGGACTATTCATCCAATAAAAGAATACCAGCAACAAAATTAATAAACTGTAATCTTTAGTAGACTTGAACAAAATATCTGAGATCAGCTCTGATCCGATATGAAAATAGAATATCCAAGATGTTCCGATCCGGATCTAGATATATTATGTGTAATATTTATTAAAAATGTATGTATAATACTTAGATATATATAATTTAATAGATAGAATATTACTTAAAATATAATAAAAATAAATTCTACATGAATGTTTTGTGTATTTTTAAACTTTACAAAGATAATATGTTTTTTAAAAATCTCGTATATCTGGTCTATGCCCAACCCTAATTTTGGGTATGTCATTCCCTTCCTGCAGTATAGTCCCACGAACTCCAGTAAACTTAACTCTTTTGCATCATTATTGAAAATTGCATCAGTATTTAATAAATACAAAATGAGACGATTAACCCGTCTCATAACTATACAAAAAGACAACAAATATTTTCCTAACATAATACATATGCTTATAGGATTCAGCAACAAAACAACAACTTCATCAATTAATTAATTCTCAGTAGTTAATTAATTAATTTAATGTAGTAATAACTCTATATAATTGATATGCAACAATTTTACATCAATTTATTTTAACATAATTAATTCCAACAATTTTCAGCAATTTAATTATAGAAATTAATAAATTTACTATTAATTAATTAATTAAATTAATTCATCACATAATCAAATAAAAACTCATCAAATCAACCAATTAACAATCAACTCATAAAACTTTTAAAATCTATTAGACTAGGAATAAATAGTTAAGCCCAGATAAGTGATATATCGTACTAAAATTTGGTCTCTTATTCTAATCGCCATCGTATGAATCTTAGATAAACAAGTCAAGAATTCAGAAAACTCCACAACTAGCAGCTCAGCTCGACTACTACCCCGATCAACGATTTTTCACACTCCACAACTAGCAGCTCAGCTCTGCATGACTCCACATCCACAACACAATTCAGAAAACTCTATGCCAACGGCACGACTCACCATACACTACAACAAACAACACACCTTAACCATAACTCCATGATTAACAGCAAAAATGATGGATAACAAAACAACAAAACATAGCCTTTCGACTATCTACACACATATCATAGCCTTTTGGATATCAGAAAACATATCATAGCCATCCTCCTATCAGCATAACAGAGCATAACATTTCTGGTATCAGAAGAACGCATCATTGTCTATACTTGGTTCAAATACTCCCCAAATCTGACACCATCATACCCCACTTGGTTCGAGTGAATCTTCACCTACCAGATCTCCGGAACATCTTAGCACATTAAGAATGACAAAGCATCTTGGATACAGCGTGACCCGATCTGCTAAGTCTAGCAAGATCGTAAGATCTCAAGTGGCATACTGATACAGCATCAGGAATCACACAAAAACCCGAACAGTAAACAGCACACAACAATGAGATTTCACAACCTGGAATCTCATCAAACATCATTAGGACAATTTCCTAATCAGACAAACCAAGTATTAGAATAAACACGGAATGATCCCCACAACTGAACCAAGTATAAACAATAACAGTACGGACAATATTCAACAACAAACTCCTTGTCATTATTAAATACTAGTAAAAATATACATCATTTCAGAAATTCTGATGATAAAACGAGTACAACAGCTTAAAACCGCAAATAAGAACATCAACCTGCTAAATAAAACCAACTGCAACTTCAGCTAAGTCGCCAGCTTGCCAAACCCCTTGGAATTTTGTTTTGCTTCATTATAGCTGTTGAGATAGATGCTTATTTAAGTGATAGAGTAATCAAGAGGAATGAACTAGTTAAAAAGAAACTAGAAAAGAAAGGAAGCGGTTGGATATCAACTAGATAAGCAAACTAGGAAGCAAGGAGGTATGGGAGAAGGTATGGGCACAGCATGGGTGAGGTATGGGCACCATTTACTGTTGAGAAACTGTTGGAGTAGCTCAGCCACAAGTCTCCTTCTCTTCTTCTCTCTTCTCCACGCCCCTTTCTTCTTCTCCTTGTAAAGTCTATATATATCCTTGTAAATCTCTTGTAAAAGATATGAGAAAGAAAAAGAAGTGAATAAGATTATTAAGACTTGCATAAACTCTCTCCATTCTTGCTATCCTTTCTCTCATTCTCCAATCATTCTTCATTCTCTCTTAACTTCAAATCTATATTTCTACATGGTATCAGAGCAAGGTTGAACATTCCAAACCCTTAACTCTCTTATAATTCTTCTAGCACTCTACAAATCTTCTAATCTATAACAATACACCTTTCTAAGTTCTATTCACTCTGAGATTAACATCCTTGAGATCATAGGACCTTCAAGTTGTGAAAGAACTAGAATTGTGTATTATTACTAGAAAATGGAGACAAATAGAGTAGCAATCTCAGTCATGCTCAAAGGGAACAACTACCTTCTTTGGGCAAAAACCACTAAAACCATTCTTAGAGGCCGAGGACTTTGGCGGTATGTTGAGCCAAAGGAGGAAGCGGAGGCGGTGGTGAGAAATGAGAAGGAGGAAGCTAAGGAAGAGCAAGAAGAACAGTACACTCTTTCCCTTCTTCAAAGCTCACTAGAACCATCCATCTTGGCGGCCTACTCATATGCGGATACCGCTAAGGAGCTGTGGGATATACTCAAGGGAGTATATGGAAATGTGTCAAACATATCAAGGATATATGAGGTGAAGAGGGCGCTGAATGAGCTTCAACAAGAGGAGAAGCCATTCAAGGAAATGTTTGGGGAGTATAGAAGCTTGTGGGCCGAGTTGGAGATCTTGAGGCCACAAACTATAGACCCCAAGGAGTTAGGTGAAAGGCGTGACCAAGACCAAGTGTTTGGACTTCTCTTGGCACTCAATGCATCTTACAAGGATCTTATCAAGCACATACTTAGATTTGAGAAGCTGCCAAGTCTAGAGGAAGTATATGGCTTGATACAAAGGGAGGAGGGCTCAAGAGACCTATTCCGAGCACCAAGTGAAGCTGCACATCTTGCAAAAAGGAATCTCATGTTTGAAATAAGGGTGTTGGACTGTGAGCATTGTAAGATGAAAGGGCATACCAAGGAGAAGTGTTGGACTCTCCATCCGCATTTGAGGCCTAAGCGGCTAAGGGAGAGTGGAAGTGGGCATAGGGCCTTCATGGGGGTTGCACAACCAGTTGAGGATACTGTCAAAAGATCAGAGTTTGAGGCTCTTATCAAGAGCCTAGCTAAGTTAACAGAATCTGGTAAGAGTTTCCTCAGCTCTAAAAGCGCCATAAGGAAGGGTAAAATGATTGTAGATTCCGGAGCCTCTCATCACATGATTAAGGATCAAGACTTGTTAAAAAATCTTGAGCCTTATCATGGAAATGTACAAGTAGCTAATGGAAGCTCAGTTCCGATTGAAGGGATAGGAAAGTTAGAACTTTTCAAGAAGGAAACAAAAGCTTTATACATGCCTAGTTTCTCATCTAATCTGCTATCAGTTCATAAAGCTACAAAGGATTTGGATTGTGTAGCATTGTTTGGGACTGACTTTGTTAAGTTTCAGGACCCTAAAACAAACAATGTACTCGGAGAAGGGAAGGTAGAGGATGGTGTGTATCTTTTGGAAGCAAATAAACAAGAGGATCCAATGGCTCTTGGAATGAAGGCAAATGTAGAAGTTTCTGGTAGGAAGGAGATTGGAGATAGCCCATTATGGCATGAAAGGCTAGGACACCTAAGTTCAGCAGTTCTCAAGATGGTCTTACCCAATCTCATTCAAGAAGAACTAGTATGTGAAGCATGTGTACTAGGAAAACATTGTAGACAAGTTTTTCCTATCTCCTCCACAACTTGTGATGAAGTTTTTGGCATTGTACACTCGGATGTATGGACCGCACCATGTAATTCAAGGGATCAATATAAGTACTTTGTTTCTTTCATTGATGATTACTCAAGATATACATGGGTCACACTCTTAAACTCCAAGGACCAAGTTTATGAAGCATTCACCAACTTCATTAACTATGTTTCTACACAATTCAAAACAACAATCAAGGTTTTAAGAAGTGATAATGGAGGAGAATATGTAAGCAAGAGATTTAAGGAGCTACTCAACAACTTTGGCATCATTCATCAAACATCTTGTGCATACACTCCACAACAAAATGGGGTAGCAGAAAGGAAAAATAGGCATCTAATGGAAGTAGCAAGGACTACCATGATTGCCAAAGGAGTACCTAAATCTCATTGGGGAGATGCGGTAATGACTTCAAACTATTTGATTAACCGGCTTCCAACAAAGAACTTGGAAGATAGATCACCGTTTGAAGTGTTGTACAAAAAGAAACCAAGCTTACATCACCTTAAGGCGTTTGGATGTAAGTGTTTCATGTTTCTACCAGAAGGACAAAGAAACAAGCTTGAACCTAGAAGCATGAAGTGTGTTTTCATTGGATACTCACCAACTCAAAAGGGCTACAAGGTCTACAATCCGGAGACAAGAAGGGTATATGTGTCTAGAGAGGTAAAGTTCAATGAAAAAGAAAGCTTTTATGGAGCCAAGAATCATGATACTCTTGAAGGTATAGTCTCATCATCTATGGATTTGATGCTGTTCAATAAAGCGCCAATAACAAGGGATGAAATACAAGGAGAGAATGCACCATCTGAGAGCATCATGGAACATGGAGATGCAGATGATACACATATGGAACCAGATCAGGATTCAGCTGAAGAAGAAGCGGATGTTGAGGAAGGAGAATCTGAGCCAATCATACCTCTAAGAAGAAGTACAAGACAGAGGCGACAACGTGTTTTCTATGGCTACAACAATTCTGCTATGCTCCAAGGAGAGTCTAGTATGAGTAATCTTCCTTGTGTGATAGGAGAGTGTCCTGAGCGTACGGCGAGCTTAGATCTCGATCCTATTGGCGACAGCACTCTCATATCACAAGGAGGAGATCACACTCAAACTAGTATTATCACATATCCCATTGAGCATTTCTGTTCCTTGGCGACATTACCCATGGAGCATGAAGTGTTTCTCACAAAAATCAGCAAGGAATACATTCCAAGCTCATATGAAGAAGCATGTAAGAGTGAAGTATGGGTGAAAGCCATGGAAGAGGAAATGAAGTCCATGGAAAGGAATAATACTTGGTACTTAACCGACTTACCAAAGGATAAGAAGTCGGTTGGGAGTAGATGGGTGTATACGATCAAATACACAAGTGATGGGAAGATAGAAAGGTACAAGGCAAGGTTGGTAGCAAAAGGGTATACTCAAGTTTATGGGGAGGATTATACCGAGACATTTGCTCCAGTTGCTAAGCTTCATTCCATAAGATTACTAATCTCAGTGGCAGTAAACTTAAAATGGGATCTATGGCAGATGGATGTCAAGAACGCATTCTTGCAAGGAGACTTGGAAGAAGAGGTGTATATGGATCCACCCCAAGGATATCATAAGGAAGGCCACAAAGTTTGCAGATTGAAGAAAGCAATCTATGGGCTGAAGCAATCCCCAAGAGCATGGTACCAAAGGCTAAGCGCTTGTCTGTTGGAGAGAGAGTTCATAAGATCTGAAGCTGATCACACATTGTTCACAAGAAAAAGTGAAGGAGGAACGGTTGTGGTATTAATATATGTGGATGATCTAATCATCACAGGAAGTGACAAAGATGGAGTAGATCAAACCAAGAAGATCTTGAAGGCTGATTTTGATATAAAGGACTTGGGGGAACTTAAGTACTTCCTAGGAATTGAGATGACAGGTTTGAAGATGGAATGTTCATCTCTCAAAGGAAATATGTGCTTGATCTCTTAGAAGAAACTGGGAAGCTAGGATCCAAACCGGCTAAAACTCCAATAGAAGAAGGCTATCAAGATAGTTCTGAGGGGGAGCCTTTGGAGAACATTAAGAGATATCAAAGGATGGTGGGCAAGCTCATCTATCTTACTATCACTAGGCCGGACATTTGCTTTGCAGTAAACCGTGTGAGCCAACATATGCAAAAGCCAACCACGCAGCATTGGAACATGATTGAAAGGCTGCTAAGATATCTGAAAAACAATCCCGGAAAAGGCATATGGATGAAGGCTAATGGAAACACAAAGGTTCAAGGATATTGCGATGCAGATTGGGCTGGAAATAAGAAGGATAGAAAGTCCACATCCGGTTTTTGTACCTATGTAGGAGGCAATCTAGTGACTTGGAGGAGTAAAAAGCAGAAGGTTATAGCCTTGTTTAGTGCTGAAGTCGAGTATAGAGCTATGAAGGAAGTGACGAAAGAACTTATTTGGGTAAAGGCATTCTTAGGGGATCTTGGAATACATGAAACTGAGGAAATGTTGCTATATTGTGATAATCAAGCTGCAATACATATAGCATCCAATCCGGTATTCCATGAAAGGACCAAACATATAGAGGTGGATTGTCACTTTGTGAGGGGAAAGATTCAAGAAGGAATCATTAAACCTGCCTTTGTAACAAGTGAGAACCAACTAGCTGATATCTTCACCAAAGCAACCTCATCTGTCACTTGTGATCGCATCCATAGCAAGATCGGTCTAAAGGATCTTCACCGACCAATCTTGAGGGGGAGTGTTGAGATAGATGCTTATTTAAGCGATAGAGTAATCAAGAGGAATGAACTAGTTGAAAAGAAACTAGAAAAGAAAGGAAGCGGTTGGATATCAACTAGATAAGCAAACTAGGAAGCAAGGAGGTATGGGAGAAGGTATGGGCGCAGCATGGGTGAGGTATGGGCACTATTTACTGTTGAGAAACTGTTGGAGTAGCTCAGCCACAAGTCTCCTTCTCTTCTTCTCTCTTCTCCACGCCCCTTTCTTCTTCTCCTTGTAAAGTCTATATATATCCTTGTAAATCTCTTGTAAAAGATATGAGAAAGAAAAAGAAGTGAATAAGATTATTAAGACTTGCATAAACTCTCTCCATTCTTGCTATCCGTTCTCTCATTCTCCAATCATTCTTCATTCTCTCTTAACTTCAAATCTATATTTCTACAATAGCTTTACGTTCCCAAGTTTTCTCCTCAACCCTAATGAAGTCCCACAAGAAATCCATCTCCGTAATTTTTACCTTGTAAACCTTGACTTAAAAACTCTGAATTGAATAAAAAAACTTAGCATAAAATGGTTTCTTCTCGAGTCTCACTTAGATTAAATACCAGCACTCCTAGAATTTTAGCTCGGATTCTGGTCAGTCATATCACGCTGTTGCCCAACCACCATATGGCAGGCTATCGATCCACCCCCTGTCCCTTCTGCTTGCGCTTACCATTGTTTTTTTCCCTTACCGCTTGCTCTTCCATCGCCCATTTCGCTTACCGCTTATGCTTACCATCACTGATCTTTAACCGTTCGTTTGCACCATCGTTATTCCTTATCGCTTGTCCTTACAATAGTATCGAGAACCTCAACCCGCATCGGCGTTTGTGCATCGAGGTTCCTTAACCGCTCGACATCCTCACCTAGAGATCCTGACTGCTACGTAGTTTACCTATTGAGGAAACCTTACTGCAAACCAGGTCCGTACAATGACCCCTCAAGCCAACTTGACTGTACCACCCATCCCATCCTGTCTTCGGCCGTCCATCCCAGTTCCCCACTGGGATGTCCGTGGAGCTAACCGTATGGGGATGTATCAACAATGGTGTCTTACATGGTTTACCATTGAAAAATTCAAAATGGCATCATACTGATACTAGCATAATAATAATCATTGTATGAAAACTCTGCTAAACGCAAAAGATCAAACTAATGACCACTCCAAAGCAGCACATACAGCCTCAATAAAACCACCAACAAACTATCATGCTTAACTATCACTCCCACAATCACATGGCACGATCCATTCTCACAAAGACCTCAACACCCTCTTCTGAATCTCCAGGTGCATGCATTCTGCTTAAAGCATCAACAACGAGATTATAATAAGTTATCTTAGATCACAATAGCCCACCAACTCCAACTACTTTAGCAGCCCCTAATTCAGCATGGTTTAAGCTTCCAGAACACAGCTTGTTCCTTAAGCTAACAGCCAAGATCACTCATGATATCTTCCTTAGACTACTTAAAGCACGACTAGCAGATACTACAAGCTTACTCCCAGAAATAACTTCGAGCGTAAAAGATCTGCTCGATTATTAAATAACTTTCCTTCCGGGACTTTCCTTTTCAGGCATATTTCCTTTTTAGGAAACTTTGCTCTTCAAAAAACCTTCCTTTTTAGGACATCCTGACACGCTCCAGTTAAGCTTCCAGAGGTACTTCTCCCTCTTAAAATACTTAACACCATTGGGTAAACTTCTGTTTGATTTGCAAGCCCGCAATCATAACCTTTCTCTAGTGTGATTGATCTCACAATTACCACGCAACATTTCCTATGTCTAACAAGTCAAGGTGAGTCTCACTACTTTTAACTTACTTCATGAATCCTGATTCTTGAACAGTAGTATATCCTGCTTGCTGTAACATATTTATGATTTAACTCACTACTTTAGCTTTTAAGGACGAGATAGCATCTAACTCAATTTACTACAAATCTCAATGCACTATGAATCTTAGCTCACCAGCTTCAAGCTTTACCAAAATTTACTTAGTCCAGATTGCAGCCACAAAGTAAACCACTTATGGTTCACTTTCTCTAAACTCCTCTGGAATACTCTAGAATATTCAAGAACTTTTTTGAAATCTTCCAGAACCTTTCCCTGCAATCCATCAGCTCTTGGCAGTGCCACAGGAGTTGGAATCGGTACCATAATAGATAACCGCTCAAATAGTTGAACCAACAAACTCATCACCGCTCTTAATTAGTTTTGATCTCCTTGTTATACCGCTCATGGCAAGGGTGCACCATTTTTTTGGTACAGCTCAACCAACAACTCTCGCATTTTATACCAACACAAAACATAAAGCTTTGCTTATACCTCCAGCAATGAATTCTTAACTCCTACTTGCTCAACCGTCTCACACCCGACCACTTTCTCCAGGGCTTCGCCAACCACACTGACATTAACTCCATCCCTTGATAAAAAACTTGTTTATACTCCTTCCAGCAACTCAGTAACTCTTTAGACATCTCTAAGGACTAAAACTTCGAGCCCCATCACAAATAAACCAGCAAACACAAAATCTATAAATTTCCTCAGCACAACTCAGTCATTGATCGTGACATCAAACATAAGTCTTTTACCCGCATAGGCAACACCAACAAAACCACCTACATGAACATGAACAATAATACCTACCGCAAGGTCAACAATAAGACCTAAACCAAGATTAATAAACAATGATCCACAATGCTCCTACAACTAGATCCACCAATGAGATCCTACACCACTTCTACAGCAAGATCCACCAACAAAGATCTACATCACCCTTACAACACTCTCTAACAAAACAATTACTCCTTATAGCACATCTAGAGCTAGAGCCAGTACCACAAGCGGTAACCGCTCCAAAAGTTGGGTCAGCAACCCCACCACATCCCCAATTGGTTCTGATCTGCTCCATGTTGAGTCACTCCCTACATTGGCACAATGTTTCCAGCCACAAAAATAGTCTGATCATCACCAATGGTGATACGCTCCAGGAACGTTGGCTTCGGAATCAGGCTGAATCCGGACGAGACCGGGATGGAGTCGGTCGTACAGGTACCGGTACGGTATCTCGGTTGATGGAAGGGCCACGGTACGGGTATTTGGCGGTACGGATGGGGAGACGGTATGGTAAGGTGGTGGTGTTAAAGCGAGGTTTGAACGGTAGGATGGTTTGATGAAGGTAGAGATGGAAAAGATGCGGATAAGCGTTTAACGGTGGGAAGAAGGGAGCGAAGTGATGATGGATAGATGGAACGGTAACAATGGATCGAAAGCCGGCCACACGGTGTTTGGACGACGCCGTGATACGACTGATCGAAGTCCGAGCTGAGCTTCCAGGACAACGATGTTTAAACTACTTGAGATTCGAGAGCAAGCTTGAAGCTAATTGCATTCATTCAAATCTGAGTTCAAAGGGAGAGGTTACACGCCTTTATATAGGCGAGAGGAATAGGGCAACAAGCCCCTTACAAAGGACCAGCGTGTCCTTGGGTGTTTTACATACCCGTAAATCAGTAACGTAAGTTCTTAGTAAAACGGTAAAAACAAGGAAAACAGGAAGGGATAGGGATTAGGGCCGGGCGATAACCACGCGAACCATGGACGGGTAAGGTGATGATCGGCTTGGTCCCAATGCGTCCGGGTCGTGAACCTCGTTAAAAACCTTGATGGGAAAACCACTTAGGGATAAAACCCGATCAAGGGAAAAAGAGTGTTCCTTTCCCAAATGACTTTAGTGGGGCGTTTTCACCGTGTCAAGGTGAAAACGCTAAGGACTTGGTCCTTGACGTTTTCCGATGTTGCCAGCTTGTGTTGTTGCTATTCGCCTTTCTTCAAGCCTTGGGCAATCACCATGTTCATTCTTGTTTGGTATGGTCTCGAGTATGCACGGTCAATGACTGATATCGGCATGTCAGGCAACATTCCTTGGCTTTCGTCCGTATCTGTCTTGGTATTGTCCGGCTGGCTATTCTCCGGATCGGATGTGGCTTGGGCCTCATCATGCCCTCCCTCTTGAAAATGTTTTGTCCTCAAAACTTGATCACATGCATCAAAACGGGACAAGTCAGCAACATTGAAAGTGGTGGACATGTTACCTTTATCTGGAATGTCTATCCGGTACGCATTGTTGTTAATGCGCTCTAGGACTTGGAAGGGACCATCTCTTCGCGGTTGTAGCTTTGTTTGCCGGGTTTTGTTGAATCGTTCAGTTCGGGTGTGTAGCCAAACCCATTCTCCTGGTTGTAGTATCATTGGCTGTCTTCCTCGGTCCGCTTTCTCCTTGTACTGTTCCGTTTTCTTGAGGATCCAGTTGCGCTCTTTCATGGAGCTTACGGACATATTCAGCTTTGTCAACTCCATTTTGATCTTCCATACGTTCAGGGGGAAATGGGATCATGTCGAGCGGTGTACGCGGATTGAACCCATAGCATATCTCAAACGGGGAGAGGCCGGCAGTTGAGTGAGTCGCCCGGTTGTAGGCAAATTCCACATAGGGTAGGCTTTGGAGCCAATTGGCTTTGTTGGAGTCGACGGCCGTCCTGAGCAAAGCTCCCAAGGTTCGGATAACAACTTCAGTCTGTCCATCAGTTTGAGGGTGCGCGGCAGTGGAGAAAAGGAGTTTGGTTCTCATGCGCCTCCACAAGGTTCTCCAGAAATGGCTGAGGAATTTTGGGTCTCGGTCAGAGACAATGGTTTGGGGTAGGCCGTGAAGTTTGACACCGTCCCGGAAGAAAAGATCGGCAATGGCCGTAGCGTCCCACGCCTTGGAACAGGGCATGAAATGGGCCATTTTGGAAAAACGGTCGACCACTACCATTACTGAGTCCTTTCTTTCGATTGGAGGCAATCCTAGCAGAAAGTCCATGGATAGGTCGACCCATGGGGAGGTTGGGATGGGCAGAGGCATGTATAGTCCGTACGGATGGGACTTGGTCTTGGCGCGCCTGCAGGTTAAACACCTTGCACAGAAGACTTCGACCATACTTCTCATCCTAGGCCAGTAGAAGTGACTCCGCAGCATGTCGAAGGTCTTATGCGTCCCAAAGTGTCCCATCAAACCGCCACTGTGGGCTTCTTGAACGAGCAGCTCTCGAATAGATCCCTCTGGTATGCACAACCGTTTGCCCTTAAAAAGGAAGCCGTCGTGGACATGAAAATCCTTGAAGGAGTCCTTCCCTTGTTCGGCATAGGGAAGTTTTAGACCGGGATCATCTTGGTACCGGTCCTTAAGAGGGCCGAAGCCAAGAACCTTGGCCTCAACAGTAGTGATAAGGGCGTGGTGACGGGAAAGGGCATCGGCTACCACATTTTCTTTTCCCTTCTTATACTTGATGACATAGGGAAACATCTTGATGAACTCGAGCCACTTGGCGTGCCGCTTCTTCAGGTTGGTTTACCCCCGGAGATGCTTCAAGGTCTCATGATCCGAGTGGATCACACACTCCTTGGAGTGGAGGTAGTGTTGCCAGGTTTCAAGGGCTCGGACCAACACATAGAGCTTTTTGTCATAGGTGGGGTAATTGAGCGTGGCTCCACTGAGCTTCTCACTGAAGTAGGCCATGGGACACCCTCCTTGTGTTAGCACAGCTCCAATGCCTATACCGGACGCGTCGCACTCGATTTCGAAGGTCTTGTTGAAGTCGGGCAAGGCTAGCAATGGTGCTTGAGTGAGCTGACCCTTGAGCTCTTGGAAGGCCTTCTCTTGGGATTCTTCCCATATAAACCCGAAAGACTTTTTCACCAAAGCCGTTAAGGGAGCGGCAATGGAACTAAAGTCCCGAACGAAACGCCGATAGAAGCTGGCCAGACCATGGAAACTTCGGACTTGGCTGACATTGGTAGGGGTTGGCCATTCTTGAATGGCCCTGATCTTCTCTTGGTCAACTTTTAGACCCTGACCACTGAGGACAAAACCCAAGAAGATAAGTTCTTGAGCGCCGAAGGTGCATTTGGCCATGTTGGCATAAAGCTCCTCTTGTTGCAGGGTTCGTAGGACCGTATCTAGGTGGGAAGCGTGTGCAGTAAGATCCTTGATGTAGACGAAGATGTCGTCAAAGTAGACAACCACGAATTTATTGAGGAACGCTCGGAGAGTATGGTTCATCAGTCGCATGAAGGTGGAAGGGGCGTTGGACAGGCCGAACGGCATGACTAGCCACTCGTACAGCCCTTGCTTGGTTTTGAAGGCGGTCTTCCATTCGTCACCTTCTCTCATTCGGACTTGGTGGTAACCACTTTTGAGGTCGATCTTGGAGAAAATGGACGCGCCACTAAGTTCGTCCAACATGTCATCCAAACGGGGAATTGGGTGCCGGTACTTGACCGTAATATTGTTGATGGGCCGGCAGTCCACACACATCCTCCAGCTGCCATCTTTCTTGGGAACCAAAAGGACTGGTACGGCGTACGGACTGAGGCTTTCGCGGACGTATCCCTTGGACAAGAGGTCGGCAACCTGTCGCTCTAGTTCTTTGGACTCCTCCGGATTGACGCGGTAAGCAGGCCGGTTGGGCAGGGAGGCTCCGGGAATGAAGTCGATTCGGTGTTCAATACCCCGGAGGGGTGGGAGTCCGTGGGGAATCTCTTCAGGGAAGACGGACGAATACTTCTGGAGGATCCTTTGGAGCTCATCCGGGATTGGATCTTCCCTGGTACCTGCACTCATCACATCTTTGTAAACCATTAGTACAACTCGGCAATCATTGCCGATGGTTTTACAAGCATCCCTAATGGATATAAGGAAGTTGGGACGGGAAGATGTGGTTTTAGCTAAGCGAGACTGGAGTTCATGTACTTGAACGGGTGTTAGAGGTGCTAGGGTAACACGCTTAGATTCATGCATAAACGAATAAAAGTTGGAACGGCCGTTGTGGGTGGCGTCCTTGTCAAACTGCCATGGGCGTCCTAAGAGGACGTGGCTAGCTTGCATTGGAACAACATCACATTGGACCGTGTCCCGGTACTGCCCTATACTAAAGGCTAGATCTACCTGTTCGGTAACGGGTATAACAGTTTTATCATTCAACCATCGCAGTTTATAGGGATGAGGGTGTTTAGAGGTAGGGAGAGAAAGCTTTGTCACGAGGTGGAAGCTGGCCACATTGGTACAGGACCCACCATCAATGATCAAGCCGCAAACCTTGCCGTTGATGGTGCAGCGTGTGTGGAAGATGTTGTCCCGCTGTCCGGTCGGCTCGGGCAAGGTCAAGGTGCTCAGGCTCCTTTGGACGACCAGGAGGTCTCTTACATCCGGATATTCAACCGTGTCTTCTGGTTGAACTGGCTCGGGGTCGTTTTCCTCGTCCGGCTCCTCATCCTGGGATTCATAGTTGCCTTCGGGGGTAAGGATCATGGCTCGGTTGTTGGGGCAGTCCCTGGAGTAGTGCCCTCTGCCTTGGCATTTGTAGCATATCACGTCCCGGCTTCTCCCAATATTGGGTTCGGGTTTTTGGGCAGGATGGCCGGGCACTGGAGCTTCGGGCTGACGGGGCTTGAAACGGGAGTCAATGATAATGGCCTTGGATCCGTTCGGTGGTTTGGGGCTGGTGGACGCGGCTGTAGGATTGGGAGACCAGACTTGGTTCGGGGAGGTCTTTCCTCGGAAGGACGAGGCGGTTTTCCTCTTGATCTGAGCTTCTAAATGGATGGCCAGGTGCAAGAGCTCATTAAAACCTTGGTAAGACTGTCGCTCTACCTTGCGGGCGATCCGGTCTTGCATGCCGTCCACGAACTGGGCCATTAAGGTCTCTTCACAGTCATTGTGCTGGAGACGGTTTCGCAGATGCTCAAATTCGTCGTAGTACTCTTCAATGGTACGGGTGCCTTGGTGAAGTTTCCGAAACCGCTTCTGCAAGTCGCAGTGATAGAGGGGCGGGACGTAGCGCTTCCTCATGACATATTTTATAACGTCCCACGTAGGGATCAGGCCTTCACGTCGTCGCCTGCGTTCTGCCAAGTCGCGGTCCCACCATGTAAGGGCATGGTCGGTCAGTTGGGCCGCTGCATAGGCAACCTTCTTAGGTTCGGAATAATCGTAGCAATCAAACAGGTGGTCCATTCGCCTTTCCCAATCGAGGTAGGCTTCCGGGTCAACCTTTCCCACGAAGGTCGGTGGGACCAGTTTGTGGACCGGGGCCTCGAGTCGAGGTGCACGGTCATCCCGATCGTTTGGTCGCTCTCTGCGCCGGGGTCGACCTGGCCGGGGTTGGTATGGTTCGTACCCATCGTCGGATTGGTAGACCGGGACGGGTTCTTCAAGGGGTTGGTCGACGAAATCGGCCGGCAGGTTTGGGAGGGGCGGTCAAGCATCAGGTGGAAGATCGTATTGGGCCATTCGTTCGGTAAGGCGCTCTATTTGGGCCTGGATAGTGGCCAGTATGGTACCGATCTCAATAGGACGGGGCAATTCTCCCACGGGTTCGGCCATGGGTGGTATGGTCGGTACGGATGGTTCGTACGGACGGTGGTAGGGTACGAACGGCGGCGTACGGACGGTGGGAGACTTTCGGAGGTACTAGGTCCCGAAAGGTTAGTCCGCCGGGATCGTCCTGGTCGAGGGATAGTAGCCCAATAGGGTCGTCTGGTCGTGGTTGGTACTGACGGGGACGGGTCAATCGTAGGATCGATCGGACACGGGGGTGTACGGCTGTTGGAGCTGCAGTATCCTGCCAGTACGGGCAATGGGGCGTGGGATTGTGGGATGGACCCTACGCGCATAAAATGACAAAAGATGAAAGTTTGCGGTACGATGTAAGGATAAAGGATTGTTTTGCTAGAGGACAATCGACCGTACAACAGCCGAACGTTTAAAGCAAAAAGGACAAAGGACAGTTAATAACAATAATGGAAAAGACAACTAGCACGCGGATTTCTCACGTCCTGCCAATGAGACGGATCCAAAGGATAAGGCAACGACAGGATATTCCTCACGTGGCCGGGTCAGAGAATAGGCGAGTAAGGTGTGTTGACCAGAAATGGTCCCCACGTACTCGTCTTCAACCTCTCGTCTCACTAGGGCAACAATGGTGCTTCGGTGGTACTAAGACTTAGTCTTTCACACGTCGACAACCAAAGGCTAGCTACAAGCACAAGGCTTTGAGACAATAATGACCGTGGGAAAGATTAGAACGTTAAAGAGTAAGGTGCGAGATAAGAACAAGCGGGTAAGTGGTAGAGAAACAATGGAAGATGTTTTAACGGAAAGTTACAACCTGACGGATGAAGCTTGGCTCTGATACCAGCTGATACACTCCAGGAACGTTGGCTTCGGAATCAGGCTGAATCGGGACGAGACCGGGATGGAGTCGGTCGTACGGGTACCGGTACGGTACCTCGGTTGATGGAAGGGCTGCGGTACGGGTATTTGGCGGTACGGATGGGGAGACGGTATGGTAAGGTGGTGGTGTTAAAGCGAGGTTTGAACGGTAGGATGGTTTGATGAAGGTAGAGATGGAAAAGATGCGGATAAGCGTTTGACGGTGGGAAGAAGGGAGCGAAGTGATGATGAGCTTCCAGGACAACGATGTTTAAACTACTTGAGATTCGAGAGCAAGCTTGAAGCTAATTGCATTCATTCAAATCTGAGTTCAAAGGGAGAGGTTACACGCCTTTATATAGGCGGGAGGAATAGGGCAACAAGCCCCTTACAAAGGACCAGCGTGTCCTTGGGTGTTTTACATACCCGTAAATCAGTAACTTAAGTTCTTAGTAAAACGGTAAAAACAAGGAAAACAGGAAGGGATAGGGATTAGGGCCGGGCGATAACCACGCGAACCATGGACGGGTAAGGTGATGATCGGCTTGGTCCCAATGCGTCCGGGTCGTGAACCTCGTTAAAAACCTTGATGGGAAAACCACTTAGAGATAAAACCCGATCAAGGGAAAAAGAGTGTTCCTTTCCCAAACGACTTTAGTGGGGCGTTTTCACCGTGTCAAGGTGAAAACGCTAAGGACTTGGTCCTTGACGTTTGCCGATGTTGCCAGCTTGTGTTGTTGCCATTCGCCTTTCTTCAAGCCTTGGGCAATCACCATGTTCATTCTTGTTTGGTATGGTCTCGAGTATGCGCGGTCAATGACTGATATCGGCATGTCAGGCAACATTCCTTGGCTTTCGTCCGTATCTGTCTTGGTATTGTCCGGCTGGCTATCCTCCGGATCGGATGTGGCTTGGGCCTCATCAAATGGGGTGCTCCCCACTCCCACTTTCTCTACAACCACACTCGCCATACTCACAGTGGGTAATCTTGCTTCAACTCTACCATCACAACCACCCCTGAGGGGTGTGTAAACAATCTCTTAGAATTAACCATTTTCAAATCAGAAAATACTAATATTTCCAACAGATAGTAAAATTACAATAAAAAGAGTCTTACCATGGAACCTTTTTACAGGCCGCAAAGGATGACATACCCCAAATTTTCACAACAAGAGAAAATAAAAGCTACGGCTAACAACAATCGAAGAACACTTGATACCAACTTAAAATAACCCAACTGATTTCCTTTTTACGATAATAATATTCCCATGAATATTAAAATATCACAGCACAAACTAAATTACACAATTCACATAAAGCAACATCAATTTAATCAACTCAATAAATTAACATACTGCATCAGCAATATTATCAACTAACATCCTATAGATTTATGAAAATTTATCCCAAAAAACAATCACAACAATCAAAATAAATAAACAATAATTTCCGGTATGTCATCCCCTTCCCGTAGCCGTGATCCTACGAGATCCAGTAAGGTAAACTTTTTCTGCATCATTATGAAGAGATACATCAATATTTAATAAATATTAAGTAAGACGATTAACCCGTCTCACACCTTTACACATATGGGAAAAATAGTTTCATAGCATAATGCATATGCTTACAGGATTCAGCTACAAAACACAACAACAACTTCATCAATTAATTAATTATCAGAAATTAATTGATTAATTTAATTTATCAATAACTCTATATATTTGATTTTCAACAATTTGTTTATCAATTTATTTCAAATCAAATAAAAACTCATCCAATCAACCAATTAATAAACAACACATAAAACTTATGTAAAATTCTATTAGACTATGAATAATCTTTAAAACTCAAGTAAGTCACAATACTGCATTGACCTTTGCTGCTAGAAAGTGGAGACAAAACAAGAGAATAACAAGACACACAAACGAATAATCCACTCCTCTTTCATGTCAACATAGTCC
The DNA here is from genome assembly GCA_963854855.1 of Nasturtium officinale. NCBI lineage: Eukaryota > Viridiplantae > Streptophyta > Magnoliopsida > Brassicales > Brassicaceae > Nasturtium > Nasturtium officinale. Next base: position 10,173,376 of record OY978502.1, on the reverse strand, counting down.
CAATAAAAGTACATCCCAGTACATCAATAACAACAAAACATTATAAAAGAACATTACAAGGGCTAGAAATCAGCGGTTCCAAATGACTATAAGTTCACTAAAATTCTGGTCTCCTAATCAGATATCTGTCATACAAATCATAGATAAACAAGTAGAGAACATCTCTGCAAAATATCTTTTCAAAAGGAGAAGAACTCGCCGTCAGATTTTCTAAACAGTACCAACAGGTGCTGCAGAAAATCTTGAAATTGCCGACACGACAAGCCACACTAAAATCCAGATTTCTCTCAATCCAACAGTTGAAACTCAATCTTCACTGTTGAAACTAAATAACACAGCGTCATACAGATATTCTCCAAAATCAGCCAGATCAGAACTCGTTTGAGTGTCCGAAGGTCCAATACCCCAAATCCTAACTGCTGTTTTCTATTCTCTTCACTTCAAAAATTCACTAGAATTAGACTTTTAGGGTTTAAATATAGTATTATTAGGTTTATTTTTTTCCAAAATTATAATTACTTAGAATTGTTTTATCTTTGCAGAACGGTCAATAACTTCTGATCTTATTAAACTAACTCATCACAAATTTCACATTCAACACAAACAAACCCAAACTCTTAGACTCTCCTTTCTAACAATTCATTTTTTAAAATTTTATTTTAATAAGATACATAAAAATTAACTTCTTAATCCACATAATAAAATAAAATTTTCATTTCTGGGATACGGATGTTACAAGAAGACTCAAACCATTGCTTATATATATTATCTCGCCTGAAAAAACGGCTTTTGTACCAGGTAGTCACATTAGTGATAATATTCTTGTGGCTCACAAATTTATTCACTCATTCAAATCCCAGAGAAGACAACCAAAAACCTATATTGCGATCAAAACCAATATAAGCGAAGCTTATGATTGCGTGAAATGGATTGTTTTAGAAAATCTATGATCCAGCTGGGGTTTAATTCGACTTGGATCCAATAAATAATGGAATGTGTAAAATCAGTTTCATATTAGTTCATCATAAATGGTAGTCCGAATGGTGAAATTGAACAACAAAAAGGCTTACATCAAAGGGATCCATTGTCACCATATCTTGTTCTCTTGTGCTAGGAGATTCTCTCTCAATGACTAAGACAAAAAGAACTCAGTCACAACATCAAGGACTATAAATCAGTAATTTTGGTCCACATATTAGTCATCAACTCTTTTCAGATTACTCACTGTTCGTTGGTCAAGCTAATAATTGCAATAGCAAAGACACTCCAATCTTACAGTGAAATCTTGGGTCAGTATATCAACATGGACAAGTATACAATTACTTTTAGTTTTTGGGTCACGGCTATGAAGCAAAACCAAGTAAGAGCACATATACATACATCTAACACAAATGGATGTGGGAAGTACCTAGGATTGCTTGAAAATTTTAAGAGTAAGAAATGGCTGATGTTTGAATTCATTGTCAAATGAGTTCATGAGAGAACAAAAGGATGACATGCTAATTTTTTTATAAGAACATGGTAAATAAGTTATACTAAAAAGTACTGCTTTAGCTCTACCGACATATGCATTGAATTGTTTTAAGATACCACTAACTATATGTCAACGGATATATTCAATATTGTCTCAGTTTTGGTGGGGATCGGATGAGACTAAGCAAAAGATTCCATGGATTGCTTGGAAAAGGATACAATACAACAAGAAAGAAGATGTATTGGGGTTTAAGGATATCGAGAAATTTAATGATGCAATATTAGCAAAACAGGCATGCAGAATTCTTAAAAATCCAGATTATCTTCTTGCAAGAATATTATCAAGCCAATATTTTCGTAGAAAACAACCGACATTAAATCAGCTACGTTAACAAAACAACCTTCACATGGTTTGGGTTCCATTCTCCAAGGAATGAATCTTCTTGTTAAGGGATTACAGTACAATATCAGAAATGATATGTCAATAAATCCACAGAAAGATTTGTGGTTATCAAATCATCCGCCATGTCCAGTTAGATTTCTATCTCCAACTCACAATTTACTGTTACGAGATCTTTGTGATACTAACTATACTAAGTGGGATACAAGAAAACTTTGCAGTTTATTATTGCCTGAGGATGCATAGATTGTGAAATGTATCTTTATCTCACAGCAACCCTGTAATCATGATCTCATATGGCACTACTCTAATTAAGAATCATGAATTTACTATCAAAATAGGGTATTGGCTCAGCAAACGTCATCCAGATAATGGTTTCAAGTTGATCGGCGTAGAGGTTGTCCCTTGATTAAAGCTCAGATATGGAAAATGAAAATTTCACCAAAGTTAAAGCACTTTTTCTGTAGAATCTTGTCTGGTGCTCTTGATACAAGAACATAACTCACCAGAAGAGGAATTCCAATAGATGATATATGTAAACGGTGCTGCCAAGATGTGAAATTCTATTCAAATTTGGAGACAATCCAGTACTATATGCTCTGGTGCGCAAATCAATTCACAAACATTAGAAGAAAACAGCAGTCTTATAGTATTGAGATATGCTTCCCAAACAATGATAACTAGTAGACTTCTTCCATTTTGGCTCTTTTAGCGAATCTGGAAATCAATTGATGATATTATATTTAATAAAATATCAGGGAATACATATGAATTATTACAGAAGGCAATAGATGATGTTGATCGATAGGTACATATTTCCCATCAGACAGGAATGAAGATACAACAGATACACATATTATACCTCATTGGAAACGTGCTCCTGATAATTTTGTGAAGATCAATTATGATGGGAGCTTTACACATAATTCAAACTTCGTAGGAGTAGGTTAGATTATTAGAGATGATAAAGGTTTTTCTGTTTGGTGGGTAGTTCGAAGTTGACACAAGTATCATCCCCGATTCAAGCTGAAGCTATTGCCTTGCTCCATGCTCTTCAATCTTCATGGAGTTGAGGATAGAAGAATAGTTATTGAAGACGATTTCAAAATCTTACAAGAAGTGATTAAAAAGAAAAACATGGATATTTTCATAGAGAATGTATCCAAGTATATCTGCAATTGGGTGGATCGATTTTGTGAAGCTCAGTTTTCGGTTTTATCTCAAGAATGTACTCAAGTGGCTAATTCTTTCGCTAAGTTATCATATCTAAAAATTATTGTTTCTCAAGTTTATTTTTATCCTCCTCATTGTTTAAGGAGAAAATTATTTAATGACTTCGTAAACATTTCTTAATCAATAAAAAGACATTAAAAATATATTAACAAAAAGATGTTTCATTGTGCTGCATTTAAAATTTGGAATGGAAAAGGGATGAAGTATGATGTAACAAGACATATAGGAGAATTCCTAACACCAAAATATGACAATAAACATAATATATACTTTCAGTTTTAGGAAATATTGTTCCCATAAAAATGGATAAATTTGAAAATTGCCAAGTTCCAAAAATACTAACTTATGATAAAATAAAATAAAAAAATAACAAAGGGTTAAATTAATTATAATATTGTAAAAGAAAATTCTATAAAATAGAAACAATCCATCAAATTAGAATTTCCAAAAAGCAATTTTACTTAAAACTGAACCGAAATCTTTTTATTTGATAATACCCAGAAGTTTCCTTTGCAACTTTTTAGACCTCATGAATGAGAACAATGAGAAAAAATCAATCACTGGTCAGCTTTTGCTCGGATATGAAAAAGGGAAAAAAATCTTCCGTCTCTTAACCTAGAGATTATCCGACAGTTTCTGAAACAATCTTCTCGCTCATTTTGTAAGAAAGCATCTTCTGAACATAAAAGATCATGTACCCTTGTGAAGCACTAACAATATTCTCATCCACTCGAGTGATCCACGTATCATCACACTTGTACCACTCGTTCCTTAGCCTCAAATATGTGATGTAATGACCTGACTCAAGATTTCCCGTATGTGTCACCACAGCAAACAGTTCAAATTCAGATGACACCTCATAGGCTACATTTTTGTTCTCATCTTTTTCTTCAAACGGAAAAATTCTGTTACCAAACCTTCTTTTCAAGACTGATGAAGATAGATAAGGCCTCATATCTAATGAAAATGGGAACTGAAGATACTGATCCACTTTGTTTGACATTCTTCTCACATGCGAATGTTCAAACCGCTTGATATGGAAACATGAAACCAGAGGGAGCTTTCTTATAGACATTTGCTTAAGAGACTCTTGCTTTTCTTGACATTTCTTATAGTAGAACTTCTGATCTGGTCCCAACTTCTCTGCTCTAGTGTAACGGTCCAAGCAACCTACCAATGTCGATACCCCTTTAGAAGTTTTGAAATCTGCCTCTGTTTTGGGTGGACAACCAGAAATACGTCGTTTGGATGATGTGTTTGGAGACAAAGCCTTATTTGGTTCCAAGTCCAAAGAGATGTCGACACATGGATCATATGTTGTTGATGTAAAACCGCAACTCATACACATGACATCAGACCGCAAGATACCAGAGAAAACTTTGTGAGCAATGCAGCAGTCACCATTTCCTGCACAAAAAAATTCAAAATGAGATTCTCCACAGTCAAAAATATATTACTACTATTAACATTATTTCCCTGTGAAATTAAAAATGCATACTATAGTTTGGGTTCTAATGTCAGCAGTTAAATTTTCAAAATTAAATGTCCTTCAACTTTTGAATCAGAATGCATATCACTAGTGCTTGCTTTCTATAATCCAAACGTGACAATGTGTGGCAGAGAAAAGTATTGTGTAGTACCACACATTGAAGCAAGAACCTTCAAGAGAATTGTGAATATTCATCTAGTGACTTTTAGTAATTTTAAAACCAATAAGTTTCACAAATGTATATGTACGATCACCTAATCAGCTATTCAAATATGGCAGAGCAAAGATTTCATTGACCTTAAGTTTCGACAAGTATAGAGACAGAAATTAATTAACATCACAAACTTAAGTCAAAGTCCAAGTTTCTCAAAGAAGTGAAATCACCTGTACTATGTGGCTTTTGTTGATTTTTCTTTATCATTTCATGAACATTTTCGAGAATCGAAATGAAAAATTCGTGTGCATCTTGTTGTTCATAACAAGCCAAGTTTCCAGCATGCTTCCACCAACTATAACAAAACAAAGAATATCACAACAATGAATTACTCAAATTTTCAATTGCACACAATAAGCTCATATGCACAAATGTACAAACCTGTGGAGTAACGTTGCTGGACTATAAGGTTTATGATCTCTTCCTGAGAATACAGAAGAGAACAATGCATCTAAATCACATGCTAAACATATTTTCCGGCGATCTTGATCACCAGCAACACCTCTCATACCACTACCGTGAACATAAGAAAGTCTCTGTTTTCTACACAAATCTCGATTATGCTTATCACTAAGGAAATAGTTTCTCAATGGAGCTGTATGAATCAATGCTTGCAATATTGAATTCATAAAACAAGTGCTTCCAAGATTATTCAAACCACGAAGTCCCGCCGGAAAACCTAATTTTCCGATGCTGTCATTTTGCAGATTCTCGATTGAAATCCGTTCAGGACTCTGTTGTATGTAATCTACCTTCCTTCGTTTCTTTTTACTATCTGAGATCAAATACTCTAGTGATGGCGCCGGCGTCAGCGTCGTTTTCAATGTCTGAGCCATCACAACAGTGGAATCAAAATCATGATCATATATTTGATCGTTACACACACAACAAAAAAGCTCAGCGCGATCAATGTCGATGAATATCTCATGATCGGACAATATACTTTCTCCATGTGTTGCCGCATGTGAATGACAAAATACGATGGCACAATTAACACAAGCGTAGAGCCTCCGGCCAAATGATTCACTACATTCTCTACATTGAGGTACCTCTGCTGTTTCACGATGGATAGAGGCATGTCCTCCTGGTTGTTTGATTCTAAGAGAACCTTGAAGTGCGTTAAATGGTTTTGCGCCACCATTTTTTACATGGAATTCAGAGAGATGAGGGCAAAATGAAGGAGAGGGGGCTGATTCATGAACAGATACGGCATGGCATTGAGGAGACATTAACGAAACCCTAGATTCTGGGCATAACGGTAAAGGATTAGATTGATGAAGATCCAATGGTTGTGATTTTTGAAAAAAACAATTTGATGAAAGATGATGTTGCCAGATATGACTGGTTTGATCGGTTTATGTATCTTTTTGCTTTTATGGCATTCTATATCATTATTATTTTTTGTGATTTTGATATATGGCATTTCATTTATTTATACTAGGTCTAGCCAATCGGAATATTCGGAATACAAAACCGAATATCCAAAACATTTACAATGCGAATATTCGGACATTCTATTGTCCAAATATTTGGATATTCCACAACCAAATATTCAGAATATTCATTTTGGATTTGGTTTAAATTTTTAAGTTATTTTTTTTTGGTTTTAAAACAGGTTTACTGAATTGAGCAAAATTCAAAGTCTGGTTTAATTTGGTTTTGAATATATTATGTTTTTTTCAAAAAATAATCTTAATTTTTTTAATGTGGAGAACACCAAGAAAAAAGAAGATGGGAGATGAGGGAGGTTGGAGAAAAAGAGAAGATAAAGATGAAGGTATAAATATATATATATATATATATATATATATATATAAAAGAAAATACTTAACATAGAAGAGTAAAGTAACTGGATTTAGTCAAAATTTGATTTATCTAGATATTAATCTACTTTCGAGCTAATTTTTAAGCATAGCTAACTACTCATCATAAGAAAACAAATAAAACTATTTGGTTTTGTTCTGGCCAGTTCAATTTATTGTAGAACAGAACTAATACTCATTCTTTTTAACTGCTTTTTATTGATTAAGAAATTACATACTTATTAAGTATAATGTTTCTTAACAAACAGGAAGAAAATAATTTATTTGACATTTAGAATTTTGTCGTTCGTCTAGTTTACGCAAACTATTAGTAACTTGGTTGCACTCACGTGGTACCACATATAAATGATTTCGGTGGACCAATTCGCCCAATTGCAAATATCTGCGATAATATGATTGATTGAAGCAATTTTTTTAATGATGTCATGTAGCACTTTGCAATCTCCTTCAACGATGAGTGTACGGTATCCTCTACACCATAAGGCTTGCATAGCATGAAGCATAGTGAGGATTGTGTAAGTTTCAAACATCATAAGATACAATATATACCATTTTCATCTCTAATTATCCATTCAGCTCCAATATTTGAAAAAAATCAGGGTGGAATCGTCCAATGATTTGATCTCTTTGATGTGGCATTAGTGCACTATTCTATATCTTGTAGAGAAGGAGGTTTTGAAACAATCCATTAAGCCATATTATCATGTGCCTTGTTGATCAAGTCTTCCGGTTCCTGCTGTACTTTATTGAAGATAAGATCATTCCATGATTTCCAAATTTTCGATGGTAGTCAAAAGAGTTGTGTCGTGTCTCGCCATTTTCCCGACTTACAGCTGTGGCCAAGAAGAACATTCTCTTCTCTTGGAAAGATGCTCAAGGTATTGCTCTGAACGCACACAAGAAGAATATTACTGAGACTCCAGTGCTATCATTACCCAGTTTTGAGAATATGTTTGAGGTAAATTGTGATACTTAGGATGTGAGCATAGAGGCAGTACTCAATCAGCATGAGATGCTACTTGCATACTTCAGTAAGAAAATTAATGGAGCCAAGCTCAACTATCCCACTATCAACAAATAGTTGTATGGTCTCATTAGGGCTTTAGAGACTTGCCACCACTATCTGTTGTCGAAGGATTTAGTCATCCAACCAACCACGAGACTCTTAAGCATTTGAGAGGATAAAATACACTTACAAAAGGACATTTCCAATAGTTAAATTTCATGGAGACAATTTTGTATATTATCAAGTACAAAAAATGAAAAGAAAACACTGTAGTGTATACACTGTCTAGGAGGCATTATTTGATAACTACAATGGACGTTAATTTCTTAGGATTTGAGCATATCAAAGCATCATAGAAGGAAGATCCGCAACTACAACTGATGTGAATCTTGAAAGCACTAAAAACCTCAAATATGGAGTTGGCATCACCAAGCAGTGATCAACTTTGGAGCAAAGGAAGCAATGAAGTTGTCTTTTGTCTCAATAATCCGGTTCTCAACTAGCATTTATATTCAAATTTTTAGAGTCTTACTATGCTCAGCATTGGATAAATGGGATCACTTGGGCAATGTCAAGCTATAATAGTCATGATGCATGCTTGGGAAGACAAGTGTATGGTGATAACTATACTTATTAATGGTTTTTAGAGTCAGTTTACTAAGGAATCGTGCATCTTTTCATTAAAAATGAGATGTTTAAGGCAATAATTGTATTATTAGGTTGATGGGTTTGCTGGAGCCAAATAAAGAGCAAATAAATGGGTTTGTGCCTTAACCCGTGGAAGGTTCATGAAGAATGAAGTCACCACCGATTGGTATGGATCTGTCACCGATCGGTGAAAATATTTTTCAGTACTGATCGGTACTTGCTTTCGCAGATCGGTGAAGACCAAAGTATATTCTCTCTTGGGTGCATAACCTAGGTGCTGAGATTCCTATATAAATAGGGGTCGACTTCATAAAGAAAATCATCAGAAATTCATCAGACATTTTTTCTCTTAGAGCAAAAGGTTTCTAGACCCTTTATACTATTTTTATAGTCTTAAAGGTTTATTCTCTTTGTGAATATTTTTAATAGATGTCTTAGGGTTTTATTATTTGTTGTTCTCTTCATCTTTCATATTAATGTATGATTGGAACTGAGTACCAAACATGTAATTATAACTTTTAGGAGTCTTTTGTAATATTCATATTAGTTGAGACTAATCTTATTGTCTTTATCATAAAATTGTGATTAAATTTATTTTAGTAATTTTCAAACACATGAGAAATTTTTATTAAAATACTGTAAAATTTGTATATACATGTTTTCAAATTTTGAAAACCTGAAACCTACACCAAACATGGAAACACAAAAAAAACAAAAAACTGTTAAAAACTAAAAAAAATAATTAAAACTCAAAACTCAAAAACCACTTAAAATCTTCCAAACAGTAATTGCTAAGTTAAGGAATGCATTGTCCTTTTGTAAGTATCCTCAAACTTCTGGGGATAAATGTGACCACCTTACTTGACTCATGATTTAAAATTGGGATTCGTTTAAGAAAGCTTGATTTCATGAGGTGGTATTATCTAGCATTTGCAAAACAAAACAGAATATGACCTTATCTATCAAGTTGTTATTCTCTTTAGTAGAATTGGAACAAAATATTTCTAGTCAACAAATTAGTTTATGGTATAATTAACCCATATATAAGATATTACAAGTAAAATTAAATTTTATTCCACTTGTCACATATCCGATCATGCATCTCTCAAAATAAGAGTACTTATGTCCATTTTTCATTCACATGCAAAGTTATTTGATGAATAACAACGAACATATATCGATTTACCAATAGAAACTTGGACCAAGACTCCGTACATTAGCAATCAAAACGAAATAATTGGAGAAAAAAGGACAAAAACATCCCACTAGAACAAATACAAAAAACTAATAATCATTAAACACATAATAAAAACAATTGAAATTGTGATGGAGGCATACATATATAAATATTACAAAAGAGTAATCAAAGAATGACAAAGAACTAGACAAATATACAATAATAAGAATCATAAAGCAAGAATGAGAAGCCTATAAAGCTAAAACGAAGTAGTCAGTATGAAAAATCATTAAAAACCGTTGTTCCTGCTGCTGAGATAAATGATGAATATCCTTGACGATGTCGAACACAGCCTCAGGTTGCGCCAACTTAAGAGCATTCTCTGACATGTTCTTTAGTTCGTCTTTATTGTTACTGAATCACTAGGTCACAATTTTAGCCATTTGTTTGGGACTCCGGGTGAAAACTCCAGCCCCATTGTCCACAACATAAGGTACATTGCCTTTGACCTTTTAGAGTTACATTATATTCTCATGAGTTAGTTTATATGGATAATGATGGATGAGTAACCTCAAGGGTAAAGCTAAAAGTGTATATGTACATCTGTCCAGGAATGTAGTCATTGAGGATAAATGGTAGGCCGCAAATCTATGCTTCTGCAATCGTACCTGGAGCGGCCTGTTTAGTGTCATAAGCACTTGTAAAGTTTATGTTTTGGTATATATAAGAACATAAGTAGTACAATATATACAAGAAAACAATGGAAATTATTACAGATTTCCAATGAAATTTGATATTTTTCTGACTATAGTAATAACGAAGGTTCAAGGAGGTGGAGGATTCAAAGATATCATGACTTACCTTTGTGATGATGCAATCACAAGCTCCCATCCATTTTTCCATTTGTGTCTCAAACCCACGAACCTATATATAAACATCACAAAAGGAAAATTATGAATCACTTTCTATATTAAGTATTCATTAGCAGTAGTGAAAAAAAAATCACATTTTAATTTGGACCTGGATAGGAATTTTCCATTCATGGGATGCTAATGAAGAAGAAGGGCTTTGTTACGGCTGCATATGACAATCAATTGTCCTATTGGCTTCCTTTCTTTAGAGTTGTATAAAGAATCTCCAAGAGCTATAGCGGTTTTTGAACCGGACCCATTCCTTCACCTCCTCCCGTTAGTAAAACCTCATGTAAATTTAAGTCTATTGCAAGCTCTTTGCTTATTTTGTCCTGATTAAATACGTAATAGTAGATATGTTTGATCTTCTGGTGGTTGAAAATAAAATATTCTAATCAAATGGTATGAATGGACAAGTTTTACCTTGTAGATAATAGTTCTAGGGAAAGATGGACGGACGGGTAAGCCAAAGACATGAATCTGAGAGTCATCAAGTTCATCTACTCAAGCTCTCTTCGCAACCTCTTTGGATGGGCAATAACATCTGCTGACTCCATGATGGAACCTATTACATCGAAATGAAAAAAATTCCAAGTTGACTTATATGTTAGTTTTAAATATCTAATATCATAGGTAAATTAGCTTTTTCATTAAATGACATCTACAAACAAACAAATGATCAGAATGATTTTCGATGCCTTTTTATCGTTCTATTTCACCAATCTGTATATAATTTTGTAATATATTACAATAAATAATTCATGTATTTATATATATTGAAAAAATATTTTTATTATTAAAAATCAATGAAAATCATAGATTAATCGAATTTTGACAGTTTAATCGATGGAATTATGACAAAAGGTTAAATTAATTCTAATATTGTAAAAACAAATTATATAAAATAGAAATAATCCATCAAATTCGAATTTTCAAAAATAATTTTACTTAAAACTGAACCAAAATCTTTTTATTTGATTATACCCAGAAGTTTCCTTTGCAGCTTTTTAGACCTCATGAATGAGAACAATGAGAACAAAATCAATCACTGCTCAGCTTTTGCTCGGATATGAAAAGGAAAGAAAAATCTCTCGTCTCTTAAGCTAGAGATTATGTCAGAGTTACTGAAACAATCTTTTGGCTCATTTTGTAAGAAAGCATCTTCTGAACATAAAAGATCATGTACCCTTGTGAAGCTCTAACAATGTTCTCATCCACTCAAGTGATCCACGCTTGTGATGTAGTGACCTGACTCGAGCTTTCCAGTATGTGTCACTGCAGCAAACAGTTCAAACTCAGATGACACCTCACACGTTACATTGCTGTTCTCATCTTTTTTTTCAAACGGAAAAATTCTGTTACCAAACCTTCTTTTCAGACTGATGAATATAGATAAGGCCTCATATCTAATGAAAATGGGAACTGGAGATACCGGTCCACTTTGTTTGACATTTTTCTCACAGTCGAATGTTCGAACCGCTTGATATGGAAACATGAAACCAGAGGGAGATTTCTTATAGACATTTGCTTAAGAGACTCTTGATTTTTCTTGACATTTCTTAGAGTAGAACTTCTGATCCGGTCCCAACTTCTCTGCTCTAGTGTAATGGTCCAAGCAACCTACCAATGTCGATACCCCTCTAGAAGTTTTGATATCTGCCTCTGTTTTGGGTGGGCAACCAGAAATACGTCGTTTGGATGATGTGTTTGGAGAAATAATCTTATTTGGTTTCAAGTCCAAAGAGATGTCGACACATGGATCGTATGATGTTGATGTAAAACTGCAACTCATACACATGACATCAGACCGCAAGATACCAGAGAAAACTTTGTGAACAATGCAGCAGTCACCATTTCCTGCACAAAAAGCATTCAAAATGTGATTCTCCACTGTCAAAAATATTTCCCTGTGAAATTAAAGATGCATACTATAGTTTTGGTTCTAATGTCAGCAGTTAAATTTTCAAAATTAAATGTCCTTAAAATTTTGAATCAGAATACATATCACTAGTGCTTGCTTTCTATAATCCAAAGTTGAAAATGTGTGGCAGAAAAAAAAATTGTGCAGTACTACACATTGAAGCAAGAACCTTCACGACAATTGTGAATATTCATCTAGTGAGTTTTAGTAGTTCTAAAACCTAGAAGTTTCACAAATGTATATGTACGATCACCTAATCAGCTATTCAAATTTGGCATAGCAAATATTTCATCAACCTTAAGTTTCGACTAGTATAGAGCCAGAAATTAATTAACATCACAATATTAAGTCAAAATCCAAGTTTCTCAAAGAAGAGAAATCACCTGTACTATGTGGCTTTTGTTGATCTTTCTTTATCATTTCATGAACACTTTCGATAATCGAAATAAAAAATTCATGTGCATCTTGTTGTTCATAACAAGCCAAGTTTCCAACATGCTTCCACCAACTGTAACAAAACAAAGAATATCACAACAATGAATTAATCAAATTTTCAATTGCACACAATAAGCTCATATGCAAAAATGTACAAACCTATGGAGTAACATCGCTGGACTATAAGGTTTACGATCTCTTCCTGAGATTACAAAAGAGAAAAATGAATCTAAATCACAAACTAAACATATTTTCCGGCGATCTTGATCACCATCACCACCAACAACACCTCTCATACCACTACCATAAACATAAGAAAATCTATGTTTTCTACACAAATCTCAATTATGCTTATCACTAAGGAAATATTTTCTCAACGGAGCTGTATAAATCAATGCTTGCAGTATCGAATTCAGAAAACAAGTGATTCCAAGATTATTCAAACCAGAAAATCCAATTCTCCGATGCTGTCATCTTGCAGATTCTCAATTGAAATCCGTTCAGGACTCTGTTGTCTGTAATCTACCTTCCTTCATTTCTTTTTACTATCTGAGATCAAAGACTCTAGTGCTGGTGCCGGCGCCAGTGTCGTTGTCAATGTCTGAGTCATCACAACAGCGGAATCAAAATCATGATCATAGATTTGATCTTTACACACACACAACAAAAAAGCTCAGTGCGATCAATGTCAATGAATAAATCATGACCGGACAATGTACTCTCTCCATGTGTCGCCGCGTGTGAATGACAAAATACGGCAGCACAATTAACACAAGCGTAGAGCCTCCGGCCAAATGATTCACCACATTCTCTATATTTAGGTACCTCTGCTGTTTCACGATGGATAGAGGCATGTCCTCCTGGTTGTTTGATTCTAAGACAACCTTGAATCGCGCAAAACGGTTTTGCGTCACCATTTTTTACACAGAATTCAGAGAGATGAGGGCAAGAGGAAGGAGAGGGCGCTGATTCCTGAACAGAGATGGCGGGGAATTGGGGAGACATTAAAGAAACCCTAGATTCTGGGCCTAACAGTCAAGGATTAGATTGATGAAGATCCAATGGTTGTGATTTTTGAAAGTTGAGATTTGATGAAAGATGATGTTGCCACATATGACTAATTTGATCGTTATATGTGTCTTTTTGCTTTTATGATATTCTATATCATTATTATTTTTTTGTGTTTTTGAAATATGACATTTCATTTTATATACTAGGTCTAGCCAATCGGAATATTCGGAATACAAAACCGAATATTCAAAAAGTTTACAATGCGAATATTCGGATATTCTATTGTCCGAATATTCGGATATTCTATTGTCCGAATATTCGGATATTCCACAACCGAATTATTTGGAATATTCGTTTTGGATTTGGTTTAAAATTTTAAGTTAAAATTGTTTGGTTTTAAAACAGGTTTACCGAATTGAGCAAATTTCAAAGTATGATTTAATTTGGTTTTGGATATCTAATGTTTTTGTTATTTTTTTAAATGTGGAGAACACCAAGAAAGAAGAAAATGGGAGATGAGGGAGGTTGGAGAAAAAGAGAAGCTAAAGATGAAGGTATAAAAGATTAAAAAATTCTGGAAAAAAACACGTCGAAAAAATGAGAACGGAAAATGCCAGAAATGTATATATATATATATATATATATATATATATATATATATATATAAAGACAATACTTAACATAGAAGAGTAAAGTTACTGGATTTAGTCAAAGTTTGATTTATCTAGATATGAATCTACATTCTAGCTAATTTTAAGCATAACTAACTATTCATCATAGGAAAACAAATCAAATTATTTGTTTTTGGTCTGGCCAGTTCAATTTATTGTAGATCAGAACTAATACTCATTTTTATTTTCTTAAACTGCTTTTTTGATTAAGAAATTAAATACTTAGTAAATATAATGTTTCTTAACAAACAGGAAGAAAATAATATACTTGAGATTTATAATTTTTTTGTTCGCCAAGATTAGCCAAACTATTAGTAACTTGGTTGCATTCACGTGGTACCACCATATAAATGATTTTGGTGGACCAATTCACCCAATTGCAAATATCTGCGACAATATGATTGATTGAAACAACTTTTTTTTAATGATGTCATGTAGTACATTGCAATATCCTTCAATGATGAGTGTATGGTATCCTCTACACCATAAGGCTTGCATATCATGATGCATAGTGAGGATTGTGTAAGTTTCAAACATCATGAGATGCAATATATACTATTTTCATCTCTAATTATCTATTCAGCTCCAATATTTGACAAAAAGAATCAGGGTAGGAGCTCTTTGATGTGGCATTAGTGCACTATTCTATATCTTGTCGAGAAGGAGGGTTTAAAACAATCCATTAAGCCATATTATCATGTGCCTTGTTGATAACGTCGTTAGGTTCCTGCTGTACTTTATTGAAGATAAGATCATTCCATGATTTCCAAATTTTCCATGGGTCAAAAAGGGTTGTGCCGTGTCTCGCCATTTGCCCCACTTACAGCTGTGGCCAAGAAGAACATTATCTTCTCTTGGAAAGATGCTCAATGTATTGCTCTGAACATTCTCAATCAGCATGTGATGCTAGTTGCATACTTCAGTAAGAATATTAATGGAGCCACGCTCAACTATCCCACTAACAACAAAGAGTTGTATGGGCTCGTTAGGGCTTTAGAGACTTGCCACCACTATCTGTTGTCGAAGGATTTAGTCATCCACACCAACCACGAGACTCTTAAGCATTTGAGAGGATAAAATACACTTACGAGAAGACATGTCAAATAGTTAAATTTCATTGAGACAATTTTATATGTTATCAAGTACAAGAAAAGAAAAGTGAACATTGTACTGGATACAATGACTAGGAGGCGTTATTTGATAACTACAACGAACATTAATGTCTTAGGATTTGAGCATATCAAATCATCATATAAGGAAGATTCGCAACTACAACTGATGTGAATCTGTAAAGCACTAACAACCTCAAATATGAAGTTGGCATCACCAAGCCATGATGAACTTTGAAGCAAAGGAAGCAATGAAGTTATATTTTGTCTCAATAATCCGGTTTTCAACCAGCGTTTATATTCAAATTATTAGTCTTACTATGCTTAGCATTGGATAAATGGGATCACTCAGGAAATGAGGATTATGTCAAGCTATAATAGTCATGATACATGCTTGGGAACAAGTGCATGGTGATAACTGTATTTATTAACGGTTTTAGAGTTAGTTTACTAACCAACCGTGCGTCTTTTCATTAAAAATGAGATGTTTGAATGCAATAATTGTATTATTAGGTTTATGGGTTTTCTAGAGCCAAATAAAGAGAAAATAAGTGGGTTTGGGCCTGAACCCATGGAAGGTTCACGAAGAATGAAGTCACCAGTGATTGGTATGGATCTGCCACCGATCGATGAGCATATTTTCAGTATCGATCCGTACTCGCTTTCACAGATCGGTGAAGACCAAAATATATTCTCTTTTGGGCACAGAACCTGGGTGCTGAGACTCCTATATAAATAGTCGTCGACTTCAGAAGGAAAATCATCAGAAATTTATCAGAATTTTTTTTTTCTTAGAGCAAAAGGTTTCTAGACCCTTTACACTCTTTTTATAGTCTTAAAGGTTTATTCTCTTTATGAATATTTTAATAGATGTCTTAGGGTTTCGTTACTTGTTGTTCTCTTTGTCTTTCATATTGATTTATGATTAAAACTGGGGACCAAACATGTAACTGTAACTTTTAGGAGTCTTTTTTTAATATTCATATTAATTGAGATTACCCTTATTGTCTTTATCATACAATTGTGATTAGTGCTTAACCTATCACCAAAAACATAAACTAAGATATTATATTTCCTCCAACGGGAACCACAAAAGGGTTGAGCTATTTGTGATGAACAATTATTTGTTTTTTTTAATACAATTAGATTAAGTCTATGTCATCTACACTTGTGAGCATAATTAGGTTATATTCGATAATGCTTGCTAGAGAATTAACGAAAAAGTATGACTGTTGATTGTTAGGACGTTCGCATAGGTAGATCAATACATCATGACAGTGGGGCAACTTAACATTAGATGTCATAATCTCTAGATGGTTATTTATGCATCTTATATACATATTTCATGTTGTTCATATAGCTCTGTATAGATCCATGTATACAATTATCAATTATTTTATGCATTTTAGGTTGTCAATATCCACCTCAAAGATGAATCACATCAATTATTTCAGCCACTTGGAAGATATCCACTGAGGAGTGAAGATACGTCAAAACTGCTCACAAGGAGTGTGGCCAGTGGGAGCCAGGCCCTGGCACCCGGTAGGAGGTATGTGCCCTATCTCCAAGCTGTCTCATGACCGGTCACAAAGCCCATGACCGGTCCCTGAAGCTAGTCCCTACCACTTATCTAAACTATGTCATTTTGACCTATTCCCTCAAAAACCCTAGATCGAGCCTATACATACCTAACTTTCCCAGGCACGCTCCAGATCCTCATCCTTTTTCGTGCAGGCCCTAGAAGTCTTTCCTTGAAGTTTCATCCTTGTTATTCATTTTTTCTTGAATCTCTTACTTACTTAGCTTACTTATGGTGAGATAAGCAATATTATGTGACATCTATAGAGAAGTTTCCTTTGAACCCCTTTGATACATTTAATTTGTTATTGATGTTATTCTATGTTATTTCTTTACATCATGAGCGAGTAGTTCTCTTGTTGGGGGTTTATGGGGTAATTCAAAGGGACTTCATGGTTTGATTCATATAGGTTATTCGATCCAATTTTTTGCCACCTTTAGGTATCTAATGGGACATTTTTTAGTTAATACATGTTGATTAAATTGATCATCAAGCACTGAGCTTAGAGAATGGAGCGCTACTGATCTATGTGGTTATTTCACTTTAAATCTTTTACCTGAAAAGACCACATAATGACTGCAAGTGCACATTTAATCAATTGTACTATTTTAGATTCAATCCCACAGATATAATAGCTACACGGTAATGAATTCAGAGAAATGAATCTAACTAAGATGCAATATGAAAGGGCTTTCTTTTGGTTTTTCTAATTACTAATACAAGTAAATAAATTGGTTGTAAAGTATGAGATGAAAGCATTGGGTGCTATCATCTCAGGGTTTCCACAGTTATAAACAAAAAAGTCAAAGATCATATCAAGTATCTAAAGTTATCGGCCTAGGTTCTCAACTACAAACACGAAAAACTAACAACATATGGTTAATAGAATAAAAGTGTAAAGTCTTAATACTTCGTTACTCAACTCAAGGAAACAGTACATCTCGACCAGCAGGATAAAAGAGTTTGATAAGTTCACAAAGCTCCAAGACTCAAATCACGCATGCCATTACCCAAAGCTTATACCATGTTCGGTATCTAGGTTTACACAGGCAGCGCTCCTATTCTCTAAGTTCAGTAGTTGGTCATCAACTCAAGCAGCATGCATAATGTAAAATATGTCCCAAGAGATACCTAAGAGTGGCCAAAAATCATATATAACAATCTATATGAATCTAACCATGAATTCCCCTTAAATCACATCTCATGATGCAAAAAAACAACATATATATCATGAAGAATAACATTAATAATGAATCAAATATATCAAATGTTTTTAAGTAAAACTTCTCTATAGAAGTCTCAAAAGATTGCTTATCACCCCCACAAGCGAACAAAGTAAGAAAGAGATAAGAAAACAATGAACAAAAAGGATGAAAGTTTAAGGGAAGGCTTCTAAGGCTTGGGTAACTAGGATGTGACTCTGATGGCTCTGAGGCATGATGACAGATTCAAAAAAGAAGTTTAGGATTTCTACCAAGAACTAGGTATTTATATGCTTGATTTAGGGTTTTCGGGAAATAAAACCAAAAATGACTTAGTTTCAATAAGTATCAGGGACAAACTTCAGGGACCAGATATGGGCCTTGTGACCGGTTTTGGACTGCTCTGGAGATATGGGCCTGGTTCCAGGCCTTGGTCCTCTTGACCGGTCTTGACGTATCTTCACTCCTCATATGATATCTTCCAAACGGCTGAAAGGATTACTCTGATTCTTCTTCAAAGTGAATTTTATCTCTTATAGCTTTCAATAGACACCAAGATCTCTGAATTTTATACATGTAAAGGTCTTCAACGAACGTCAAATATTTGGGCTTCTGAAACTGTCCAAAGTGGGGGTTTGGTATCATTTTTGTCTATTTTCCTCCGAAACTTCTAAAATTCTCTTGGAAGTGTAAATGGTTGAAAACACCTATGAAATATCCATAACACTTGCTTTCTTCATTGGGAACCTAATAAAACCAATGTTTAAGAAAGCTCTATGCGCTAAATCGGCGGTGACCCTCTGGCTAGTCGGAGCCTAGACGATTTTAGGTGGTTTAAGCAGTTTTATAAATAAAAATATAAATTTAGACACATATATATATATATATATATATTAACAAAATATAATATAACATAATGAAATTATAAAATTGCATAATTTAAAGACTTTAAATTATACAGACCTGAAGAATAGCAATATTTTATAATTTTAAGTTTTATTTTCTTAAATGACACCGTTTTACTATTTTTAGATAAAAGCATAGATATTAATTTACTTATTAACTTCACCTATCCCGCAGAATCCATCTAATAAGCTTTAATCCGTTAATAATCGAATATTTAACTAATCTAACTATCCGTATAATATAAATTTTTTTTTAAATAAGCTATTTAGCCGCTAATCCAAGCGGCTTAGGGGGTCTAGCGCCTAGGCGGCCAGCTAAACCATTTTCTTGAACACTGCTAAAAACATATGAAAGGGGCTAAAATATGATGCTACCAGCTACCCGTGTAAACCTAGATCTTGGACATAGTGTTACGAAAGCTTCATGTCATAGTCTGCTCGAATTGAGTCATAAAGATTTATGAACTTATCGAACTTATTTTTCCTGATGGTTGAGATGAGTTGATTCCTGCATGACATGAATAATGGAGTATCACGACTTTAGATTTGTATTTATTAACTCTAGATTGTTAGTTGTTTCTTGTTTCATAGTTGCTTAACCTAGGCCAAGAAATTTAGATACTGGCATATGATCTTTGACATGTTTTGTTTAGAACAATGGAAACCCTAAGATGATTCTCCTTGCGCCCAACGATTTAGTTTTATACTTTACAACTTGTTTATTTACTTGCTTTCTAGTTTAATTGATTTAGTTATTAGAATAACCCAAAAAACCTCTTTCATATTGCATCTTAGTTAGATTTTTTCTCTGAATTCATTACCAAGTAGCTATTACTCTCTATGGGATCAATGCAAAAATACTACTATTGATTAGTAGTCGTGTGGTCTTGTCAGGTCAAATATTTGAAATGAAAAGTACACACATCACTATACTCCATTACAAATACCTAACTCCCCTTGGGGAGATATTTCCATGGAGTTTATTCTAGGTTTACCGAAGATATAACACAAGGACTCTATCTTCATCAAAGTGGATAAGTTCTCCAAGATGGATTACTTCAAACATTGTGACCAGAAAATGATGATACAAATGTAACCGGTTAATTCATCAAAGAGGTTGTGCGCTTGCATGGAATACCGAAGACCATTGTTTGGTTACGGAAACCAAATTTATAAGCCACTTTTTGCGGACATTCTGAAAAAGGTTGGAAACCAAGTTTCTCTTACCCACCACTTTTCACCCCAGACCGATAGACAAACGGAAGTGGTAAACCATACCCTTTCCACTTTACTCAGAGATATTATCGGTAAAAACGTACACAATTTGTTAAAAGTCGATGATGTTTGCCAAGACAATTATAATTGTGTAAAAACGTACACAATTATAGATACTAATCATTCTACTACTAGTTTATCTCCTTTTAAGTCGATGATGTTTGCCAAGACGAAGCAACTAAAGCCGAGATCATGAAGAAATACATGCAAAAATCAAGGAAAATATTTGAGAAGAAGACCAAAACTTACATCTTCAAACCAGGAGAATTGATGTTGCTACAAATGACGCGTAGAGCGCCACTTACTTAGAGGAACGCAGAGATTACGGTTTTAAAGAATGATATTGAAACCATCAAAGAAACCTATGTGCAGAATGATCAACGCTATGAAGAATTGGCTGCCACAAACGCATCAACGAAGGCTGATATGGAAGCGTCAAAGAATGATATTGAAACACAATAGAAGATCATGGAGGGTTTCATGGCCAAGTTCCGAGCTTTTCGGCCTTGATTTTATTTTTGAATGTTTTTTGTTTTGGTACATTCTGTTTTGGATTTGAATTTTTATTTAAAAATTTAATTAAAACCATTAAGATTTATAAAATTTAATTATATATTTTTAATAACATAATAAATCCGTGCATAACTACAAAAATTATCTAAAACAAATAAATATTACAAAACGTTAGACTTAGAAAGCTGTCAAACAAATGATTGTCGAAAATCCGTTGGAAAACACAACTATCGGAAATTCTTAGAAAATCTATCAAAGTTTTATTCTTACGTATTTCCGATTGTTTTTATTTTCTGACATCCTAGAGTTGAAAATTAATTTGTTGAAAATCCAAAAGGGGAGGCACTTTTCGACGGAAATGAGCGCAGTTCTAGTCTGTTTTCTTGTAGTGTATCTTTAATTAAATTTGTAACGAACAATCCATCTAGATCTCTCTAGACATCCACGTTCGCCATGATGGTTTCCATGGCAATTATTTCAACATAAAGCAGTGATAAGTTCTTCATGGTTCTAGAACACCATATGGAAACCCACCAAAGTTATATCAAACGTAGAAATATCACCGAAGTCGAAGAAATCGTAAACTATCATCTACTTTATGAGAAGATGCCGAGAAAATAAAACTTTCACAAGATTTGCATTATGATAGATCATGGTATTCATCATGGATATTACTATACCATAGAGTGGAGAGATTATAAAACCGCTCCTTGTCGCCGGTGAAAATCGAAAAAACCATCACCAAACGAAGAAGAAATCATTGTTTTAAAATCACCATTTTGTGTCGACTTACCATCTAGAAACTATTTTTTCTATATAAGTGCAAACTTTAAGAAATTATTATTATTATCTTTTTTTACTAAGAAATTTGTAATTTTTTTTTCATTCTTATTAAAATTTAATATATATTTATTTTAGTAATTTTCAAACACGTAAGAATTTTTATTAAAATACTGAAAATTTGTATATACATGTTTTCAAGTTTTTGAAAACCTGAAACCTACACCAAACATAGAAAAACAAAAACTAAAAAAAAACTGTTAAAAATTAATAAATTAAAACTCAAAACTCAAAAACCACATAAAATCTTCCAAACAGTCATTGCTAAGTAATTCATTGTCCTTTTGTAAGTATCCTGACTTATGGGGATAAATGCAGGATAAAGGGAAAATTTTGACCTGAAAATTTTGTAAGTACCGATTTATACCTGTACAATCGATTAGTACTATTTTATATTTAAATCGTTATTAAATTCAAATTTCCGACCCAACATTACAAAAAGTGTAAAAATCAAAGTCTTCTTTAACGGTGGTTAACCAACCATGCCACACAGCCAGATGCTCGATAACGTGTCCATAACATCATCATTTTAGTCTCTTTCCAATCAATTTTTTTTTGCAAAAACGATTACAGTCTGGACTCGAATCCGGGTGTGTGGCATGATGCATGGAAAGACACTTACCAGTAGGTTACGGTCAATATCATTGATTACACACATAATCATTTATATACCATATATTTCATAAATCCTAAAACTTTTTAAAATTGGTTTCTACCTACACTCGAACCCAGATTCGTGGGATGTCATTGGAAGGCTCTTACTGGTAGCCTACGATAATAATCAATGTAAATTCATACATATTTATTTATATACTATATATTTTAATAATCCTTAGTTTTTAAAATAATTATAGCATCGTGATTTTGGCACTTTTTGTAATAGCAGACTTTTTGTATATTCAAAATTGGAATTCGTTTGTTAAGGGGTATGATCTAGCATTTGCAAAACAAAAACAGAATATGACCTTATCTATCAAGTTGTTATTCTCTTTAGTAGAATTGGAACAAAATATTTCTAGTCAACAAACAAATTAGTTTATTGGTATAATTAACCCAAATATAAAATATTACAAGTAAAATTAAATCTTAGTCCACTTGTCACATATCCGATCATGCATCTCTCAAAATAAGTGTACTTATGTCCATTTGTTCATTCACATGCAACGTTATTTGATGAGTAAGAACAAACATATATTGATTTACCAATAGAAACTTGGACCAAGACTCTGTACATTAGCAATCAAACGAAATAATTGGAGAGAAAAGGACAAAAACATCCCAGTACACCACATACAAAAAAACTAATAATCATTAAACACATAATAAAACAATTGATATTGTGATGGAGGCATACATATATAAATATTACAAAAGAGTAATCAAAGAATGACATGACTCAAATGGGGAGGATCATAGATTGTGAAACAGTTTCTGGAGTTGAAGAACTTCGTTTGTTTATAGCGGCTGCGTACTCTATTGATGTGACAATGGTTTCGGTTGACCTGAGTTATTGACAAGAAGATGAGCTGGTAGAAATGAACGGTGAAGGGACTGCTCCAGTACAGATACTGACAGAAAAATGTTACAGAAGCTTCAGATGTCTTCAAGAAAAAGATAAAAATTTGAATATATTTGTAACATTTAGGGAAATGGTAGAGGATAGGTTTGAAATATTGGGACCAGAAGCTGGGAAGAGGGGAGACAATAAGTGGAAAACAGGTTGGAGCAAATTGGAAGAGAGAAACGGAGTAATCGATCGAAAACAGAACAATGAAGGCGCTATGGTCCCTGAAAGTGGAACAGAAATGACAGAAGAAGATTCTTCGCTAAGGAGGGAGAGAGACCATCATTCCGTAAATGATGACACTCCTAAGAAAAACGACATTGAAATAGATGATTGTTTTCTGATTGAACATTTAGTCAAGATTGAAGCAATTATGAAATCTGGAGGTAAGATTAATGAAGATAATATGTCTGGTGTACACCCCAATTCAGGTGTACACGAGGTTCCAAGTATACCCCTTGCCCTTGTTCCAAGTATAGAGGATGTTCCCAGTGTACACCCAATTCCTCCTGTTTCCCCTGTATACCTTGGTCCCAGTGTACACCCTTTCCCCAGTGTACACTATGTACCTGTACCTGGTGTACAACATGTATCAAGTGTACAGGAGGTTTCCTGTTTACAACTTGTTCTCATTGTAGAATCTATAGAGAGTGGTGATAACGAAGATGATTCTGATAATCATGGGGCTGAGGTGAGTGACAGTGCTGATAACGAAGATGATTCAAATAACGAGAAATTTCCTCATACCGGAAGTTATAAGTCAGGAGACTACGACGTCAAGAACTCTTTGGGAGAACACGTAGATTATGAAAATGATAGAGAATATGAGTCAGAGGGCTATGATTATAAATATTGGAATAATTTTGTCAGAAACGACAATTGGAAAGGTGAGGAATTAGTAGAAAGTGGCAAAGGAAGTGCTCAGCCAGTTGTACACTCTGTTTTAGAAAATAAACATAGTTTGGCGTTGGTTGCTTGTAATGAAGATGATGATTTTGTCAATCCCCCAAAGAAAACATCGGTGAAATGTAAGCATCAAACCGCCATCATAGGTTTGAAGAAAGGAATCAGTGCTACTGATATATATGGATATGAAGATATCCCTCCAATGTTCCGTTAAGTTGAAACGAGTGAATTCAACATTCATAACCTTGATTTGAGTGAGGAAGATGATGATATTTACATGGGAAGATGTAGGCCTGGGCATTTTCGGATTCGGATCGGTTTCGGATCGGATTTAGTCGGATTCGGATTATTCGGATATGAGATTTTATAATCCGAATACTATCCGATTGTATTTTCGGATCGGATCGGATCGGATTTCATCGGATTCGGATCGGATCACAAATTTTATATGTAATCCGATAAAAACCCGAAATTTTTTCGGATTCGGTTAATAAATCCGAATAACCGAAAAAATCCGAAAAAAATCCGAAAAATCCAAAATATATTCAAAAAAATCCGAAAAATCCGGAAAAATTCCTAAAAATCTAAAAAACAAATCCAAGTTTTTTATTTTTTAAAAATAAATAAGAAATTTAATCAAAAATAAAATTTTAATTAAAAAGTATAAAGAAACATTTTTTGAATATATCATATAATTATAAATATTGATAACTAATATATATTTTGTATATTTAAGAATATATATAATTATATATATAAATATATATTATATATTTCGGAGATCCGATCGGATATCGGATCGGATTCGGATTATAACCGAAACCGAAATTTTTTTAGAATAAAAACCGATCGGATTTTATAAGGTGTTCGGTTCGGATTCGGTTCGGATATTTTCGGATCGGTTCGGATCGGATTTTCGGATATTGGATTTTATGCCCAGGCCTAGGAAGATGTTTCAAGGACAGAGATAGTTTCAAACTGATGCTGGCTATTCATGCTATCAAGAAAATATTTAGATTTATGTTTAGCCGACATGCACGACACTATATCGTGGCATCCTGCAAATGTAATTGTTGTGACTGGAGGGTGTTAGCTGTTAGGATACGTAATACTGATGAATATGTGTTCAGAAAAGTACATTTGACGAATAGCTGTGATATGGACACAAGAGGACAGTTCACTAAACATGCAACATCGAGGGTCTTAGCTGCTCTGGTAAGGTCCAAGTACGAAACACTTTACGATGGGCCAGGTGCTCGTGACTTATCGGAAATGGTGATGAAAAAACACAACATAAATGCATTGTATTGGAAATGTTCGAAAACAAAGGAATTGGCTATTGAAGAAGCTCGTGGGACAGAAGAAGCATCTTTCAGGTTATTACCATTGTATTTCTATTTCCTAAAAATTGCAAATCCTGGAACAATTACACATTTGGAAACATAAGTCGATAAGGATGGAAATAATAGATTCAAGTACTGTTTCTTCGCTTTAAACGCAAGTATCAAAGGTTGGGAACATTTGAGAAAAGTTATTTTAGTGGATGGAGCTCACTGAAAGGTAAATACAAAGGTGTATTACTTACAGCTAGAGGTCAAGACAAAAATTTCCAAGTTTTTCCTGTTGCTTTTGTGGTGGTGGACAGCGAAAATGATGATTCTTGGGTTTGGTTCTTGGAAAAATTATCATATATCATAGAGGACAATCCACAGCTTTCAATAATCTCAGATAGGCAGAACTCGATTTATCCTGCTATTTCTCTTGTTTATCCTCAAGCACACCATAGAGCATGTCTAGTACACCTACAGAGGAATGTTGCAAGTAGATACAAGGGTAAAGGTCTGAAGGTCATGGTTGGAAGTGCAGGGCAAGATTTTAGAGTGAAATAATTCAATAGAATCTATGATTCCATAAAAAGACTTAATCCAGATGCTTGGGAATATCTGGAAGGGATTGGTCTACCGCACTGGTCAAGAGCTCATTTTACTGGGAAGAGGAATAATTTGATGACAAGTAATGTTGCAGGATCATTAAACAATGCCCTTATCCCTGCGAGAGATTGTCCTATTATTTCAATGTTGGGATTCATCAGAAGGATGGTCGGAAGGTGGTTTGAATCTAGGAGGCAGAAAATTGCAAAGATGGTAGGGGAAATATCAGAGGAAGTAGAGAAAGAGTTGGGTGTTCAATTTCAGGCTTCATTTGGTTTATCTACTATCGCTTGCTCTTCATGGGATTTTGAAGTAAGTAGAATTCCTACATCTATTTACCATGTGGATCTACAAAACAAGACTTATAGTTGCAAAGATTTTGGTATGTTAAACATACCATGCAGACATGCAATAGCAGCCGCAATATTCTAAAGGCTAGGGTACAAAGGATTGGTGTATGTTGTGCATAAAAAGGCAACTTTGGCTGCTACATTCGCGGGAATAATTCTACCAGTTCCAGATCCGGAAGATATACAAGTTCCAGATGATGTTAAAAGAATGGAAGTTTGGCCTCCAGTCACACGTCGACAATCAGGCCGACCAAATTCAAAGAGAAAACTATCAACAGGGGAGTATCATAAGGTAAGTATACAATTTATTGTCAATACCAATAAAGTTATACTAGATTAATATTTTCAGAAATATTGTTTAAATGTTCAAAGGTTGCAAAGAAGAGCAAAGCAAACAAATGTGGTAGGTGCGGAAGATTTGGTCATAACAGAGTCACGTGCAAGGCGGCAATTCCATAATCTGGTGTCGTACACCACTTGTTTGCTGTTATTGACTGTTTTGTTTTAGGTGTAACACATTTCTATTTTTTGGATTACACCTATTTTGATCATGTAAAAGTATTCTTTTGGTCACAATGTGTCTTGTTATTTGGTATTTCTATGTTAACAATGAATGGTGTTACATCTTTGTCAATATGTGTACACGTGAATCTAGGTAAATGGTGTTATATCTTTTGTAGAATAGGTGTACACGGTCATTGGGTGTACACACTAAATAGGTGTACACGCTCAATAGGTGTACATGCTCAGTACGTGTACAACGTCAATAGTTGTATGCGGTCATTAGGTGTACATTGCAAAAATGAGTACAAGGTGAGTGTAAAAGGTCATTAGGAGTAGACAGTCAATAGGTGTAAATGCTCAATAGGTGTACATGGTTAATAGGTGTAAACACTCAATAGGTGTACACGCTCATTAGCTGTACATGGCAAAAATGTGTACACGGTGAGTGTACGCAGTCATTAGGAGTTGACGGTCAATAGGTGTACATGCTCAATGGGTATACATGGTCAATAGGTGTACACACTCAATAGGTGTACATGGTCAATTGATGTACACGCTCATTAGGTTTACATGGCAAAAAATGTGTACACGGTGAGTGTACATGGTGATATGAGCATGAAAACGCCAACACTTAGAGAAAAAGAGGAAGACACCTTGACCATTCCCAAAGGTCCTATGACCCGGACAAGAACAAGAAACCTTCAAAAAGCTGTTGGACCAACTCTAAAGTTGTCTTGGAAGCAAGTGGAAGTTTGTCCAAGACCAATCAACCACGAGATGCTTATGTCCATTCAAGCCATTTCGAGTCTTGAGTGTGCTCTTTTTCCCTTATCTTGGTTTTATCCCAATGGGTTTTCTAACTAAGGTTTTTAATGAGGCCTGAAGTCCACTTATCCCACTTTGATGATTAACTTGGACGATTACATGAAGCCAAGGACCAACTCAAGCATTACCTTATGATAAATTTTAGATTATGGTTTTTTATTTCATGTTCTTTATTCCGTAATTTCCTTTAAATTCTTGTCAAACTCGCCTAGTCTTTTAGTCCAAGTCTTCAGTCTTTATTTCTAAGTTTTAAGATGAATTTTAGAGTTCCCAAGAGTCATTCTCGAAGGAGCTTGAGTCTATTCAAGTATCCTTCTTCTATTTAAACTCGTGTAAAGCCTCATCCTAAGGCAACCCAACTTTTTATCAACTATTTTTGAGATTAATCTCTTTTATTTCTTGAGAACATTTTCCGATTGTTTGGTGAGTCATATCCAATAATCTTTTGATCCTTCGGTGTGTCATATCTGAAGAATCAAACCTTATCACCACCAAGTGTGTAATATCTTGGCGTGGCATTGCGGAATATCAGTGGACTTCCGCATCCATTGTGTGACCATTCAATCCATCAACAAGGATCCATTCCGCAGCTACTTGTGTTGTTATCATCGAACCACAAGCCTTGATAAACTTGAGTCTTTTTGATTCGTTTATACAAGGATCTATCCAACATCTTCATCCATCTTCTTTGTCTCCATCTTCGTGTGTTCTACCATCGAAACTGCCGAGTCTTGGGTTGGATCTTCCATCATTTGGTATCAGAGCAAGCAATTTCGAGTTTGGTAGTGAGTTTTCATATCTTTTCAAATTCTGATCTTTCATTTCTAATCTTTCATCTTCTGACCTTTCGTTTCTAACCCCTCACCTTCTTGGTCGTGAGTCTTCGACTCACCATCACTATGTTCTATCTTTCATTCCCATCTTTTCTTTCTATCTTGCTATTCAAAGATCCGTTGGATCATCTATTCAAAAAAAAAAAGGAACAAAACCAAACGTGTTCCCACTCCTTTCCTTCTACCTTAATCAAAAAAAAGAGAAACAAAACCAAACGTGTTCCAACACTCTTTTCTTTCTATCTTTTATTCTTTCGTAACAAAACCAAACGTGTTTCCACATCCTTTCTATCCTTTGATCATTCGGATTGTGGAAAATTCTCATTGAATTTGATTGGGATTTGTTTGATAAGAACAATTGAGAAATCACTGAGTGAGGACATCTTGAGAGTTGAGTGAAACACCTGAGTGAAACACTTGAGAGGAAAAATAATAGTGAGGTTTATTACTAACAGTTTGTTGAGTTTTGCAGGAAAAATTCAAGACATCTTTTAACCTGTTCCCACATTTCATTGAGATGTCTCATAGTGAAGCTGGAAGTGATAACACCAACCGTACAAGGAAAGTCAGACCAAACAACATGGACGTGCAAAATCTCATGGAGGATATGAGGCGCCTATTGAGGCAGGAGCTAGATCCCGTTCATCAAAGAATGAACACCATACAAGAGTCGGTGAATCAAGGACTTCCCCAACGTCATGCTGAAGGGAGAAGAAGGGCACCAAGGCCAGTAAACAATGAGGAAGAAACAGACTACTACAGCCATGGAAGTCAAGCTTCTAATGAGGAACCAGGATGTCCAAGACGTGTAAGAGAAGCCAGGGAACTCAAAGAAGACAACCTCGGTAGTCTTAAGTTGAAGATACCACCATTCTATGGGAAGAATGATCCGGACGCCTATCTAGAATGTGAGAAGAAGATAGAACTCGTCTTCGATTGTCAGCCATACTCAGAACGAAAGAAGGTTCAAGTTACTGCAACAGAGTTCTATGATTATGCCATCAACTGGTGGGATCAAATTGTTACAAGTAGGAGACGCAACCAGGAGCCATGTGTGGAAACTTGGGGAGTGATGAAAAACGTATGGAAACTTTGTTCCAAGTCATTACCACCGGGAGTTGCATCAAAGGCTTAGGAGATTAAGCCAGGGTAGTAAAAGTGTGGAGGATTACTTTCAAGAGATGGAATCTCTCATGATCAAGGCCGACATTGATGAAGATCATGAGGTGACCATGGCTAGGTTCTTGAGTGGCTTGGCTCGAGATATTCAAGACAGGATGGAGCTTCAAACTTATGGTGATTTGGAGGAGATGATTCACAAGGCTGTTCTAGTATAACAACAAGTCAAGAGGAGGAGTAGTTCTAAAACAATATATGGGACTGGAGCATCTCATGCTAGGACAAGTTACAAACAAGAGGACAAGACTGTTGTCAAACCAAAACTTGATTCCAAACCTTACGTCCCTACTCAAGACAACAAAGGGAAAGCTGTTGCAACTTCTTCTAGGAACAGGGATGTTAGATGCTTCAAGTGTCAAGGGAGAGGACACTACGCCAATGAGTGCATCAACAAAAGAACCATGATCCTTTTGGATAATGGTGAAATAGAAACCGATGAAGAAGAAGAACTTGAAGAAGACGAGAACTCCGATGCTGAGGAGATAGAGTTACCAGCAACAAGAGAGCTATTAGTCACAAGGTGATCATTGAGCATTCAAACCAAAGATGGTGACCAAGCACAACGGGAGAACTTGTTTTACACCAGATGCCTAGTACAAGGTAAGATTTTCAGCCTTATTATTGATGTAGGAAGCTGTACTAATGTGGCAAGTGAAGTTATGGTTAGGAAGTTAGGTCTAGAAGTAAAGAAGCATCTGAAGCCTTACAAGATTCAATGGTTTAATGATGATGGAGAAATGATCGTGAGCAGCCAAGTATTGGTTTCTTTAACCATAGGCAAATATAAGGATGAAATCTTGTGTGACATCTTACCAATGGAGGCCGGTCACATCTTGCTAGGGAGACCATGGCAGTTTGATAGAAGGGTCATCCATGATGGGTTTACAAATCGGTATTCTTTTGAATACAATGGCCGGAAGACCACCCTTGCTCCACTGATGCCACAAGAAGTTCATCAGGATCAAACATGGCTGAAACAACAAGGTAAAACCAATGAGAGTGACCCCCTAAAACACCACCAAAAACAAAAATGAGAGTTTGAGAAAACCCAAGAAAAAGACCTTTGAGAGTAACTCTGTGAGGCAATCAAACTTTCTTGTGAGGTTTAATGTGGTTAAGAGAGCTCTGTTTTCTAAACCCATTCTTTTATTTGTTTTCAAGGAGGTGTTAGTCAACCTTACTAATCTAATGCCGGAAGTTCCGAGCAGTATTTCCTTTCTTTTGTAGGAGTTTGAGGATGTCTTTCCGGAGGAGAATCCCAAAGGACTACCACCTATCCGTGGGATTGAGCATCAGATTGATTTCGTGCCTGGAGCTTCACTTCCTAACCATCCAACATATAGAACTAACTCTGTGGAGACTAAGGAACTTCAAAGGCAAGTGGAAGATCTAATGGCTAAAGGCCATATCCGAGAGAGCATGAGCCCTTGTGCTGTGCCAGTGCTACTTATTCCAAAGAAAGATAGAACTTGGAGGATGTGTGTGGATTGCAGAGCCATCAACAATATCACTGTAAAGTATCGCCATCCTATTCCTCGTTTAGATGACATGTTAGATGAATTGCATGGTTCTTGCATTTTTTCTAGGATAGACTTGAAAAGTGGATATCATCAAATTAGGATGAAAGAAGGAGATGAGTGGAAAACTGCATTTAAAACTAAGCATGGATTGTATGAGTGGTTAATCATGCCTTTTGGATTAACCAATGCACCTAGTACCTTCATGAGGTTAATGAATCATGTTCTTATATCTTTCATTGGCATCTTTGTGGTTGTGTACTTTGATGACATCCTAGTGTACAGCAAGAGCTTTGAGGAACATATAGAACATCTTAGGGCTGTTCTTGATTTGTTAAGGAGAGAAACACTTTATGCCAATCTTAAGAAGTGTACTTTTGGAACAGATAACTTGGTCTTTTTAGGCTTTGTTGTGAGAGCATATGGTGTAAAGGTGGATCCGGAGAAGATTAAAGCAATCATGGAGTGGCCAAGTCCAACCAATGTTAGTGAAGTAAGAAGCTTCCATGGGCTTGCTGGCTTCTACAGACGTTTTGTCCAGAACTTTAGCACCATTGCTGCCCCATTGACTGAAGTGATCAAGAAAGATGTTGGATTCAAGTGGGAAGAGGCACAAGAAGCCGCATTTCAATGCCTTAAAGAGAAGCTTGGAGGAGCAACTCTCAACTATGCAACTTACGACAAGGAGTTGTATGCTTTGGTGAGGGCCTTACGAATTTGGCAACATTATCTTTGGCCTAAGGAGTTTGTAATACACACAGACCATGAATCTCTCAAGTACCTAAAGGGGCAGAACAAGCTGAGCAAAAGACATGCCAGATGGGTTGAATTCATAGAGACTTTTCCTTATATGATCAAGTACAAACAAGGTAAGGAAAACATAGTGGCTGATGCACTATCTCAGAGGTATGTTCTTTTAAACACTCTTGATGCTAAGCTTTTGGGTTTTGAGCAAATCAAAGGTATGTACGAAACCGATTCTGACTTTGGTGATGCATACAAGTTGTGTGAAAAATTTGCTTCTGGCCATTACTTAAGGCAGGATGGTTTCCTTTACTATGATAACCGTGTGTGTGTGCCTAACTGTTCTTTAATAGACTTGTTTGTTAGGGAAGCACATGGAGGAAGTCTTATGGGACATTTTGGCATTGCCAAGACACTAAAAGTTTTGCAGGACCATTTCTTTTGGCCACACATGAGAAGAGATGTGGAGCGGATATGTGAAAGATGTGCAACATGTAAACAAGCTAGGTCTAAGGTTAAAAGCCACGGTTTCTATACTCCTTTACCCATTCCTTATCACCCTTGGAATGACATCTCTGTGGACTTTATTGTTGGATTACCTAGGACTAGAACCGGAAAAGATTTTATCTTTGTTATGGTGGATAGGTTTTCTAAGATGGCACATTTCATAGCTTGCCACAAAACTAATGATGCATTGCATGTTTCTAACTTGTTCTTTAAGGAGGTTGTACGCCTACATGGCATGCCTAGGACTATAGTCTCTGATAGAGATACTAAGTTTCTTAGTTACTTCTGGAAGACTCTTTGGTCTAAGCTAGGTACTAAGTTGATGTTTTCTACTAATTGTCATCCCCAAACTGATGGGCAGACTGAGGTAGTGAATAGAACATTAGGAACTCTCTTGCGTGCATTCATAAGGAAAAACTTGAAAACATGGGAAGATTACTTGCCTCATTGTGAATTTGTATATAATCATGCTGTGCATTATACTTCTAAGTTTTCTTCTTTTGAAATTGTTTATGGGTTTAATCCTACTTCTCCTTTGGATCTAATACCTTTGCCTGAGTGTGAAAGAGTTAGTTTTGATGGAAAGAAGAAGGCCGAGCTTATACAGCAGATACATAAGCAAGCAAGACAAAATATTGAAGAGAAGACAAGGCAATATTCAAGCATTCCAACAAAGGAAGGCGTGAGAAGGTGACAAAGTTTGGGTTCACCTATGGAAAGAGAGGTTCCCGGATAAAAGGAAGTCCAAACTTATGCCAAGGATCGATGGACCTTTTGAGATCATAAAGTAGATCAGCAATAATGCCTATAAGCTAGATTTGCAAGATAAGTATGATATAAGCAACAGCTTTAATGTTACTGACTTGATCCCTTTTGTTGCAGATGATCCAGATTTGAGGACAAATCCTTTTCAAGAGGGAGGGGATATTATGAGCATGGAAACACCAACACTTGGAGAAAAAGAAGAAGACGCCTTGACCATTCCCAAAGGTCCTATGACCCGGGCAAGAACAATAAAACTCCAAGAAGCTGTTGGAACAACTCTAAAGTTGTCTTGGAAGCAAGAGGAAGTTTGTCCAAGACTAATCAACCACGAGATGCTTATGTCCATTCAAGCCATTCCGAGTTAATTATCATCAAGTGGCTTGAGTGTGCTCTTTTTCCTTTAGCTTGGTTTTATCCCAATGGGTTTTCCAACTAAGGGTTTTAATGAGGCCTGAAGTCCACTTATCCCACTTTGATGATTAACTTGGGCGATTATATGAAGAAGGACCGACTCAAGCATTACCTTATGATATATTTTAGATTATAGTTTTTATTTCATGTTCTTTATTCTGCAATTTCCTTTAAATTCTAGTCAAACTCGCCTAGTCTTTTAGTCCAAGTCTTCAGTCTTTGTTTCTAAGTTTTAGGATGAATTTTAGAGTTCCCAAGAGTCATTCTCGAAGGAGCTTGTGTCTGTTCAACTCTCCTTCTTCTATTTAAACTCGTGTAAAGCCTCATTCTAAGGCAACCCAACTTTTTATCAACTATTCTTGAGATTAATCTCTTTTGTTCCTTGAGAACATTTTCCGATTGTTTGGTGAGTCATATCCAACAATCTTTCGATCCTTCGGTGTGTCATATCCGAAGAATCAAACTTTATCACCACCAAGTGTGTAATATCTTGGCGTGGCATTGAGGAATATCAGTGGACTTCCGCATCCATTGTGTGACCATTCAATCCATCAACAAGGAACCATTCCGCAGCTACTTGTGTTGTTATCATCGAACCACAAGCCTTGATAAACTTGAGTCTTTTTGATTCATTTATGCAAGGATCTATCCAACTTCTTCATCCATCTTCTTTGTCTCCATCTTCGTATGTTCTACCATTGAAACTGCCGAGTCTTGGGTTGGATCTTCCATCACATGGTTAATAGGTGTATATGCTCAATAGGTGTACACGGTCAATAGGTGTACACAGTCAATAGGTGTACATGCTTATTAGGCGTACATGGCAAAAATGTGTACTCGGTGAGTGTACGCGGTCATTAGGAGTAGACGGTCAATAGGTGTACATGCTTAATAGGTGTACTCGGTTAATAGGTGTACACGCTCAATAGGTGTACCCGGTCAATAGGTGTACACTCTCATTAGGTGTACATGGCAAAAAATGTGTACACGGTTTGTATACGTGGCCATTAGGAGTAGACGGTCAATAGGTGTACATGCTCAATAGGTGTACACACTCAATAGGTATACACATTAAATAGGTGTACATGATCAATAGGTGTACATGCTCATTAGGTGTACATGGCAAAAAATGTGTACACAGTGAGTAGGTCAGTAACTTTAACTGAAAAGATGGTCAGTAACTTTATTGGAAAGGCTCACAGTAGATTTAATTGGAAAGACAAGATTACATTAAAATGAAAAGATTACATATTCTGGCGTTAAAGACAAGGGTACAATTTTCATAGCGATAATTAAAGAAAAAATGTGAAAAGGAGGTAGTTTTTAAGTTTCTAATTGGGAATTCGGCCAAAAAAAACCTAAACTTTGTAGAACTTGCCAAAACAAACACATACTTTGGTCTCGCCAAATAAACACTAAACTTTGATTGACTTTCAAAAGAAATTTAATATTGCATATTTGACTTGCCAAAAATAACATACCGTTAACTTTTTAACAGAAAATTCAAACTTCGTTAATCCGACGTCTACTGTTATGGTTAAGCTAAACGACGTCGTTTTGTTACTAAGTTTGGTTGAAGAAAAAAATCCAAAATGACGTCGTTTTGAATAATTTTTTTATTAAAAAATTTGTGTTCAAGCGGACTCGAACTCGGGTTTAGAATGTAAGTCAAGGGGTTTTGCCACTGAGCTAGTATCACTTTTGACAACTTATCAAACATAACGTCTTATATATGGTATCTGACCAAACCGAATGTAATTCTGCTTAATTGGTTCTGCATTTAAATTTATATCTCTATGAAAAGCCGATTGCATTGTTCATAAAATCCGAGACGACGAGAGCAAAGCTGGCAAGAAAAAATCCGGTGATTTTGACAGCATCGGAGCATTTTCTGGCGATTTTCGCAGCTTCAGAGCATTTTCCGGTGTTTACCGACGGTCTGGGCCGACCGGAGGGGGAGTGCCATGAGAAGGAGAAGCGGAGATCTTGGCCGACTGGAGGAATGTGGCCGCGGAATCTAGAGGAGAAAGTTTGGCTTCGCAATATTATATAAGATGTTATGTTCAGTAATATCTCGAAAGTGCCACTAGCTCAGTGGCAAAAGCTCCATGATATGCTTTCTAAACCCGAGTTCGAGTCCGCTTGAACATAAATTTTGTATATAAATGCATTAAAACGACGTCGTTTTGAATTTTCTCATCAACTAAACTCAATAACAAAACGACGTCGTTTAAATTACCAGTTGAGTTAATGACGTTTGAATTTTCTGTTAAAAAATTTAACGGAGCGTTATTTTGGCAAGTCAACTATACATTACTAAATATTTTTTGGAAGTAAATGAAAATTTAGTGTTTATTTGGTCAGGGTCAAAGTATGTGTTTTTTTTGGCAAGTACTTATAAAGGTACTTATAATGATAATTAAATTGTAATAGTGATAATTAAAACAATAACTGATACGACACAAGCAAGCGCAGGAACAAAGACTCTATTTTGAGTAAACTAGTTTTTGGGATGCCTTGCTTGTTCTCAAGTGTCGCATCCGTTGTGGCCTTGCAATGCTTGTAAAATTCAACCTCGGACCTTAGCTCCCGGATCACATTTCTAGCATTAATCAATGCTACTTTCTGCCATCCATGTGGTGCTTCAGGATCAACCCACTTGAAGAAGTCGCAACATCTGTTGAAGCGGCTGTTGATTACAACACATTTGTAGAAGTCTCTCCTAGGGTTTGCGTCCGTCCAGGAGGTCATCACTTTCGGAATATCACCGCATTCGCACAAGGGTGAATTCAGAGAAGGCGTTGAGGTCGAATTAAAGGTCGAGGATGTCATGGTCAAATACTGAGTAGAAAATAAAAGTTAAGTGGATAAGGGAGAGGTGTCAAAACAGATGTTCTAAGATACTGTAATATGTAGGGTAAAAATATACAAAAGAAGCGTTGAAAAAGGAGGACAAACTCTGATAAGCAATTAATGCAAGCTGAAAAGCATTTGTACAGGAACATTGATGTGGCTACTTAAGGACCATATAATGCGTGTTTAAAATTCGACATAAGTAAAGAGTAGTATGGGAGGGAAAGTTCTAATCCAAAAAATTTGGGAGGTAAAAGTGAAGGTTTGCAATGTTTTAACACATGAGATGTACGTTACGTATATCTTCAACACATAACATTATAAGTCGAAAATGTACCCAATACATATAATGTATAAACCCAATACGTATAAACCCAGTACATATCATGAAAGTAAATATGCCATTATCAGATACATATAATGTATAACTTTGTAAACTTTGCAATGTTTCAATAAACGTACCCCTTGTAAACTTTGCAATGTTTCAATAAATCTGTATTAAACCCCTAAACCCCTAAAACCTTAATCCCTAAACCCTAAACCCTATCCCCTAAACCTTAATAACCTAAAGAAGAAACCATAAATCGCAATAGCGATAGTAACATAGGAAAGGTAAGTAACATGTGCTAAATAGGAAATGTAAGTAACGTACAGCATATGTAAGAGTAGACCTGATAAGAGAACATGTGCTAAATAGTTTATTAAAGATAAAAGCTAAAGTACAAAGGTAGTTCGGATTTGGTGACAAAAGAATTATAGAAACACACACAAAAATTAAAAAACATATAATACAAATAACTTAGTCGAAGTTTATAGCTTTAATATCCCCTGTCTGAGCAAATGCTTCGTAACAATCCATGGCATACTTCATCCAGAACTCATTAACAGCTTCATCATCAATGGCAGACATCTCCTCAACCCCCCCCCCAACTATATGCATAAATCTCAAGGAATTTTAAAGCACAAGGTCCACAATCACCGGTTCTTTCGTTCTGATAGATACCTTCTGTATGAGAACAAGAGAACGGCGACGTTTGTACATCAACACCCAAAACATGTGGTAAGCATGCCTTCATAAGCCATGGCAAGAAATTAACCACTGGTGCTATTAAAGTCTGAACTTCATTTTGTTTTTGTCTGGTATGTATGATACCCGAATCTAGTATCTCAACATGGCGTAGTGGAAAATTAATTGTCAAACCAACCCAATGAATGTTGCCTCAGTTCATAGGCACATATAATATGTCCACATGTTTGAGAAACTCACTCTTTAAACCTTTCCCGGTAGACCTTCCTTGGACATACGCAGCAAGGTTGGACCCCCATGGGACTGTTGACTTGTCAGGAGAACTAGTCCACAATTGAAATTTACCGATTAGTAGTTGCACAAACCATGAATCCAAAAAGCTGCCCTTCACTTCATTATTTCCTTACCACGTTTCCTCCAAATCATAGTAATGAGAACTTGCATTTGCTGTTACATAGTTGGTGTACAGTCAATCATGGTGGTGTACAGTCAATTCTGCTGATGTACAATCAATTACACTTTTATAAATAAGAAAAAGTATACCTCGGTCTTTAGCCATTCTTGTGGTGTGGCGATATCCAAAAAAACTTATTTGCCACCTTGTGTCCAGTAGAAATATGGATAACTCTACAGTCATAGCATTTTTGTAAAAATATGAGATACAAAAAGAAAGTTGGTAAGGTTAAAACATACTTTGTAGGAGATGCTGCCAATAGATCGTGGAAGTTTTAAAATTCATCTTTGTTAAGTTCAAACAATGGCTGATATTAAAGTATCTTAGTCCGGCTTGTGAATAAAGCCTTAACCTTAGGATCCCCAGTATAAATATCATTTATGTTTTTGGATCTATGTCTCTTCCGCATCTTTACTTCCTGTTCATCAGCTTGCTCTTTAGTAACTGTTGCGATTGTATCTACAATTAAAGGAGCACGAAGATTAGGAGACTCGTGGACACATTTTTCTTCAGGAGTACCTTCTGAGCAAGATTCTGAGAAAAAGTTAATATATGAGAAGGTTTCTAGATGTACACAATCAATATAGGTGTACACGCTCAATAGGTGTACACAATTAATATAGGTGTACACACTCAATAGGTGGACACCATAATAGCAAGGTTAAACTGAGAAAATACATGTCCTGATGGATTCTTAACAGTAGGAGTTTTGGGGGAAGCATATCGCTACACAAACGGTGTTGGTGGCACATAAACAGCTAGTTGGTTATCCACATCTTTGCTTCTCATATATGCTTCAGATGATGATGGCAAGTCGGTCTGAGGGAAAGAAAGCTTTAGGTGATGATGGCAAATCGGTATGGAAATAAATCCTAACAAAAATATGAGTTAAATTACCATGTCCACAGGTGTTCTTAGGTAATCATTTGGAGAACCAACATAGACAACTTGTTGGTTATCCGCAACTTTGGTTTCTACATCGGAAATTGTAGATAGGGGCAAATCAATCTGACAGAAAACCAAGGAGGGCACAATATTATTATTTGTTGACAATATCACTAAAGAAAGAGTATAGATACAAATATATATGTACCTCCATAGGAATAGAATTTGGCTCTTTCTCAGCAGGACACAGGGCAGATATAATTTTTGAGTCTCACCATGGTCATCCCATCTGTTCTTATTGTAAGATTTCAATCATCTCTCATCGACGCCTAAATCATCACTGACTTCTTCAAAAAGAACAGAACTGAACTTCGATGCAGGATCAGTGGAAGTGCTGGGCACTTGCTTTGATAATGAAAGTAAAGTGGTGCCAACTTGGATATCGTCTGTGGACTGTCT
This sequence comes from Nasturtium officinale, assembly GCA_963854855.1. Taxonomy (NCBI): domain Eukaryota; kingdom Viridiplantae; phylum Streptophyta; class Magnoliopsida; order Brassicales; family Brassicaceae; genus Nasturtium; species Nasturtium officinale. Next base: position 10,133,827 of record OY978502.1, on the reverse strand, counting down.
GTCTCTGACATCAGGATCCTCTATAACATTAGCATTATCATCCCTCAAATGACCATCTCCGAAATCATTATCTCTCACATTAGCATTATCATCCCTAAAATGACAATCTCTGACATCAGGATCTCCTACATTATTAGCATCATTTGTACCAGCATACCCGAAAAAACCATCGTCCTGCTTATAGGGCCTAAAGATTGAGAACCTTTTCTCCATTTCCTGCAACAGCTCTTCGTTAAAAATTTTGTTGGTGTGGAGAATCCAATCTTTGAGGTCCGAAACCAATGCAGGTAGATCCTGATTATTAATTTGTTGGAGATTAGTCTCCACAGATGTAGGATGTATGTCAGGAGTACCTGAATGTTTCTTATATGGAGGCCTTTTGGTACGTGTGGAAGACTTTGGGTGAGTTTCGAAAGAGGTTTTTTCTCGGAAGCAATACCTTTTTCTAAGATGGAGACTGTCTGGTAGGTGGTGGAGAGGTGGCCGATAGTGGATCAAGAAATAGCCATGGGCGTTCGGGTACCCGTTCGGATTCGGGTCAGGTTTTTCGGGTTTTGGGTATTTTGGGTTTAGAGATTTTCATACTTTTTGCGTATTGATAATTTTTGGATCGGGTTCGCTTTGGTTCCATGCTGGTTCGGGTACCCAAAGTATTATAATTATTTTTTAATTTTTACAAATATAATTTAAAAACTTTAAAATATTTAATTTTTTAATATCAGAATTTATTAAATTGTAAATGATTCATACAAATACTGGATTAGCCAAAATAACGGTATCAAATAAATAATAAAATAATACTTTTCTTGAATTTGTTTTTTTTGCTAGTGTATATGCAGCTTGATTCCGAGTATCTTGTAACATATTTTTAGTTCAGTTATTATTACTTGTTGTAAAATCAGGAGAGTAAGTTCTTTATTATCACTTTCAAACTGGATATATTGTCATTTTTTCCAAAGTATTTGCAATACATGTAATAACCTACATGGTTTGGCTTGTAATAAAGTTTGTACTAGTTAAAACTTTAAAATATATTGGTTATTTTGGTATTTTAGTTATGACCTAAAATAATTTATACTTTGAAGTTATAATTGTAATTTTGGATAATTAGGTTATATACAATATACATATAATTAATATATATATAATTTATGTTTTTAGTTATATAATTATATTTCGGGTACTTTGGGTACTCATTCAAATTTCGGTTCGGTTTGGGTTTGGGTTCGGGTTTTTGGGTATAAGAATTTAAGACCCATTCGGGTATTTTCTTAATTCGGGTTTGGGTTCTGTTCTTCTTTTTAAATCGGGTTCGGGTGAGTACTTCGGGTTTTGGGTATTTTGCCTAGGCCTATCCGGAAAGTTCTTTTTAGATTGAGATCTTGTGTTCCGTGATGGAGTGGTGTTGGGGTCATTCTTGTCAGGGATGATTGCTTGCCTTTTAGATTTACGCAATGGATCTGTGCCTACTGTAGCTGATCGTTTGAGGGTGTTTTTGTGCACTACATGAAGTTTCTGTTTTTTGCGTGGCTCTACCTTAAATTGCTTCCGGACAAGATATGTTTTTTTCAGGTGTGGATTCGACCTCGGTATATTAGTATCACATGTTTGGTAAGCATACTGGTTGAGAAAAGCTTAAGAGAACAGGTGAGAGGAAACTATTCTTCGTTTTGCTTTCTTGAAAATGGTTTTGGTATTCTGTTCTTGTGTTAAATATTTCAATTTTTAGACAAATTTCGTAAATCAGGTACATTTTATAACGAAAATCATGTTCCAATTTCAGGTAGCAATTACATAACAGTCATGGCGGGCTGGTGGATAAGGTTCATCACCGGGAGTTAGGATTTCAAGATAGACATGACTCGAATGGGGAGGAGCATAGATTGTGAAACAGCTGGTGGAGTTGAAGAACTTCGTTTGTTAATAGTGGCTTCGTACTCTATTGATGTGACAATGATTTCGGTTGACCTGAGTTATTAGCAAGAAGACGAGCTGGCAGAAATGAACGGTGAAGGGACTGCTCCAGTATAGATACTGACAGATAAATGTTATAGAAGCTTCAGATGTCTTCAAGAAAAAGATAAAAGTTTGAATATCTTCATAACATTTAGGGAAATGGTAGAGGATAGGTTTGAAGTATTGGGACCAGAGGCTGGGAAGAGGGGAGACAATAAGTGAAAAACAGGTTGGAGCAAATTGGAAGACAGAAACGGAGTAATCGATCTAAAACAGAACAATGAAGGTGCTATGGTCCCTGAAAGTGGAACAGAAAGACAGAAGAAGATTCTTCGCTAAGGAGGGAGAGAGACCATCATTCCGTATATGATGATACTCCTAAGACAAACGACATTTAAATCGATGATTGTTTCCTGATTGAACATTTAGACAAGATTGAAGCAATTATGAAATCTGGAGGTAAAATTAACAAAGATAAAATGTCTGGTGTACACCCCAATTCAGGTGTACACGAGTGTCCAAGTATACCCCTTGCCATTGTTTCAAGTGTAGAGGATGTTCCCAGTGTACACCCAATTCCTCTTGTTTCCCCTGTACACCCTAGTCCCAGTGTACACCCTTTCCCCATTGTACACTCTGTACTTGGTGTACAACATCTATCGAGTGTACAGGAGGTTCCCTGTTTAAAACTTGTTCCCATTGTAGAATCTATAGAGAGTGTTGATAACGAAGATGATTCCGGTAATCTTGGGGCTGAGGTGAGTGACAGTGCTGATAACGAAGATGATTCCGGTAACAAGGATAACGAGGAATTTCCTGATACCGGAAGTTATGAGTCAGGAGACTACGACGTCAATAACTCTTTGGGAGAACAGGTTATAATTATTGGGATGAATTTGTCAGAAACGATAATTGGGAAAGTGAAGAATTAGTAGAAAGTGGTAGAGGAAGTGCTCATCCAGTTGTACACTCTATTTTAGAAAATAAACATAGTTTGGCGTTGGTTGCTTGTGATGAAGATGATAATTTTGTCAATCCCCCAAAGAAAACACCGGTGAAATGTAAGCACCAAACCGCCATCACAGGCTTGAAGAAAGGAATCAGTGCTACTGATATATATATGGATATGAAGATGTCCCTCCAATATTTGGTGAAGTTGAAACGAGCAAATACAACATTCATAACCTTGATTTGAGTGAGGAAGATGATGATATTTACATGGGAAGATATTTCAAGGACAGAGATAGTTTCAAACTGATGCTGGCTATTCATGTTATCAAGAAAATATTTAGATTTGTGTTTAGCCGACATGCACGGCACTATATCGTGGCATCCTGCAAGTGTAATCATTGTGACTGGAGGGTGTTAGCTGTTAGGGTACGTAATACTGATGAATATGTGTTGAGAAAAGTTTATTTGACGCATAGCTGTGATATGGACACAAGAGGATAGTTCACTAAATACGCAACATCGAGGGTCTTAGCTGCTCTAGTAAGGTCGAAGTACAAAACACTTTATGGTGGGCCACATGCTCGTGACTTGCCGGAAATGGTGATGAAACAACACAACATAAATGCAACATATTGGAAATGTTCAAAAACAAAGGAATTGGCTATTGAAGAAGTTCGTGGGACAGAAGAAGCATCTTTCATGTTATTACCACTGTATTTCAATTTCTTAAAAATTGCAAATCCTGGAACAATTACACATTTGGAAACAGAAGTCGATAAGGATAGAAACAATAGATTCAAGTATTGTTTCTTGGCTTTAAACGCAAATATCAAAGGTTGGGAACACTTGAGAAATTTTTTTGTAGTGGATGAAGCTCACTTGAAAGGTAAGTACAAAGGTGTATTACTTACAGCTTGTGGTCAAGACCCAAATTTCCAAGTTTTTCCTGTTGCTTTTGTGGTGGTAGGCAGCGAAAATGATGATTCATGGGTTTGGTTCTTGGAAAAATTATCATATATCATAGAGGACAATCCACAGCTTTCAGTAATCTCAGATAGGCAGAACTCGATTTATCCTGCTATTTCTCTTATTTATCCTCAAGCACATCATGGAGCCTGTCTAGTACACCTACAGAGGAACGTTGAAACTAGATACAAGGGGAAAGGTCTGAAGGCCATGGTTGGAAGTGCAGGGCAAGATTTTAGAGTGAAACAGTTCAATAGAATCTGTGATTACATAAAAAGAGTTAATCCAGATGTTTGGGAATATCTGGAAGGGATTGCTCTACCGCACTGGTCAAGAGCTCATTTTACTGGGAAGAGGTATAATTTGATGACAAGTAATGTTGCAAAATCATTAAACAATGCCCTTATCCCTACGAGAGATCGTCCTATTATTTCAATGTTGGAATTCATAAGAAGGATGGTCGGAAGGTGGTTTGAATCTAGGAGGCAGAAAATTGCAAAGATGGTAGGGGAAATACCAGGGGAAGTAGAGAAAGAGTTGGTGATCAATTTCAGGCCTCATTTGGTTTATCTACTATCGCTTGGTCTTCATGGGATTTTGAAGTAAGTAGAACTCCTACATCTATTTACCATGTGGATCTACAAAACAAGACTTATAGTTGCAGAGATTTTGGTATGTTAAACATACCATGCATACATGCAATAGCAGCTGCAACCTTCCAAGGACTAGGGTACAAAGGATTGGTGTATGATGTGCATAAAAGGCAACTTGGGCTGCTACAGTCGTGGGAATAATTCTACCAGTTCCAGATCCGGAAGATATACAAGTTCCAGATGATGTTAAGAGAATGGAAGTTTGGCCTCCAGTCACACGTCGACAATCAGGCCGACCAAATTTAAAGAGAAAACTATCAACAAGGGAGTATCATAAGGTAAGTATATAATTTATTGTCAATGCCAATAAAGTTATCATAGGTTAATATTTTCAGATACATTGTTTAAATGTTCAAAGGTTGCAAAGAAGAGCAAAGCAACAAATGTGATAGGTGCGGAAGATCTGGTCATAACAGAGTCACGTGCAAGGCGGCAATTCCATAATCTGGTGTCGTACACCACTTGTTTGTTGTTAGAGACTCTTTTGGTTTAGGTGTAACACATTTCTAATTTTTGGATTACACCTATTTTGATCATGTTACAGTATATTATTTTGGTCACAATGTGTCTTGTTATTTGGTATTTCCATGTTAACAATGAATGGTGTTATATCTTTTGTCAATATGTGTACACATGAATCTAGGTGAATGGTGTTATATCTTTTGTCGAATAGGTGTACACGGTCATTGGGTGTACACGGTCATTGGGTGTACACGCTCAGTAGGTGTACATGCTCAATAGGTGTACAACTTCAATAGTTGTACATGCTCATCAGGTGTACATGGCAAAAATGAGTATACGGTGAGTGTACACGGTCATTAGGAGTAGACGGTCAATAGGTGTAAATGCTCAGTAGGTGTACACGGTTAATAGGTGTACACACTCAATAGGTGTACACGGTCAATAGGTGTACATGCTCATAAGGCGTACATGGAAAAAATGTGTACACGGTGAGTATACGCGGTCATTAGGAGTAGTCGGTCAATAGGTGTACACTCTCAATAGGTGTACACGCTCAATAGGTGTACATGCTAAATAGGTGTACACGGCCAATAGGTGTACATGCTCATTAGGTGTACATGACAAAAAAAAATGTGTACATGGTGAGTAGGTCAGTAACTTTAACTGAAAAGATGGTCAGTAACTTTAATTGGAAAGGCGCGCAGTAGATTTAATTCACTACAAGGAAATTACTGCAAAACTTATGGCATTTCTGATGGACAAATAATCCATCGGAATTTTGCAACGGTTTTTCAACAGATTTACGATGATTTTATACCATATAATTTCTTACAGATTTCCGATGGACAGATGAAATTCTATCAGAAATCCGTCGGTTTAGGCGAGTATTTTTCTGAAAAAATTATAGATGTTAACATAGCCATTGTTCTCTGTAAAATTGCTCGTCAAAACTGACGGATTTCCAATGGATTTCATTTTTCCGTCATAAATCTGTTGGAAAAATTGAACATTAATATAGCCATTTTATAGCCGTTTTTCTTTCGTGATTTCTGACGGATTTATGATGGATTTCTGACGGATGTCCATTCTATATATTTGTATCTATTTTCCTTCATTCGTCACATTACAACTCAATAAATTTCACATAGAAGAATGTCATCTAACAATTATTTTCGTTTTTGGATGGACGAACCATCAATGGATCCGGAGTCAAATTTATTGAAAGATGAGTATGCATGAGGTATATGCGAGTTTATGAAATTGGCCGCCAATCAACGAGAAGCAAAACAAAGTGGTAAGATAAAATGTTCTTGTTGTATTTGTCGGAATTCACATAATGTTAGGGTTTTGTTAGTGTGACATCACTTATATAGTAATGGATCTATGCCGGGATATAAGATTTGGTATCTACATAGAGAATCTAATCATGATCATGGTAGTACTAGCGAACCATATGGTAGAGATAGTTTAAGAGGTAGAATAGAAGTAGATATAGGTGTAGATACAATTAATATGGTGAATGATGAGTATAAAGAAAACTTCCAATCGGGTGGTGATGATCATGGAGATAGAATTGAAGCACCAAATGTTGAGGTACAAAAGTTTTTTGATATGTTAGATGCAGTGAAGCAACCACTATTAAGACGGATTACAATCTGGCGGAGGAATGTGTAGATTCGATAGCGGATTTTGTGAAAGATATTTTGTCTGAGGATAATCTTTCACCGACATCAGACTACGAGATTCAGAAACTTGTAGCTGGTCTAGGTTTACCGTATAAGATGATAGATGTCTGTATTGATAATTGTATGATTAATTGGAGAGAAGATGAAAACCGCAAAAGATGTCGATTTTGTCGTAAACCACGGTTTCATGATACTAGTGGGAGAGGGAGAATTCCATTTAAAAGGATTCGGTATTTACTGTTGACGGATAGGTTGAAGAGATTATATCAATCTCAGCATACTATTGAGAAGAAGAAGAAATGGAGCTTGTGGAACAAGCGACTAAGCACATCTTGTGCAAGGAACTAAACCCTTGTTCTCCTAACTATATGATTGATTTGTAACTAAGAGAAAGAGGTGTTAAAAGCCTTGATAATGACTTGTAGCCGTTGGAAGAAGAAACCAAGAAGAAGAGAACAAGGAAGAGTCACGAGGCGCCTTAAGGAGTAAGGAGCTGTCACTTTCAGTCTAGAGTAAGGAGCTGTCACTTTCAGTCTAGAAGCGCTCAAGACTCTAATCCCAACCATTCATGTCCCTTTAATTCTCTTTGTAGTTAACCTAGTTGTCTGTCTATAAATGTTAGTGTGCATACATTGTAATGTATTAAGTTAAAGAAATCAAAAACATCCTTCTCTTCTCTTAAGCGCCTAAGTTCTATCTCTCCCACTCTTGTCTTCTCTCTTCTTGTCTCTTCCATAAGAACCTCTATAGATCACTAAGGATCTCTTTTAACCTACATGGTATCAGAGCATTCCTCTATTTCCTTTCCTTCTAGGATAAATTCTGTTTGATTCTAGTTTCCGATTTCATCTCCTAAATAAACCTTGTTGTTCATATATCTTTGTCCAATGGATAATAGCTCTTGAAGCTCAGTTCTAGTCATCAAAAACTCTCTTATTCATTTTGAAATCTCTCTATTATCTCCCTTAATCATCCGTGTAGAGTGATTCCTTCCAGAAATTGTGTTTAAACACACATTATCCAGCGGTCCATAGTGTTGAGATAGATGCTCTTTCAAGTGATAGAATAATCAAAAAGAATTGAAACTCAAAGAAAGGAGGGAAAAGGAAACTAGTTAAAGAAGAACTAGAAGGAAAAGGAAGCTATTGGATATCAACTAAACAAGCTAACTAGGAAGCAAGAAGGTATGGGTGAAGGTATGGGCGCAGCATGGGTGAACTATGGGCGCTGGTGACTGTTGAGACACTGTTGGAGTAGTTTGGCTTCTCATCTCCCATGCTTCTCCTTCCTTGCACGCCTCTCTTGTTATATGATTCTCCTTTCTTTTTCTCTTATGTAAAAAGTCTATATAAACTCATGTAAACCTCTTGTAAATGTAGAGAAAAAAAATAAGAGAATAAGAACACAAGAAATTTCAGAAACTCTCTTTCTCTCTTATCTCGCCATTCTCCTCCATTCTCCTTCATTCTCTATCATCTCCTAACTTAAATTTCTTCATGGTATCAGAGCGGATTGAGTGTTCAAGCGCTTAACCTCTTATAATTCTTCTAACACTCTACAAATCTTCTAATCTATAACAATACACTTCCTTAGTTCTATTCACTCTGAGATTAATATCTTTGAGATCATAGGATCTTCAAGTTGTGAAAGGACTAAGATTGTGTATTATTACTAGAAAATGGAGACTAATAGAGTAACAATCTCAATTATGCTCAAAGGAAACAACTATATTCTTTGGGAAAAAACCACTAAAACCATCCTTAGAGGCCAAGGACTTTGGCGGTATGTTGAGCCAAAGGAGGGAACGGAAGTTATTGTGAGAAATGAGAAGGAGGAAGCTAAGGAAGAGCAAGAAGAACAATACACTCTTTCTTTACTTCAAAGCTCATTAGAACCAAACATCTTGGCGGCATACTCATATGCGGATACTGCCAAGGAGTTATGGGATATACTCAAGGGAGTATATGGAAACATCTCAAATATATCAAGAATATTTGAGGTGAAGAGGGCGTTGAATGAGCTTCAACAAGAGGAGAAGCCATTCAAGGAAATGTTTGGAGAATATAGAAGCTTGTGGGCCGAGTTGGAGATTTTGAGGCCACAAACTCTAAACTCCAAGGAATTAGATGAAAGGCGTGTGCTAGGGAAGCATTGTAGACAAGTTTTTCCGAGTTCATCTACAACTTGTGATGAAGTCTTTGGCATGGTGCACTCAGATGTATGGACTGCTCCATGCAACTCTCGTGACCAATACAAGTATTTTGTATCATTCATTGATGATAAGTCAAGATATACATGGATAACTCTTCTACCTTCCAAAGATCAAGTCTATGAGGCATTCATAAACTTCATGCACTACGTCACTACCCAATTCAAAGCAACAATCAAAGTCTTGAGAAGTGACAATGGAGGAGAGTATGTGAGTAATCGATTCAAGTCATTACTCAACCAACATGGCATTGTCCATCAAACATCATGCGCATACACTCCACAACAAAACGGTGTCGTTGAGAGGAAAAATAGGCATCTAATGGAAGTAGTAAGGACTATCATGATTGCCAAAGATGTACCCAAATTTCATTGGGGAGATGCGGTGATGACTTCAAACTACTTGATAAACCGACTTCCAACCAAGAACTTGGAAGATAGGTCACCGTTTGAAGTGTTGTACAAGAAGAAGCCAAGTTTACATCATCTCAAGGCGTTTGGATGTAAGTGCTTTATGTTTCTACCAGAGGGTTAAAGAAACAAGCTTGAACCTAGAAGCATGAAGTGTGTTTTCATTGGATACTCACCAACTCAAAAAGGATACAAGGTCTACAATCCGGAGACAAGAAGGGTCCATGTGTCTAGAGAGGTAAAGTTAAATGAAAAAGAAAGCTTCTATGGAACTAAGAATCAGGATACCCTTGGAGGTATGGTCTCATCGTCTTTGGATTGGATGCTATTCAATGAAGCGCCAATAACAAGGGATGATATACAAGGAGAAAGCGCATCATCTGAGAACATCATGGAAGGTGAAGATGCAGTTGATACACATATTGAACCAGATCATGATCCTGCCGAAGAAGAAGCGGATGTTGAGGGAGAAGAACCTGAGCCAATCATAACTCTAAGAAGAAGTACAAGACAGAGGCGACAACGTGTTTACTATGGTTACAACAACTCTGCCATGCTCCAAGGAGAGTCTAGTGCGAGTAATCTTCCTTGTGTGATAAGAGAATGTCCTGAGCGTACGGCGAGCTTAGATCTCGATCCTATTGGCGACAGCACTCTCTTATCACAAGGACGAGATAACACTCAAACTAGCACTATCACATATCCCATTGAGCATTTTTGCTCGTTGGCATCATTACCTATGGAGCATAAAGTTTTTCTTGGAAAAATCAGCAAAGAATCCATACCTAACTCATATGAAGAAGCGTGTGAGAGTGGAGTATGGGTAAAAGCCATGGAAGAGGAAATGAAGTCCATGGAAAGGAATCATACTTGGTACTTAACCGATTTACCAACGGATAAGAAGCCAGTTGGGTGTAGATGGGTGTATACAATCAAATACACAAGTGATGGGAGGATAGAAAGATACAAGGCAAGGTTGGTAGCAAAAGGGTATACTCAAATCTATGGGGAAGATTATACCGAGACATTTGCTCCGGTTGCTAAGCTCCACTCCATCAGAATCCTAATCTCAGTGGCAGTAAACTTGAAGTGGGATCTATGGCAGATGGATGTCAAGAACGCCTTCTTGCAAGGGGATTTGGAAGAGGAAGTGTATATGGATCCACCCCAAGGATATCATAAGGAAGACAACAAAGTTTGTAGATTGAAGAAAGCAATCTATGGGCTAAAACAATCTCCAAGAGCATGGTACCAAAGGCTAAGCGCTTGTCTTATGGAGAGGGAGTTCATAAGATCTGAAGCGGATCATACTTTGTTTACAAAACAGAGTGAAGGAGGAATGATTGCAGTCCTAAGATATGTTGATGATCTAATTATCACAGGGAGTGACAAAGAAGGGGTTGATCAAACCAAGAAAATCTTGAAGGACGCCTTTGATATAAAAGACTTGGGGGAGCTTAAGTACTTCCTAGGAATTGAGATGACACGGTTTGAAGATGGAATGTTCATCTCTCAAAGGAAATATGTGCTTGATCTCTTGGAGGAAACCGGGAAGCTAGGATCCAAACCAGCTAAAACTACAATAGAAGAAGGCTATCAAGATAGTCCTGAGGGGGAGCCTTTGGAGAACATTAAGAGATATCAAAGGATGGTGGGCAAACTCATCTATCTTACTATCACAAGGCCGGACATTTGCTTTGCAGTAAACCGTCTAAGCCAACATATGCAAAAGCCAACCACACAGCATTGGAACATGATTGAGAGGCTGCTAAGATATCTAAAAAACAACCCCGGAAAAGGCATATGGATGAAGGCTAATGGAAACACAAAGGTTCAAGGATATTGCGATGCAGATTGGGCCGGAGATAAGAAAGATAGGAAGTCCACATCCATCTTTTGTACCTTTCTAGGAGGCAATCTAGTGACTTGGAGGAGTAAAAAGCAGAAGGTCATAGCCTTATCTAGTGTTGAAGCCGAGTATAGGGCTATGAAGGAAGTAACAAAAGAGCTTATTTGGGTAAAGGCATTCCTAGAGGATCTTGGAATACATGAAGCTGAAGAAATGTTGTTGTATTGTGATAATCAAGCTGCAATGCATATAGCATCCAATCCGGTATTCCATGAAAGGACTAAGCATATAGAGGTGGATTGTCACTTTGTGAGGGGAAAGATTCAAGAAGGAATCATTAAACCTGCCTTTGTAACAAGTGAGAACCAACTAGCTGATATCTTCACCAAAGCAACCTCATATGTCACTTGTGATCGCATCCATAGCAAGATTGGTCTAAAGGACCTTCACCGACCAATCTTGAGGGGGAGTGTTGGGATAGATGCTCTTTCAAGTGATAGAATAATCAAAAAGAATTCAAACTCAAAGAAAGGAGGGAAAAGGAAACTAGTTAAAGAAGAACTAGAAGGAAAAGAAAGCTATTGGATATCAACTAAACAAGCTAACTAGGAAGCAAGAAGGTATGGGTGAAGGTATGGGCGCAGCATGGGTGAACTATGGGCGCTGGTGACTGTTGAGACACTGTTGGAGTAGTTTGGCTTCTCATCTCCCATGCTTCTCCTTCCTTGCACGCCTCTCTTGTTATATGATTCTCCTTTCTTTTTCTCTTATGTAAAAAGTCTATATAAACTCATGTAAACCTCTTGTAAATGTAGAGAAAAAAAATAAGAGAATAAGAACACAAGAAATTTCAGAAACTCTCTTTCTCTCTTATCTCGCCATTCTCCTCCATTCTCCTTCATTCTCTATCATCTCCTAACTTAAATTTCTTCACATAGCTGAGTTCCTCCTTTTAACTTCCGGTTTATAGCTGTTTATCTCTTCATCTTTCATCTGTTTGTCGCAAGCTACTCTATGGAAAACAACAAGATTATCTCTTTTCCAGTCACTCTTAAGGGAGCTGACAACTATCTCTTGTGGGCTAGAACCACAAGGGCCATCCTAAATGGGAAGAAAGTCTTCCACCATGTTGAACCGGAGGAAGGCAAAGAGGAGTCCAAAGCTGATGAAGCATGGTTCTCTGAAGACCAATCGGTCCTAGCGGCCCTTCAAGGCTCACTAGGTATTACAGTCCTTGAACCCTACTCTTATTGTGAGAGTGCCAAAGAACTATGGAGCACTCTGAAGAATGTCTTTGGAAATGTATCAAACCTTACCCGGATTTTTGAGATCAAAAGGAGTATCAACCAGCTGAGCCAAGGAGATGTTGACTTCAACACATTCTTTGGAAAATTCAGATCCTCTTGGGCAGAGTTGGAAATGCTGAGGCCACATACCCTAGATGCAGAAGTCCTAAATGAAAGGAGGGAGCAAGACAAAGTATTCTCCCTCCTGATGGTGTTAAACCTGGCTTATAATGACTTGGTCAAGCATATCTTGAGAGGAACTAAGGTACCAAGTCTTGATGAGGTATGTTCTCAAATCCAGAAGGAACAAGGATCTCTTGGACTGTTTGGTGGCAAAGGAGGAGAACTGGTGCTGGCAAACACAGCTGAAGGAGTAACTGCAAACAAGAGCCTTTCTCGCCGTGGAGACAACACTCCCTTAGTATGCAGCTATTGTAAGAAGCCTGGCCATGTGAAGGAGAAATGTTTCAGCCTTCATCCACATCTCAAGAGGTTCCCTGGTGGCTCATACACTAACAAATGGGAGTCACGCCCTTCCCATCAAGGCCATTGGAGGGACAACAACAACCGTGAACAAAGAGACTCCAAAGCTCACCTTGCCTCAGGCGGTTCATCTTACCATGAGAATGAGTCTCTAACTCCAACTCCAAACTCTGAGTTTGTGAAGAAGTCAGACCTTGATGCTCTCTTTAAAGCAATCAAAGACTCTGGTAAGACTATAAAACCTGTGAGCTGTCAAGCTCTTTGTGAAATGGATAAACTTGTAGGTAGGAATAAGAAACCATTGATTGTTGATTCAGGGGCAAGTCATCATATGATAAGTGATCCTAGTCTCATTAGTAACATTAAACCTGCACTAGGACATGTTAATATTGCTAATGGAGAACAAATTAAAATTGAAGGTGTTGGTGACTTAAACTTGTTTGATAAATGTTCCACAGCCTTTTACATGCCCACATTTACTTCTAACTTGCTATCCGTTAAGAAGGCCACATCCGATTTAAACTGTCTTGCTATCTTTGGGCCTAATGATATTTGCTTTCAGGATATTGACACAAGTAGAGTCCTTGGGCATGGAACAACCATGGATAGATTGTATGTGCTAGTATACCTTAAGAATTCTTCCTTGGTATCATGTGGTTTTGGCTTAAATGTTGGCGACTAATGATGTTATTTGGCATGCTAGATTAGGACATCCTCATTATAAGGCCCTAAACTTATTATTTCCTAATATTCAAGTCCAAATAGTGATTGTGAGGCTTGTATTCTAGGAAAACATTGCAAATCTATTTTTCCTAGATCTTATGACAATTGCTTTGATCTAATCCATTCGGATGTTTGGATTGCTCTTTATTTGTCTAGAGAAAACCACAAATACTTTGTCACCTTTATTGATGAAAAATCCAAGTACGCATGGTTAACATTGCTTCCATCAAAGGATAAAATTTTAGAGGCATTTATAAATTTTCATGCATATATTACTAACCATTATAATGCTAAAGTGAAAATTTTGAGATCAGATAATGGTGGAGAGTATATAGGTCACACTCAAGCAATTTTTAAACACAAATGGCATCCTTCACCAAACAAGTTGCCCATACACTCCACAACAGAATGATGTAGCTGAAAGAAAGAATAGACATCTAATGGAAGTAGCAAGAACCATGATGTTTCACACCAATGTACCAAGGAGGCTCTGGGGTGATGCAGTTGTTGCGGCCTGTTACCTCATCAACTGGCTTCCCACTAAAGTTCTTCAAGATCAATCTCCATTTGAGGTACTCACAAAACTAAACCTGTTCTTGATCACTTACGTGTGTTTGGATGTATTTTTTATGTCTTAGTGCCTGGAGAGAACTGGAACAAGTTAGATGCCAAGAGTACCAAAGCAATGTTCCTTGGTTATTCAAGTACACAAAAGGGCTATAAATGCTTGGTTCCAGAAACCAACAAGATACTGGTGTCCCGGGATGTAAAGTTCTTGGAAACTCAGGGATACCATTCAGAAAAGAACTGGGAGAGCCTCCAAAACCTCTCTCACTCCCAATCCGAACGTGCAGCTCATCTCCGGACCTTGCTTGACAACCTTGGCCTTTGTCCATCTGGTGGACAGTCCGCAGCTCCTCTTGCTCCTGAGGGGGAGATGACACATGATCATGATCAAGAAGAGCCTGCGGATAGGGAAGTTGACACTCAAGAAGTAGATGAACAAGATACAATTAGAGAAGAGAATGAGAGAACACAAGAAGCTCCTACATCAGCTGAACCAACCATGGAACTTCGAAGAAGTCAGAGATTGAGGAACACACAAGAAGCTTCTACATCAGCTGAACCAACCATGGAACTTCGGAGAAGTCAGAGATTGAGGAACAATAGAATATAGTACAATTGTCACACTGTTGCTCATCCTTCACAAGCCGTGTGCTCTTTAGCTCATATTTAACAAGAACATCAAGCTTACAACATAAGCCTAGACAAAGAAGAGATACCAAGAACATATGAAGAAGCTAAAGAGAAGAAGGTTTGGAGGGATGCAGTTGGAGAAGAAACTGCAGCAATGGAGAAAAATCACACATGGGATGAAGCGGTCTTACCTAAAGGGAAGAAGACTGTGAGTTCAAAATGGGTATTCACAATCAAGTACAAGAGCAATGGGGAGATTGAGAGGTATAAGGCTAGACTAGTTGTAAGAGGATTCACACAAACTTATAGAGAAGATTATAGAGACACCTTTGCTCTTGTTGCCAAACTACACACTGTGCGAGTAGTCCTCTCCATTGCTACTAACTTAGAATGGGAATTATGGCAAATGGATGTGAAGAATGCTTTCCTTCAGGGGGAGCTTGAAGAAGAGGTGTACATGACACCACCATCTGGTCTAGAAGACATTGTTCAACCTGGAAAAGTTCTTAGACTAAGGAAAGCAATTTATGGTCTCAAGCAATCTCCTAGGGCATGGTACAGAAAGCTAAGTGCCACTCTCCTTGATCGTGGCTTCATTAGATCAGAAGCGGATCACACTCTGTTCATTATGCAGAGCTATAAAGGTATTATAGTCATTCTCATATATGTAGATGATATCATCATCTCTGGGAATGAAAAGGTTGGTATTCAAGAAACAAAAGCCTATTTAAAGTCAATATTTGATATTAAAGATCTAGGAGAACTAAAGTATTTCCTTGGGATAGAAGTTTGTAGATCAAAGGAAGGTCTCTTCTTATCTCAAATGAAATACACTCTTGATCTGTTGGATGAAACATGTACCTTAGAGGAAAAGATAGTAAAAACGCCACTGGAAGATGCATACAAAGTTCACCAACAAGAGGATCTCAAGGAGGATAAATTGTTTGAAGATCCAAAGCTATACCGCCGGTTTGTTGGTAAACTCATCTATCTTACCTTAACTAGACCTGACTTGTGTTTCTCTGTGAACCAGATCAGTCAGCATATGCAAGCACCAAGAATGTCCCATTGGAAAATGATTGACCGCATTCTGAGATACCTCAAGGGCACCCCAGGTCAAGGCATTTGGATGGGATGTAATGCCAACACAGAAGTGGTAGGCTATTGTGATGCAGATTGGGCTGGGGATAGAGAAGATAGAAGGTCAACAACTGGCTATTGCACATTCATTGGAGGAAACCTAGTCACTTGGAAGAGCAAGAAGCAAAAGATAGTGGCATGTTCTAGTGCTGAAGCTAAATACCGAGCAATGAGGAGGTTAACCACAGAACTAATGTGGTTGAAGATGCTGTTGAAGGATTTGAGAAGAGAAGTCACTACACCAATCACTGTCGAGGTGGATTGCCATAAAGTAATGGAGCAAATGCAGGAAGTAGTCATCTTACCTTGCTACACAAAAAGCTCAGACCAATTGGCTGACATCTTCCTTAAAGCAGCCAGCCTAAAGACATGTGAGTCTATTCATGAGAGACTCGGCCTTGTGGAGTTATTTAAGGAGGATGATGAAGATCCCCAACTGTGATGATCACACTCTTTTTCCCTTATGTATAGCTTTTCTTCCCTAGTGGTTTTGCTTACTAAGGTTTTTAATGAGGTGTTATTCACAGTTCAAGCTTTATCATAAACATCATTATGATTAAAGCTTGAGGGGGAGTATTGAGAAGAAGAAGAAATTGAGCTTGTAGAACAAGCGACTAAGCACATCTTGTGCAAGGAACTAAACCCTTGTTCTCCTAACTATATGATTGATTTGTAACTAAGAGAAAGAGGTGTTAGAAGCCTTGATAATGACTTGTAGCCGTTGGAAGAAGAAACCAAGAAGAAGAGAACAAGGAAGAGTCACGAGGCGCCTTAAGGAGTAAGGAGCTGTCACTTTCAGTCTAGAGTAAGGAGCTGTCACTTTCAGTCTAGAAGCGCTCAAGACTCTAATCCCAACCATTCATGTCCCTTTCATTCTCTTTGTAGTTAACCTAGTTGTCTGTCTATAAATGTTAGTGTGCATACATTGTAATGTATAAAGTTAAGGAAATCAAAAACATCCTTCTCTTCTCTTAAGCGCCTAAGTTCTATCTCTCCCACTCTTGTCTTCTCTCTTCTTGTCTCTTTCATAAGAACCTCTATAGATCACTAAGGATCTCTTTAAACCTACACATACCGCTGAGGCAATGAGATGGCATGGGGAGCATCGTCAAGATGGTGATATCACACATCCATCAGATGCAGAAGCGTGGAAACATTTTCAGACAATGTATCCGGATTTTGCATATAAGCGACGAAATGTATATTTGGGGTTATGTGCAGACGGTTTCAACCCATTTGCAAAGCATGGAAGACAATATTCTTTGTGGCCCATAATTGTAACATCGTACAATTTACCTCCATCTTTGTTTATGCGTAGAAAGTTTTTGTTCCTCTCCATTCTTGTGCCAGGTCCAGAGCATCCCAAAAAGTCACTTGATGTATTCCTTCAGCCATTGATTTATGAGTTACAAATGCTATGGGAGCATGGAGTTGAAGCGTTTGATGTTTCAATGAAGCAGGACTTTAAGATGCGTGCGGTTCTTATGTGGACAATAAGTGATTTTCCCGCATACGGTATGTTATTTGGATGGATGACTCATGGAAGGTTATCATGTATGTATTGTCAAGAGAACACTGATGTTTTCCAATTGAAACATGAAAGGAAGACTTGTTGGTTTGATTGCCATAGAAAGTTTCTACCAAGTGAGCATATTTATCGTAGATCAAGGGGACTGTTTACAAAAAAATAAGCAAGTGTTTAATTGTCCACCTACAAAAATCGATGGGAATTCTATATTAGAGCAATTAAGAGATTTTGGTGCAAAGATAACCCCTAATTGTGGGGTAATGGTCAAGATCCCGTTGATGGTGTTGGTGTATATCATAATTAGCATTAAAAAGTATATTTTTTTGGGTTTTGCCTTATTGGAAAGATCATACTGAGGCATAATTTGGATGTTATGCATGTTGAGAAGAACTTCTTTGACCATATAATGAACACTGTTTTAAACGTTCAAGGGAAGATGAAAGACAATATAAATTCTCGATTAGACTTGGCCCACATTTGTGATCATGATTATCTTGAAGTTCAACCTAATGGTAAATGCAATTTTCCGGCGTATCGGTTAGACTTGGAAATTTCCGATGGATTTCTGATGGATTTGGAGTTACACGCGTCCCCGTTTAAGGTTTATTTGACCAATAAGAAGATATGCAAAGTAATCTTTTCGAGTACCATGGAAACCAAAATTTCAACGTATCCATTGGATATCCGTCGGAAATTTCTGATGGAATCTCAAAACTTAACCCACGTACCTTTTCGAGAATTTTCTCGAATCTGTTTGTGTTTAATTGTTTTCATTTCCGATGGATTTCTGACAGATATGTCCGTCAGAAATCACGTTATAAAAATCACTTCATCTCCTTTGCGAGATCATTCGCAAAAAGTTAAAAAAAATCTTTCAACTCTTTATAACTTCTGATTTCGGTCGATTTCTCTCCATCCTATCAATCCATGGATAACAATCAATCAAACTTGTAAGTTTATAAATCTTTCAATTGTTTTTTTTTGAATTTGATATTTAAGATTTTAGATTTAGAAAGTTAGAATTTTGAGAGTTGGGTTGGAAGATTTGGAATTAAGATTGTTAGATTATAGGTTTACAAAGTTGGAATTGCAGATTTAGATCATGTGTTTAATTTGTTATATTATTGAATATGTATTTGATTAGTTAGATTATTGATTTAAATACGTAGAATTATGAAATTATATATAGTTAGGATTATAATTTTATATCTTTATGATTTTGTTAGTTTTATGAATTTATATGAATTATTTGGATTTATAAGAATTTATTTGAATTTATATTAATGTATATGACTTTATAAGAATTTATATGACTTTATATGAATTTATTTGAATTATATGTATTTATATGACTTTCTATTAATTTATAATAATTTATATGACTTTATATGAAAATTAATTTTGATTTTGTTCATTATGGATTTAAACTAGTTTTTATAAATGATTGTTATATAAATTTTGGAATTTTATTTTATGTATTATTTATTTAGTATATAATTTTGTCTAATATTTTATTTTATTGTTTTCCAGAGATTATGGAGCTTTTCATCGGGCGAGACAGGGTAGTGATTGTCCACATACACGTTTTGGTGTACCCAAGACTCAATCACCCGCTGCTACACCGCCATCGCATATGAGCATCGAGGACTTTGTTTCTCAACCGGGATGAGAGCGTTTAGTTCGATTTGATCCAGTTTAGTTAACGGATCGACCTGGTAAATTTAATAATTTTTAAGTTTTTTTTTATTTAATTTGTCTTATATAATAGAACTTAGTTACTTTCTTATTTATTGTAGTTTTCAGTTTTCCAACAATGGTATATCCAAATCCATCAACCGAATGCTAAACAGATTACTTCGGGTTCCATATGCTACTTACTCCACCATGCCGATAGAAGATCGCGATTTATGGTTTTGCCAATTTGCGGTAAGTTGGATTTTTAACTAAAATTACTTAATACTCATTTAATAAAAAAATATTTTAATCATAATTTTTTTTATGCAGCAAGATTTCACTTGGGAAAGTCTTACGTCATTGGTTAGATGCGAGTTCGACGCAAAGGCTGCATTGAAATACTCTAGGAAGATGAATGAGTTGAAGGACAAGTGAAAGAATGAGGAGGTTCCTAGGGAGATGACCGCGAACCCAGAGTTATGGCAAGGACTCGTTGGCTATTGGAAGATGGAGGAGACCGATCGGCGAACCCAGCATTCCACCAATCGGAAGAGCGACCGCAAAGGTAAAGGTATCTCGACCCATAATTTGGGTGCAACGAGTAAGGCTTCCCGTGAACAACAACTTGTAAGTTATTCAATTTTATTTTTATTCTTTATTTCATTATATTTTGATATTTTATATTATCAATCTTTATGTTTATTTTTTGAAGTTTTGGCAACATAGTGTGCCTCCATCTCATCTTCAATTGCTTAAAAATACGCACACCAACCGCAAGACCGGTCAAATTCAAGATGATGTTGCTCGAGATATCATCGACAATGTGAGACTTCTTGGAGACGAGTTTCTCCAATCACAACCAATGGTTGAAAGAACTCCTCCATGCACTGAAGTCCCACTTGAGAAGATAAATGAATTCGTTTATGAGGTGATTACTTATATTTTAACTTTATTTTACTAATTTTTTATTTTTATTTTGGTTTTAATTTCTTATTTGTATTCTTTTCATTTTGTAGGCAACTCAGAAGAACAAATGTCGTCTTTACGGCCTTCCACATGAGTATTACTCTTCTCCATCTTCTGTTTCTTCATGCTATGGAGCTCCCAACCCAGAAATTGGAGAAGCACTCAAGCGAAACCGCCAAGCACTCGAAGAAAAGATTGTCGAGATTGACACCTTGAAGAATAAGGTGCAAACCTTAGAAGAGGAGCAGGTTGCGGACAAGCCGTGTTTGAGGGCAATGGAGGAGCTGATGGATGCATGGTTCAGACAAAACTACCGTTAGCCTCCCACCGATTAGTTTTTTTTATGTATTAAAAAACTATTGAAGTGTTTTAATTTATGTCCGTCGGAAATCCGTGGGAAATCATCCCGTCAGAAATCTGTCGGAAATATGTCTGTCAGAAAATGTTTCCATTAGAAATCCATCGGAAATATAGCTGTCAGAAATCCGTAAGATATTCTGCCGTCTGAATTTTGTCGGTTATCAAGTTCGTTAGAAATCTGTCTAAAATCCGTTGGATATGTTTTAATCGGAAGTTTATCGGAAATCGGTCAGAATTTGTGATAGATTTCAGACAGAATTATAATTTCCGATAAGCTGGAACTGACCAACATTTCCGATGGATTTCCGACAGAAATATCCGTCAGTTTCCGGTTGATTTCTTGTAGTGATTGGAAAGACAAGATTACATTAAAATGAATAGATTACATATTCTGGCGTTAAAGACAATGGTACATTTTTCATAGCGATAATTAAAGAGAAAATTTGAAAAGGAGGTGGTTTTTAAGTTTACAATTTGAAGAAAAAGTATTTATAAAGGTACTTATAGCAATAATTAAACTGTAATAGCGATAACTAAAGCATTAACTGATATGACACAAGCAAGCACAGGAACAAAGACTCTATTTTTGAGTAAGCTAGTTTTTGGGATGCCTTGCTTGTTCTCAAGTGTTGCATCCATTGTGGCTTTGCAATGTTTGTAAAACTCAGCCTCGGACCTTAGCTTCCAGATCTCATTTCTAGCATTAATCAATGCTACCTTCTGCCATCCGTGTGGTACTTCAAGATCAACCCACTTGAAGAAGTCGCAACATCTGTTGAAGCGGCTGTTGATTACAGCACATTTGTAGAAGTTTCTCCCAGGGTTTGCGTCCGTCCAGGAGGTCATCACTTTTGGAATATGACACGATCTCGGTCACGCCCAAGATTCAACTTTCTCGTTGGTAGGTTGGAATGATAGACAGAAGGATAGAAGAAGCCATAAGACCGAGTTGATGATGAAAATGACCGTTTAAAGGACCTTCTTTGAAGCGGCCGAATGGTTCTTTGGATAGATATGTGATAGATCCTTGCCTTAGTGAATCCAAGACTCGAACTGGACAAGGTGCTGGATTGATGCAGGACAGAAGAAGTTGCGGAAGGCTCCTTGATACTCCTTGAGGTTTATTTCGGATATTACACACCTAATAAACACTCAACAATGTCTCTCCAAGATATGACATACTCGGGGAAGACAAAGGTTGATTTTCTGGATATGACAGACCAGAGAACCGAGGTTGATTGTTGGATATGACACACCAAACAATCGGAAATGTTCTAAAAGAATTTAGAGAATTTTCTCTGAAAAAGAAGTTGATTAAAAGATGGATGATTGCCGAGTGAGGCATACAATCGACTTATAAAGAGAGGTGACTTAAACAGACTCAAGTGCCTCGTGATTACTACTTCTTGGGACTCTAAATAATCACCTAAGACTTTGAACAAAGACTAGAAGTCGACTAGACAAGAAAATAAAAGAGTTTGCGGAATAGAAAAGATGAAATAAAACCATAATCTAAGTTATATCATAAAGTTGATGCTTGAGTCGGTCCATAGCTTCATGAAATCGTCCAAGGCATCAAAGAAGCTCCTAAGCTAATCATCTAAGAGATATAAGTGAACTTGAAGCCTCATTAAAAACCTTAGCCGGAAAACCCATTGGGATAAAACCGAACTTAAGGGAAAAAGAGCACATTCAAGTTACTTTGAAGATGATTTAACTTAGAGCGACTTGAATAGAAGTGAGCATGTCTTGGTGTTGTTTTTCCTTAGCTTCTTCATGCTTCCATGTGATCCTTAAGATGTTTCCTACAGTTTCTTGAAGTTTTCTTGATCTTGCCCGGGTCATAGGACCTTTGAGAATGGCCATGGTTCCTTCTTCTTTTCCTCCAAATGTTGGCATTTCCATGCTCATATCAGAATATCACCGCAGTCACATAAGAGGGAATTCAGAGCAGGCATCGAGATCGAACTAAAGCTCGGGGTGTCAAAGCAGATGTTCTAGGATACTGTAATATGTAGGGTAAAAATATACAAAAGTAGCGTTGAAAAAGAAGGACAAATTCTGATAAGCAATTAATGCAAGTTAGAAAGCATTTGTACTGAAACGTCGACGTGGCTACTTAAGGACCATATAATTTGTGTTTAAAATTCGAATTAAGTAAAGTGGAGTAGTATTGGAGGGAAAGTTCTAATCCAAAAATTTTGGGAGGCAAAAGTGAAGGTTTGCAAAGTTTAAACACATGATATGTACATTACATATATATTCAACACATAACATTATAAGTCAAAAATGTACCCAATACATATAATCTATAAACCCAATACATAGAAACCCAGTACATATCATGAAAATGTTGAGAAGTGTGATCACATTAGTAGTGAAGTAATCAAATAGGAAAAGAAGGAAAGAGATAAGTTGGAAAGAAAGGATAAAGGGAAAGGAAAGCTGTTACAAATGAACTAGAAGCTAGCTAAGTAGAGAAGTGGAAGCAAGGAGCAGCATGGGGAGCGTCAGGTCAGGGCATGGGCCGCGGCACTGTTGGAGCTGTTCTACCACTCCTCTTCTTCTTCTCCTTCACGCAAATCCTTCTCCTCTTCATTGTCTCTTCTTTTCTCCTATGTAAATGTCTATAAATACATGTAATCTCTTGTAAAGAAAGTGTGAGAATAAGAAGATAAGAATTCAAAAACTCTCCCTCTTTATCTCGCCATTTTCCATCATCTTCTTCTTCATCTATCATCTTCAAACTCAAAGTTCTTCATGGTATCAGAGCGGGTTCTTTATCAAACCGCTTAAAATCTCTTCATAATCCCTTTAAGCTATCTTCAAAACCTTCTAATCTATAGCAATACATCTTACTAAGTTCTATTCACTCTGAGATTAATATCCTTGAGATCGGTTGATCTTCAAGTTGTGAAAGAACTAGGATTGTGTATTACTACAAGAGAATGGAGGCGAATAGAGTAGCGATTTCTGTTGTTCTTAAAGGAGATAACTATCTTCTTTGGGCAAAAACTACTAAGACCGTTCTAAGAGGTAGAGGGTTTTGGAAGTTCATTGAACCTAAGGAAGAAGCTGAACCATTCAATGACAAGGAAGAGCAAGAAGAGCAGCTCACTCTTTCACTTCTTCAAAGCTCACTAGAGCCATCTATCCTGGCGGGCTACTCATATGCGGATACCGCCAAGGAGTTGTGGGATATACTCAAGAGAGTATATGGAAACATCTCAAATATATCAAGGATATTTGAGATGAAGAGGGCGTTGAATGAGCTTCAACAAGGAGAGAAGCCATTCAAGGAAATGTTTGGGGAGTATAGAAGCTTGTGGGCCGAACTGGAGATCTTGAGGCCACAAACTATGGACCCCAAGGAGTTAAGAGAAATGCGTGACCAAGATCAAGTGTTTGGGTTTCTCTTGGCCTTCAACGCATCCTACAAAGATCTTATCAAGCACATATTTAAATTTGAGAAGCTGTCAAGTCTAGTGGAAGTATGTGGCATGATTCAAAGAGAGGAAGGGTCAAGAGACCTATTTCGTGCACCAATTAAGGCTGCACATCTTACAAGGAAGAATCTTACATTCGACAAGAGGATGTTGGAATGTGAGCATTGTAAAATGAAGGGACACACTATGGAGAGGTGTTGGACCCTTCATCCACACTTGAGGCCTAAGAGGCTAAAGGAGAATGGAAGCGGACCTAGAGCCTTCATGGGAGTGGCACAACTAGTTGAGGATATGGTCAAGAGGTCCGAATTCGAAGCCCTCATTAAGAGCCTAGCCAAGCTCACTGAATCTGGTAAGGGCTTCCTCGGTTTTAAAAGCTTCATAAAAAGGACAAAGTGATTGTGGATTCAGGGGCTTCTCATCATATGATTAAGGATCAAGACTTAAAAATCTTGAGCCTTATCATGGGAATGTGCAAGTGGCAAATGGGAGTTCAGTTCCGATTGAAGGGATAGGGGAATTAGAACTTTTCAAAAAGGGAACAAAATCCTTATACATGCCTAGTTTCTCATCTAATCTTCTATCAGTTCATAAAGCTACCAAGGATTTGGATTGTGTGGCATTGTTTAGGACTGACTTTGTTAAGTTTCAGGACCCTAAAACAAACAAAGTGCTCGGAGAAGGGAAGATGGAGGATGGAGTATATCTTTTGCACACAAATAAACAAGCGGATGTGAAAGCGCTTGGAATGAAGGCAGATGTAGAAGTATCTAGAAGGAAGGAGATTGGAGATAGTCCACTATGGCATGAAAGGTTGGGACATCCAAGTTCTACAGTTCTCAAAGTGGCCTTACCAAATCTCATTCGAGAAGAAGTAGTATGTGAAGCATGTGTACTAGGGAAACATTGTAGACAAGTGTTTCCTACTTCATCTACATTTTGTGATGAAGCTTTTGGCATTGTACACTTGGATGTATGGACCACTCCTTGTAATTCAAGAGATCAATATAAGTATTTTGTTTCATTCATCGATGACTACTCAAAATACACATGGATTACTCTTCTACATACCAAAGATCAAGTTTATGAAGCATTCGCCAACTTCATCAACTATGTGTCTACACAATTCAAAACAACAATCAAGATCTTAAGAAGTGATAATGGAGGAGAGTATATAAGCAAGCGGTTCAAGGAATTACACAACAACCTTGGCATCATCCATCAAACATCTTGCGCCTATACTCCACAACAAAACGGGGTAGCTGAAAGAAAGAATAGACACCTAATGGAGGTAGCAAGGACCATCATGATTGCCAAGGGAGTACCTAAACTTCATTGGGGAGATGCCGTGATGACTTCAAACTACTTGATCAACCGCCTTCTAACCAAGAACCTGGATAATAAGTCACCATTTGAGGCATTGTACAACAAGAGACCAAGCCTACATCATCTCAAAACCTATGGATGTAGCTGCTTTATGTTCCTACCAGAAGGTCAAAGAAACAAGCTTGAACCTAGAAGCTTGAAGTATGTATTCATTGGATATTCACCAACACAAAAAGGATACAAGGTTTACAACCCGGAGACAAGACGAGTCTCTGTACCAAGAGAGGTGAGGTTCAATGAAAAGGAGAGATTCTATGGAGCTAAGAATCATGATACCCCTCAAGGTATGAGCTCACCATCTATAGAGTAGATACCGTTCTTTGAAGATTCAAGAACAAGGGATGATGTACATGAGTAGAATGATCCAACCTCAGATCATGAAGCCACGGATGAGGAAAGTGAACCTAATCCAGGTGTAGAAAGCGTTGACATTGTCAAAGAAGAACCTGAGCCAACAGTACCTCTAAGAAGAAGTACAAGATAGATGCGACAACGTGTTTACTATGGCTACAACAACTCTGTTATGCTCCAAGAAGAGTCTAGTACGAGTAATCTTCTTTGTGTGATAAGAGAGTGTCCTGAGAGTACGGCGAGCTTAGATCTCGATCCTATTGGTGACAGCACTCTCATATCACAAGGGGGAGATAATACTCAAACTAGTATTATCACATATCCCATTGAGCATTTCTGTTCCTTGGCGACATTACATATGGAGCATGAAGTTTTTCTCTCAAAAAATCAGCAAGCCATGGAAGAAGCATGTGAGAGTGGAGTATGGGTGAAAGCCATGGAAGAGAAAATGAAGTCTATGGAAAGGAATAATACTTGGTAGTTAACCGACTTACCAAGGGATAAGAAGTCGGTTGGGAGTAGATGGGTGTATATAATAAAATACACAAGTGATGGGAAGATAGAAAGGTACAAGGCAAGGTTGGTAGCAAAAGGGTATACTCAAGTTTATTAGGAGGATTATACCGAGACATTTGCTCCGGTTGCTAAGCTTCATTCCATAAGAATACTAATCTCAGTAGCAGTGAACTTAAAATGGGATCTATGGCAGATGGATGTCAAGAACGCATTCTTGCAAGGAGACTTGGAAGAAGAGGTGTATATGGATCCACCCCAAGGATATCATAAGGAAGGCAACAAAGTTTGCAGATTGAAGAAAGCAATTTATGGGCTGAAGCAATCTCCAAGAGCATGGTACCAAAGGCTAAGCATTTGTCTTTTGGAGAAGAAGTTCATAAGATCTGAAGCAGATCATACATTGTTCACAAAACAAAGTGAAGAAGGAATTGTTGCCGTATTGATATATGTTGATGATTTAATCATCACAGGAAGTGACAAAGACGGAATATATCAAATCAAGAAGATCTTGAAGGCCGACTTTGATATAAAGGACCTAGGGGAGCTCAAGTACTTCCTAGGAATTGAGATGACACGATTTGGAGATGAAATGTTCATCTCTCAAAGGAAATATGTGCTGGATCTCTTGGAAGAAACTGGGAAGTTAGGATCCAAGCCGACCAAAACTCCAATAGAAGAAGGCTACCAAGACAGTCCTGAGGGGGAGCCATTGGAGAACATTAAAAGATATCAAATGATGGTGGGCAAGCTCATCTATCTTACTATCACAAGGCCGGATATCTGCTTTGCAGTGAACCGTCTAGCCAGCATATGCAAAAGCCGACCTCATAGCATTGGAATATTATTGAGAGGCTGCTAAGGTACCTGAAAAATAGCCCTGGAAAAGGTGTATGGATGCATGCCAATGGGAACACAAAGATCCAAGGATATTGTGATGCGGATTGGGCTGGAGATAGGAAGGATAGAAAGTCTACATCCGGTTTTTCCACATTTGTGGGAGGCAACCTTGTTACTTGGAGAAGTAAGAAGCAGAAGGTTATAGCCTTATCTAGCTGAAGCAGAATATAGGGCCATGAGAGAAGTTACAAAAGAGTTGATTTGGGTAAAAGCATTTCTCAAAGACCTTGGAATACATGAACCTGAAGAAATATTGTTGTATTGTGATAATCAAGCTGTAATTCATATAGCATCCAATCCAATATTCCATAAAAGAACCAAGCACATAGAGGTGGATTGTCACTTTGTGAGGGAAAAGATTCAAGAAGGAATCATCAAAACCGTTTTTGTACCAAGTGAGGATCAACTGGCGGATATCTTTACCAAGGCAACCTCATCTTTCACATGTGATCACATCCATGCCAAGATCGGTCTAAAGGATTTCCATGGACCAATCTTGAGGGGGAGTGTTGAGAAGTGTGATCACATTAGTAGTGAAGTAATCAAAGAGGAAAAGAAGGAAAGAGATAATTTGGAAAGAAAGGATAAAGGGAAAGGGAAGCTGTTACAAATGAACTAGAAGCTAACTAAGTAGAGAAGTGGAAGCAATGAGCAGCATGGGGAGCATCAGGTCAGGGCATGGGCGGCACTGTTGGAGCTGTTCAACCACTCCTCTTCTTCTTCTCCTTCACGCAAATCCTTCTCCTCTTCATTGTCTCTTCTTTTCTCCTATGTAAATGTCTATAAATACATGTAATCTCTTGTAAAGAAAGTGTGAGAAAGAAGATAAGAATTCAGAAACTCTCCCTCTTTATCTCGCCATTTTCCATCATCTTCTTCTTCATTCTCTATCATCTTCAAACTCAAGGTTCTTCAGAAAGTAAATCTGCCATTAACAAATACATATAATGTATAACTTTGTAAACTTTGCAATGTTTCAATAAGTCTTTGTAAACTTTGCAGTGTTTCAATAAATCTGTAATTTGCAATGTTTCAATATGCCTTGTAAACTTTGCAATGTTTCAATAAATCTGTACAAAACCTCTAAACACCTAAAACCCTAAACCATATCCCTTAAACCATAATAACCTAAAGACGAAACCATAAATCGCAATAGTGATAGTAACACAGGAAAGGTAACTAACATGTGCTAAGTAGGAAATGTAAGTAACATACACGTATGTAAGAGTAGACTTGATAAGAGAACATGTGCTAAATAGTTTATTAAAGATAAAAGCTAAAGTACGAAGGTAGTTTGGATTTGGTGACAAAAGGATTAGAGAAATACACACAAAAATTAAAAAACCAATAATACAAATAACTCAGTCGAAGTTTATAGCTTTAATATCTCCTGCCAGAGCAAATGCTTCGTAACAATCCATGGCATACTTTATCCTGAACTCATTAACAGTTTCATCATCAATGGCAGACATCTCCTCAACCCCCCCCAACCATATGCATAAATTTCAAAGAATTTTAAAGCACAAGGTCCACAATCACCGGTTCTTTCATTCTGATAGATACCTTTGGTACGAGACCAAGAGAACGGCGACGTTTGTACGTCAACACCCAAAACATGCGGTAAGCATGCTTTCATAAGCCATGACAAGCAATTAACCACTGGTACTATTAAAGTCTAAACTTCATTTTGTCTGGTATGTATGATACCCGAATCTAGTATCTCAACATGGCGTAGTGGCAAATTAATAGTCAAACCAACCCAATGAGTGTTGCTCCAGTTCATAGGGACATATAATATGTCCACATGTTTGAGAAACTCACTCTTTAAACCTTTCCGGTAGACCTTCCTTGGATATACGCAGCAAGGTTAGACCCCCATGGGACTGTTGACTTGTCAGGAGAACTTGTCCAAACTTGAAATTTACCGACTAGTAGTTGCACATACCATGAGTCCAAAAAGCTGCCCTTCTTTTCATTATTTCCTTACCACGTTTCCTCCAAATCATAGTAGTGAGAACTTGCATTTGCTGTTACATAGTTGGTATACAGTCAATCATGGTGGTGTACAATCAATTCTGGTGATGTACAATCAATTGCACTTTTATAAATAAGAAAAAGTATACCTCGGTCTTTAGCCATTCATGTGGTATGGCGATATCCAGAAAGAACTAATTTGCCACTTTGTGTCCAGTAGAAATATGGATAACTCTACAGTCATAACATTTTTGTAAGAATATGAGATGCAAAAAAAGTTATTAAGGTTAAATCATATTTTGTAGGAGATGCTGCCAATAGATCGTGGAAGTTTTTAAATTCATCTTTGTTAAGTTCAAACAATGGTTGATATTCAGGTATCTTAGTCTGGCTTGTGAATAAAGCCTTAACCTTCGGATCCCCTGTATAAATATCACTTATGTTTTTGGATCTGTGCCTCTTCCGCTTCTTTACTTCCTGTTCATCAGCTTGCTCTTGAGTAACTATTGTGATATCTACAATTAAAGGAGCATGAAGATTAGGAGACTCGCGGACACGTTTTTCTTCAGGAGTACCTTCTGAGCTAGATTCTGAGGAGATATAAAACTTAAAGAAAAAGTTAATATATGAGAAGGTTTGTAGGTGTACATAATCAATATAGGTGTACACGCTCAATAGATGTACACAATCAATATAGGTGTACACGCTCAATAGGTGTACACCATAATAGCTAGGTTAAACTGAGAAAGTACATGTCCTGATGGATTCGTAACAGTAGGAGTTTTGGGGGAAGCATATCGCTGCACAAACGGTGTTGGCGGCACATAAACAGCTAGTTGGTTATCCACATCTTTGCTTCCCATATATGCTTCAGATGATGATGGCAAGTCAGTCTGAGGGAAAGAAAAACTTTAGATGATGATGGCAAGTCGGTATG
The DNA here is from genome assembly GCA_963854855.1 of Nasturtium officinale. Lineage (NCBI taxonomy): Eukaryota > Viridiplantae > Streptophyta > Magnoliopsida > Brassicales > Brassicaceae > Nasturtium > Nasturtium officinale. The sequence continues at coordinate 10,103,822 of OY978502.1, read as the reverse complement.
GAAATAAATCCTAACAAAAATATGAGTTAAATTACCATGTCCACAGGTGTTCTTAGGTGATCATTTGGAGAACCAACATAGACAACTAGTTGGTTATCCGCAACTTTGGTTTCTACATCGGAAATTGTAGATAAGAGCAAATCAATCTGACAGAAAAACCAAGGAGAACATAATATTATTATTTGTGGACAATATCACTAAAGAAAGAGTATAGATACAATCATACAAATGTGTATATACCTCCATAGAAACGAAATTTGGCTCTTTCTCAGCAGGACACAGGGTAAATATAATTTTTTGAGTTTCACCATAGTCATCCCATCTGTTCTTATTGTAAGATATAAAAATATCTCTCATCGACACTTAAATCATCAATGACTTCTGGTTTCTTGGAATCTGGTTCTTTGACTTCTTCAAAAAGAACAGAACTGAACTTCGATGCACAATCAGTGGAAGTGTTAGGCACTTGCTTTGATAATGAAAGTAAAGTGGTACCAACTTGGATATCGTCTATGGACTGTCTGTGATACGCTCCAGGAACGTTGGCTTCGGAAACAGGCTGAATCGGGACGAGACCGGGAAGGAGCCGGTCGTACGTTTACCGGTACGGTACCTCGGTTGGCGGAAAGGCCGCGGTACGGGTCCTCGGTGGTACGGATGGGGGAAACGGAATGGTAAAGTGGTGGTGTCAAGGCGGGGTTTGGACGGCGGGAAGGTTGGATGAAGGTAGAGATGGAAGAGGATGGAGGTAAGCGTTTGGAGAGCGGAAAGGATGGAGCAAAGTGAGAATGGATAGATGGAAAGGTAACAATGGATCGAAAGCCGGCCACACGGTATTTGGACAATGCCGTGATACGACTGATCGGAGTCCGAGCTGAGCTTCCAGGACAACGATGTTTAAACTACTTGAGATTCGAGAGCAAGCTTTAAGCTAATTGCATTCATTCAAATCTCCGTTCAAAGGGGGAGGTTACACGCCTTTATATAGGCGAAAGACATAGGGCAACAAGCCCCTTACAAAGGACCAGTGTGTCCTTGGGTGTTTACATACCCGTAAAACAGTAACTTAAGTTCTTAGTAAAACGGTAAAAACAAGAAAACAGGAAGGGATAGCGATTAGGGCCGGACGACAACCACGCGGACCATGGACGGGTAAGGTGATGATCGGCTCGGTCCTAATGCGTCCGGGTCGTGAACCTCGTTAAAAACCTTGATGGGAAAACCACTTAGGGATAAAACCCGATCAAGGGAAAAAGAGTGTTCTTTTCCCCAAACGACTTTAGTGGGGCGTTTTCACCGGGTCAAGGTGAAAACGCTAAGGACTTGGTCCTTGATGTTTGCCGCGGTTGCCAGCTTGGGTTGTTGCCATTTGCCTTCCTTCAATCCTTGGGCAATCACCATGTTCATCCTTGTTTGGTATGGCCTTGAGTATGCGCGGTCAATGACCGATACCGGCATATTTGGCAACGTTCCTTGGCTTTCGTCCGTGTCTATCCCGGCATCATCCGGCTGGCTATCCTCCGGATCGGATGTGGCTTGGGCCTCATCATGCCCTCCCTCTTGAAAATGTTTTGTCCTCAAAACTTGATCACCTGCATCAAAATGGGACAAGTCAGCAACATTGAAAGTGGTGGACATGTTACCTTTACCTGGGATGTCTATCCGGTACGCGTTGTTGTTAATGCGCTCTAGGACTTGGAAGGGACCATCTCCTCGCGGTTGTAGCTTGGTTTGCCGGGTTTTGTTGAATCGTTCAGTTTGGGTGTGTAGCCAAACCCAATCTCCTGGTTGTAGGATCATTGGCTGTCTTCCTCGGTCCGCTTTCTGCTTGTACTGCTCCGTCTTCTTGAGGATTCGGTTGCGGACCCGTTCATGAAGCTTACGGACATATTCAGCCTTGGCTACCCCATTTTGGTCTTCCATCCTTTCAGGGGGCAATGGAATCATGTCGAGCGGTGTACGCGGATTGAACCCGTAGCATATTTCAAATGGGGAGAGGCCGGTAGTTGAGTGGGTCGCCCGGTTATAGGCAAATTCCACATAGGGTAGGCTTTGGAGCCAATTGGCTTTGTTGGAGTCCACGGCCGTCCTGAGCAAGGCTCCCAAGGTTCTGTTGAAATTATAAGTTTAAAGAGATTGAAGAATGTTTAGAGACTAAGAGTGAGAATAGCAAGAGATTATGAAAGTTTGTATGTATTTTATTCTCTTAGTCTTACAAATCTTTACAAGAGGTTACACATATATTTATAGACATTTGAATGAGAGGAGGTGCAGAAGAAGAGAGGAATGGCGTGAAGAAGGAAGAGGAGAAGAGAGGTTTTGCGTGAAGAAGAGAGGAGGGAGCAGCTCACCTACTCCAACAGTATTGCACTCCATGCCTCTCTCTGGCGCCCCATGCTTGTGCCCATGCCTCTCCTTGCTTCCTTACTTAGTTTAGTTAGTTCATCTAGTTGAGATCCAACAACTTCCTTTTCTTCTAGTTCCTTCTTAACTTGTTCTCTTCCTAGTTCCTTTTCAACCAGTTTTCTCCTTTTCCCTCCTTCTCTTGTGTTTGAATTCTTCTTCTTGAGATCACATATTTCAACACTCCCCCTCAAGATTGGTCGGTGGAGATCCTTAAGACCGATCTTGCCATGAATGTGATCACAAGTAATAGTTGAAGTTGCCTTAGTGAAGATATCAGCTAATTGATCCTTGCTTGCTACAAAGGCGGTTTTGATAATTCCTTCTTGTATCTTCCCTCTCACAAAATGGCAATCAACTTCTATGTGCTTGGTTCTTTCATGAAATACCGGATTTGATGCTATATGCATTGCAGCTTGATTATCACAATACAACAGCATTTCTTCATCTCCCTGGATTCCAAGGTCTTTTAGAAGCGCTTTTATCCATATCAACTCCTTTGTCAATTCTTTCATGGCTCTGTACTCTGCTTCAGCACTTGATAAGGCTATGACCTTCTGTTTTTTGCTCCTCCAGGTTACTAGATTTCCTCCCACAAATGTGCAAAAACCAGATGTGGACTTTCTATCCTTTTTATCTCCAGCCCAATCCGCATCACAATAACCTTGGACCTTTGTGTTCCCATTAACATGCATCCATACACCTTTTCCAGGGCTATTCTTTAGGTACCTTAGCAACCTCTCAATCATGTTCCAATGTTGTGAGGTTGGCTTTTGCATATGCTGGCTCACACGGTTTACTGCAAAGCAGATGTTAGGTCTTGTAATGGTAAGATAGATAAGTTTGCCCACCATCCTTTGGTATCTTTTAATGTTCTCCAAAGGCTCCCCCTCAGGACTATCTTGGTATCCTTCTTCTATTGGAGTTTTGGCCGGCTTGGATCCTAACTTCCCGGTTTCTTCCAAGAGATCCAACACATATTTCCTTTGAGATATGAACATTCCATCTCCAAATCGTGTCATCTCAATCCCTAGGAAGTACTTGAGCTCCCCTAGATCCTTTATATCAAAGTCGGCCTTCAAGAGTCCCTTGATTTGATCTACTCCATCTTTGTCACTTCCTGTGATGATTAGATCATCAACATAAATCAAGACTACCACTACTCCTCCTTCACTTTGTCTTGTGAATAGAGTATGATCCGCTTCAGATTTTATGAACTCCTTCTTCAAGAGACAAGCACTTAGCCTTTGGTACCATGCTCTTGGAGATTGCTTCAGCCCATAGATTGCTTTCTTCAATCTACACACTTTGTTGCCTCCATTATGATACCCTAGGGGTGGATCCATATATACTTCTTCTTCCAAATCCCCCTGCAAGAAGGCATTCTTGACGTCCATTTGCCATAAGTCCCATTCCAAGTTTACAGCTACCGAGATTAGAATTCTTATGGAATGAAGCTTAGCCACTGGAGCAAATGTTTCAGTATAGTCCTCCCCATAGACTTGAGTATATCCTTTTGCTACCAGCCTTGCTTTGTACCTTTCTATTTCCCCATCACTTGTGTATTTAATTGTATACACCCATCTACTCCCAACCGACTTCTTATCCTTTGGTAAGTCGGTTAAGTACCAAGTATTATTCCTTTCCATGGACTTCATTTCCTCTTCCATGGCTTTCACCCATACTTCACTCTCACATGCTTCTTCATATGAGCTAGGAATGTATTCCTTGCTGATTTTTGTGAGAAACACTTCATGCTCCATGGGTAATGTCGCCAAGGAACAGAAATGCTCAATGGGATATGTGATAATACTAGTTTGAGTGTGATCTCCTCCTTGTGATATGAGAGTGCTGTCGCCAATAGGATCGAGATCTAAGCTCGCCGTACGCTCAGGACACTCTCTTATCACACAAGGAAAAATACTCGTACTAGACTCTCCTTGGAGCATAGCAGAATTGTTATAGCCATAAAAGACACGTTGTCGCCTCTGTCTTGTACTTCTTCTTAGAGGTATGGTTGGCTCCTGTCCTTCTTCAGCATCCGCTCCCTCTTCATCCAAATTCTGATCCACTTCCTCATGTGCATTATCCGCACTATCTTGCTCTATGAAGTTCTCAGATGTTTCTTCTTGTACTTCTTCACATAGGCTTGGCGTTTCATCAAACACCATCCAGTCCATGGATGAATAGATCATTCCTTTAGAAGCATCATGATCCTTAGCCCCATAGAAACTCTCTTGTTCATTAAACCTTACTTCTCTAGACACATACACTCTTCTTGTTTCCGGATTGTAGACCTTGTAGCCCTTTTGTGTTGGTGAATATCCAATGAACACACACCTCATGCTTCGAGGTTCAAGTTTGCTTCTGTGTCCTTCTGGTAAAAACATGAAGCATGTGCATCCAAACGTTTTGATATGATTTAAGCTTGGTTTCTTCTTGTACAACACTTCAAATGGGGACTTATCATCCAGATTTTTGGTTGGAAGTCGGTTGATTAAGTAGCTTGATGTCATTACGGCATCTCCCCAATGGAACTTTGGTACTCTTTTGGCAATCATGAGAGTCCTTGCTACTTCCATTAGGTGTCTATTCTTCCTTTCAGCTATCCCGTTCTGCTGAGGAGTGTATGCACACGATGTTTGATGAATGATGCCAAAGTTGTTGAGCAACTCTTTGAATCGTTTACTCACATATTCACCTCCATTATCACTACGCAATACTTTGATCTTTGTTTTGAATTGGGTAGAGATATAGTTAATGAAGTTGGTGAAGGCTTCATACACTTGATCTTTGGTATGTAGAAGAGTGATCCATGTATATCTTGAGTAGTCATCAATGAATGAAACAAAATATTTATATTGATCTCTTGAATTACATGGTGAGGTCCATACATCCGAGTGTACAATGCCAAACGCTTCATCACAAGTTGTAGATGAAGTAGGAAAAGCTTGTCTACAATGCTTCCCTAGTACACACGCCTCACACACTACTTCTTCTTGGATGAGATTGGGTAAGACCATCTTGAGGACTGCTGAACTTGGATGTCCTAGCCTTCCATGCCATAATGGGCTATCTTCAATCTCTTTCCTCCCAAAAAACTTTGCATCTGCCTTCATTCCAAGAGTCATTGGTTCCTCTTGTTTATTTGATTCCAAGATATACACACCATCTTCTACCTTCCCTTCTCCGAGCACATGGTTTGTTTTAGGGTCCTGAAACTTAACAAAGTCAGTCCCAAACACAGCCACACACTCCAAATCCTTTGTAGCTTTATTAACGGATAAAAGATTAGATGAGAAGTTAGGCATGTATAATGCTTTTGTTTCCCTTTTAAAAAGCTCTAACTCTCCTATCCCTTTAATTGGAACTGAGCTTCCATTGGCTACTTGTACACTTCCATGGCATGGTTCAAGATTCTTTAACATATCTTGATCCTTGATCATGTGATGAGAAGCCCCTGAATCCACAATGATTCTAGTCTTCTTTATGGGTGTTTTAGAGCTGAAAAAACTCTTACCCGAATCTGTGAGTTTGGCTAGGCTCTTGATGAGAGCTTCAAACTCAGACCTTCTAACCAGTTCTTCAACAGGTTGTGCAATTCCCGTGAAGGCTCTAGGTCCATTCCCATTCTCCCTTAGCCGCTTAGGCCTCAAGTGTGGATGGAGGGTCCAACACTTCTCCTTAGTGTGTCCTTTCATCTTGCAATGCTCACACTCCAACGTCCTCTTGTCTCCAAATGTGAGATTCTTTCTTGCAAGATGTACAGCTTCACTTGGTGCACGAAACAGGTCTCTAGACCCTTCTTCCCTTTGTATCATACCGCATACTTCCGCTAGACTTGGCAGATTCTCAAATCGAAGTATATGCTTGATAAGATCCTTGTATGATGCATTGAGTGCCAAGAGAAGCCCAAACACTTGATCTTGGTCACGCCTTTCTCCTAACTCCTTGGGGTCTATAGTGTGTGGCCTCAAGATCTCCAACTCGGCCCATAAGCTTCTATACTCCCCAAACATTTCCTTGAATGACTTTTCCTCTTGTTGGAGCTCATTCAATGCCCTTTTCACCTCAAATATCCTTGATATGTTTGAGATGTTTCCATAAACTCCTTTGAGTATATCCCAAAGTTCCTTGGCGGTATCCGCATATGAGTAAGCCGCCAAGATAGTTGGTTCTAGTGAGCTTAGGAGAAGAGAAAGAGTGTATTGTTCTTCTTGCTCTTCCTTAGCTTCCTCCTTCTCATTTCTCACCGCCGCTTCTGTTCCTTCTTTTGGCTCAACATATTGCCAAAGTCCTCGGCCTCTAAGAGTAGTTTTGGTGGTTTTTGCCCAAAGGAGATAGTTGTTTCCCTTGAGCATAACCGAGATTGTTACCCTATTAGTCTCCATTTTCTAGTAATAATACACAATCTTAGTCCTTTCACAACTTGAAGATCCTATGATCTCAAGGATATTAATCTCAGAGTGAATAGAACTAAGGAAGGTGTATTGTTATAGATTAGAAGCCTTGTAGAGTATTAGAGGAATCAAGAAGAGAATAAGCGGTTCAGTAGATAACCTGCTCTGATACCATGTTGAAATTATAAGTTTAAAGAGATTGAAGAATGTTTAGAGACTAAGAGTGAGAATAGCAAGAGATTATGAAAGTTTGTATGTATTTTATTCTCTTAGTCTTACAAATCTTTACAAGAGGTTACACATATATTTATAGACATTTGAATGAGAGGAGGTGCAGAAGAAGAGAGGAATGGCGTGAAGAAGGAAGAGGAGAAGAGAGGTTTTGCGTGAAGAAGAGAGGAGGGAGCAGCTCACCTACTCCAACAGTATTGCACTCCATGCCTCTCTCTCTGGCGCCCCATGCTTGTGCCCATGCCTCTCCTTGCTTCCTTACTTAGTTTAGTTAGTTCATCTAGTTGAGATCCAACAACTTCCTTTTCTTCTAGTTCCTTCTTAACTTGTTCTCTTCCTAGTTCCTTTTCAACCAGTTTTCTCCTTTTCCCTCCTTCTCTTGTGTTTGAATTCTTCTTCTTGAGATCACATATTTCAACAGGTTCTGTTAACGACTTCAGTCTGCCCATCAGTTTGAGGATGCGCGGCAGTGGAGAAAAGGAGTTTCATGCGCCTCCACAAGGTTCTCCAGAAATGGCTGAGGAATTTTGGGTCTTGATCAGAGACAATGGTTTGGGGCAGGCCGTGAAGTTTGACAACGTCCCGGAAGAAAAGGTCGGCAATGGCCGTAGCGTCCCACGCCTTGGAATAGGGCATGAAATGGGCCATTTTGGAAAAACGGTCGACCACTACCATCACTGAGTCCTTTCTTTCAATTGGAGGCAATCCTAGTAGAAAGTCCATGGATAGGTCGACCCATGGGGAGGTTGGGATGGGCAGGGGCATGTATAGTCCGTATGGATGGGACTTGGTCTTGGCGCGCCTGCAGGTTATACACCTTGCGCAGAAGACTTCGACCATACTTCTCATCCTAGGCCAGTAGAAGTGACTCCGCAACATGTCTAAGGTCTTATGCGTCCCAAAGTGTCCCATCAAACCGCCACTGTGGGCTTTTTGAACGAGCAGCTCTCGAATAGATCCCTCTGGTATGCACAACCGTTTGCCCTTAAAAATGAAGCCGTCGTGGACATGAAATCCTTGAAGGAGTCCTTCCCATGTTCGGCATAGGGAAGTTTTAGACCGGGATCATCTTGGTACCGGTCCTTAAGAGGGCCGAAGCCTAGAACCTTGGCCTCAACAGTAGTGATAAGGGCGTGGTGACGGGAAAGGGCATCGGCGACTACATTCTCTTTTCCCTTCTTATACTTGATGACATAGGGAAACATCTCGATGAACTCGAGCCATTTGGCGTGCCGCTTCTTCAGGTTGGTTTGCCCCCGGAGATGCTTCAAGGTTTCATGATCCGAGTGGATCACGCACTCCTAGGAGAGGAGGTAGTGTTGCCAGGTTTCAAGGGCTCGGACCAACGCATAGAGCTCTTTGTCGTAGGTGGGGTAATTGAGTGTGGCTCCATTGAGCTTCTCACTGAAGTAGGCCACGGGACGCCCTCCTTGTGTTAGCACATCTCCAATGCCTATACCGGACGCGTCACACTCAATTTCGAAGGTCTTGTTGAAGTCGGGCAAGGCTAGCAATGGTGCTTGAGTGAGCCGACCCTTGAGCTCTTGGAAGGCCTTCTCTTGGGGTTCTTCCCATATAAACCCGGAAGACTTTTTCACCAAAGCCGTTAAGGGAGCGGCAATGGAACTAAAGTCCCGAACGAAACGCCGATAGAAGCTGGCCAGACCATGGAAACTACGGACTTGGCTGACATTGGTAGGGGTTGGCCATTCTTGGATGGCCCTGATCTTCTCTTGGTCTACTTTTAGACCCTGACCACTGAGGACAAAGCCTAAGAAGATAAGTTCTCGAGCGCCGAAGGTGCATTTGGCCATGTTGGCGTAAAGCTCCTCTTGTTGCAAGGTTCGTAGGACCGTATCTAGGTGGGAAACGTGTGCAGTAAGATCCTTGCTGTAGACAAGGATGTCGTCAAAGTAGACAACCACGAATTTATTGAGGAACGCTCGGAGAGTATGGTTCATCAGTCGCATGAAGGTGGAAGGGGCGTTGGACAGGCCGAACGGCATGACTAGCCACTCGTACAGCCCTTGCTTGGTTTTGAAGGCGGTCTTCCATTCGTCACCTTCCCTCATTCGGACTTGGTGGTAACCACTTTTGAGGTCGATCTTGGAGAAAATGGACGCGCCACTAAGTTCGTCCAACATGTCATCCAAACGGGGAATTGGATGTCGGTACTTGACCGTAATATTGTTGATGGGCCGGCAGTCCACGCACATCCTCCAGCTACCATCCTTCTTGGGAACCAAAAGGACTGGTACGGCGCACGGACTGAGGCTTTCGCGGATGTATCCCTTGGACAAAAGGTTGGCAACCTGTCGTTCTAGTTCTTTGGACTCCTCCTGATTGACGCGGTAAGCAGGCCGGTTGGGCAGGGAGGCTCCGGGAATGAAGTCGATCCGGTGTTCAATACCCCGGAGGGGGGGAGTCCGTGGGGAATCTCTTCAGGGAAGACGGACGAATACTTCTGGAGGATCCTTTGGAGCTCATCCGGGATTGGATCTTCCCTGGTACCTGCGCTCATCACATCTTTGTAAACCATTAGTACAACTCGGCACTCATTGCCGATAGTTTTACAAGCGTCCCTAATGGATATAAGGAAGTTGGGACGGGAATATGTGGTTTTGGCTAAGCGAGATTGGAGTTCATGTACTTGAACGGGTGTTAGAGGTGCTAGGGTAACACGCTTAGTTTCATGCATAAACGAATAAAAGTTGGAACGGCCGTTGTGGGTGGCGTCCTTGTCAAACTGCCATGGGCGTCCTAAGAGGACGTGGCTAGCTTGCATTGGAACAACATCACATTGGACCGTGTCCCGGTACTGCCCTATACTAAAGGCTAGATCTACCTGTTCGGTAACGGGTATAACAGTTTTATCATTCAGCCATCGCAGTTTATAGGGATAAGGGTGTTTAGAGGTAGGGAGGGAAAGCTTTGTCACGAGGTGGGAGCTGGCCACATTGGTACAGGACCCACCATCAATGATCAAGCCACAAACCTTGCCGTTGATGGTGCAGCGTGTGTGGAAGATGTTGTCCCGCTGTCCGGTCGGCTCGGGCAAGGTCAAGGTGCTCAGGCTCCTTTGGACGACCAGGAGGTCTCCTACATCCGGGTATTCAACCGTGTCTTCTGGTTGAACTGGCTCGGGATTGCTTTCCTCGTCCGGCTCCTCGTCCTGGGATTCATAGTTGCCTTCGGGGGTAAGGATCATGGCTCGGTTGTTGGGGCAGTCCCTGGAGTAATGCCCTCTGCCTTGGCATTTGTAGCATATCACGTCCCGGCTTCTTCCCGCATTGGCTTTGGGTTGCCTTGGCTTGAAACGTGAATCAATGGCAATGGCCTTGGATGCAACCGGTGGTTTGGGGCTAGTGGACGTGGCTGTAGGGTTGGGAGACCAGACTTGGTTCGGGGAGGTCTTTCCTCGGAAGGCCGAGGCGGTTTTCCTCTTAATCTGAGCTTCTAAGTGGATGGCCAGGTGCAAGAGCTCATCAAAACCTTGGTAAGACTGTCACTCTACTTTGCGGGCGATTCGGTCTTGCATGCCGTCCACGAACTGGGCCATTAAGGTCTCTTCACAGTCATTGAGCTGGAGACGGTTTCGCATGCTCAAACTCGTCGTAGTACTCTTCAATGGTCCGGGTGCCTTGGTGAAGTTTCCGGAACCGCTTTTGTAAATCGCGGTGATAGAGGGGCGGGACGTAGCGCTTCCTCATGACATATTTCATAACGTCCCAAGTAGGGATTAGGCCTTCACGTCGTCGTCTGCGTTCTGCCAAGTCGCGGTCCCACCATGTAAGTGTTGATTTTAGAGGTTTAGAAAGAGATAAGGATGGAGATGAGAGAATTGGCGTAATAAAGAAGAGAAAGATTGCTGAATATTTCTTCTTATTCACACACACTTCTTTACAAGAGATTACATGTATTTATAGACTTTTTACATTGAAATGAAGAAGAATCAAGGAAGAGGAGAGGAGGGGCGTGAAGAAGGGAAGAGAGATGGGTGAGCTGCTCCAATAGTCTTGTTGCACCATGCCCTGCTCTGACGCGCACCATGCCCTGCTCTGATGCGCCCATGCTTGTGCCCATACCTCTCTTTGCTTCCTCACTTAGTTTAGTTAGATTGTCTAGTTGAGATCCAACAGCTTCCTTTTCTTCTAGTTCCTTCTCAACTAGTTCTCCTTCTAGTTTCTTCACAACTAGTTCTCTTTTTCCTTCCCTCCTTCTCTTAAGTTTGAATTATTCTTCTTCTTGAGATCACATATTTCAACACTCCCCCTCAAGATTGGTCGGTGAAGATCCTTTAGACCGATCTTGCCATGTAAAGATCCTTTAGACCGATCTTGCCATGTATGTGATCCCCAATGATAGAGGATGTTGCCTTGGTGAAGATATCCGCTAGTTGTTCCCCACTTGCTACAAATGCGGGTTTGATGATTCCTTCTTGAATCTTTCCCCTCACAAAGTGACAATCCACTTCTATATACTTGGTCCTTTCATGGAATACCGGATTGGATGCTATATGTATTGCAGCTTGATTATCACAATACAACAGCATCTCCTCAGCCTCATGTATTCCAAGATCTTCTAGGAATGCCTTCACCCATATCAATTCTTTTGTCACCTCCTTCATAGCCCTATACTCGGCTTCAGCACTTGATAAGGCTATAACTTTCTGCTTCTTACTTCTCCAAGTGACTAGATTACCTCCCACAAAGGTACAAAAACCGGATGTGGACTTTCTATCTTGCTTATCTCCAGCCCAATCCGCATCACAATATCCTTGAACCTTTGTGTTTCCATTAGCCTTCATCCATATGCCTTTTCCAGGGCTGTTTTTTAAGTACCTTAGCAGCCTCTCAATCATGTTCCAATGCTGCATAGTTGGTTTTTGCATATGTTGACTCACACGGTTCACTGCAAAGCAAATGTCCGGCCTTGTGATAGTGAGGTAGATGAGCTTGCCCACCATTCTTTGATACCTCTTAATATCTTCCAATGGCTCCCCCTCAGGATTATCTTGGTAGCCTTCTTCTATTGGAGTTTTAGCCGGCTTGGATCCTAACTTGCCAGTTTCTTCCAAGAGATCCAGCACATATTTCCTTTGAGAGATGAACATCCCATCTTCAAACCGTGTCATCTCAATCCCTAGGAAGTATTTAAGCTCTCCCAGATCCTTTATATCAAAAGCGATCTTCAAGAGTTTCTTGATTTGATCTACTCCATCTTTATCACTTCCTGTGATGATTAGATCATCAACATAGATCAAGACCACCACTACTCCTCCTTCACTTTGCCTTGTGAAGAGGGTATGATCAGCTTCAGATCTTATGAACTCCTTATCCAATAGACAAGCGCTTAGCCTTTGGTACCATGCTCTTGGAGATTGCTTTAGCCCATAGATTGCTTTCTTCAATCTGCAAACCTTGTTGCCTTCCTTATGATATCCTTGGGGTGGATCCATATATACCTCTTCTTCCAAATCTCCTTGCAAGAAGGCGTTCTTGACATCCATCTGCCATAGATCCCACTTCAAGTTCACTGCCACTGAGATTAGGATTCTTATGGAGTGGAGCTTAGCAACCGGAGCAAATGTCTCGGTATAATCCTCCCCATAGATTGGAGTGTATCCTTTTGCCACCAGCCTTGCTTTGTACCTCTCTATTTTCCCATCACTTGTATACTTGATTGTGTAAACCCATCTACACCCAACTGATTTCTTATCCTTTGGTAATTCGGTCAAGTACCAAGTGTGGTTCTTTTCCATGGACTTCATTTCCTCTTCCATGGCTTTTACCCATACTTCATTCTCACACGCTTCTTCATATGAGTTAGGTATGGATTCCTTGCTGATTCTTCCAAGAAAAGCTTCATGCTCCATAGGTAAGGATGCCAACGAGCAAAAATGCTCAATGGGATATGTGATAGTGCTAGTTTGAGTGTTATCTCCCCCTTGTGATAAGAGAATGCTGTCGCCAATAGGATCGAGATCTAAGCTCGCCGTACGCACAGGACATTCTCTTATCACACAAGGAAGATTACTCGCACTAGACTCCCCTTGGAGCATGGCAGAGTTGTTGTAGCCATAGTAAACACGTTGTCGCCTTTGTCTTGTACTTCTTCTTAGGGGTACGGTTGGCTCAAGTTCTCCCTCACCATCATTCGCTTCTTCTTCAACAGAATTCTGATCTTGCTCCGCATGTGCCTCATCTTCTACTCTGGTTTCAGATGATTTGCTCTCTCCTTGTACTTCATTTATTAGAGCGTCATTAACCCGCATCCAATCCATAGGTAATGAAGTCACATCCTCCGGAGCTTCATGGTTCTTGTTTCCATAAAATCCTTCTTCTTCATTGAATCTCACCTCTCTAGATACATAGACCCTCCTTGTCTCCGGATTGTAGACCTTGTATCCTTTTTGTGTTGGTGAGTAGCCAATGAACACACACTTCATACTTCGAGGTTCAAGCTTGCTTCTTTGTCCCTCCGGTAGAAACATATAAAAAGAACATCCAAAGGTCTTCATATGGTTCACGCTTGGCTTGCTTTTGTATAGCACTTCAAATGGTGATTTATTATCCATATTTTTCGTTGGAAGCCGGTTGATCAAGTAACTTGAAGTCATTACTGCATCTCCCCAATGAAACTTAGGTACTCCTTTGGCAATCATGAGGGTTCTTGCAACTTCCATGAGATGCCTATTCTTTCTTTCTGCTACCCCATTTTGTTGTGGAGTGTATGCACACGATGTTTGGTGTATGATACCAAGATTATTGAGTAACTCCTTGAATCGTTTGCTCACATACTCCCCTCCATTATCACTTCTTAAGATCTTGATTTTGGTCTTGAATTGGGTAGAGATATATTTGGTGAAGTTAGTAAACGCTTCATATACTTGATCCTTTGAATGTAAGAGTGTGATCCATGTGTATCTTGAGTAGTCATCAATGAATGAAACAAAATATTTATATTGATCTCTTGAGTTACATGGGGCGGTCCATACATCCGAGTGTACAATGCCAAAAGCTTCATCACAAGTTGTAGATGAAGAGGGGAAAAACTGTCTACAATGTTTCCCTAGTACACATGCTTCACAAACTTCTTCTTCTTGAACGAGATTGGGTAAGACCATCTTGAGGATAGCTGAACTTGGATGTCCTAGCCTTCCATGCCATAATGAGCTATCTCCAATCTCCTTCTTGTTAAAAACTTCCTTATCCGCCTTCACTCCAAGAGCTTTTAGCTTTTCTTGTTTATTTGTTTCCAACAGATACACTCCATCCTCCACCTTCCCTTCTCCGAGTACATGATTTGTTTTAGGGTCCTGAAACTTCACAAAGTCATTGCCACACAATCCAAATCTTTTGTTGCTTTATGAACTGATAAAAGGTTGGATGAGAAGCTAGGCATGTATAATGCTTTAGTTTCTTTTGTGAAAAGCTCTAACTCTCCTATCCCTTCAATCGGAACTGAGCTTCCATTGGCTATTTGTACATTTCCATGATAAGGCTCAAGATTTTTCAGCATGTCTTGATCCTTAATCATGTGATGAGAAGCCCCCGAATCCACAATGATCATATTCTTCTTAATGGAGCTTTTAGAGCTAAATAGGCTCTTACCGGATTCTGTGAGCTTGGATAGACTCTTGATGAGAGCCTCAAACTCGGATCTTCTGACCATCTCTTCAACAGGTTGCGTGACTCCCATGAAGGCTCTAGGTCCACCTCCATTCTCCTTTAGCCGCTTAGGCCTTAAGTGTGGGTAAAGAGTCCAACACTTCTCCTTAGTGTGCCCCTTCATCTTACAATGCTCACATTCCAAAACCCTCTTGTCGAATGTGAGATTCCTCTTTGCAAGATGTGCGGCCTCACTTGGTGCACGGAATAGGTCTCTTGACCCTTCCTCCCTTTGTATCATGCCACATACTTCAGCTAGACTTGGCAGCTTCTCAAATCTGAGTATGTGCTTGATAAGATCTTTGTAGGATGCATTGAGTGCCAAAAGAAGTCCAAACACTTGGTCTTGGTCACGTCTTTCTCCTAACTCCTTGGGGTCGATTGTGTGTGGCCTCAAAATCTCTAACTCGGCCCACAAGCTTCTATACTCCCCAAACATTTCCTTGAATGGCTTCTCCTCTTGTTGAAGCTCATTCAGCGCCCTCTTCACCTCAAATATTCTTGATATATTTGAGACATTTCCATATACTCCCTTGAGTATATCCCATAGTTCTTTGGCGGAATCAGCATATGAGTAGGCCGCCAAGATAGATGACTCTAGTGAGCTTTGAAGAAGAGAGAGCGTGTATTGTTCCTCTTGTTCTTCCTTAGCTTCTTCTTTTTCATTTCTCACTACAGCTTCCGCTACCTCTTTTGGCTCAACATATCGCCAAAGTCCTCTTCCTCTAAGGATGGTCTTAGTGGTTTTTGCCCAAAGGAGATAGTTGTTTCCTTTGAGCATGACTGAGATTGCTACTCTATTTGTCTCCATTTTCTAGTGACAATACACAATTCTAGTTCTTTCACAACTTGAAGATCCTATGATCCCAAGGATATTAATCTCAGAGTGAATAGAACTAGGAGAATGTATTGTTATAGATTAGAAGATTTGTAGAGTGCTAGAAGAGTTATAAGGTGAGATTTAAGCGGTTGAAGGATAAACCCGCTCTGATACCATGTTGATTTTAGAGGTTTAGAAAGAGATAAGGATGGAGATGAGAGAATTGGCGTAATAAGGAAGAGAAAGATTGCTGAATATTTCTTCTTATTCACACACACTTCTTTACAAGAGATTACATGTATTTATAGACTTTTTACATTGAAATGAAGAAGAATCAAGGAAGAGGAGAGGAGGGGCGTGAAGAAGGGAAGAGAGATGGGTGAGCTGCACCAATAGTCTTGTTGCACCATGCCCTGCTCTGACGCGCACCATGCCCTGCTCTGACGCGCACCATGCCCTGCTCTGATGCGCCCATGCTTGTGCCCATACCTCTCTTTGCTTCCTCACTTAGTTTAGTTAGATTGTCTAGTTGAGATCCAACAGCTTCCTTTTCTTCTAGTTCCTTCTCAACTAGTTCTCCTTCTAGTTTCTTCACAACTAGTTCTCTTTTTCCTTCCCTCCTTCTCTTAAGTTTGAATTATTCTTCTTCTTGAGATCACATATTTCAACAGTAAGGGCGTGGTCGGTCAGTTGGGCCGCCGCATAGGCAACCTTCTTAGGTTCGGAGTAGTCGTAGCAATCAAACAGATGGTCCATTCGCCTTTCCCAATCGAGGTAGGCTTCCGGGTCAACGTTTCCCGCGAAGGTCGGTGGGACCAGTTTGTGGACCGGGGCCTCGGGTCGAGGTGCACGGTCATCCCGATCGTTTGGTCGCTCTCTGCGCCGGGGTCGTCCTGGACGGGGTTGGTATGGATCGTACCCGTCGTCGGATTGGTAGGCCGGAACGGGTTCTTCAAGGGGTCGGTCGGCGAAATCGGCCGGCGGGTTTGGGAGGGGCGGTCGAGCATCAGGTGGAAGATCGTATCGGGCCATTCGCTCTGGACGGTACCGATCTCAATAGGACAGGGCAAGTCTTCCACGGGTTCGGCCATGGGTGGTATGGTCGGTACGGATGGTTCGTACGGACGGCGCGGTACGGACAACGGGGTGAGTTCGTCGGGGTCGGAGTCGGTAAGGTCAAGCCGGCGGGGTTGGCCTGTACGGACGGTGGTAGGGTACGGACGGCGGCGTACGGACGGTGGGAGACTCTCGGAGGTACTAGGTCCTGAAAGGTTAGTCCGCCGGGGTCGTCCAGGTCGAGGGACGGTAGCCCAATAGGGTCGTCCGGTCGTGGTTGTTACTGATGGGGACGGGTCAATCGTAGGATCGATCGGACACGGGGGTGTACGGCTGTTGGAGCTGACGTATCCTGCCAGTACGGGCAATGGGGCGTGGGATGGTGGGATGGACCCTACGCGCATAAAATGACAAAAAAATGAAAGCTGGCGGTATGGTGTAAGGATAAAGGATGGTTTTGCTAGAGGACAACTGCCGAACGTTTAAAGTAAAAAGGACAATTAATAACAAAAATGGCAAAGACAACTAGCACACGGATTTCTCATGTCCTGCCAAAGGGACGGATCACAAATAAGGCAAGGACAGGATATTCCTCACGTGGCCGGGTCAGAGAATAGGCGAGTAAGGTGTGTTGACCAGAAATGGTCCCCACTTACTCGTCTTCAACCTCTCGTCTCTCTAGGGCAACAATGGTGCTTCGGTGGTACTAAGACTTAGTCCTTCACACGTTGGCGACCAAAGGCTAGCTACAAGCACAAGGCTTTGAGACAATAATGACCGTGGCAAGACTAGACTGTTAGAGAGTAAGGTGCGAGATAAGAACAAGTTCAAAGCGGGTAAACGGTAGAGAAACGATGGGAGATGTTTAATGGAAAGTTACAACCTGACGGATGAAGCTTGGCTCTGATACCAGCTGATACGCTCCAGGAACGTTGGCTTCGGAAACAGGCTGAATTGGGACGAGACCGGGAAGGAGCCGGTCGTACGTGTACCGGTACGGTACCTTGGTTGGCGGAAAGGCCGCGGTACGGGTCCTCGGCGGTACGGATGGGGGAAACGGAATGGTAAAGTGGTGGTGTCAAGGCGGGGTTTGGACGGCGGGAAGGTTGGATGAAGGTAGAGATGGAAGAGGATGGAGGTAAGCGTTTGGAGAGCGGAAAGGATGGAACGAAGTGAGAATGGATAGATGGAAAGGTAACAATGGATCGAAAGCCGGCCACACGGTATTTGGACAATGCCGTGATACGACTGATCGGAGTCCGAGCTGAGCTTCCAGGACAACGATGTTTAAACTACTTGAGATTCGAGAGCAAGCTTTAAGCTAATTGCATTCATTCAAATCTCCGTTCAAAGGGGGAGGTTACACGCCTTTATATAGGCGAAAGACATAGGGCAACAAGCCCCTTACAAAGGACCAGCGTGTCCTTGGGTGTTTACATACCCGTAAAACAGTAACTTAAGTTCTTAGTAAAACGGTAAAAACAAGAAAACAGGAAGGGATAGCGATTAGGGCCGGACGACAACCACGCGGACCATGGACGGGTAAGGTGATGATCGGCTCGGTCCTAATGCGTCCGGGTCGTGAACCTCGTTAAAAACCTTGATGGGAAAACCACTTAGGGATAAAACCCGATCAAGGGAAAAAGAGTGTTCCTTTCCCCAAACGACTTTAGTGGGGCGTTTTCACCGGGTCAAGGTGAAAACGCTAAGGACTTGGTCCTTGATGTTTGCCGCGGTTGCCAGCTTGGGTTGTTGCCATTTGCCTTCCTTCAATCCTTGGGCAATCACCATGTTCATCCTTGTTTGGTATGGCCTTGAGTATGCGCGGTCAATGACCGATACCAGTATATTTGGCAACGTTCCTTGGCTTTCGTCCGTGTCTATCCCGGCATCATCCGGCTGGCTATCATCCGGATCGGATGTGGCTTGGGCCTCATCAGTCTGTCTCCGACATAATGATCCTCTATAACATCATGATATCCAACATTAGCATTATCATCCCTCAAATGACCATCTCTGAAATCATTATCTCACACATTAGCATTATTATCCCTAAAATGACCATCTCCGACATCAGGATCTCCTACATTATCAGTATCATTTGTACCAGCATCCCCGAAAAAACCATCGTCCTGCTTATAGGGCCTAAGGATTGAGAAACATTTCTCCATTTCCTGCAACAGCTCTTTTTTAAAAAATTTGTTGGTGTGGAGAATCCAATCTTTGAGGTCCAAAATCAATGCAGGTAGATCCTGGTTATTATTTTGTTGGAGATTAGTCTCCACGTATGTAGGATGTACGTCAGGATTACCTGAATGTTTTTTAGATGGAGGCCTTTTGGTACGTGTGGAAGACTTTGGATGAGTTTTGAGAGAGGTTTTATCTCGAAAGCATTACTTTTTTCTTTGATGGAAACTGTCTGGTAGGTGGTGGAGAGGTGGCCGATAGTGGGTCCGAAAAGTTCTTTTTAGATTGAGATCTTGTGTTCTGCGATGGAGTGGTGTTGGGGTCATTCTTGTCAGGGATGATTCCTTGCCTTTTAGACTTACGCAATGGAACCGTGCCTACTGTAGCTGATCGTTTGAGGGTGTTTTTTTGCACTACATGAAGTTTCTGTTTTTCGTGTGGCTCTACCTTAAGTTGCTGCTGGACAAGAGATGTTTTCGTCAGGTGCGGCTTCGACCTCGGTATATTAGTATCACATGTTTGGTAAGCATAGTGCTCAAGAGAAGAGTCACCTCATAAAAAGTATATGTCAGTGAATTCATGACCAATCTGGATGAAAGATTCCAATATTTGGACTTCGGGATCATCAACTTCATCAAGCCATGAAAAATCCATTTCTTCCAAGACTTCGTCCGGTTCCAATATGGGTTGTACAGACAGCTGGAAGAAAAGATAAAGATTCATGACAGAATTCCAAACATGTGAACACCAGATTGAAAGCATAGTGGTGTACACCATAGTGTAAACCAAACATGTGAACACCAGATTGAAAGCATGGTGGTGTACACTTATGTGTACAGCTTGTACACATAAGGTGTACACCATATGTAGACCTCTCGAGATAACATATGTACAGAAAAGACAAAGGTTTACCTCTGGATGTGCTTCAAAAAGAGTTAAACAAACAGTTACGAGTAGGTTTTACCTCCGGGGATGTGCTTCAACTTCATATATATCGTCTAAGAATAAAGGTCGTTTTTCCTTTGCACCCAGTTGGGTTTTAAAGAAAGTCTTGCATATCCTCTGATGTAGAAATCTTGGTGGTAAGCATTGGAATTAACTCCAAAAAGCAATTGGAATGGCAATGGGAACCCATAGCATGCATTGTTGAACTGTTTCAACCTACTTATGAGTGTTTTGGTAGGTTTCGGGGATTCAACGGTTGGTTGTGGAGAGCGAAACCGAGCAAGTGTATCAGCACAGGATAATCTACCCCATGGATACTCTAGGAAGACATTCTGGTCAGCCAACATCTCAACGTGGTTGGGGTGGACTTTGAGTTTTTTATCAGAGCAAAGTATGAGAACATCTACCAATGCAATCAAAGCTAAAGGTAGTTGTTTCCAATCAGGCAAATCCACATCCATGAGCATGTCCATCACTTCAGGCACTGAGATTTCGTCCCTATCATAACCAAACAGTTCGGACCACATCTTCCCCCTCTTAAGATCTACGACTTGAGGAGATGGTATTTGTCCACATTTAAGACCAGAAATGATGTGAAATTCGCCCAAAGAAATTTTAAATGGTTGGCCACTAAATATACACCATATCTCATACCTCTTCTTAGTGACTAATTGGCGTGAGACGATAGCATGTATCAATTTTTCTGAGTTTGTATGTAACAGGAAGACTGAAGAGTTTGCCGAACTTAGAATATAGAATCTTTGTCAATGCATGGGTCCCTTTGAGAATGAGAGCAAGATCGCCAATTAGAGTGGCTTTGGAATATATGTTAAGACGTGCATCACGCCAATAACGGTCTACAGCGAATAGGCCTTTAGGGAGTTTAGGCAATATGGGATCCTCAGATTCATCTTCGAAGGTATTGTTTGACATAATTTGGAGAAGTGTTTTGCGCAATTGAAACTGAAATTAGACAAATTTGGTAATCGAAGGTGTTTAAATAAAGAAGTTGTGAACTCATTGGGCAGTTACAAGAATGAAAGTTATGAGACGGTTTCCATTACTCAATTAGAAATAGCTTTAAAATCGAATTGACAGTTATGAAAAGAGGAAAAATGAAAAATTGGACTGACCTGATATCACAGAATATGGTGTAGAGAAGATGGAGATGGACGGAGAAGACGAAGTTGTGGCCGTTCTAAACGAGTTTCATACGCTACAGAGATACACAAATTGAACTACATATCTGTTTGTAGAGCATGAGAATAAGCTGGGTTTAGGAAGGATAATTTCATTATAGGTAGGTTTAAAGAAAAAGATGAAAATTCGTGAAGATATAGTTTTGGCCGAAAAAATCGCTGGAGATCAGGTTGTGCAAGGAGAGAGAGAGGTGAGTCGAAGAATTTTAATTCGTGAAGAAGATAACAATTTTAACTGTGGGTTAAAATTGTTAATTGATACAGATAAAATTGTTAATTGATATGATAATTAAATTCATGATTCATTTTTTAATTAGACTGATAATTAAAAATATAATGACATAGTGGTAAATATAACGAATGGCAAAGGATGTAATAGTATTTGTAGATTCGAAAACTACCCCAATAGCAAACAACTCTAAAACTCTCTTCTCTTCAAATTAGAAACTGCCTTCTCTTTGTTCATTCACATGCAACGTCATTTGATAAGTAAGAACGGACATATATTGATTTACCAATAGAAACTTGGACCAACACTCTGTACATTAGCAATCAAAACGAAATAATTGGAGAGAAAAGGAAAAAAACATCCCAGTACACCACATACAAAAAAACTAATAATCATTAAACACATAATAAAACAATTGATATTGTGATGGAGGCATACATATATAAATATTACAAAAGAGTAATCAAAGAATGACAAAGAACTAGACAAATATACAATAATAAGAATAATAAAGTAAGACTGAGAAGTCTATAAAGCTAAAACGAATTAGTCAGTATGAAAATTCATTAAAAACTGGAATACGTTGTTGCTGTTGCTGAGATAAATGATGAATATCCTTGACGATGTCGAATACAGCCTCAGGTTGCGCCAACTTAAGAGCATTCTCTGACATGTTCTTTAGTTCGTCTTTATTGTTACTGAACCACTCGGTCACAATTTTAGCCGTTTGTTTGGGACTCCGGGTGAAAACTCCAGCCCCATTGTCCACAACATAAGGTACATTGCCTTTTTCCTTTTAGAGTTACATTATATTCACATGAGTTAGTACATGGATAATGATGGATGATTAACATCAAGGGTAAAGTTAACATCAAGGGTAAAGCTAAAAGTGTATATGTACACCTGTCCAGGAATATAGTCATTGAGGATAATTGGTAGGCCGCAAATCAATGCTTCAGCAATCGTACCTGGACCGGCCTGTTTAGTGTCATAAGCACTTGTAAAGTTTATGGTTTTTTATATATAAGAACATACGTAGTACAATATATATACAAGAAAAGGGAAATTATTACATATTTCCAATGAAGTTTGATATTTTTCTGACTATAGTAATAATGAAGGTTTAAGGAGGTGGAGGGTTCAAAGATATCATTACTTACCTTTGTGATGATGCAATCACAAGCTCCCATCCATTTTTCCATATGTGTCTCAAACCCACGAATCTATATATAAACATCACAAAAGGAAAATTATGAATCACTTGCTATATTAAGTATGCATTAGCAGTAGTGAAAAAAATCACATTTTAATTTGGACCTGGATAGGAATTTTCCATTCATGGGATGCTAATGCAGAAGAAAGGGCTTTGTTACGGCCGCATATGACAATCAATTGTCCTATTGGCTTCCTTTCTTTAGTATTGTATAAAGAATCTCCAAGAGCTATAGCGGTTTTTTGAACCGGACCCATTCCTTCACCTCCTCCCATTAGTAAAACCGCAGGTAAATTTAAGTCTATTTCAAGTTCTCTCCTTATTTCGTCCTGACAAAACACGTAATAGTAGATATGTTTGATCTTCTAGTGATTGAAAATAAAATTTTCTAAATAAATGGTATGAATGGACAAGTTTTACCTTGTCGATAATAGTTCGAGGGAAAGATGGACGGACGGGTAAGCCAAAGACACGAATCTGAGAGTCATCAAGGCCATCTACTAAAGCTCTCTTCGCAACCTCTTTGGATGGGCAATAACATCTGCTGACTCCATGATGAAACCTATTACATCGAAATAAAAAAAAATTCCAAGTTGACTTATAAGGTTAGTTTTAAATATCTAATACCATATGTAAAATAGTTTTCTCATGAAATGACGTCTACAAAACAAACAAATGATCAGAATGATTTTCGATGCCTTTTTATCATTCTATTTCACCAACATTTATATAATTTTGTAAAATATTACAATAAATAAATAATGTATATATATATATTGGAAATGTACTTTTATTATTAAAAATTCAAAAAAAAAATCACAAAATCATCAATTAATCGAATTGTGTACATAACAAAATCGCAGTGTACATGATTAGCGCCTGGTCGGCCTATTTTTTTAACATGACTATTAACTAAAATTCAAAAATAAAATAAAACTAAAGAGTTTGTTGTCCATTAAATAGTAGATCTAAATCTAACCCTATAACTAATTAAATGTTGTGACTATGATTTCATTCATATTGTCAACGGTTAGAACATTGTTTTCATGAGTTACATATCCTTTATTGACTTGGACTAATTGGACTACGGTCCAACCGAATTCAATCGGCCGGATCAGATGTAATAAAAATACGAAAATATAAATAAACTATATACCTGTATACATTTGACAACCGGCTTGTTAATGTAATTAAAAATGCGGGATACATCAAATATTATTCAACTAAGTTATATTATACTATAAAATTATTATTTTTTACCAAAACAAATACTAAATTTATTGAAAATATTGTAAGCCAGCACGCAACAAGTACTTAGTATATAAATATTATCACATCATCTTACCATGTACGGTGGCAAGTGTTTAGATCAGTAATGACCGTGACGAAAATGACTTTTTTATGAAGTCCTTGCCTTTTCATTACCCACAATGGGATGTGTTGCATAAGTGGGTGAACGCTAATAATAATGTCCGGTTTGTACTCCATTAAACCGGCCTCTATTTCTCTGTATGGCCAAAAATTATAAACTCCCTTTATATTGATATTCCATCTTGTGATATTAAAGGATCATAAGAAATGAAAATAAAAGTGGTTAATATATAAGTACTTGGCATAGTAAGCTGCAAGGGCACTAAGATAGCTTTTGTGGATCCATTTGGGAGATGTACCATGAAACGCGACTGACCAAAGACCAACATGTTTCACCATGAACTTGTACTGTCTCTCCATGTCGTTCAGTGGCCATCCTGTGTATTCTTTCCAAACATCTTTTATGATTATCTGTAAATAAAGATATTCATTAGTTCTTAGATACACAATTGTAATTTCTTTTTTTTGTTAGGATGAGAAACAACTGTAATAATAATAACATCAGAGGTAAAGAAACAAAACTATGGGACTTATAACTTATTAATTAACAACAACAACTACAAAAAAAAGGAACGTGGGACAGATTTAAAGACATAAAATGTTGACATCACTAACGTATCTCCGACAACCTGGCAAACGCCAAAATCCACACTAGGCTACAAAATTTCCACGTAGATATTTGTTTCCTATCTTTCTTTTTTTCAAAATCATGGTGACCACTGGGACTACTTTAATATTGACGGCTTAGATTCATCGAAATTTCTATTAAAATCAGAAAGTCCTCTACAATATATTTCAGCATCATCAATTGAAAACTATATATATCAAATTACGTACATAATTATTCCGTGTAAATACAACCAACTTGAATTTTTGTGAATGAACCCTTCAAAACAGTTTCTTTTGTTGTAAGGCAAAAAGAAACTAAAAGAGACAAATATGCCTGAGTTGTGTAGCTTACGTTAAGTAATTTTATTTCTTTTATTTTATCATGTAACTCATATTTTTTATGAAGGCTATATTATTGGTTCCACCCTTATGCGTTGGATTCAAGTTAAAGAGAATGAATATGAAAATATAATAAATAAATAAGTAAATATAAATATTTACCCTATAGTCATCTCCGAATTCGATTTTGAAGGCGTCACGGATAGCCTCGGCGGAGGCACGGTGGCCACCACCGGTATCACTCATAAGAATAAGAACTGTTTTGATCCTCTCTGCTCCCATCTGATCCATCTCCATAACCTCTTCCTTTTTGTCGAACCCTCTCTTCTTCATACTCACCTTACCGGAATAACTTGAACTACTCCGAAGAGTATGGGTGTAGTCATGATCATCGACGGTGGAGATATTGAAATTGCTATAAACTCGTCGAAACACCTTCTCCGTGATTGAATCAGACGGTGTACGAGGAGAAACTACTTTCATAACTATTTGTTGTTGAATAAATAAGAAGAAGACCTATTGTTGTGTTTCTTTTGCTGGTTGGTATGGAAAAAATTCTTCTGTTTTTGAGGTTTTAAATTTTTGTAGCAAAATAAATGGAAGACCAAGTTGTTGCTTTGAATAATTATTTTTTGAGGAATGATGCTGGAATTATTCTCTTCTTTTTTTTAGTTTCTATAGTTTTGATTTCGTATTTATATTTCGTGTCTTTATTGTTTTATGTGGGGTTTAATTTAGTGGAAGAGTAACAAGGGAATAAATGCAGCTTGGAGCCGTCGGATCTGGCTTTGGTTTCGGAATCTTCAGATAGGAAGATTCGGATCTTTCGTTGTATCATTATTAGTATTTAAAAACATCTTGACCTTTTTAATTTTATTTTAATGACTTGGATGCTTCTTTTGGTTGGTTTGTTCGGTTCTGTGATATTAACAAAGTTAAAACCAAAATTAATCTGTTCTGATTTAGGTTTAATTTTGCTCCATTTTAAATAATTTAATAATTGTTTCTTAATTCAAATTAAGTTTGCCCTTTGCTTAGTTTTACTATACTATGAATATATAGGCTTCATTTCAAATATCTACTTCTATATGAAATGTTATATGTTATATGGTATATGTTATATGTTATATGGTATATGATATATGGTATATGGTATATGTTATGTTTTAAAACTTGCTAGGCGCTAATCAGCCGGTCGGAATGGGCCTAGCACCTACACAATTAATAGAGAATTAAACAATGATTAAATAGTGAATTAGTTTTAGGTTATTTTAATTTTTCAAAAATATATTTATCTATTATATTAAACTTTTAAATAATATTGTTTTCAAAATTATTGGTAAATATATGAAAATGTAGTATTAAATTGTTTTTTATTTAAAATTTTAATATAATTTATTATAAAACATCATAAACTCTCGATATAAATGTTTTAATAACAAAAACAAAATTTTCTTTTATACATGCAATCTAAAAATAATCGGATTATGCATGATTAGGCGGAAAATAATCGGATTAGACGGAGAGTAATAAGTTGACTGATTTTTTTGAGGGATTAATTATTAATCGATGCGATGAAGGTGATTTTAGCGAGTAGGCGGAATGTAATCAGAGGTAGGCGAAAAAATTTATAACATAGGATATATGGTATATGGTATATGGTATATGGTATATGGTATATGGTATATGGTATATGGTATATGGTATATGTTATATGTTATATGTTATACACATCACCGTACCTTGATATGTTAGCATTTGGTCCAATTCAGGTTCCGAAAACTATAAATGCAAGAAATAAAAATGTGCATAATTGACAATGACTAGAAATGAATGCACCCTAGGCAGCTGGTGTGTTGATAACTTTTTTTTTCTTTCAAAGTTTAAAAATTATTATTCATTATAGATATTATTTAGGAATATATTGAATAGTCTATTTTAATATTAAAAATCATATTTAAAAAAATATTATATGGTAGTTTACACTTCCCATATTTAATAGCATTTGTAATTTTTAAATTACAGTATGTAATATAAATATATGTCTAACTCTAATATCTCAGTTGATTGTGAATATTATAGTTCAACCTTTTATAATAGTTTATTTTATCGTTTTCATCTACCATATTATTTTTCATTTTTAGCACTGTTATTATTGTTATAGTTACTGGTGTGATATAAAATTCAAATAATTCTGATTTCATTTTCTTTTTAAACTTAGTAAAATAAAATTTCAAAAAAACTTAATTTTCTTTTCAATACTAAACTAAAATTATAAGTATGAATACTAATGTATTATGTAAAATTAACTATAAAATTATTAGACTGGAAAAAATGACTAATAGTCTAATACCAAAAATGTATTGCTACATCTTCTCATCTAGTCTATGTTTTTTAACGTCTAAACTTTATTCACTTCCCCTTTCTTGCCACCTAACTTCCTTCTCCATCTACATTTGTTATTAAATTTCTTTTAATGTATACTTCCCACATAGTATTCGGTAATGAAAATAAAAATAAACCTCACCTGTAATTGTCACTTGCATAACTCTCTTTTCCATAATCCAAGAGTAAATAATGTCCATAAGGAAAAGCCTCACGGTGGATTCTACTACATACTCTTCAACGTTAACTTTTACCTTGTATTCATGTTGTATCTGGCATGACAGAAAAAATAAAACTTAAAAATAAAAATAAAACAAAGAGAGGCAAATGTAGATAAATAAGCAAGTTTTCAGCCGGGATATTAACTCACATAAGCAAAATTTCGTGCACACTATCCTGAGAAGAATTTTAATGTATGCAACCAAAAAACATTGTCAGCTGAAACTGAAAGGCTTAAACTTACAACAACGTAGCTAAAAGCGTCGTTATACCATTAAACATCAGTTCACTAAACAACCAATTCATCCCATGTGTCAATCGAGCATGAAGCCCGCCCCCTTAACTGGATGACACCATCTACATCAATGTGTCCAAGTTTCTTTAATACCCAAGAACGGTTCATCTCGAAACTTATCCACCATAATCAGCTAAAAGATTACACATTCCAATGAGAGTTACACATGTTAATCTTTTGTATCTAATGTATACGTTAGTCAAATTTAATAGTAACTCACATCTTTTTTAGTACACCAAGTACGCATGTGCATTCGGATTTCGGTTCGGATTTTTTCGGATTTGGATAATCCGGATAGAAGATTTCATTATCCGTTCAGATTTTGTAACTATTTCGGTTCGAGTTCGGTTCGGATAGATGTTGGATTCGGATCGGATTAAAATATATTTTTAGGGGAAAAACTAAAAAATTTATTAGATTTTAATAAAAATATATTTAATTTTAATAAAAATATATTAAATTTTTATAAAATTTGGTAAAATACAGTATAATTTAAAAAATATACATAATATTTTCATATATATAATTTTATTTCAGGTTTTCGGATACATTTTTGGGTTTTCGGTTCGGTTCAGATTTGGTTCGGATAACCGGAATAGGAAAATGTAAAAACCGTTCGGATTTTACGGGTACATAATTCGGTTTCGGAATTGGTTTTTTCGGTTCGGATTCGGTTCGGTTTTTGGATTTCGGTTTTTTCACCCACCCCTAACACCAAGCTTTGACCAACTTCCTTACAGGAGGGTATATTCTAGAAAGAGGAAGTGTAAAATAAAACATAACTCCTAGAATATCCTTTAGGCGTATATTTTAGAGACTCCATGCTCTGAAATTGTCGTATAATCTTTTAACCCCCGTCTCAGAATGATTAAGTTCACTCACATACTGAATCTATAAGAAAATTAGAACCAAATAAGTATGTTTCCAGTGAACAAAAAACAAAGGACTGTAATCGCATAAATCGATATATGGACTTACCAGCATTACAAACTTGGAGAAAGCTTCTGCTATCAACAATATATCAATATGATAATATCAAATACAGATATAAGCTTTTGATGTCTAAAATACAACAAATAAACAAAACGCGAGTAAATTCTAACCCGCAGATTCAATCTCTAAGCTCCTCATAATAAATTTTAGCTCTTGCGTTTCCAAATATATGAACTTCATAGAAATCCCTCTCCTATAAACCAAAAGAGAACATCAAAAGACATTAAAACAATGAAACATAGTGATCGTTACGAGTTAAGAACCTAATGGTATAGGTTGAAAAAGGCAGGAAATTATATTTTCTTTCATTAACTGATTCTACGATTTGTTTATGCATTGTGCGAAAATTTTAGTAATGAATCCGAAAACTCGTTTCAAATCAATAAATTCACAGACTAAAGCCAGTGAAGAAGACGTAATAAGATGGCAAAACGTAGAAGAGGTCAATATTATCTAGCATCAAAGACTATAATATATGTGTTGCAACGCGTGAAAAAAACATTTATTTATTTTATGCCATTGACCGCCTAAGATAACTTGATCTTATAGCCCAAAGCTGCTTCCCAACAGCTTCCATGTCTGGCCGCTCTTTCCGTGTCGGAGCAGCACACTGAAACGCTAAACTGAACATCTTTCTTAATATTTTCTCGTCTACTAGGTCCCTCGCGTTTGGATCCATCAATTCAAACACTTTCCCTTCGTTGTACTTTTCAAATGCCTGCCAAGAAACACCAAGGAATTCTGGATTTGCCCGCAAACTGACAAGTTCGATTTAGAAAGTGATTCTAGTTGGAGAAGAAACTTTAAGAAACTTACCCAACGAACAGTAATCTTCTCATCATGAGGTCTTCTTGCCTCGACTGGGCGACGGCCTGTGAGTATCTCCACAAGCAAGATACCGAAGGAGAAAACATCGCTTTTGGCAGTGAGCTGATAAGTCCTCATGTACTCGGGATCAAGATAACCAACGGTTCCTTTCACTTGAGTTAAAATGTGGGTCTGGTTGGAGTCAGTAGGACCGCCTCTTGCGAACCCGAAGTCTGCCACTTTGGCTCTCATGCTATCCGTGAGGAGAATGTTTGACGATTTTATGTCCCGGTGTATTATTTGTCTTTCTGTTTCAAAGACAAAAGAATCGTAAAATCTCAAAAAAGGATCCTTATAAGGTTAATGACGAGACCAACAATAATTAAGCACAACATTCTCCACCTGCATAAGAATGGAGATAGGTCAGTCCATGGCAGACGTCAATTACAATCTCCAACCTTTGATTGAAACTAAGTACTCCACGAGTAGCTGCAACAACAAAGGATCTTTTAATATTTATTCATACGCTTTTAAAGCCGCGACAAGCAGGAGAAAATGTAAACAAGGTTCCTACCATCCAAGTGATCCCGAAGTGTGCCATTTCTCACAAACTCCGTTATAATAAGTCGCTCGTCTCCTTTATCAACATAACCAAGAAGCTTCACAAGATTCCTATGGCCAATTTTAGACAAAAGGTCAACTTCACTTTTGAATTCCGTTCGCAGATTCTCAAAGTGTTCCTGCAAGAAAATTATAATCAAAAACTCAAACACACTTTGAGACATTTTTAGCTCATTAGTTCAGATAGTCCAGTGATTAAGGCCTCAATGGATCGAGATATTTTTTCGTCTTAACCTTCTATGTGCAAAAGAATAAGTGTAAGATCTTTAAACTTCAAAATTAAAACAGAAGGTTCCCTAATAGCTCTCTACATCTGATCTGAATCTTGGATCACAAAGCACCATTACTCAGAAAGACTTGAAGCTCATATGATTAAAACAGTTTAAGAATTTGATAAAACAAACTATAATACAGATTTGATGCCACAAAAAAAGTTTAAACTGAAGAATTATAATATAGTACCTTTTTTGCTCTTTTTATGGCAACAAACTGGCCATCAGCGAGAATGCCCTTGTAGACTATCCCAAAGCCTCCTTCACCAATTTTTTGCTCGTCAGAGAAATTGTTGGTTGCTGCAGCAATCTGACTCATACTCAGATTCAAGGGTCCCAGTCTACTAACTCTCGGGGACATAGCATATCTAGATGGGCTTTGCGGTACCCGGGACGGACTTGGCGGTGCTCGGAATGGACTTGGCGGAATCTTATCAGAAGAAGGGCTCATTTCAGAAGAAGGAACTTGGTGCACTGTGATAGGATTTAAAAGTGATAAAGTCAAATACATAGCTCAAACATTGAACAATAAAACAAGAAACACTGCTCTCATAACAAAATGAAAACTTCCATCTCTGGGGTCTGTACAATGCAATATACTGATCTCATACCAGTAGTATAGTACTAAATGTTGTTCCCTTATTCAATGTCTATGAACCTAAGCATTCTTATGATGTAAGAGAGAAAGCATAGACCAACTCTATTTATTGCTTTGTGCAAATTCACCAATGATCTAAACTGTATTATGTGAAGAAAAATGTGAGACACCTAGTCACCTGAGTTTGATTCCTTCGGTAGAACTTCATGAGTATTTGCTTTCCTCTCTTTATGGAAACAAGGACAACAGATTCCACAACAGAAGAGAAGAAACCCGCTTGCCGCCATGCTGGCTACTTTAGCATGGTGATATTTGTTTTCGGATCCAGCCTCATTATCTTTGGAATCTTGTACAGATTTTTCATTTAAAAACCTTCTCCCTGCATAAAAGAAGCAATTCAATAACTCACAAAACTAAATTCAGTGACTATGTGGTGCCCGTAAGAGTCAAAATAACCAAAAGAAACTATCTATAAATTTGCATAATCAATCAAAGAAGCACGAAATTCTCTTTAATAGATTCCTCTATTACCTAGTACATACTGATCTGTGCAGAAGTCATCAGTGAAAGAGTCCTCAAAGATACAACCTTTGGTTTTATGAAACCGTATAGCTTCGCAAAAGCGGATTCTGTTCACCGGATTTCCATTAATAGTGAACAAAGTCCCTTGATGATAAGGCTTTGTGTAAATTAAATGATCAGATAGACAAACACTAGTGCTCACTAAAGATGTTGATGCAGAAGCTTCCTTGGGATGAAATAACACTAACAAACCAAACAAAGCAATAAACACCAATCTTCTGAAACTCAAATCATCTCTACCCATAATTGGATTAGTTAACAAACATTCAGTTCAAAAGACTCAGCTTTAAAACCCCATTTATAAACCCAACTATGGAATCTTAGGATTCTTGTGAATTTCCCGAAACCTGTAGAAGCAAAACTAAACTTTAGAAGACAACCAACATTTAAACTCAAGTCAGGATTCTAAAAACCCTAAAAGACATAAAAGTCTTGAAACCTTTTTTGTTAAATATCAATTCAACTGTAGTAAAATATCCAGCAAGAGACATGAACATCACCTAGACTATAAAAACCTCAATTTCTGAATTAAAAGATCTCCAAGAAAACAAAATCAATACTACGGTACCAAAGTAAGCTAGAAGCCATAACGTTTAGATGGCTAAAGAAAAAAAAAAGAACAATTGCGATTACCAAAACAATATCTTGACTTGAGTTTGTAGACTAGACCAATTTAGAGAAAACCCAGAAAATTTAAGAAAGACAAGGCCAAACCTGGAACACGATCTTGTAGCTTTGACTTAACCGTAGTACCGTACAGTATTTGTATCTCTTTGACCGAATACAAAGTTTTAATTCATTCTGTTTTAGACAAGCATACCAAAGAAAGAAGACTAATAAGACTAATAATAGTCAACAATACTGATTTGACGGAGTTAGAACGTGGTTACGATCTCATTGGAAGACACTTCGAAGATATGTGTTCTGCTTTTTTCCCAATCAGGAAAATTGGTGTTATTTTTTTTTTTTTTTGCAACTGTATTCTACTAGGTAACGTGACGGTAACAAAACAACAACTTTGGATAAAGGGTCTAACGGTGATATTAATCATATGATCCCACAAATCAATGTACCGTCCGGTACGGTATTAGTGAATATTAATGCTTTCATCATTAAGAGTCCAAGACCATTGAATGACACTAGAATTTGAGAAATAGAATCCGTGTTATTAAAAGATTTCTTGGGATCAAATGCTAGATTAACTTTCCAGTATTTTGAAATTGCTAAAATGATTTCTACAATATATTTTTTTTGTTTTAATTTTCTTTTAATCTTAAAATTGAGTAAAATACTAATTTAATTGTTGAAAGTTGTGTTTATTACAAAAAAAACCCACCACACCCCTTCCCTCTTTCTCACTCGCGTTCCCTCTCCTCTCTCGCTCTCACTCCACTCCCCACTCCTAGCGAAACCGACAGAATCAAAACAACAAAATCCAACTTAATCTCTAGTTTCGGTTACTTTCATCTCAAAATCAAAATCAATCTCTTCATATTTCTTCTCTTCTTCGGTTTCTTCTTCTTCGGTTTCTTCTTCTTCGGTTTCTTCTTCTTCTTCGTGTTTGATTTCTTCTTATTCTTCTTCTTGACGCGTATCTGTGCATTTTTGGTTAAACTGAAGGTAAACAAAGGTTTACTTGTTCAATTGAGAACTATAAAAACTTCAATTTGGGTTTAGAGATTAGTAATTATTTGGTTAGGATTTCGTTGAAGCGAAATTCAAGAATTTAGGGTTTCGGTGTAGGGTTAAAAACTCTTCAATTTAGGGATTTGTTATCTTCAATTTAGGTTTAAAACTCTTCAATTCTCAGTGTATGTATGAATTGTATTGATATATTCTGATGTTTTGCAGGTTTGGGATCGATTTAAAGAGTGAAGACGATGGCGAGGACAAGAAATGCAAATGTTGAAGGTCCTAAAGATCCAGTAGAGTTGGTAAACACAACCGAACGTGGAAATAGTTCCTGTTTGAAGAAAAAAAAAGAAATTGAGGAAAAACAAAAAGCAAAGGGTAAGGTTTTTTGAATTTTTTTATTACAATTAGTAATTAAAAATCAGTTTAACATGTAATTAAACTAGTTTAACATGTTTTGTAAAATGTTTATATATCGTTTTCCTTGCAGCCTTCTCGTGAAGTTGGCGAATCGAGTGGTGGTGTTGAGGGAGAAATGATAAGTACTACTTGTAAATGTTAAACTAGAGTTAAAATTATGGTAAAATAAAGTTACAAAACGGTTAAACTAGAGCTAAAATTAAACTGAAGTTAAACTGAGTTTAAACTGAAGTTAAACTGATATTAAACTCAAGTTAAACTATAGTTAAACTTAAGATAAACTCTAGTTAAACTCTAGTTAAATTTAGTTAAACTCTAGTTAAATTCAAGATAAGCTATCATTAAACGACTGTTAAACTGCATTTCAAATACTTATTATACTGTTTTGAATGCAGGTACCTATACAGCCTTTGGGGTTCTTCTTTGAGCCTAGCCAATTGGCAAAGTTTCCGAAGATGGGTACACGGTGTGATCCGCATAGGTGTGTCGAATACATAAGGACGCTTGACGGAAATGTGTTGAGGTGGTTCTTGAGACATCCCCAGTTTAAGCACATTTTCCATATGCATACAGAGAACAACCGGAAGGTCATGGGTGCTTGGAGCTTCATCCAAAGGATGACGAAGACGGAGAAGCCACAACAAATGTGGTTTGTTGTAAACGGAGTCCCTATAAGGTACGGTCTTAGGGAACATGGACTTCTCTGTGGATTTGACTGCACCGATACCCGAAGAACTATAAAACTCTGGGGGGGACCGACTTGTCAGTAAACATTTCGGGAAGGATGCTCAGCCTTGGGTGGAGCATGTGGAGATTAAGATGTGCTCGATGAGTCCTTCAGAGGATAGACAGAAGATGGCTGTTTTGTGGTTTCTTGCCATAGTGATTAAGGGTAAAACAAAGGTCGCAGGACCAATAGTTTCCTTTCATCTAAGGATCGTCGATGATTTACCCAAATATGAGACTTTCCTATGGGGACGTTTCACATTTGATGATTGTAAAACCGAGATCATGAAACTCCATTCGCGGATGAAGGGTATTGTTAGCCCATCCACGACATTGCCAGGATTTATATTGCCAATTGAGGTACATTTATATTTGTTAAACTAGTTAAAATATTTGTTAAACTATATGTTAAACTATGTGTTAAACTATGTGTTATGTACAGCTACTCCCATTTGAAGCCATTCCTAATTTGAAGATGCATTTTAGAGAGAATGTCCCATGCGAAGACCAATGCCCTAGGATGTGCAAGGGAAGGTTCAAGGATTTTGGCACAAAGGGTTTCGGGTTGGGAGACATCTACAAAGCTCTCGGGAATTCCACGGTTAGTTTAACTTTAATTTTAGTAGATTTAACTTTAAATTAACTAGAGTATAACTTGAGTTTAACATGTGTTGTTGAACTAGAGTTTAACTAGAATTGAACTAGAGTTTAAGTAGAGTTTAACTACAATTTAACTATATGTCACAGGAAATTATAAGCATCTTGGTGGCTAAAGGTGAGGAGCGGGATCTGATGGCGAGAATTATGGGTGAGGAGGATGATTTAAAGTATGACATGGTAGTTGATGGTTGGACCACCATTCTAGTGAATGGTGAGAGTATATTGTGGACGGATCTCTTAGAAAGAGATCTGTCTCATAGAAACCATCCTACTATTGCTACTGCTAATATTGATTGTGATGATGGTCCTTCTGCTACTGACAATCAAGTTCCACCCCCCGGCCTTCAAGAATCCATTACAGAAATGGTGAAGGCAATGATAGGGTTTAAAACCCTTAATGGTAAGGTTAGTGAACTGAATGATAAGGTTGGTGGTTTAACAAGTAGGATTGTAAACCTAGAGAAATCCAAGAGTGAGGAACCATTTTTTGTAAAGCAAGAAGAGTTTCACAACGAGAGTCCTGAGAAAAAAGTTATGGAGATGAGTGATGCTAGTGATGATGAGGAGGAAGAGGATAAGGATGTATTCGAGCATGTAACGTTTTCCATCTTCTCCACTCACCGTGTATTCAAGCATAAAACTGTTTAGCTCAGTTACTGGTAGCTTCTTTGCAATCTCACATCTCGTGTGCAATAACTTATACACAGAAGGTACTAGTTTTTGTGTAGGTGGTACCTCCGCGGCAGCCTTCCTATGCTTGTTGGACCATTCACAAATCTTTGTAATAATCGAATCAAACAATGGTAGCAACGAGTATTTTCTTTGATCTTTGAACACACCATTGATACATTCAACATAAATGGTGGTGCATATGTTGTATCTTTCTCCTGGAAAATAGCATCTTGCCCTCTTATAATCGTCAACACTTTCATCTAGATACTCATCACATTTACGATGCCTTATCCTAAATTCATGATAAACTCAGAGGAACTCAACCTCTGTGTAAATTCGACCACATTCTCTAAACTGGGCTGCAACTTCTTTTTTTGTTAACGCCATAAGCACGTGATTTCACATTCTGAGACATATGCCACAAACAATATCCATGCTTAGCATTGAGATACACTTCCTCTAGAGTTTTTATGATGCTTTTATTTCTGTCAGAAACGAAGACAAGCTCAGGGTGATCTGGCACAACTGTTTTCAACGTTTGGAGAAACTATCTCCAACTTGCATCGTTTTCACTGTCTACTACAGCAAAAGCAAGAGGATAATTGTGATGCTCTGGATCTTGAGTTGTTGCAACAATAAGAACTCCACCATATACAGTCTTAAGAAAAGTCCCATCCACAATGATAACTTTCCGCATTACTTGAAATCCTTCTATACTAGCACCCAATGCGAAGAAAACATACTTAAACTTGTTTCCTTCACCACATTCCAGCCGTGTTAACGTACCGTGATTCATCTTCTCTAACATGTGCAAATACGAAGGAAACTTTTTATAGCAATCTTCTGGGCTACCGCGCAAGTCAGCTACCGCTAGTTTTTTCCCTCTCAAAGCGGTACTATATGAGACCTCACAACTTAGCCTCATTTGCACTAAACCAATCAATATTTTTGGGGTTGGAGTTTCATATTCATCCGGATAATCCTCATGCACAACTGATGCAACTAATCGCGGTATTCCTTTTTTAATGTTGCTTGTACTCGTAGTTAGCCGAGAGCATGTACGCATCTTGTTGTATGTTCTAACAGACCAACGATCTGAACCCTTTTCCGTCGCAACTCGTACTGACCATTTGCAACCAATACCTCGACATTTATACACTAACAACTTACGTGTTGACTTGATCGTAGCGACCTCGAAGCAATGCTTGTGTACAGCTCTATCAACTAAATCTTGGACTTCACGTTTACTATCAAATTCTTTTTTTACGCTCATATCAATGCCATCATCCCATTCAACCTCTACAACATCCACAACCTCATCTGGTTCTACAACAGGTGAACCTTGATAGTTATCGACACCCGGATAAGCAATTGTGCCTCGATATTCATCGACATCCAAATCACCTTATGTACCTTCACAATCATCGACACCCAATTCATTGTTTCCAATATCTGAATTACAAGGAACAATATCCTATGCAGCAAAATATTCTGATGATTCTCCAATTTCTGGGAAACAACCAACTCTATCTACATTATCTCCAGCATCATTCCTAACCTCGTCACAAATTCCCATAACTCTACTTGATTTACCAGACGTTATCTCTTGTCTTGAAGCTTGTGAATTTTTCCGGGTTTGTTCAACACTTTCCACTATCTCCACGTGCAAAACAACTTGCTCTTTATTTTCACATAATCATATGTATCCCAAGACATCATTTTCATCATATATATATGATACTCTCTGCAATACTCCATGAATGTAACTTAATTTCAACCTTGTCGCTTAATCTACATTCACTTTTCTACGAATTTTCTCAACCAACGATGAGTAATTTAAGTCCTCCCCACTACCATACGTAAATAAAGAATATATTTGAAATTCTTTTGGATTCCATTTAACAACATCTCTCCTATGTGAATAATGTCCACCATAATCAAAATAAATTAGCGTCATTGTCTCCTACAAACAAATAACAATAAATGAGCATCATTATTCCCTGTATAATATGTATAGTTTAACTTAGTTTAACCTCAGTTTAACTTAGTTTACCTTCAGTTTTACTTAGTTTAACTCATGCAACATAGTTTAACTTTGTTTAACCCTATAACATAGTTTAAGTAAATTAGTTTTACTTCTGTTTAACTCCTTCAACATTCTTTAACTTAGTTTAACCCTTAAACATAGTTTAACTTCAATTTATCTGAGTTTTACTTCCAAACTTACTTTACCAACAGTAACTGCGATTCTACCCAGATCCACTCGTCCAATTCCAAACCAAGATTTGACAATGGCTCTAATCCAAACTCGAATGTAGACTATTACTCATATATAAGACTTTAATTGAAGAGATTAAAACTCATAGTCAACATATTGAAGAGATCAAAATCTCACCTTTTTGACAATGGCGGAAGGAGTTTGAGGATTTCAGAAAAGAGGAATGAGTTTCGGAGCTGGATGAACGGAGAATAGGAAGATCCGCCCATGCCTCTAGGTAGCATGAAGAGGAGCTAAACTAGATCCCAATGGAGTCAATAACGTGGGTGTTCGGGTATTCTTTTGGGTTTGAAGATATCTAAAAACTTAGAAGAAAAAAATAAAATAAATTAATTGCTTACAATATAATTAAAAACTTTAAGATACATCGATTATTTTGATATTTTGGTTATTATGGTCTAAAATAATTAATACTTTTGAAATTATAGTTATAATTTTAGATAGTTGGGTTATATACAATATATATATATATATATTATAAGTATATATATAATTAATATTTTTAGTTATATAATTATATTTTGGGTATTTTGGGTATCTATTTGATTCTCGGTTCAATTCTTGGTTTGGCCTGGGTTTGGATTCGGTTCTATTTTTTCGAGTAGGGTTCGAGTGAGTACTTCGGGTTTGGGTATTTTGTCCAAACCTAGGAGTCAAGATGCATGTATAAAGACATTTCTCCAAAGCGGATTAGCTCACCCCATTTAGTATGCCCTATTGCGGGTTAAGTTAATTTGCAGTTTTTTGCAGGTTATTCCGCTATAACCCATAAGTTCTAAACTAATAATCTTAACCCGTCCCGCACTATAATCACGGTGTTTGGCAGGTTAGTTTGCGGAATTTAAAATTAAATTAATAACCAAAAAATTAAAGTTTTATTATATAAATTCATCGATAATAAAATAAATGCATCTTGTATCTATTTTAAATAAAAAATAGTAACAAAAATAACAAAATATATAACTAAATCAATAAATTTTCGAAGATTCAAATATGAAATTGATTTGACCATTGTCAATGTTTCCAACTTATTAAGCAAAAAGAAAACAAAGTGTTTTTTTTTTCAAAATTTCTAAAATAAAACCAAAAGAGGGCTTTCCTATTATCTCTTTGTCCTCAGTGTGTAACCTCATTAGTTTGCGGATCAACCTGCAACCCATGCGAATTTGTCTATCAAAGACCATAGATCATGACGGAGTAACCCGTAATGTCCGCTTTTTTGGGTAATCAAAACATGAACTCTAATCCGCCCCATAGCAGTGCAGATTTAAGGTAATCCGTGGGTTTTCAACCCTAATTGACATCCCTAATTACCACTATGATCTGCCTGTATGGTTCAGGAAACCCATCCCATGGGTGCAAGATAGCGGTATGCACGTTGTTGACTCCACCACGGCTCGTAACAAGGTAAACCTTCTTCCTCAACATTCTAATCGATTACCAGACCTAGGATTGATTTTCTCGTCAACAAATATATCCTAAGAAGACTGATGATTCAAGAGGAATCTTTCAGACCCGAGATAAACTACCAACATATTGTGCCGACCTGAAGAAGGAAATTCAAGGGAAACTTGTCCCGATCATCTTTCTGCTCAAACCAGAGAGCTATGATAAAAACTTCACTCGGAAATGGGGTATATTAAGAGTTTTGGTCGAAGCAGAATACCGAAAACCAAGTTTTCCCTGATGATGCCCAAAGAAACCCATGCGAATATAAGCCTCATGAGTATCAAACTTGAATTATAGTAGATTTATGTGGTTAAGAAAAAAAAATCAAAATCATAATATCAGTCTACCACACTCTACCACATGAGATTGTTGATGATGTTGAGTTATCCATTTTATAAATAACATACCTCAAAATTGTAAATCAATGATATCACATTCATAACTCAAACTTAACTTCAAAATTCCTAAAAACTTTATAATTGGTGACATTTTTGGGTTATATTTGATTTATGGACATACATCAACTTAAATCAAAGTTACATCAGATTACCAATCAGACCATATATGTTTTGTTTACGAATCGTAGAAATTGTCTAATCCTACCATATATTTAGGATGGTTGTGATATAAAGCAAGAGAGTCAGAAAGAGTTTTAGTGGATTTTCAAAGGTGTTAATGAGTAAGAGAGGCTTCTTAGCCCAAGTGTTTTATTAATGGAAACTTAAGTTGGGATCTAAAAAACACACATAACTCAATTTGGACTACCTTATTCCTTGCGGCTCGTATCGGCGTGGCATGTCTCGTGTAACTCCATAATAATCTCGATCTAAACTGAGATTCTTTTGATTATTAGTCTTCACATATGCACTTTTCTTATAAAAACTGGAGCTGAAAGCAAACGAGCACGTTAAATCTAAACTGGTTAAGTCTCCTCTCTGTGGCGTGTATCTGGGGTATGTCTCGTGCAACTTTGCAAAACACTCGACCCAAACTTGAAACTTTTTGATTAAAAACCTCATCATATGCACTTGTTTGGTGAATATTGAAGCTGAAACTGAAAGAACACTCATAATTCAGTCTGTACTGCAATTTATATTAAATAATAATAAATACTACAACTCAAATTTAATAAAACACGATTACCAATAAAAGCCATAATCACTATAATATAATTATTTAATATTTCTATATTTTTTACTGTTTCTATATGATTTGATCGAAAGTCTCCAAAACTAAAAATTCACTATTTGCAAGTTTAAATATATCCTGTTTGTATTCCTTGAAATTATTTTTTGTTCCTAATTTTCTACAAAATTCAAAGTTTATAAAAAACATTCTCTTTATATATATATATATATATATTTATCTCTAGCCTTTAGAGAAAATAATACGGGTCTGATAATTTTGGTATCCGTTAATGACTTGACCCGGAAATTGCCCTAAACTGCTGAAGCAAGTGTTTGCTCCAACGAGAAAGACGAAACTTACACAAGAAACTGGAAAAACTCCTAAGGATTCGATTCCAGAGCCTCAAAAGCTACGATTATCGTGTTCCTGAGATCAACAAGCGATGCAACCTCTGAAGTTAGATGAAGAATCGTCTTCGATTCATCACAAGCCTCAAAACTCTTCTATCTCTTCCGGTGATAACTCTGTCTGGGCCGATGTTTCGCCTCTCCTCTCCGCTGCCTGTACTGGTACTCTCTCTCTCTCTCTCGCTTACTCTTTTGAAGATGTCTTCATACTATGCGGAAATTTTTGATTCGATTATGTGATAATATGTATTCTCAGTCGATTCTTTTTTCCATTTCTTTGAGTTTCATGAAATTTTGTAAAAAATTGATAAGGTTTGGGATAAAATAGAACATTTGTGAAGTGTACAAGTAAGGTCATACTAGTGACGTTCAGAAAAAAAATCATACAATGGAATTTTATTTTGCAGATCTTCATGAAGGAGAGCTTGTTAATGGAGATAATTTCAATCTATTTGCTGCAATGTCTGCATTGGAGG
Source organism: Nasturtium officinale (assembly GCA_963854855.1). NCBI lineage: Eukaryota > Viridiplantae > Streptophyta > Magnoliopsida > Brassicales > Brassicaceae > Nasturtium > Nasturtium officinale. Next base: position 10,062,530 of record OY978502.1, on the reverse strand, counting down.
TTCTTCACATTTTTCATCGTACAAAATTCTAGTGATTGGGTTTTAATATCTTCCCTGCGTTTGTAAATTGAAAAATGCTGCAATGACCAATGCCTCGTATTTCTTTATGTTCTTATGAAAGCTTGTTATAATGTGTGTTTATGGACTAGTTGCATCCCTTAAGTTATGGTCTTTAGTTTTAGCGATGTTTTAGGCTGCACCTAGCACTACACTTAGTTTGTGAGGTTGCCATTAGTTTATCCGAAACATGGTGCCTAATTGGTTTCACAGCAATTTACTCAGATGGATCGCTCTTCGATAGTTATTTATTGTAGCCGGGATAAGCAGGCACAAACATTAATCCCTTTTTCCTTCCTTTAATGATGTACTTGTTTTCTGGTAGATAATGGACCCAAAGATGGATTCTGGTATGGTGTCTACTTTTTATTCTATAGATGAAGCTATCGAAAATGGTTTTGCACCGGTCCCTCTAAGCGCTGATAGTACTGTTGATGTGCAATCCATCATCGACGTTATGGATCATCTCCTAGCGTGTGAGGTAGCTTTTATTGAATATCTGCTAAAATAATACTGTGAGACTGTGAGTCATAAGATACAAATTTGTAACTTCATGTCACCTGATTTTGGTTGATCTCTTGTCTCTTCCTTATATTTTTCTACCCTTTTGCAGGCAACATGGCATTTGGGTCATTCATTGGCTCAAACTGTGTTTTCATGCATCTATGTTCTGAGGCCTGAGAGGACATCTTCACATGCTCTATTGCATTCTTATTGTAGGGTCATCCGAGCAACTTGCAGGGCAGTTGTTTCTGTTGTCTCAGATGCACGCACAAATGAAGTAATTCACTAACAAATTTTGGTCCTCTTATATTCTTATGGTGCTAAGTAAATGCTTCTGTATTTAGTTTTAAAAAAAACAATATATTTTATTATTATTAACGGTTTAGTTTGTGTTCAATGTTTGCCTTTTTGGATCTTTTATTATGTCCAACAATTTTCTTTCTAGCCTACAGAAAATAGTTTCTTACCCATTTTGACTTTTCATAGTTGTAGTAATTATAAGCTTATCTGAACTAAAATGCTAACGTTCCCAGTTTAGTTTAGAAGCCATATTTCCCTGCTTGGAGACGTTACAGAAGAAAACATGGTTCACTTACTCTTCTCTTCTAATAACGTCTTTGCATTCAATCTCATCTAGCCTTAGCAGCTGTTTTTGTAAATCTTGAAATGATTAGCAGAGGTTAGAAATTATTTTTGTAGAAAATTGCCACCATTTCGCAGCTAAATGATTTGTCAAAACTTAAGAATATTCGTTGTGATATTTTGGATTGAAGTTTCTCTTTACTAGATAGACCCCCTGCTGTAATGAATAATTTACACATAACGATTAACCCTTTGCCTTCTTATTAACAGGAGGAGGATCTTTTTACCATGACATATGGTCTTCCATTTAATGAAGATGAAGATGCTAAGGGCTTGTTACTCTTAAATGCAGTCGAAGAAACAATCTGTCGTCAGCTGCGTGCTTGTAAGGCCACATCATCAAAAAAGAGTCTGATGGAAGGTACTTTCTTGGTTTGCATATCTCCCTTTATTATTTTTCATGCACACACTTGCAGAAAAGAGATATGAAGAGAGTATTCATATTGTACTACTGCTCTCCAAACATATACCAACTTAAAATTTGCCTCTGGCCTATATTTTGTAACTTTGTGTCTTCAACTGAGTATTGAGTAATGATACATATATAAAGCCTGTTGATCATTTAAATTGATTTTTTCTTAGGAAAAATTACCATCTCTGAGTTATATGGTCTATTGTTTAATTGCTTCACAGAAGCATGAACCGAGACCAATGACTTTCTTTCTTTTCGTGAAATGATGCAGATTTGGAACCTCTACAAACTAATCCCCAACTAGAAGAGAGTTTTTGCAAAGCTATGCTATGCCGGATACGTTTCCGTAAGGTCTCATGCTTTATTATTCTTTCTTTGATAAATGTTGTTACATTTATTTGTAACTACTGGTTTTCTCAACTCGAATATTTGGAGGTCATGTTAACTTGTGTAAGATATAGTCCCAGTCGATGAACACAAGATTTGTATTTGCTTACTTTGAAGAAGAAAAACTATACTTGGTAGTTAAAATGTGAAGAAAAACTAACTCTGTTTTCTCCATAGTTAAATATGTCTGTATAACTAACTACATGGAAAATGAATAAGTATGATTGAGTAGCTTTTCTTTACCCTTATCTCAGAATGAGGAGTGAGTGGCAAACATAGTTACGTTATGTCCCTATATGTCATATTATGAAACTTGTGGAACTCACAATAATGAATAAGCTTAGCTGAGATTTTACTATGAAAATATGACAGCTTTAGTAACCTGTTTACACTCATTTATTGTTATATATATATTTGCCAGACATGTGAGAATGATGTTTTTGTTATATTGTCTCATAAGCCATCTTTTCTCGTAGTAGCTGTGATGGACTTGTGCATTGCTAGGTGTTTTAACATTTTTTCAATAACTTTCAGCATTTTCTACACGCTCTTAATTGTATGAGACGACCACAAGGACGAGGCCTCAAATTGGCAAGGAAACACATAGTGTCTTGCATATCAGAGCTAGATTCTGTTCTAGAGTCGGCGGAATTTCTAAGATCAGATGTTGAAGATGGGAAAACTGAGATAGAAGAAAGTACAACTGCTTCATGTCGTTCCCCAATTGGATTTGATCCTACTTTAAACAAAAGATTGTCAGCTCCAACCCCACCTCGAGCTATTAAACTTCTTTCTTGGAAAAAGGTTGGGACTTCAGATTCTCTGTATACATAATGTATTATGTGTATTGTATATATAGAGGCAGGGAGAGAGAGGCTGAAATAAGTTTTGTCTGGTAACTTTTCTTCACTTTTTATTCTCCAGGCCATTGACTATTTTGTGAAGCTTCTTCACAATCTGGATCAGATATGTGTATTCCCTCTAGAACCAGATTTAGATGCTGTCTTGCAGTTTGCGATTCGGTTTCAAAAATCTCGTCCTGATTTGGTTGCCAGGGCTCATCTTCAGGTGCCTTACTATAACTTAATACATCAATATCTTGCAGATCTGTACTTTTGGATACCCTTACATAATTTTTCTTTTCTTATTTTGCGTAAACTATTTTGACTCTGGTTGCACTAAGCCTTTTCTCGCATTGCAGTTTGTTCGTTACTTTCAAGCCATTTTCTTAGTTAAAGTTGAGTCATTGAACCATAGGAAGCTTTATGCCTTTACCTTTTATACTCAATGAACTATCTTGCTCTACAGCTTCTCCTTGTGCAAGATGGGAAACTTTACGGCCGTGATACCTTTTTGACTATTTGTACCAGAGCTCTTGCATTGGATGTCACAAAGAACCATGGTCTGCATAATAACGAGTACATTCTTCAACTTAGTCAGGTAAAGACCGTATGTTTTGTAAAATACGTGGTTTATTTGATTTACAAACTTGTATGAGATAACTTTATATCTGTAGTGAGTCACTCTAGCTAAAGTAAACATTTAACTTTGGTTTTGGTTAGTGATTCATTAGGTTAAGATAAGTGGATGGCCAGTTTTTTTGACAAGGTTCTTAAAACATGGTAAAACCTTGAAACTTCAAAGGAAGGGTTATCTTTTATTGTTTTTAGTCAATATTTGGTGTCTGGGTTTTAAGTCGCAATAGTAAAAGAATTTCTGCATTTGTGGATGCAAATTTGAAATCATCAAGAAGCCTTTATAGAAAAAATAGATTACTGTTTTTTGTGGAGACATCAATCAGAATGCCTGACCTTAAATTGTTGGGATTATGATAGATTCTGATCCTGGAAAGATGTAACATGGATAATTTAATATTCAACTGGCTTGTTACTTTGAAAGCTCCATTTGATCTATCTTCTTATTTTATGGTGCAGTTATTGATGAATCTACTTAAAATACTATGTGCTAATACCCCATGGCAGAGGCGTAAGCTTGGGAAATCCTTAAACGACTGGAGCGTATTCAATGTGCAGGTTATATCATTTATGATTTTTTTTTTTGAATCAATGTTATGTTTTTGTGCCTTAGTTGCAACTGTACTATACTGACTTAGTTAGCTGTAAGCTTGATTACCCTACAGTTATGTGCATAGCAATTTGGGTTTTTGTGTCAACATCTCATTTATTCATGTTCCTTTATCATGCAGATGGGAATTAGTGTTGCCCGTTTGATGCAGCAAGATACATCACGCTCTTCGAAAAATGGGGTAGGTTTAATACCATCACTCTGCCTTGCAACGACACTAGGTTCATTTAATCAAAAGTCTATCCTAATCTAGTTGACAGCTGTTTGTTCATTGTTTTTAGAAGGAACAAGCCAGTCGTCTAAATTTTAATTCCAACAACTTTTGTTTTTCTCTTTCTGAAAATATTGGCTCTATTGGGAAGCAGAAATTGAATGTTATGTTAACTTGTATCTTTGTACTGTCAGGATAAGTCTCTGCTCATTTTAAATCATATTTATGGTTGGTTAGAGGAGCAAATTAATTGGGTGGCGCTTCGCTTTCTCATGCTGGGGTTTGACCTAGACCTCTACTCCCCGAGTGAATATTGCATGGTATATTGGTACATGTATGTTATACTCTGGAAGCTTGCTGAAAAAGCACGTTTCAGGGTCTTAATTATTGTTAACACCGGTAAGCATCAATACATAATTTGTTTTTTTAGTGTGTTACGAAGATGAACCATCTGTACAGTAATTGGTTTGACATAACTGCATACTGTATTTGTATATCTTTGTATAATACACTTACGTGTCATCATCTGGATTAGAGGAAAGAAAGGCAAAGAGGAATAAGGAGTATTCTAGGGATATGGCTCGGGAAGATCAAATTAGTTTATGGGTATTGTTTCTTCAGTGTCAGACTTGCATTGCACAAGGCCTCACAGTGGTACGTTTTCTTTCAATCTCTTGCATTCAAACTCCTTGCGTTGATGACGAAACCTTCTTCGTTTACCCATAGATGATTGCTGCTTTGAGAAATGAAGGAATGTGTTTAAAGAGTGAAGGACCTTTTAATACCGAAAACGAGGTAAGCATAAGTTCCTTTGTCTGTTGCATAGTTATTGAATTAAGGTGTAAAATGCAAAACCCTCCTGTTTGGAAATAGTTCAGGGGTTTTCCCATGTTTGATTTCGACTTCCCATTTTCCTTGGCATGCAGAAATTTGATCAGCATTTTGAACTCCTCCAAAAAGCATCGCTTCCAGATTATGATGCTTATGAATCATTCTCAGAATCCACATCTCATGCTCGTCTCGATGTAAAGTTTGCTCTATACAATTTTTTTTTTCTTTTTATTGTCGATCTCATTTACTTAGCCAGAGGAATCGTAGAACTAATGGGTAAGGGTTGAGTATAGGTATTTTCGGGTATGGAGTAGTGTAAAAGTAGTTGAGGTACCTAAAGTCTCTACTCGTTTGTGAATTTTTTTTTTGCTGATTGTGAATAAAGTTGTATCTTCATTACTTTTGCTACAGTTTCTTCATGTGTATGAGTATTTCCATGATGCTCAAAAAATCGCCAAGGACATAAAGGTTGGTTATGCCAACGATCCTGATAAATTGGCTGAAGTCAACGGATTAGAGAAAGTTGCGGAACGCAATATTGTTGCTGTTAACCTTTTCTGTCAAGACCGTTCGCTTAAGGTGTCGTTTGAGTTCACTCATCATCCTTATTTCGCCACTGCTGTTGTTCGTAGATCTTGAAACTCTTTTCTCTCTGTCACTTGTTATAATCCAAATCCATTTTTTTTTTTGGTACAGACCCGATTTAGTTTTTGGAAACAAGAGTGCGTATTTAGCTCTCTCTCAGTCCCGTCTTTTCTTTACTTGTCCCTCTTACAATATGTTCCTGTAAAATTTTGTTATTCTCAGAAATTTAAATTATTATAAATCGTCTGCCTGCCTCTTTGAGAATTTGGTTTGCATGACTACCTCAATGAATTTAACCTTCTTAGATACTTTCACTAATTATTGAGAACTTTATATGTTTTTTATGTCATGTTAAAGTTCATTAAGGAATAGTTGATCTCGCGGCAATTCCGTAAACATCAAATATTTCAAAAACATGCTAAAAAGAAAAACAAATACCTTGGCGTATAATTTTCTCTTTTTCTCTCTTTTCTTTGTCATCTCCTATATATTAATTTTGAAATAAAGCAAGTATTTATCTACATTATTAATAGAATAACAAGATATCTAATAACCCTTCTAATCAAAATTAATTACATCAATTACCACTCAAGGTTTTTTTTTCTAGAGCACTTTTTCAATCACTGTTAATTAAATCGCAATTGGATTGCAATTAATGTTATTTTTAGCAAAAAAAAATACAAATTTAATTTGGGTTAAATAAAAAGATCTGACCTAGTACTGTCATACGGGCCTGACTGCGTCCGCCTGGACACTGCCCGCCGGCGACCGCTTCTTCCTCTGCCCGCCACGGGTCAGCCCTCCAAGACCGCGGCCATGAAAACTCATGTCCATACCCGCCCGCTGAATCTTAGCGGATATGCGGGTAGGCCCACGAGCATCATCTTCTTCAGGTTCCCCAATCTTCTTGCTTGGTTTCTACTTATTTACATCTTGGTTTGTTCTATTGAAACTAATTAGAAATAGCTATGGATTCTTGAATATTCTTATGTGTTGATCGATCTTTAATTTCAATATTGAAATTGATCTTATTCTCTTAATAGATCTTTGATTCTCTCAAATTTATTGTTAGATTTTTGGATGGTGTTGATTTATTGACAAATTGGGATTGTTGATTTTGTTTTTTGGTCTGGTTTTAATGTTTTCTGGGTTGGTTTGGTTTTTTCTGAAAGATTAAGTGATTTGGTCATCATAGTGAAAACAATATGTTTTTGGAAAACTATGCTCACTCCTATACGTATTTCAAACTTACAAAATACAGACTAACACATTTCTCTGATTTCACTGTCATCTTATAGATAACTGGTTCACTACTTTGACGGAAGGTCTGCTGCTCTGGTCATATTGTCTTTGAATTGAAGTTTCGTTAACACATCTCATAAACTTACTCTTTCTTCTATTTTTATTAATCAATTTTTGTGAATTGAAAGTTTGCTTGTGTTGCAGTTATCTATATTAGGAATAATCGATTATCAATTGATTCAATTGTGTAGAGAAAAAATAAAGAAATTCAAACTCTCTATTTTAAAGAAAAAGATTAGCTGAGTCAAAAATAATAGGGTACAAAAGTTTTCAGTTTGCGGAAACCAGCGAGCCCGCCAAACCCGCAGCGGAGTAGCCCACAAAGTCCGCCGTCCGTCTGGCCAAAACCCGCAATACCTGCCATTATATGGGCATTTGTTTTGCTATCCATGCCCGCCCCGCCGTGGTATAAACATGCAGATCCTTAAAAACAATTTCGTATTTAATAATTTTTTCACATGTTATATTTAAGACAATAAAAATATTGAAACAATAAATGTTTATAAATATTCTAATCTATATTTTCTAAACTCAAAGTTAATGATTCAATCAAACACAATTTGAATTCAGTTAATACTTGATATATGCATTACATATAAATTTTTTTAATTTAAAACTATTTTTCACATTTTAAATTTAGATATCATACTTAATAAGGGATATTGATCTTCTAGGGTTGATTATGACGGGAGATCGGATGTCTATGGTGATTCACAGATCAGATCAAAATCATAAGGTCAAGGCTGGAGATGGTGATTGCAAAGAGAATTTTGGGATTATTTTTGGGAATAGGATATAGTTTTTATTTGGAATCAATGTTCAAGAAAACTCTAGGCGCTAGTGGGGCGATGACCCTCTGCCTAGCGACTAGAAATATATAGAGATTTATTTTGATGTGGGAAATCTTGTGACTGTTATATAATGGTGGTGATAATAAGACTTCCCTTTGGTGATACAGATTTTTTCTTGATTGCTCACGAAAATGAATTAAGATTTAAGAATAAGAATAATGATGGAAAAATTAATTGAGATGGAACAATTAAAGGCACAGAAACCAATTTGGACGCTGAGTTTGATTCTTTCTTTAGCTTATAGAAAATATTCGTCATCAAACATAACAGGACATCAAACACCATTCTCTGGTAGCTCTTCCATATTTCCCCTTTCCCTGAGTCTTTAAGCTTCCTTGAGAGTTTTTAAAAGCGTAGCAGTTTAGAGATTTGTGTATGTGTAGTCTCCTTTTATTCACAATGTCACAAAGTTGTCTGGTGAGGGAAGATATCAAGGGTAAGAGTTTGGTGGCTAGCGGAATGAATCTGAAGGTGGCGGTCCCTCATTTTGACAATTTGGCATTGATTCAAGGATATGCAAAGACACTCATTGGGAGGTGTACGAATTAAAGTGTGCAGGAAATGAAATATTTTCTGTACACGTTGCCAAGAAACTGGAAATTAGAAAAAATAGTGGTTGGAGCAGATTTGGGTATTGGGCGTTTTCAGTTCGATTTTGACAGGGAGGAAGACATTGATGAGGTGATAAAGATGGCACCGTTTGATTTTGATTACTGGATTCTCTCAGTGGTAAGATGGGAACCGGTGGTTAATAGGAAGTACCCGTCTGCAATTACGTTCTGGATTTGAGTCAAGGGTGTTCCTCAGCATTTTTGGGCAAAATAATCTTTTGAGAGAATAAGAGAGGCGCTAGGGGAGTTCCAAGGTGTTGATCTGGATAGTGGGATGGTCCAAGTAAGTGTTGATGGTTTTAAGCCACTGGGGTTTGAAACCTCTGTAGAGTTCCATGGAGGTGAATAAACGGTGGTTACCTTATGATATAAAAGATGGTTTTCTGCTAAAAAACCATCAAACTTTTTAAAATTTGCACGTTTGCCACTCACTTATTTTCCGTGCAAGTCAACCTATTGATCTCTAAAGTCATCCGCAATATAGACACTACGTATATTGCTGTTAAAAAACTAACGGTGGTGTTAAAATGATAAACTACTTGATGTTTTTATTGGAAAAAACAACATGAATTTTCAATATTTCAATCAAAACAACATCATTTTCTTTTTAAAAAAATCTTCTTCTTCATTTGTTCTTTTGCTTCCTCCTTTTCTTCTTTTCTTCTTTTCTTTTTGTTTTGTTTTTTTTTTGTTTTTGGCAATGATAAGAACAATTCCATGTAAATCCATAAACGAAATTCCAGTAACAATGTTTTGAAATCTGAGAGACTACACGGACAACAATTTAATTTTTATCTTCAAATTTCTTCTCCAAATCATTTAAAGTGTTGCTTTCTTTGTCAGAGAGTTCTTCAATTGAAGAAGAAGCATCTTTTTTTTTTTGTTCTTACTTGGTTTTCCCAAATCTCTACTCCCGTCTTTTCTAACAATCATAGCGTAATCATCTACAGAATTATAAAAGGATTTTCTGGTGGTAACTTTGAATACACAACCTTTGATTGCAGCGTTGAATAAGCTGTAGATCTAGCTGGAGGCTTATAAAAAACACAGAGGAAGCGTAGTAGGAAGAAGAAGAGGAAGCATAGTAGGAAGAAGAAAACTTTTTCTATTTAAAAAATCATGTTGTTTTTGATGAAAATATAAAAAAATCTTGTTGTTTTGATAAAAACATTCAAAAATCATGTTGTTTGGTCTAATAAAAACATCCCATAGTTTTTTTAAATACGACATCGTTTTGATATTACTGTTAGTTTTTTCACAGTAACTAACAGTGTCACGTCGACAATACACGTGGTGTCTATACTGCATGTGACTTTGGAGGTCAATAGGTTGAGTTGCACAGAAAATAGATGAGTGTCGAACATGCAAATTTTAAAAAGTTTTATGGTTTTTTTAGAAGAAAACCCTATGAAAGATTATTTGGTTATTATCAGAGATGTTTTAGTTTGTGTCATGATGAAACAAATTGTCCAGAATACAGAGATGTCGAGGTTGTTGGTGAGATGGCTGGTGGTGCTGGGGGATCTGTCATTGAATGAGCTTAAAATGCTTAGTTACAAAGTTGAAGCATCTCAGGGCTCATCGATGTCAGAGTAATGTAAATGTGGAAAGAAACAACAGAAATCATAATGGTAAGGAGTAAGCAGGTCGTGAGGGACAACCTCTGGCTTGGCGGAATAAAGGGAAAAGACATGCACCTGATTCACGAAGAGATCCACCCCTTAACAGGAAAGGGAATGATTACAATAGGTATATGGGTCCAAAAACTCGGAATGAAGGCTCCAATATTCAGCATCATGATAAAAATTTAAGATACCCTATGTCTACTTTTGGGATTAGTAAAGTAAAGCATCAGAATATGGGCATGGATTTTTACCACATGAGCAGACAATGCTTGATGCTTTCCACGGATCTTTGAAGGTTTCTGCAGAGGTGAGTAAGGCAAGAAAGAATCTGATTTTTGAATAGGAAACTTTGGTTACTGTTGATACAGGTGAAGTTATCACACATGTAGAATCTGATGAGCGGAAGCAAATTTCCGTTTCTGGAGCTGAAAGTAAAACTATAAAGCACAATAAGGTGAATTCAGATGGGTTGGTGGTTTCCAAGGATATATTTATGGAGGAAAAATTATCTAGCTTTGGTGTTGAAGAAGACAGTGAAATTTTGGCTGAAGATGGTGTGATGCAGGACACAGAAAATGTCTAGGATGAGGTAACAGTAGATGTATATTTGATTTTAGCAGAGGAGACAGAGAAACAGGGTGAAAAGAAGAAAATTTTCAAGACTGGCCAAGTTTTAAATAGGATATCTTTCAAGAAGAGAGTGACGTTGTAGAATCAGGTACATATTGAAGAGAATGTATGTCTTTTGAGCTCTAAATGAAATACAAGAGTAAAAAGTCATACATTGAGGGCACTATAGAGAATGAGTGATATGAGATTTTATGCAAATCACATGCACAGGGTCGGGCTTGATTGTATAGATAAATCCTAACGGATTGAGTCTAATTAATCTCGATAAATCTAAATATTTTAGATTGTGTCAAGATAATTTTTTGGAAAACTTCCATATAATTATTGTCAATACAATTTTGGAAAACTTCCAGATAATTATTGTCAATATAGTTTTTGGAAAACTTCCAGATAGTTATTGAAATAATTCCGATACTCATCTCGCAAACAAGAATATTTCTAAAATAGTATTTCCTTTATCATTATCTTTTTGCTTGATGATCAAGTCTCCTTCTCATATAAATAGATGTCTACCCTCTTCATTATTTCATAAGCTGAAAAGCAATTAGAAAATAGTTCCAGCAAAAACTTTAGTCTTCTTTTAAGTAAGTCTCCAGAATATTCGTAATAGTTACAGTTCGTTAGATTCTATTTTCGGGTGTTGCGAAACAGTCTAGACACGGTTGTATCCTGGGATTCAAAAGTCGCATATAACCATCACACATTACGGGCGATTTATTAAGTTAAAGAAAGAGATCAAATCTCGACTCTGTGAATTCGTCTTCTTTCTTAACTGATTTCTTTAAACGTTTTAATCCTTATTTTATTGTTTATATTGATTTCTGTTTCGTGATTTTTCAATCAAGATTTTAGCGGTATTACAACAAGTAGAGTAAAACCAAAATATAGGGTGTTAAGCCGGGGTAGCAAAATCCACAAAGTCATTGGAGGAGCATGAGAGTTTAAAGTTGGAATTGTCATGGCTTAGGCAATTCCTTAACAATAAGTCACTTGCAAGAGTTATGAAAGAGGCATAAACCGGAGTTTTTGTTTCTCTCATAAATCAAGCAAGATTTTCATTTCATGCTCAAGTTTCCATTTCATTTAGGCTATAATAATCTAGTTACATTTATCCTTGTTGTTCTAGCGGTGGTCTTACTTTATTTTATAATGATTTTTTCAATGTTAATGTTTTATTTTCGAATAATAGAGTAATTGATATTGAAGCAGTTATTCATGGTAAAAGATCCTTTTGACATTTTTCATGGCGATCCAGTGCCTAAATACTGTGAAAAGGTTTGGGAACGTTTGTCCCCTACTGGTATCTCTCGATTTGATCCTTGGTTTATAGTAGGTGATTTTAATGAATTAACGGGTAATCATGAAAAAGTGGTGGAGCACTGAGACATGCCTCAACCTTTATCCATTTTAATCTTATGTTAAGAAATTGTGGAATGTTGAAATTTCCTTGTCTCAAAAGTAATTTATCTTGGTGTGATAGGAGGAACAAGAACGTGATAAGGTGTCATTTAGTTAGAGATTTAGCTAATGAAGAAGGCGATTTTCAGTTTGGATGTTTTATAGAAACAAGAGTGAAAGAAGGAAAGGTAGAGTGGTTGGTAAATAAAATATTTCGAGACTGGACAGTGTTAACAAATTATGAATACAACCATCTAGGTAATATTTGGGTGGTTTGGCATAAGGGGGGAGGATGACTCCTTTTTACAAGAGTAGTCAGCTCATAACCTGTTCAAAAAAGCTGGAGGATCAAGATGATGAGTTATTTTGCTCTTTCATTTATGCATGAAATTTCAGGGAGGATCGCAGGGAGTTATGGAGTGATTTGAGAGATCATCATGACCCTCCTATCTTTTCAAACAAGCCTTGGATGTTATATGGAGATTTTAATGAGACATTGGATTTGGCAGAACACTCCAAAGTCGATATTTCCCCAAATATCACTTTGGGTATGAGAGATTTTCAAAATGTCACAAATTATTGCTCTTTTTTTTATATGACTTACCATGGTCCTCTCTACACTTGGTGTAATAAAAAGGAAACGGTCTGATAATGGAAACACTGGATCGGGTTTTGATCAATGAAAAGTGGAAAAAACTAGACTGCTATCACACAATGTCTTTGAAGCTGGTCGTTGCTCGGACCACTTGAGGAGTCGGATACACTTAAATGTGAATGAGAAAAAGAGATGGAAACCTTTCAAGTTTTGAATGTTGTCGCTGAGATGGAGGATTTACGCCAATGGTATAGGGTTATTGAGAAAAAAAACAGAGTCTATATATCTATCTACATCTTCCCTATTTCGTTTTTCAAAAAAAAAAACTGAAGGGTTTAATGCCACTAATTAGAAATCTGGCAAAGAGGAAGATTGGGAATCTGGTCATGAAAGCTTAAGAAGCATATCAGGATCTTTGTAAAAAACAGGAGGCAAATAAAAAATTCCCCCAAAGCTACTCATGGAAGAAGAAAACGCAGCTCTGAGAAGATGGGATCGAGTTGCAGAGCTAGAGGAGAAGTATCTAAAAGAAAATTCTAAGCTCCATTGGTTGCAGGCGGGTGATAAAAACATTAAAAAAATTCACAGAGCAGCTACAACACGAGAGACAAAGAATTCCATAAGAGAGGTTGAGTGTTCTGATGGAAGAATATTATCACAAGATGATGATATAAAAACTGAGGCAGAGAGGTAGCTTTCAATTTTCTCCAGAATATTCCACATGACTTTGAAGGAAATTCAGTGACAGAACTGCAGGACATGTTCCCTTTTCGTTGTTCGGAGGAGGACAGAACAAAGATCACAGCAACGGTATCAGGTGCAGAGATTAAGAGGACATTATTTTCTATGCAAAATGATAATTCTCCCAGACCAGATGGATATAATTCAGAATTTTATATAGCCACATGGAAATCTATTGGAGAATAATTCATCATAGCAGTGCCGTCCTTTTTCATGAAGGGATTTTTACCAAAGGGACTCAACTCAACAATTATGGTTCTAATACCTAAAAAATCAGAGGCAAGGGAGATGAAAGATTACTATCTCATGATGCAATGTGATTTATAGAGTGATATAAAAAAAATCATTGCTAATGGCTGAAGTGGGTGCTACCAAAGTTTATTGCAGAAAACAAATCGACATTTGTGAATGATAGATTGCTGATTGGAAATCTATTAATAGCCACAGAGCTGGTGAAAGTGAGACGGGAAACAAGGTAATAGTCCCGAACTAGAAATCCTTCTTATGGATTCGAAGAATGGGGATACACAACCTTAGAAGGAGATCGTTAAGTAAGAAAGATCGTCTTAGATGGTTTGTGTTCGTAGCTTTGATTAAGCTTTACAGGTTAGCTTGAAAGAGAAGTAAAAAGAAGGTTTGCAAAATAGTTTATTGATTGTGTTCTCTGAAAAGAATGTGAGAACTACATATATAGGTAAAAATCAAAGAAGAGATAAGACTTAACTAATCCTTATCCTAAGAATAATAGGAATTGTAAAACTATGTAGATAATGATAAAACCATAAAGCTGTTAAAACCGTTAGTGACTGTCCTGTCACAATACTCCCTCCTTCAGAACAGACTTGTCCTCAAGGATGAAAATCAGGGAACCGTGCCACGAAATCTTGGTAGAATTCCCACGTCGCTTGTTGAGGAGCAAAGCCCTTCCACTGGACAAGAACTTTAGTCACAGGATTATTTTGCCTATTGACCATTTTCTTTTCCAATATAAGTTCAGGTTCTTTGCTGGAACCAACATCGTTGAGGTATTGCGGTAGCGTCGAAGTTGAACTTGGCGGATTAGGACACAACTTCAATTGACTTACATGGAACACGTTATGAATGGAGGTAGTCGTAGGTAACTCAAGCTTGTAAGCGCGCAAACCAACACGATCAAGAATGAGAAACGGTCCGTAATAACGCGGTGAAAGCTTGTGAGGCATGTGTTTTCCTTTGAGAGAATGCTGACGATAAGGTTGAAGCTTCAAATACACATAGCCACCGACAGAGAACTCACGATCAGAACGATGCGAGTCAGCATACTGCTTCATTCGATTTTGAGCACGTAAGAGGTGGAACTTCATCATGTCAATAAGTGCTTCCCTCTTTTGAAGCGTACAATCAATGGCCGGTGATGAACTTTCACCAGGCAGATAAGGCATATGTATTGGCGGAGGCTGACCGTAGATGATCTCGAAAGGAGTACTGTGAATGGCGGAATGATAAGTTGTGTTATACCACCATTCGGCAAGTGGAAGCCAGGAGCTCCAAGAGTGAGGTGAATCGAAGACCATGCACCGTAAGTATGTCTCGAGTGTCTGATTTGTAACCTCTGTTTGGCCATCCGACTGAGGATGATAGGCTGTTGAAAAGTTGAGGTCAACGCCATGAACTAGAAACATTTCTCGCCATACTTCACTTAAGAAAGTTGGATCGCGGTCGCTAGTAATATCCTTGGGCACTCCATGAAGCCGGAAAACCTGATCCAAGTAAAGCTTGACAACATCCATAGCAGTATATGGGTGTGAAAGAGCGAGAGAGTGGGCATTCTTACTGAGCCTATCGATGGCCACAATGATGCAATGCTTGCCAGCAGATGGTTGGAGGCCTTCATTGAAGTCGAGACATAGATTCCCAAACTCCTGCAGGAACAGGAAGCGGTTGAAGGAGACCTGGTTTTGCAGCCAAGTCGTATTTATTCTTCTGGCATGTTGGACAATTTCGGACGTAGTTTTGAGTTTCTGAGCTCATCTTGGGCCAGAAGAACAATGTTTTGATGCGTTGCAGAGTCGAATCACGGCCTGAATGACCCCCAATAGCCGAGTCATGGAGCCATTTAAAGATATGGAGCTTGACTTTCTGATCATTGCCAACTACGAGTTTCCCTCGGCGACGCAGTTCATTATTCATGAATGAGTACGTTGGATGAGAGGTTTTGTTGTCCTGCAACTCCGTGATGATTTTTTTAAGGACCGGGTCTGTGTCCCACAAGGCTTTCAATTCGTCAAAAAATCCATGATGGACCTGAGATAGCGCAATGTGGAGTAACTGAGAACCAGAAACGCGGGACAGAGCATCGGCGGCGACATTCTCCTTGCCTTGTTTATATTGAATTTCAAACGTGTAGCCCATTAATTTAGATAGCCACATGTGTTGAAAAGGAATCGTAATCTTCTGCTCGAGAAGAAACTTTAGGCTCCTCTGATCGGTTCGAATAACAAACATGTTATGAGCCAAGTAAGCATTCCATGTTTGGACCACATGAACCACTGCGAGATGTTCTTTTTTGTAGACAGAAAGGTTCTGATGACGAGGACCCAGTGCTCTACTAATGTAGCAGAGTGGGTGATTATCTTGCATCAGTACGGCGCCTATACCAGTGTTGGACGCGTCTGTCTCGACGACAAAAGTTTTCGAGAAATCAGGGAGTGCGAGTACCAGGGATGTCATTAAGGCTGCTTTCAAAGCTTGAAACGCCGAGTTTGACTCTTCATTCCAAGAGAACCCATCTTTCCGGAGCAGTACTGTTAAAGGTCGAGCAATTATACTGTATCCTTGTATAAAACGCCTGTAATAATTTGCGAGTCCTAAGAAGCTTTGAATCTGCTTCTGGTTGCGAGGAACAGGCCAATTTTCTACTGCTTTTATTTTCGCTGGATCAGTGCTGACGCCGGCTGAAGAGATAAAGTGACCGAGGTATTCGATTTTTGTTGCGCCAAAGGTGCACTTGGATCGCTTGAGGTAGAGCTGATGATGACGCAAGATTTCAAAGGTCATGTCGAGATAGGTGATGTGGTCTTCCCAAGTGTTGCTATATATCAAGATGTCGTCGAAGAAAACGAGCAGCCACTTTCGGAGAATAGGTTCAAACACATGATTCATCAAACCTTGAAAAGTACATGGGGCATTAGTAAGTCCGAACGGCATGACGAGGTATTCGTAGTGTCCTGAGTGGATTTTGAAAGCCGTTTAATACACATCCTCAGGGGACATGCGTAGCTGATGGAAACCGGCGCGTAAGTCCAGTTTCGAGAAAAATCTAGCACCACCCAGTTCGTCCAAAAGGTCTTCTAAGAGAGGGATAAGGTACTTGTCTTTCACCATTTGTTTGTTTAAGCCTCTGTAATCCACACATAGGCGCCATGATCCATCTTTCTTTTTCACAAGAACCACTGGAGATGCATATGGACTAGAGCTGTATTGGATTATTCCTTGAGTAAGCATCTCACGAATCATCTTGTCAATAGAGTTTTTCTGCATTGACGAGTACCTGTATGGTCGAAGATTAACAGGGTTAGCTCCTGCTTCGACTGGAATCTTATGATTGAAACCATCGCGGAACGGAGGTAGGGTCGATGGTTCCTCGAATATCAATGTAAGTTTCAAGTAATCGCTTGAGTGATTCATTCTCATCGAGTTGTGGGTTGCTGGCTTCAATGTGGTAAAAGATGGCTTCTGGGTTAAGCGGCTTTTGTTGGTTAGTGATCTCACGTAGGTGGAGGAGGGCGAGTTGAGGTTCTTGTAGTATCAATTTGTTGAGGCTGCTACCTGTGACGACTTGAGAGCTGTTTGGTGATGATCCTCGGAGGACATGTTTCCGACCCTTAAAATTGAACTCCATTCGTAAGTTCAGAAAATCCCAGAGGATAGGGCCCAGAGTAGATAGCCATTGAACCCCTAGTATCAGATCACTACACCCCACTGGTAGTGTTCTTGTTTCGGTTGTAAATTCGTAACCTTGCATTTTCCACTCAAAGGAGCTACATTTGTATTTGGTTATCAAGTCACCGCTAGCTGCTACCACTGCCATTGGTCTGATCGGTGTGAGAGAACAACCTAAGCCCTTGGCGATTTGTAGATCAAGGAAGTTATGTATGCTGCCGGGATCGATTAGAATATGCAGTGTCTTCTTTCCATACTGTCCTATTAGGCGCATGCAATTGAATGTTGGACAACCGTTTAAGGCGTGGACAGAAATTGTCGGAAATTTATCATCTTCATCTTCAATGGTTATCTCACGTATTTGCTCTTTCAAAGTGATCTCTTTGTCGAACTCTGTTGGGTCAGATTCCAAGAGTAGAAATTCGGAGCGACGATGCTTTAAATGATGGCCTGGTGTGAAGGGTTCCTCGCAGTACATACATAGACCCTTACGTTTTTGTTCCTGCATCTCTTCGAAGGGAACTCGTTTCTGAGGTGTCATAGGAAGTAGAGGCTTATTATTTTTATTTCCGCTTGTGTCAGATGTGGTTGGCGTCATGGTGCCGTATTTATTCTTGTTTTGTTGGAAGTTTGATCTCTGAGATGTGTTGAAGATTGGTCGTGATGTCTTTGCCGGGGTATGTGATAGAGAGAGCTCATGAAGTTTCGCTATCCTTGCTGCCTCTGGAACGGATGTAACTTTGAATTGGCAGACATGAAGGGCAAGATGCTGATTCATGTTTGTCAGGAAGATGCTTAGTGCATGACCCGGGGCCAAGGTAATCCTTGTCATAGCACAGTCGAATTTTTCCAAATAGACATCGATGGAGTCGTTCTCTTGTTTTTAGACTGACTAACTCCGAGAATGGATCATCAAAGAGCTCGCTGAAGCGTTCCGATATGGCAGAGACATAATCTGGCCATAGAGGAAATATGTTGTAGCGATTGGCTAAGTAGGCATGATGCCATTGAAGAGCTTTTCCGGTCATATGAAGAGAGGCGAGGCGGACTTTCAGTTCTGGTGGGGTGCTATCAATGGAAAAGAACTGTTCGCAATGGTAAACCCATTTACGAAGTGCTGATCCATCAAACATTGGAAACCCTATCTTTGTTAGCCGTGTAGATAGGCTATTAGGGAGTTGTGGATTGGGATTATTGTCGGGGTTGATTTGTGTTGACTTTGTTGCACTTTGTTCCCCGATGAAACGATCTGGTGGATCCGGTTTCTGGGATTTGTCTGGAGCTGTGATGTCGGAGGTTCCGTCTTGTTGCGTTGAAGACGAGCTGTTAGCGAGTAGTTTTCCCATCATTGCTTTAAGTGCTGCGATTTCTCCACCTAGGTCTTTGCGGATTTCCTCTGTTTGTTGAGTTTGTGATAAACGCATGTCTTCGAGTTGTTTGTTCATCTCGTTCAGCGTGGTGGATTGTCTGGTGTCCATAGCTTGGTTCGAAGGTAGTCGATCGCTCTGATACCACTGAGACGGGAAACAAGGTAGATAGTCCCGAACTAGAAATCCTTCTTACGGATTCGAAGAATGGGGATACACAACCTTAGAAGGAGATCGTTAAGTAAGAAAGATCGTCTTAGATGGTTTGTGTTCGTAGCTTTGATTAAGCTTTGCAGGTTAGCTTGAAAGAGAAGTAAAAAGAAGGTTTGAAAAATAGTTTATTGATTGTGTTCTCTGAAAAGAATGTGAGAACTACATATATAGGTAAAAATCAAAGAAGAGATAAGACTTAACTAATCCTTATCCTAAGAATAATAGGAATTGTAAAACTATGTAGATAATGATAAAACCATAAAGCTGTTAAAACCGTTAGTGACTGTCCTGTCACAGAAAGACTGTCACAAGGAGACCATTTCAGCTAGATGTGAAAAAATGATATATCGAAAGCTTTTGACTCGGTTCAATGGCGTTTTCTCATAAATGTTATCTCACCCCTCCATTTTCCATCAGAATGTATTTGTTGGATATCTTCGTGTGTCACAACAACGGCTTTCTTGGTGCAAGTCAACGGGGAGCTTGCGGTTTATTTTAGAAGTGCAAGAGGACTAAGACAATGTTGTTCTCTATCTCCATATTTATTTGTCATGAGTATGGATGTGCTCTCAAAAATGATTGACAAGGCTGCAGGGGAAAATAAGTTTGTTTATCATCCAAGGTGTAAGAATATCAGGTAACACATTTGAGTTTCTCTGATGATTTGATGGTTTTGACAGATGGAAAAGTTTGTTAATGGAAGGAATAGCCGATGTCTTCTCATAATTTGCAAAACGATCAGGACTTCGAATCGGTATTGATAAGTCCACTATGTCCCTAGCAGGTATATCAAACACAGTGAAAAATGAAATGATTAGTCGTATCCAATTCTTCTCAGGGCAGTTACCGGTTTGTTATTTAGGGTTTCCTTTGACCACAAAGCGCTTAACTCAAACACACTATTCACCACTGTTGGAACAGATTAGAAAAAGAATCGGGTCGTGAAAATCTTGATTCCTCTCTTTTGCAGGCAGATTAAATCTCATAAG
This sequence comes from Nasturtium officinale, assembly GCA_963854855.1. NCBI lineage: Eukaryota > Viridiplantae > Streptophyta > Magnoliopsida > Brassicales > Brassicaceae > Nasturtium > Nasturtium officinale. The sequence continues at coordinate 10,042,573 of OY978502.1, read as the reverse complement.
CACAGTCTTCTGGAGTATTACAATTTTTTGGCTTTCTGCATTTCGTCTTCCAAAGGATTGCATAAACGAGATTGATATATTCTGTTCAGTATTTTTATGGTCAAGTACTGATTTGAACCCAAATAAATCAAAAATATCATGGAGCAAGGTTTGCAAACCTAAGCAAGAGGGAGGTCTGGGCTTACGATCATTGAAAGAGGCAACCAATTTAAGTCTTCTTAAACTGATCTGTAAAATAATATCCAATGGATCTTTGTTGGGGGTAAAATGGGTCAAGATATATCTCATTAAACAAGGAACATTTTGGTCAGTCAAGGATACAACGAGTTTGGGATCTTGGATGTGGAAAAAATTGCTAAAACTCAGAACAGTTGCAAAGCCAGTATGTAAGGTCGAAGTGGGAATGGGGAGTTTACTTTGTTTTGGTATGATAAATGGATGAACTTGGGCTGTCTGATGGATGTAACAAGCCCGAGAGGGATTATATATCTTGGTATTGGAAGACATGAAACTGTGGCTATGGCATGTAGAAGACGCAGGAGAAGACGCCATAGAGTAGAAGTGTTAAATGAGATAGAAAAAATCATTGACCCCCCAAAACAGAGATGTGATGGAAATGATGTGGATGTTGTATTATGGAGATGCAAAGGTAATGTTTGCAAACCGAGTTTCAGCACTGAATACACTTGGAATCGTACACCATCAAACAATGTAGCTTGGCATCGAGGTGTTTGATTCGCACATGTGACACAAAATACTCTTTATGTACTTGGCTTGCGATGCATAATCGTCTCTCTACAGGGGACCACATGATACAATGGAATGTAGGTGCATCGGGAACTTTTTTTCTTTACTCAAACACAATGGAAAGCCGAGACCACATGTGTTTCTCTTGTTTATACTCATTGGAAATATTGCTCAGAACATACTAAACACGTGGTACACAACTGATTGGTCTTCGATTGTATTATCTATCACTGATCCTCAGCTAGATAGAATTCAAAGCTTCTTAATCTGTTATGTTTTCCAAGCCACACTCAACACAATCTGGATAGAACGCAATGCAAGATGGCAAAGAGATAATCCAAACTCACCGGCCGTCTTGATCCGTTGGATTGAAAGACAAGTTACAAATCAATTCTCCTCAATTAGATAGCTAGGCAACAAGCGTTACGACAAGGGGCTGTAAATGTGGTTCTCATCTAGAATCTAGCATTTATGTGAAGAGAATTTATTCTACATGATCAAAAGGTGATGTAAAAACGTTATTTTCTTTTGGATTTTTATTTAACATTATATTCGAAACAAAAAAAATTAAGAGTGACATTTGACATTCTCGAATTCTTATGTAGAGTATATAGCTATGTTAGGCTCAGATCATAAACCAATTATTGCTTTTATAGAGGACAAAAAACTCAGCACAGAAAATATTTTCGGTTTGATAAACGTTGGATAGGACGATATTGTCTAATGGATTCAATTTTAAATGGATGGAATCAAAATCTGTGATTAAGAGATTCAGGTTTTGTGGAGAAAATTACAAACTGTCGACATGCAATTTCATCTTGGATAAAATAATGCTCCGTATGGTAAGGATAAATTTTGGAATTAAAAAAAGCTTTAGAAAAAATCCAAAATGATGATAAGCGGACACATGAAGAGTTGGTAAATATTACTCGAAAATTAAAGGAAGCTTATACGGGCGAACAGATGTTTTGGTAACAAAAAGCAGGAATATTGGTTAAAAGTGGGATATCACAATTCCAAAATTTTCCACGCTCAAACTAAGCAACATAGGGCAATAAATCAAATTATAGGTCATTCTCCTGGTATATGGGTAACTACAGAGAATGAAATTAAAGATGTGGCGCTACAATACTTAGATGAAGTTTTTTAACAACCTCCCCACAGGATTTGAAAAGTCTTTGAGAGAAATCCCTATCCGAATTACAAATCAGATGAACGATGAACTTAAAGCTCCTGCAACCGACGAAGAAATTCAGAAATCCCTTTTCATGATGAATCCAGAAAAGACATCAGGTCGGGATGATATGCCAGCATTATTTTTCAATGGTCATGGCAGGTGATAGAAAATGATACTTTTGACTTGGTAAATAAATTATGTCAACATGAGTTTTTGATAAGAGACTAACTATGACGAAATATTTTCTTATTCCTAAAATGGATAGATCAAGTCGAATGACAGAATTCAGGCCAATAAGCCTTTGTAATGTTGCTTAAAAAATAATTTCATAGATTTTATGTCAACACTTGAAGAAATGTTTTACCAAAATTGACTTCTGAAACTCAGTCTTCCTTTGTGTCGGGTCGGTTGATTTCAGATAATATTCTTATTGCTCAATAGATGTTCCATGCACTACCCACACACAAATCTTGCAAAAGAAATATATGGAAATAAAACAAATATAAGCAAAGCTTATGATCGGTTTGAATGGCTTTTTATTGAAAAACTTCTCGGTGAACTTGGTTTGGCAGAAAAATGGATCACATGGGTGATGTGATCTATCAAATCAGTACAATATAAAGTCCTAATCAATGGACAGCTGCAAGATCAAATAACACATAATAGGGGACTTAGCCAAGGAGATCCACTCTCACCTTATTAATTTATACTTTGTACAGAAGTATTGATAGCAATTATTCGGAAAGCTGAAAGGGAAAATCCCTTTCAGAACTAAAAGTTGCTACAGAAAGTCCAGCGGTCTCTTACGTTTTTCGTGGATGATAGTTTGTTCTTTCGCAAAGCAAATAAAGAGCAATGTAAAGTACTTTCGAGTGTACTTATACAATATTAATATGTTTTGGGAGATCATTATGGTATGCTTTCTCGACAATACTGGAGGATCTCGCGAGGATAGAGAATTTGTTTTCATTTTTATCTCTTTCGTTAATTTTTCGTAATTTAAACACAAAACTGATAAATTAGCATGTAGTGCTAGAGTATATACATATTTTATCATTTATGAAAACTCTGTACCACTGATTTGGATTTCTGAGCCGTTTTAATTTAATTCTTAATTGTTGATGAAAGAAATTTTCAGAGTAAGCTAAAAGAAGATTATTCTCTAAAAATCATAAACTAACACATATTCTCCAATATATATCATGTTATATCATACAATGAGAAATTCACCTTAATTTTGTTAGAAAATACTTTTCATTCAGGTTTTAATTGATTTAATTACAAAAATAATAAATAATATCTAAACAATAAATATTTCTAAATATTCTAATCCATATTTTCTTAAATTCAAATGGATGATTAAAAATCATCGAAAACTTTTCTTATTTTCAAATTAGAGATTAAATTAAATAAAAATAAATTCAATTAATACTTGATATATGCATTAAATAATAATCAAAGTTAAAAGTAATGTTAAATTTTTTTTAATTTATTTAATAATTAAAATTTTGAGGAATACATAGAAACTTTCAGAGTAATAAAAAAATTTATCTAAAAATTCTTAAATTGACCTCTTTTATTCACTATATAGACCATGTCATGACACATTTTATTTTTTCTTTAAGCTTTTCTATTTATATTTATTTGTTTATATGTCATTGAACTTTCCATTATCTGCATAATTATTTTAAAAAAATTATGTTTAAATTTCAGGGACTAATATTGCATTTTTATGCTTTATACAATGATTGATGAAGATTATTATGGTGAAAACAACTAAACAATTATGGTTTATCCATGAAATACTTTTTTGAATCAAATGTTAGTTTATATTTTTCTTTTCTAAAAAGTTATGAAAATAATAAGAAACCCTATTTTCAATATCGATAAACAAATAGAATCTAATATTTCATGTGACTATGCTTGTGGCCTGTCTCCGTCTTCAAATCTAGGTTTGGTTAGTCTTTGCCTCACTTCTGCTTTATCTCTTTTGAAATTAGGTTGTGTTGTCTATCTCATACTTTACTTTACAACATATCCAATAATGTTAGTAAACTCATACACACATTTCTACATCATTCTACTAATCTATAAGTTCAAACCAAAAATATACCCAAAATGGTTTTTACTAACATTATAAACAGTTATATATATATAATATTATATATACGATATATATTCTTTGAAAATACCATCCCATTTGGGCTCAAACAGTCAACATTCTAGTGTTTTACAAGTCCGAAGATTAACGAAATAATCCCATAAACTAAGCCGACAATAACATGATATTCTTGGAGACAAAGTTCAAAGAGACGGGAAACAACTATCTCTAGACAGGAATTGAAACATTGGGAGATCAAAACCTATAACTCAGAACCTAGCACTAAAAACTGTGCCTACCAACAATCCAAAAAGACTACCATATGCTGGTTATGGATCTAGTGACATTCATAAGAAATTAAAGTATTCAGGTCCTGTATGAAAAGGAACCATTACATATGATGACAAAAAAGTTTAGCCATAGCAAAAAGAGTTTGCTTTAAAACTGGTGAAACACCATCTCTCAAAGAGGAGTGTGCCAATGTCACGAAAGACAAGAATTTAAAGAAGAAATGTCAAATGAGTGGAAGAAAAAATCCAAGACAGAAACAGTTGAATTCTAAACTCAAACGAATTCATCGAGAGATATCAAACTGGAAGCGAAGTAATCTGAAAAATTCTGCAATCAAGATAGAGGAGTTGATAAACAAGCTATAATTTGAGTTTATAAAAACTTCACCATCATCAGAAGAAATAAGATGAATCAAACGGGAGCTCAATCAAGAAAATATACCTGAAGAAATATATTGGAAACAAAAAAATCAAAATTAGTGGGTTCGAGAGGGTGATAGAAATGCTAAATTCGTGCACGATTGTACAAAACCACGGAAAACTAGAAGAAAATTTATCGCGATAAAGGATGATAATGATGTTGAATACATTGAAGAAGATAATTTTTCTGCTTTTACGACTGATTATTTCCAGAATGCATTTCAATCTAACAATTCTGATCAATGGAATTGTTTCTTCAATTTTTTCATCCCCTTTTACCATGACATTGAATCAATAACTTCTGCAATCAGTTTCTAAGGAATAAATTTAGTAAGCGGAAAAGGCTATTATTGGTGACAAAGCACCTGGTCTGGATGGTCTTACAAGATATTTCTACCATCAATTTTGGGAGACTATACGTGATACAATCACTGCAGATGTTCAAATGGTTTTTAATACTAGTATCATGCCTCCATGTTTAATCAAATGCATATTTGTTTGATTCCCAAGATCAATAAATCTCAGAAGGTAATTGAATATAGACCCATTAGCTTGTGCAATGCTTCTTATAAAACTATATCCAAGGTCCTAACCGGGCGATTGAAGAAAATATTACCAAACATCATTTCTTTGGAGCAAACATCATTTGTTTTGGTCCGAACATTACTGATAATGTGTTGGTTTCTCTTGTACTATTATACTCCCTAAAAACATATATGGCGATCAAGACGGATATTAGTAAGGCTTATGGCCGAGTTGAATGGGACTTTTTGAGGAAACCAATGACTCAGATTGGCTTTGATCAAAGGTGGATGACATGGATTATGGAAACAGTCACATCAGTTACTTAGTCAGTTTTAGTCAATGAAAGCCCTTAAGGAGAAATAATTCCTAAATGTGGTATAAGGCAAGGGGATCCACTCTCACCGTATTTATTCCTACTATGTGCAGAAATGTTATCCCAATGGCTTCATCAAGAGGAAATCAAAAAGAATATCAAGGGTCAGTCAATCAGCAATCTTGGGCCTCAGGTAAATCATTTATTGTTTGCCGATGATTCTTTGGTTTTCTGTCAAGCAAATGTGCGTAATAGGAAGGTTTTGGCAACAGATCTTAACGAGTATAGTGAGGTTTCTCGACAGCATATTAACATGAGCAAATCATCAATCACATTTGGTTTTTGAGTTTTGGAAGTGAAGAAAAAGACAATTTTCAGTCATATTTGGATAGAAAACATTGGTGGACGTGGAAAATATTTAGGATTGCCAGAAGAATTCAGACGGAAAAATGTGAAATGTCCAAATACATTGTCAAGTGAGATAGGGAAAGAACTCAAAGTTGGCCTTCAAATTTCTGATATGAGAGAGGCAAGGAAGTATTACTGAAGTCTATATCTTTAGCTATACCAACATACACGATGGATTTTTCTTCAAAATCCCTGTTACCGTTTGTCATGAGACTGATTGGATTCTTACTCATTTTTGGTGGAGTTCTGATGAAACAAAGAGGAAAATCCCATGGGTTGCATGGAAAAGAATGAGTTATCAAAAAAGGAGGAATTGGAGGCTTCTACTTGCAAAACAGGCCTGGAGACTTCTCAAATATCAAAATTGTTTGCTGTCAAGAATTTTGAAGAGTGGGTATTATTCAGATGGAAGTATTCTGGATGCTTACATTGGGAAAATTCTTCATTTGGATGGAAATCAATTTTTCTAGTCGTGATCTACTAAGAAATGGTCTCAGGGTTCGAATTGGTAATGGTGAGAGCATTAGTCCAAATAGTGATCAGTGGATTTCATCACATCCTCTAAAGACAGCAACTAACTATAATTTAGATCATTATACATGGTTAAAAGATCTCTGACACAACAATTGTAGAAGATGAGATGAAGATAAACTATAAGATTTGTTATCACCTAAAGATGTAGCGATTGTTAGATGTATATATATTCCACAAAGCCCGACTAATGATAAGTGATATGGCATTATACAAGGGATTCAAACTACTCTGTAAAGTTAGGCTATTGGTTGAGCAATCTTTTCCAAAATCATAAGGAAAACTAACTTCCTCCACCAGCCGGGAATCGAGTGTTGAAACAGTGTATTTGGAAATCAAATATTCCTCCAAAACTCAAAACATTTTCTCTGAAAAGTGTTATCTCGAGCAGCCTTGGAGCACTCAAGACATGGTATCCCAATTGACAATGGAAAATATCAAAAAATCATGAATTTTCAAAAATTGGACGTTTTAGTTAATCACGAGAACTCATGAAGTTACAAAATATCATTTAAATCACAAATTTTTAGTTAATTTTCAAATTTAAATATGAATCTTTTGTTGACTAGGCAATTTGAGGCACGGCGTTAAGTCAACTGATGGAAAAATAAACAGAGATTTTACCGTTAGAGTTTTCGTCAGTTGACATAATGACGTGCCTTAAATTGTCCAGTCAAAATAAGTTTCCTATTTAATTTGAAAGTCAACTAAAAGTTCATGGTTCATGATTAAAATATCCAATTTTTGAAAGTTCATGTTTTTTTGAAATTGTTTTCATTTTATTAGATCCAAATTCAATTTTCTATATACTATATATTGCACACTGAGACTAATTTATTTTTAGCACTTATACAACTCAATCCACAATCCATAATAATATATATTAACAAGAAAAACTCATGTCAAATTTACCAATACTCTCATTATTTATCAAGAGCATGGTGATTTAGTGGTTTTCAAAATTTGAAAAATAGTCTTCAGTATCATAAATGTAAGATTTATAGCATAAATGTGTTATTATTAGTGGTTAGATATAGCCTAAATAGCATGGAAATAGAAAGGGTACGTAGAAGCAAAACGTGAGGAAACAATTTTGTAAAAAATATAGGAAAAGAGTATGTGTTGGAAACGTAAGTATAAAAATATTATAAAATAGTATAAGTTGAAACAACATAACTTCACTAAATAGTATAAGATATTTAACTAAAATAAAATATCATAATCATTAAAATCAAACATTTATATTTTATATTTTAAAAATCAGATTACACTTCTAAATTTTCTAGTTTATGATTGATTTTTGGAGAAAATGAAAATGATTTATTTATATTTTTAAAACTAGATAGAGTTTTTAAGTTAAGAAAAATAATAAATTTCATATTATCTAATATCCTAATAATTTGATTAGCAAGTTTTCAAATAAGAAAAAAATAAGTTTACATTGTGTTACGTAAACAAATATTTCTATCACATTTTAAAATTTTGAAAAAACGTTTCTATTGTGTTTCCAAATTGTGATTTTAGAAAAGAGTTTCCACAGCGTTTCCAAGAGTTTCTGTTTCCAAAATATTTTGGAAACGGTACATATGTTTATTTTTTTAAGATATTGATCTTTATTTTTTTTTTAGTTAATAAATATTATTATGGATTCAGTTCTGGTAGTGAAACCAAATCTCAAATCCAAAATTAAATTATTCTTAGTTTTTTCTATCCAACATCTATTATATATAAATTTAAATTTGGATATAATAAAATGACAACAATGTCAAAAAAACATGAACTTGCAAAAATTGGATGTTTTAATCATGAACTTACAAAATTTCATTTAAAGCACGCATTTTTAGTTAACTTTCAAATTAAATATGAAGCTTTTTTGACTAGGCATATCGTTATATCAACTGACGGAAACACTAACGGGTGAAGTTTTCATTTAGTTTTTTCATCCGTTGACTTAACAACATACCTCAAATAGCCAAGTCAACAAAAGTTTTCTATTTAATTTGAAAATCAACTTAAAGTTTATGATTTAAATAACATTTTATAAGTTCATGGTTAAAACATCCAATTTTTGAAAATTCACGATTTTGACATTTTTCCCAATTGACAATATATGCCAAGGATGCAATTCAGGAACAGTTTGGAGACTTTCTTCTTCAATTATGTCAGGATCAAGATTAAGATAACACACATTGGAAGAAAATATGGAGATTCTTCTTTCATTCCATGATCTCTGTTTCACAAGAGACCAAACATATTTCATTTTGGATAAAATTAAACATATTATAAAAAGAGGAGTGTGGCATAGATATTTTCAACAGGGAGGTAGTAATAGTTCCACCAGTAATATCTAGAAGAGTTGCGGCCAGAGAAACCCTAAGAAAGGTTTACTTTATAGTCTAGAATTTTATTTTAGACCAATGAATATATAACTCGACACACATATGTAACTAAGTAAAATGCATTATTTTATATAGAACACATAAATTAACATATATTCTACAGAGAAAATAATATATAATACTTCTGCTAATATTAAAAATACACAATTTTGTGTTTATTATTACAGTTTCTGAAATCTATTTAAATCAAGATATAGTTTTTATTTGTTTAAGATTTAGTATGTTTGGTTTCTAGTTCTTTATATAAGTGTTATGGACCTATGGTTAACAAGATAAAAATAGCATTCATGACCCGACATGTACAACATAAAAACCATTAACTTTAGTAAATCAAAATTGAGAAATAAACTATTTTCAATGTTAGAATTATTTAATAAGGTTAAAAATTATTTTTGGATTTATAAACTCACTTTTTCATTCTAAATATTTATCACTAAAATATTTATCATTTGTTAAGAAAACAGATTATAATAATTTCAAATTAAGCCATGTAATCATTTGACTACAGAAATCAAAAGATTACATCAAATATTTTGTCTTTTTTCACTCTCTCTTATTATTAGCATTTACAATTTTTACCGTTCATCGTTTAATCCACCAAACCTATAAATAACATTTCATACTTCAAATTTGTGGAAATGAATGGTGAACAACCTAAACCATTAACAAAATAAAATTTTAATATATGTACAAACTTCAACATACTATTCCTATTAAATCTACAACAAATAGAAACTTTCTTGAAAACATACGATGACTTGTTTCAACTCTTTTCATGCATACAAATTAATCCACATTGTAACATTTATTCTCCTCTTGCAATGGCCATCTATCAACGCAAAAACTAACATTGATAGCCATTTATCCACAAGACCCAAAACATGTCCATCTCCTTCCTGGCTAATATCAAAGGCTTGTAAAGGCACCGCGTCGTTCTCGTCCCTAGAAGAAGTATGTATCGAATCTTTAACTTTAGATCATCGAACATCCTCAGCATCGACTGTCTTAGAGTTGACTAAGGCTGCTCTTACTCTAGCCATGGAGAAAGCAGAGAACACGAAGATTCTCATTGGTTCTCCAAAGAAGCCATGTTTCAAGAGTTGTGCAGAGAACTATAGGGATGCTGTAGTCGAGGGGCTAAAGAAGGCAAAGTGGTTGATAGAAAAAGGTGATGTTGATGAAACTGATAATGAACTTAGTATCGCACGTGATGCTACTGACTTCTGCAATATGATTTTGTCTGTTGATCCAGATGATACTAGATCTCCAGTTTTTGCTGCGAACATGGATGTGTATTATCATATTACGTATGCCATGAGTGTAGCAGATTTGTTGTAGAGCTCAAATACCAAAGTTTCATTCCACTTTTTGCAATATAGTTTGACGTACCACATTTAGTTTGATCTAAGAGATTATTTTTGTCTTCCTTATTATATAAACTTGATTGTGCAGCAATATATTCAACCTGTAGCAAAACTATAATTTACTAGATCATGAAATATGTCATTCTAATACATGTGAAATACGTTGTGTAATTAATTAATAGAGGGTCAACTCCATTAATCCACCAAAAATTGACCATTTTAAAATAGATCCACGTATTCTTTTTTTGCTTTTCATTTGATAACTGAGAAAGTTATAAAAATATTAAAGATCATAATTTTAATAAAAATTTCACAATTTAAATAACTTAATACGAAAGTGTTACAGGAAAATAAAAGGCAGAGTTCTATTAGATTCAAAAGCTTAGAGTGTTGACATGGAATTGAATAAATTTGACTGAAAATCAATAGCAGAAAAGAGGACATGTGGATGGCCATGATGATCAAAAATAGTTTGTTACACTTAAATATACACAAACTTAAAATATTCATTTTATCGATTAATTTTGTAGAACTCATTTTTGAAATTTTGTTTCTCTATATTCGCCATTGAAAAAACTTCGAAGCTCTACATCGGTGAAACTTTTACCTGTTTCTTATGAACAGCTACTTGTTGATTCTCAATAAAGAAAGTGTACCTTATTTGAATTGATTTTTGGAATTGTATTTGATTTTGTGGATACAAGATCAAATTCATTATTGTGAGAATCAGAAATTCGCGAGTTGGAAGAATCATTGAGTTTGAAGCTGTAATTGAAACTTGAAACATTAATCACAACAAAGAATCAAATACTGAAAGATGAATTGTTATATGTGATTAATCCAGCGCCAGTTTCTGGTAACGGTACTCAAAATCCCTTTCAAGGTTCACCAGCACCATTGGCAACACCAGATCCTGCTTGCAGTTAACAAGATCAGATGAGGAACGATAGACATAATCATCAATCATCATATTCATGCCTTACTCAACTGGATAAGATTGATTTTCCTCGTGTCAATGGTTATAGATACAAAGAATTACTTTTTTAAAGCAGAAGATTTGTTCATGATTGATAGATTACCATACAATACAAAATTCTAGATTGCTGCAATGGATTTTGATAGTCACGCAAGAACATTTCATCAATAATTTGTGCAATCAGCATATTGAGGACTATTAACTATGGATTGAGAAGCTTATTAGGTTCTATTAGAAGAAATATTTGAAGATGTGTTGGATGATCGTATATCAGAACTTAAGAAATTGCATGAGACTAATTATATATCATGAGAACTTTGAGGTGATTAATCTATCGGAAGAGTATTTGATGAGTGCTTACTTAGCTGGATTAAGGTTATATACACATACATATTTTCATGTTTCATATCAGAAAACTTCTCATTTCAATCGCTGTCGGGATCCTCCAAAATAGATAATCTAGATTTGAGAATACTAATTGATCTGGAAATATTCCAATTACAGTCGGAATCATAGAGAGTAGAATTAACCGCTAAACATCCCATAGCCACTTGCCAAATAAAATGTCTGTTTGGGGAAAGGGGAAATTAAGTTTCCAAGCCTGATGTTGTAATTTTTGAACATCGGGTCCAAAAACCGTTGAGGAGATCCACATGAGAATATACATATTACGCTCTGTCCAATAACCTGACTTAGTCGTATACTTTCCCGATTTTGTATAGTGTCAATCCATTGTATCTTTTTGTCAAGATAACTAATATGGATACCTCTAATGAAAGAAATGTCATCTGATTTGATAAGTTGTTTTACTAAGGCCATATTCCATGTCCTAATTATCCAATTAATTAATTGATTAACCATCAAATCAGGATAGAGTTTATAGCCATTACATGTTGCCGGTCTCGGGCATTTGGCTGGTATCCATGGATCATTCCAAACATATATGGATGACATGTACCGACTCTTTTAATCAGTCCTTCGATTACCAGAAAACAAGCCGATATGATACTTCTCCATCCGTAAGATGGAAAATAAGATTTAATAGGATTCATTTTCCGATAATAACGACCCTTAAAACTTTGGCACAGAGTGAATCTGGGAACTCTATTAACCGCCAAAGTTGGTGTGCCAATAATGTCGATTTAAACTCATCTATTGTTCTAAAACCTACACCTCCCTCATTTTTACTTGTACATATTTGTTTCCAATTCAACCAGTGCATACCGTTTTGCTTTCCATTTGAACTCCACCAAATATTTGCCACTGCACTAGTAAGTTTGATTGTAATTGATTTGGGTAGACTATAACATGTCATAACATATGTTGGCATATCTGCAGCCACTGGTTTAATAAGTTCCTCTTTTCCGCCTTTTGATAAAATTTTGCTGATCATCCATTAATCCGATCTTGGAGTCTATCTCTAATGAAAGCAAATATTTTAATTTTCACTACTACGAGGCTTTTAGGGACTCCCAAATAAGATCCCATTCCGCCAATTTTTGAGATACCCATTAGTTGGTGTATTTGCTCTCGTGTCGAAGCTTCTAACGTATGTCCAAATTGTATTGAAGACTTTTCAAATTTTATTTGTTGTCCTGATCCCTTCTCATAGATCATTAAAATATTCAAAATAGTTTTTTCCTAGTTCTTATTTGCCTTACAAAAAATAGACTCATCCAAAAAAGAAGATGAGAGATGTGTGGGCTTGCTCTTGCAATCTTTAGCCCCGTAAGAGTTTTCTCTCTTTCTGCCTTCCAATTATTCGCGACCAATGCTTCCGTACAGAGAATGAATAAATAAGGTGATAGTAGATCTCCTTGACGTAAAACCCTCCTCGGAATTATTTTTCCTTGGGGTTATCCATTAATGAGGATCTTATATTATACAAATTCGATACACCACATCATCAAGTAATTTATTTTCTGCAAATCCCAATTTCTGTAGAAGGCTCTTTGATACGCTCCAGGAACGTTGGCTTCGGAAACAGGCTGAATCGGGACGAGACCGGGAAGGAGCCGGTCGTACGTGTACCGGTACGGTACCTCGGTTGGCGGAAAGGCCGCGGTACGGGTCCTCGGCGGTACGGATGGGGGAAACGGAATGGTAAAGTGGTGGTGTCAAGGCGGGGTTTGGACGGCGGGAAGGTTGGATGAAGGTAGAGATGGAAGAGGATGGAGGTAAGCGTTTGGAGAGCGGAAAGGATGGAGCGAAGTGAGAATGGATAGATGGAAAGGTAACAATGGATCGAAAGCCGGCCACACGGTATTTGGACAATGCCGTGATACGACTGATCGGAGTCCGAGCTGAGCTTCCAGGACAACGATGTTTAAACTACTTGAGATTCGAGAGCAAGCTTTAAGCTAATTGCATTCATTCAAATCTCCGTTCAAAGGGGGAGGTTACACGCCTTTATATAGGCGAAAGACATAGGGCAACAAGCCCCTTACAAAGGACCAGCGTGTCCTTGGGTGTTTACATACCCGTAAAACAGTAACTTAAGTTCTTAGTAAAACGGTAAAAACAAGAAAACAGGAAGGGATAGCGATTAGGGCCGGACGACAACCACGCGGACCATGGACGGGTAAGGTGATGATCGACTCGGTCCTAATGCGTCCGGGTCGTGAACCTCGTTAAAAACCTTGATGGGAAAACCACTTAGGGATAAAACCCGATCAAGGGAAAAAGAGTGTTCCTTTCCCCAAACGACTTTAGTGGGGCGTTTTCACCGGGTCAAGGTGAAAACGCTAAGGACTTGGTCCTTGATGTTTGCCGCGGTTGCCAGCTTGGGTTGTTGCCATTTGCCTTCCTTCAATCCTTGGGCAATCACCATGTTCATCCTTGTTTGGTATGGCCTTGAGTATGCGCGGTCAATGACCGATACCGGCATATTTGGCAACGTTCCTTGGCTTTCGTCCGTGTCTATCCTGGCATCATCCGGCTGGCTATCCTCCAGATCGGATGTGGCTTGGGCCTCATCATGCCCTCCCTCTTGAAAATGTTTTGTCCTCAAAACTTGATCACCTGCATCAAAATGGGACAAGTCAGCAACATTGAAAGTGGTGGACATGTTACCTTTACCTGGGATGTCTATCCGGTACGCGTTGTTGTTAATGCGCTCTAGGACTTGGAAGGGACCATCTCCTCGCGGTTGTAGCTTGGTTTGCCGGGTTTTGTTGAATCGTTCAGTTCGGGTGTGTAGCCAAACCCAATCTCCTGGTTGTAGGATCATTGGCTGTCTTCCTCGGTCCGCTTTCTGCTTGTACTGCTCCGTCTTCTTGAGGATTCGGTTGCGGACCCGTTCATGAAGCTTACAGACATATTCAGCCTTGGCTACCCCATTTTGGTCTTCCATCCTTTCAGGGGGCAATGGAATCATGTCGAGCGGTGTACGCGGATTGAACCCGTAGCATATTTCAAACGGGGAGAGGCCGGTAGTTAAGTGGGTCGCCCGATTATAGGCAAATTCCACATAGGGTAGGCTTTGGAGCCAATTGGCTTTGTTGGAGTCCACGGCCGTCCTGAGCAAGGCTCCCAAGGTTCTGTTAACGACTTCAGTCTGCCCATCAGTTTGAGAATGCGCGGCAGTGGAGAAAAGGAGTTTGGTTCCCATGCGCCTCCACAAGGTTCTCCAGAAATGGCTGAGGAATTTTGGGTCTCGATCAGAGACAATGGTTTGGGGCAGGCCGTGAAGTTTGACAACGTCCCGGAAGAAAAGGTCGGCAATGGCCGTAGCGTCCCACGCCTTGGAACACGGCATGAAATGGGCCATTTTGGAAAAACGGTCGACCACTACCATCACTGAGTCCTTTCTTTCAATTGGAGGCAATCCTAGCAGAAAGTCCATGGATAGGTTGACCCGTGGGGAGGTTGGGATGGGTAGAGGCATGTATAGTCCGTATGGATGGGACTTGGTCTTGGCGCGCCTGCAGGTTATACACCTTGCGCAGAAGACTTCGACCATACTTCTCATCCTAGGCCAGTAGAAGTTGTTGAAATATGTGATCTCTATGATAGAAGAATTCAAATCTAAGAGAAGGAGGGAAAGGAAACCTAGTTCACAAGGAAATAGAAGAAGTCTTGGTTAGGATGTAACTAGAAGAAAGGAAGCTGTTACATACTAACTAGAAGACTAACTAAGTGGAAAAGAGGAAGCAAAGGAGAGCCTGGGGCGCCAGAACCAGGGCATGGGCACAAGCATGGAGGCGTCAGCAGCAGGGTATGGGCGCAGCTTGAACAGGAGTCAAACAGTGAGCTGCTCCCTTCCCTCCTCTCTTCTTCACGCAAACTCTTCTCTTCTCTCCTTCCTTCTTGACGCCTCTTCTCTTCTTCTCTATGTAAAAACTCTATAAATATACATGTAATGTGATGTAAAGAGTAGTGAATAAGAGAATAAGAAGATTAAAAGAGTAAAAGGAAGCTTTGATTATCTCCCTAAAGGCGCCGGTGGAGCCTTAGCTCTCCGGCGCCATGCTTCTCCTTAGTTCATCTTATTTCATCAAACATTATCATTCTCATTCTCATCATCATTCTTATCATCATTCTCAAACAATAATCCCTCATTACATCAATACTCACGCCACCATCTTCATCCTAAACATTCTCCAAGTATCCTAACCTCAAACTCCTTATCATTCTCATGCCACAACTATCACTCTCTCAACAATCCCTAAGCCTCCATACTCTTAATTTCAACAGAAGTGACTCCGCAACATGTCTAAGGTCTTATGCGTCCCAAAGTGTCCCATCAAACCGCCACTGTGGGCTTCTTGAACGAGCAGCTCTCGAATAGATCCCTCTGGTATGCACAACCGTTTGCCCTTAAAAAGGAAACCGTCGTGGACATGAAAATCCTTGAAGGAGTCCTTCCCATGTTTGGCATAGGGAAGTTTTAGACCGGGATCATCTTGGTACCGGTCCTTAAGAGGGCCGAAGCCTAGAACCTTGGCCTCAACAGTAGTGATAAGGGCGTGGCGACGGGAAAGGGCATCGGCGACTACATTCTCTTTTCCTTTCTTATACTTGATGACATAGGGAAACATCTCGATGAACTCGAGCCATTTGGCGTGCCGC
Organism: Nasturtium officinale; assembly: GCA_963854855.1. Classification (NCBI taxonomy): domain Eukaryota; kingdom Viridiplantae; phylum Streptophyta; class Magnoliopsida; order Brassicales; family Brassicaceae; genus Nasturtium; species Nasturtium officinale. The sequence goes on along the minus strand of OY978502.1, from coordinate 10,026,252 downwards.
TTCTTCAGGTTGGTTTGCCCCCGGAGATGCTTCAAGGTTTCATGATCCGAGTGGATCACGCACTCCTTGGAGAGGAGGTAGTGTTGCCAGGTTTCAAGGGCTCGGACCAACGCATAGAGCTCTTTGTCGTAGGTGGGGTAATTGAGTGTGGCTCCATTGAGCTTCTCACTGAAGTAGGCCACGGGACGCCCTCCTTGTGTTAGCACAGCTCCAATACCTATACCGGACGCGTCACACTCAATTTCGAAGGTCTTGTTGAAGTCGGGCAAGGCTAGCAATGGTGCTTGAGTGAGCCGACCCTTGAGCTCTTGGAAGGCCTTCTCTTGGGGTTCTTCCCATATAAACCCGGAAGACTTTTTCACCAAAGCCGTTAAGGGAGCGGCAATGGAACTAAAGTCCCAAACGAAACGCCGATAGAAGCTGGCCAGACCATGGAAACTACGGACTTGGCTGACATTGGTAGGGTTGGCCATTCTTGGATGGCCCTGATCTTCTCTTGGTCTACTTTTAGACCCTGACCACTGAGGACAAAGCCTAAGAAGATAAGTTCTCGAGCGCCGAAGGTGCATTTGGCCATGTTGGCGTAAAGCTCCTCTTGTTGCAAGGTTCGTAGGACCGTATCTAGGTGGGAAGCGTGTGCAGTAAGATCCTTGCTGTAGACAAGGATGTCGTCAAAGTAGACAACCACGAATTTATTGAGGAACGCTCGGAGAGTATGGTTCATCAGTCGCATGAAGGTGGAAGGGGCGTTGGACAGGCCGAACGGCATGACTAGCCACTCGTACAGCCCTTGCTTGGTTTTGAAGGCGGTCTTCCATTCGTCACCTTCCCTCATTCGAACTTGGTGGTAACCACTTTTGAGGTCGATCTTGGAGAAAATGGACGCGCCACTAAGTTCGTCCAACATGTCATCCAAACGGGGAATTGGATGTCGGTACTTGACCGTAATATTGTTGATGGGCCGGCAGTCCACGCACATCCTCCAGCTACCATCCTTCTTGGGAACCAAAAGGACTGGTACGGCGCACGGGCTGAGGCTTTCGCGGACGTATCCCTTGGACAAAAGGTCGGTAACCTGTCGTTCTAGTTCTTTGGACTCCTCCGGATTGACGCGGTAAGCAGGCCGGTTGGGCAGGGAGGCTCCGGGAATGAAGTCGATCCGGTGTTCAATACCCCGGAGGGGGGGAGTCCGTGGGGAATTTCTTCAGGGAAGACGGACGAATACTTCTGGAGGATCCTTTGGAGCTCATCCGGGATTGGATCTTCCCTGGTACCTGCGCTCATCACATCTTTGTAAACCATTAGTACAACTCGGCACTCATTGCCGATGGTTTTATAAGCGTCCCTAATGGATATAAGGAAGTTGGGACGGGAAGATGTGGTTTTGGCTAAGCGAGATTGGAGTTCATGTACTTGAACGGGTGTTAGAGGTGCTAGGGTAACACGCTTAGTTTCATGCATAAACGAATAAAAGTTGGAACGGCCGTTGTGGGTGGCGTCCTTGTCAAACTGCCATGGGCGTCCTAAGAGGACGTGGCTAGCTTGCATTGGAACAACATCACATTGGACCGTGTCCCGGTACTGCCCTATACTAAAGGCTAGATCTACCTGTTCGGTAACGGGTATAACAGTTTTATCATTCAGCCATCGCAGTTTATAGGGATGAGGGTGTTTAGAGGTAGGGAGGGAAAGTTTTGTCACGAGGTGGGAGCTGGCCACATTGGTACAGGACCCACCATCAATGATCAAGCCGCAAACATTGCCGTTGATGGTGCAGCGTGTGTGGAAGATGTTGTCCCGCTGTCCGGTCGGCTCGGGCAAGGTCAAGGTGCTCAGGCTCCTTTGGACGACCAGGAGGTCTCCTACATCCGGGTATTCAACCGTGTCTTCTGGTTGAACTGGCTCGGGATTGCTTTCCTCGTCCGGCTCCTCGTCCTGGGATTCATAGTTGCCTTCGGGGGTAAGGATCATGGCTCGGTTGTTGGGGCAGTCCCTGGAGTAATGCCCTCTGCCTTGGCATTTGTAGCATATCACGTCCCGGCTTCTTCCCGCATTGGCTTCGGGTTGCCTTGGCTTGAAACGTGAATCAATGGCAATGGCCTTGGATGCAACCGGTGGTTTGGGGCTAGTGGACGTGGCTGTAGGGTTGGGAGACCAGACTTGGTTCGGGGAGGTCTTTCCTCGGAAGGCCGAGGCGGTTTTCCTCTTAATCTGAGCTTCTAAGTGGATGGCCAGGTGCAAGAGCTCATCAAAACCTTGGTAAGACTGTCGCTCTACTTTGCGGGCGATTCGGTCTTGCATGCCGTCCACGAACTGGGCCATTAAGGTCTCTTCACAGTCATTGAGCTGGAGACGGTTTCGCAGATGCTCAAACTCGTCGTAGTACTCTTCAATGGTCCGGGTGCCTTGGTGAAGTTTCCGGAACCGCTTTTGTAAATCGCGGTGATAGAGGGGCGGGACGTAACGCTTCCTCATGACATATTTCATAACGTCCCAAGTAGGGATTAGGCCTTCACGTCGTCGTATGCGTTCTGCCATGTCGCGGTCCCACCATGTAAGGGCGTGGTCGGTCAGTTGGGCCGCCGCATAGGCAACCTTCTTAGGTTCGGAGTAGTCGTAGCAATCAAACAGATGGTCCATTCGCCTTTCCCAATCGAGGTAGGCTTCCGGGTCAACCTTTCCCGCGAAGGTCGGTGGGACCAGTTTGTGGACCGGGGCCTCGGGTCGAGGTGCACGGTCCCAATCGTTTGGTCGCTCTCTGCGCCGGTGTCATCCTGGACGGGGTTGGTATGGATCGTACCCGTCGTCGGATTGGTAGGCCGGAACGGGTTCTTCAAGGGGTCGGTCGGCGAAATCGGCCGGCGGGTTTGGGAGGGGCGGTCGAGCATCAGGTGGAAGATCGTATCGGGTCATTCGCTCGGTGAGGCACTCTATTTGGGCCTGGATAGTAGCCAGGATGGTACCGATCTCAATAGGACGGGGCAAGTCTTCCCCGGGTTCGGCCATGGGTGGTAAGGTCGGTACGGATGGTTCGTACGGACGGCGCGGTACGGACAACGGGGTGAGTTCGTCGGGGTCGGAGTCGGTAAGGTCAAGCCGGCGGGGTTGGCCTGTACGGACGGTGGTAGGGTACGGACGGCGGCGTACGGACGGTGGGAGACTCTCAGAGGTACTATGTCCTGAAAGGTTAGTCCGCCGGGGTCGTCCGGGTCGAGGGACGGTAGCCCAATAGGGTCGTCCGGTCGTGGTTGTTACTGATGGGGATGAGTCAATCGTAAGATCGATCGGACACGGGGGTGTACGGCTGTTGGAGCTGACGTATCCTGCCAGTACGGGCAATGGGGCGTGGGATGGTGGGATAGACCCTACGCGCATAAAATGACAAAAAAATAAAAGCTGGCGGTATGGTGTAAGGATAAAGGATGGTTTTGCTAGAGGACAACTGCCGAACGTTTAAAGTAAAAAGGACAAAGGACAATTAATAACAAAAATGGCAAAGACAACTAGCACGCGGATTTCTCATGTCCTGCCAAAGGGACGGATCACAAATAAGGCAAGGATAGGATATTTCTCACGTGGCCGGGTCAGAGAATAGGCGAGTAAGGTGTGTTGACCAGAAATGATCCCCACTTACTCGTCTTCAACCTCTCGTCTCACTAGGGCAACAATGGTGCTTCGGTGGTACTAAGACTTAGTCCTTCACTCGTTGGGGACCAAAGGCTAGCTACAAGCACAAGGCTTTGAGACAATAATGACCGTGGCAAGACTAGACTGTTAGAGAGTAAGGTGCGAGATAAGAACAAGTTCAAAGCGGGTAAACGGTAGAGAAACGATGGGAGATGTTTAATGGAAAGTTACAACCTGACGGATGAAGCTTGGCTCTGATACCAGCTGATACGCTCCAGGAACGTTGGCTTCGGAAACAGGCTGAATCGGGACGAGACCGGGAAGGAGCCGGTCGTACGTGTACCGGTACGGTACCTCGGTTGGCCGAAAGGCCGCGGTACGGGTCCTCGGCGGTACGGATGGGGGAAACGGAATGGTAAAGTGGTGGTGTCAAGGCGGGGTTTGGACGGCGGGAAGGTTGGATGAAGGTAGAGATGGAAGAGGATGGAGGTAAGCGTTTGGAGAGCGGAAAGGATGGAGCGAAGTGAGAATGGATAGATGGAAAGATAACAATGGATCGAAAGCCGGCCACACGGTATTTGGACAATGCCGTGATACGACTGATCGGAGTCCGAGCTGAGCTTTCAGGACAACGATGTTTAAACTACTTGAGATTCGAGAGCAAGCTTTAAGCTAATTGCATTCATTCAAATCTCCGTTCAAAGGGGGAGGTTACACGCCTTTATATAGGCGAAAGACATAGGGCAACAAGCCCCTTACAAAGGACCAGCGTGTCCTTGGGTGTTTACATACCCGTAAAACAGTAACTTAAGTTCTTAGTAAAACGGTAAAAACAAGGAAACAGGAAGGGATAGCGATTAGGGCCGGACGACAACCACGCGGACCATGGACGGGTAAGGTGATGATCGGCTCGGTCCTAATGCGTCCGGGTCGTGAACCTCGTTAAAAACCTTGATGGGAAAACCACTTAGGGATAAAACCCGATCAAGGGAAAAAGAGTGTTCCTTTCCCCAAACGACTTTAGTGGGGCGTTTTCACCGGGTCAAGGTGAAAACGCTAAGGACTTGGTCCTTGATGTTTGCCGCGGTTGCCAGCTTGGGTTGTTGCCATTTTCCTTCCTTCAATCCTTGGGCAATCACCATGTTCATCCTTGTTTGGTATGGCCTTGAGTATGCGCAGTCAATGACCGATACCGGCATATTTGGCAACGTTCCTTGGCTTTCGTCCGTGTCTATCCCGGCATCATCCGGCTGGCTATCCTCCGGATCGGATGTGGCTTGGGCCTCATCACTCTTGATATATGCCATATTTGATGATTTTTAAACAGTAGAAAGGTGGATGCATATCTTAGAACTCCGTCCTGTTTTTCATGATTACCCGTTAGTTCATTAAAATCTCCAATTATAGACCATGGATCAAATCGAGATATACCAGTCCTAGATAACCGCTCCCAAGCTTGATCTCAATTGTTGGAACCGGATCAACATATACAAAGGATAACAAAAACAATTCCTTGAATTACTGCTTCAATATCAATAATTCTATTATTTGCAAATAAAACCTTAACATCAAATCATGTATTATAAAATAACGCAAGGCCGCCGCTAGTACCATACGGATCAACCGTGACTAGTTTATCAAAGCCTAAACAAAATTGAAAATTTTCCAGAAAATTAATTTTTGCTTGGTTTCCGAGAGAAAGAAAAACTCTGGTCGATGTTTCTTCCACAATTCCCGCAAATAACTTATTGTTGATTTTAGAAGTTTAGGGAGAGATAAGGATGAAGATAAGAGAATTGGCGTAATAAGAGAGAGAGAGATTGCTGAATTTTTCTTCTTATTCACACTCATTCAACCAATACAATGCACAAGTATATATAGACTTTACAAGCATAAGCTAAGGAAAAAATATCTAAGGAAGAGGAAGAGAAGAGGTGTGATGATGGAGTGGTTGAGCTGCTCCAACAGTGCAGCTGCGCCCATGCTGTTCCCATGCTGTGCCCATACCTTCTCCCTGCAGCGCCCATGCCTCCTTTGCTTCCTCACTTGGTTTAGTTAGCTTGTCTAGTTGATATCCAACAGCTTCCTTTTCTTCTAGTTCCTTATAAACTAGCTCTCCTTCTAGTTCCTTCACAACTAATTCTTTCCTTTTCCCTCCTTTTCTTGAGTTTGAATTCTTCTTCTTGAGATCACATATTTCAACACTCCCCCTCAAGATTGGTCGGTGAATATCCTTTAGACCGATCTTGCCATATATGTGATCCCCAATGATCGAGGATGTTTTCTTGGTGAAGATATCCGCTAGCTGTTCCCCACTTGCTACGAATGCGGGTTTGATGATTCCTTCTTGAATCTTTCCCCTCACAAAGTGACAATCCACTTCTATATGCTTGGTCCTTTCATGGAATACCGGATTGGATGCTATATGTATTGCAGCTTGATTATCACAATACAACAGCATCTCCTCAGCCTCAAGTATCCCAAGATCTTCTAGGAATGCCCTCACCCATATCAATTCTTTTGTCACCTCCTTCATAGCCCTATACTCGGCTTCAGCACTTGATAAGGCTATAACTTTCTGCTTCTTACTTCTCCAAGTGACTAGATTACCTCCCACAAAGGTACAAAAACCGGATGTGGACTTTCTATCTTGCTTATCTCCAGCCCAATCCGCATCACAATATCCTTGAACCTTTGTGTTTCCATTAGCCTTCATCCATATGCCTTTTCCAGGGCTGTTTTTCAAGTACCTTAGCAGCCTCTCAATCATGTTCCAATGCTGCATAGTTGGTTTTTGCATATGTTGACTCACACGGTTCACTGCAAAGCAAATATCCGGCCTTGTAATAGTAAGATAGATGAGCTTGCCCACCATCCTCTGGTATCTTTTAATATTCTCCAATGGCTCCCCCTCAGGACTATCTTGGTAGCCTTCTTCTATTGGAGTTTTGGCCGGTTTGGATCCTAACTTCCCGGTTTCTTCCAAGAGATCCAGCACATATTTCCTTTGGGAGATGAACATCCCATCTTCAAACCGTGTCATTTCAATCCCTAGGAAGTATTTAAGCTCTCCTAGATCCTTTATATCAAAAGCAACCTTCAAGAGTTCCTTGATTCGATCTACTCCATCTTTGTCACTTCCTGTGATGATTAGATCATCAACATAGATCAAGACCACCACTACTCCTCCTTTACTTTTCCTTGTGAAAAGTGTATGATCAGCTTCCGATCTTTTGAACTCCTTCTCCAAAAGACAAGCACTTAGCCTTTGGTACCATGCCCTTGGAGATTGCTTTAGCCCATAGATTGCTTTCTTCAATCTACAAACTTTGTTGCCTTCCTTATGATATCCTTGGGGTGGATCCATATACACTTCCTCTTCCAAATCCCCTTGCAAGAAGGCGTTCTTGACATCCATCTGCCATAGATCTCACTTCAAGTTCACTGCCACCGAGATTAGGATTCTGATGGAATGGAGCTTAGCAACCGGAGCAAATGTCTCGGTATAATCCTCCCCATAGATTTGAGTATACCCTTTTGCTACCAACCTTGCCTTGTATCTTTCTATCCTCCCATCACTTGTGTATTTGATTGTATACACCCATCTACACCCAACTGGCTTCTTATCCCTTGGTAAATCTGTTAAGTACCAAGTATGATTCCTTTCCATGGACTTCATTTCCTCTTCCATGGCTTTACCCATACTCCACTCTCACACGCTTCTTCATATGTGTTAGGTATGGATTCCTTGCTGATTTTTCCAAGAAAAGCTTCATGCTCCATAGGTAAGGATGCCAACGAGCAAAAATGCTCAATGGGATATGTAACAGTGCTAGTTTGAGTGTTATCTCCCCCTTGTGATAAGAGAGTGATGTCGCCAATAGGATCGAGATCTAAGCTCGCCGTACGCTCAGGGCATTCTCTTATCACACAAGGAAGATTACTCGCACTAGACTCTCCTTGGAGCATGGCAGAGTTGTTGTAGCCATAGTAAACACGTTGTCGCCTCTGTCTTGTACTTCTTCTTAGAGGTACTGTTGGCTCAGGTTCTTCTTTGACAATGTCAATGCTTTCTACACCTGGATTAGGTTCACTTTCCTCATCCGTGGCTTCATGATCTGAGGTTGGGTCATTCTCCTCATGTACATCATCCCTTGTTCTTGAATCTTCAAAGAACGGTATCCACTCCATAAATGGTGAGCTCATACCTTGAGGGGTATCATGATTCTTAGCTCCATAGAAGCTCTCCTTTTCATTGAACCTCACCTCTCTTGATACATAGACTCGTCTTGTCTCCGGGTTGTAGACCTTGTATCCTTTTTGTGTTGGTGAATATCCAATGAATACACACTTCATGCTTCTAGGTTCAAGCTTGTTTCTTTGACCTTCTGGTGTGAACATAAAGCAGCTACATCCAAAGGTTTTGAGATGATGTAGGCTTGGTTTCTTATTGTACAATGCCTCAAATGGTGACTTATTATCCAGGTTCTTGGTTGGAAGACGGTTGATCAAGTAGTTTGAAGTCATCACGGTATCTCCCCAATGAAGTTTAGGTACTCCCTTGGCAATCATGATGGTCCTTGCTACCTCCATTAGGTGTCTATTTTTTCTTTCAGCTACTCCGTTTTGTTGTGGAGTATAGGCGCAAGATGTTTGATGGATGGTGCCAAGGTTGTTGAGTAATTCCTTGAACCGCTTGCTTATATACTCTCCTCCATTATCACTTCTTAAGATCTTGATTGTTGTTTTGAATTGTGTAGACACATAGTTGATGAAGTTGGTGAATGCTTCATAAACTTGATCTTTGGTATGTAGAAGAGTAATCCATGTGTATTTTGAGTAGTCATCTATGAATGAAACAAAATACTTATATTGATCTCTTGAATTACAAGGAGCGGTCCATACATCCGAGTGTACAATGCCAAAAGCTTCATCACAAAATGTAGATGAAGTAGGAAACACTTGTCTACAATGTTTCCCTAGTACACATGCTTCACATACTACTTCTTCTTGAATGAGATTGGGTAAGGCCACTTTGAGAACTGCAGAGCTTGGATGTCCCAACCTTTCATGCCATAGTGGACTATCTCCAATCTCCTTCCTACTAGATACTTCTACATCCGCCTTCATTCCAAGCGCTTTCACATCCGCTTGTTTATTTGTGTGCAAAAGATATACTCCATCCTTTACCTTCCCTTCTCCGAGCACTTTGTTTGTTTTAGGGTCCTGAAACTTAACAAAGTCAGTCCCAAACAATGCCACACAATCCAAATCCTTGGTAGCTTTATGAACTGATAGAAGATTAGATGAGAAACTAGGCATGTATAAGGCTTTTGTTCCTTTTTTGAAAAGTTCTAATTCCCCTATCCCTTCAATCGGAACTGAACTCCCATTTGCCACTTGCACATTCCCATGATAAGGCTCAAGATTTTTAAGCATGTCTTGATCCTTAATCATGTGATGAGAAGCCCCTGAATCCACAATCACTTTGTCCTTTTTTATGGAGCTTTTAGAACCGAGGAAGCCCTTACCAGATTCAGTGAGCTTGGCTAGGCTCTTGATGAGGGCTTCGAATTCGGACCTCTTGACCGTATCCTCAACTGGTTGTGCCACACCCATGAAGGCTCTAGGTCCACTTCCATTCTCCTTTAGCCTCTTAGGCCTCAAGTGTGGATGAAGGGTCCAACACTTCTCCTTAGTGTGTCCCTTTATTTTACAATGCTCACATTCCAACACCCTCTTGTCGAATGTAAGATTCTTCCTTGCAAGATGTGCAGCCTCGCTTGGTGCACGAAATAGGTCTCTTGACCCTTCCTCTCTTTGAATCATGCCACATACTTCCGCTAGACTTGGCAGCTTCTCAAATCTAAGTATGTGCTTGATAAGATCTTTGTAGGATGCGTTGAGCGCCAAGAGAAGCCCAAACACTTGATCTTGGTCACGCCTTTCTCCTAACTCCTTGGGGTCCATAGTTTGTGGCCTCAAGATCTCCAGTTCGGCCCACAAGCTTCTATACTCCCCAAACATTTCCTTGAATGGCTTCTCTCCTTGTTGAAGCTCATTCAACGCCCTCTTCACCTCAAATATCCTTGATATATTTGAGATGTTTCCATATACTCCCTTGAGTATATCCCACAACTCCTTGGCGGTATCCGCATATGAGTAGGCCGCCAGGATAGATGGCTCTAGTGAGCGTTGAAGAAGTGAAAGAGTGAACTGCTCTTCTTGCTCTTCCTTGTCAGTGTATGGTTCGGCTTCTTCCTTAGGTTCAATGAACTTCCAAAGTCCTCTACCTCTTAGAACGGTCTTAGTAGTTTTTGCCCAAAGAAGGTAGTTATCTCCTTTAAGAACAACAGAAATCGCTACTCTATTCACCTCCATTCTCTTGTAGTAATACACAATCCCAGCTCTTTCACAACTTGAAGATCAACCGATCTCAAGGATATTAATCTCAGAGTGAATAGAACTTGGTAAGATGTATTGCTATAGATTAGAAGGTTTTGAAGATAGCTTAAAGGGATTATGAAGAGAGTTTAAGCGGTTGGATAAAGAACCCGCTCTGATACCATGTTGATTTTAGAAGTTTAGGGAGAGATAAGGATGAAGATAAGAGAATTGGCGTAATAAGAGAGAGAGAGATTGCTGAATTTTTCTTCTTATTCACACTCATTCAACCAATACAATGCACAAGTATATATAGACTTTACAAGCATAAGCTAAGGAAAAAATATCTAAGGAAGAGGAAGAGAAGAGGTGTGATGATGGAGTGGTTGAGCTGCTCCAACAGTGCAGCTGCGCCCATGCTGTTCCTATGCTGTGCCCATACCTTCTCCCTGCAGCGCCCATGCCTCCTTTGCTTCCTCACTTGGTTTAGTTAGCTTGTCTAGTTGATATCCAACAGCTTCCTTTTCTTCTAGTTCCTTATAAACTAGCTCTCCTTCTAGTTCCTTCACAACTAATTCTTTCCTTTTCCCTCCTTTTCTTGAGTTTGAATTCTTCTTCTTGAGATCACATATTTCAACATTGTCCAAATACTTCCCAAACCTTGACAATTCCAGCTTAAGATCCTCATTTACCAATTGGTTGTTTCGGAGGAAGCATACCTCCCAGTTTGGTTGAGCTAATACTCTGTTTTGCACCTGTTCCCACCATCAGGTAAAGCCCATCACCAATATGAATCCCGCTTTTAGACGTTGTCTTCTTGTGTGGAGATATAAGAAGTTGTGCATTCCTTTTTTGAGCCAACCCCCTTAAGACAACATTTGTATTATCTGATTTTTTCCTTGCACCCTCAAACTCTTGTCCTTCCTCTCCACCACAGTTTTTGTTCCTCCTTCATTAGCCTTTCCATGTAGATTTTCAACCTCTACTTCCATGGTAACTGCTTCTCCTTCAGATATTCCACTTTCTTGACTTGTCTCCACAACTGCATTTGTCTTCTCCATTATTACATCTTTCTTAACACTCATTATTTTCCATTGGTATAACCTCCGACAATATCAAAAGATTATCTCCCAAAGTTGTAACATTTGACTGTTCAGCAGTAATCACTTCACCCTGCATTTATGTGATATTTTGAACCACATCTGGAATGGACCTAGTTCCATCATCACATGACAATTCAGAGTCAAACCAAGTTCCTTAAGTACCTTTCTAACCCGTTTTGATATAATTTATGTTCTGGACCTGAGTTAGAAGCATCAGATTGCTTCCGATTGTTATCACCGATCGTAACTCTCCTATAAACTTGATTGTAATCATTACCACCATTTCGATTGTGAACCAGTTGACCTTCTCGCTTTCCCCTGTAGTCTCTACCATGCCAATCGTGTTATCTTCCACTTCGATCATCCGTAACATGATCCTTACCTTTGTTTTGTCAGTATGTAGTTGAGAAGTTTCTGTTGGACTTTCTGTGCAACTGATCAGCTCTTTACCACTTTTCATCTTGTTGTTTCTTCCCCTTACTTAACCATTGTTTTACACCCCCCCCCTTTCTTTCCAAGTTCTCGGGAAGAACCTCATCTTTTCCAGTCCTATCCAGAGCAAGCTCAAGTGCTTTCTTTGCCAATATTCTGTCCTTCGAACTATCATCTTCTCTTCCATGAGTCACCACACCTTTATACTTCAACATTTTAAAATAATCATGTGTTTCACCTTCACTTTAGATTCATTCTCCATTTTCATCGAACCTCGTATACGACAATTTGCTGCATCATGACACATACTGAAGCAAAGGCGACAAAACCCAAATAGCCTCTCGTAAGTGAGAGTCACCACATTTTCTCTCCTGGATCAAATTTCACCGTTGTTTCAAAGTACAAAGGTTTAAAACCATCCACTGTTACGTTGACCCTACCATTATTTAAATCAAGCTCTTGGAAGGTCCCCACCACGTCCCCAATACTCTGGAAATTTTCATCTGCCCAAAACTGTAGCGGCCTCGCACTTTTATCCAAAAAGTGATTTCAGATGGATAATTCTCATCTATCACCGGCTCCCAGCGTACCAGAGACAACATCCATTGGTCAAAATGGAAATGTTCCATCTTCATAATTTCAAGGATATCCTCCTTGACATAAAATCAAACTGAAAACAACCAAACCCCAGATCAGCCCCAGCTACTCTATCTTCTACCTTCCAAATCCTTGACAACATGTAAAGCAAAGTATCCATATGGCCATATCTTGTACACCTGGATTCACGCACCTTCCAATTAAAGTCTTTACATAACCTTTGATCAGAGTGAGTAGTCAAACTTTGATACTTTCACTCTCAACTTACCTATTCCAGAAATCCCGCCTCTCCCAATATTTAAATTATCCAACAAACCATTTTGTGATATTGTAAAAGTAACACTTGAGAAAACTAGAACCATAAACTTTCGTACACAAAAACTAAACGGAAACTCAAACCCTCACGTAACTAGTTTTTTGAAATATTTATTTATATATAATATTTATGGTTGTTTCTCCCATTTCTAAGTGATTGAGTAGTTTGTAATGTACATATACACAAAACACAACTAAAATGTATATATAATAATTCAAATAAAAAAAGATCAAATAAAACTGAAAAGGGCTTCATAATTATTTTGTAATATATTTTATTGATTTAAATTATATAGAGAGAGATTTAAAGAAATTTAAAATTAAATAGAGAGATTTAAAGAAATTTGAAATTATTGTTAGTTTCTATATTATTAGTTATTAATATGTATATATATATATATATGTTAATATTTCGATATAGAAATTAGATAAATAGTATTTAGATACAAAATTTGAAATTTATATTTCAATTACAATAGTCATATATATCGATACAGTTTTAGAAACAATTGCAATTCGTTTTTTACCACGATATCCTCTAAGGTAGTAATCGAGAATCTTGCGGTGCGGTACCTTCCAAAACGCACCGTTCCTCTTTTTCCCCGAAATAATCTGGTATTCGTTTCAAAATTTCCCAAAACTTGAAAACCCCAATTTTTTTGTTTATTTTGATAAAACTGAAAACCCCAAATTTGAACAACCTTTACTCTCCTCAATCCAATCAAATCCAATCCAATCCAATGTCTTGGCTCTTCAAATCTCGCAGCGATGATACCGAACCTTCATCTCCTACACCTGGAGGTGTCAAAGACGATCTATCTTCCTTACTCCGTGGTGTTGCAGCTTTCCTCGCTCCTCCTCCTTCTTCACCCTCTGCTCCTCCTCCTTCTTCATCCTCTGCTCCTCCTGAACGCCTACTTAACTCAGATTCACCAACTCAGCTTGCACTTGTAGGGATCCGTAACGATCTTGCCGAGATTCGTGGAAACTTCACCAATTTCGCATCGAATTTGCTTCACTTTCCTAGTAGTCTTTACGACAAAGATAGAGATAGTTGTAGTGATCAAAGGAAAAGATCTGATGATGAGTTTGATCAAGTTCCTGGGATTTCTGATGAAGTTGTTGATTTTGCTATTAAAATCGCAACGAGACCTGGTTGCTGGATTGATTTTCCATTGTCACTCAATACTGGTAATAATACCTTCAAAATTATGACTCATCTTTGTTCTTTTTCTTGTGTTTATTATGTATTACTTGCAACTATAATTATATGAATCATAAGAATTTGCTCTATATTTACATTCTTTTTTTTATTAGTGGCTTAAACATGATTAGTTACAAAAGTTCTTTTTATGCTTGAATGTTTTACTCTTGACTTTATTTTTTGGAATTAATTGATGTTTTGTTTAGCAGCCTCTGTTGTTTTTAAGACTTAGGCTTGACCGGTCCATGACTGTAATAGTCACTTAAATAGTTTAAATATGGAAGTAAGGAAACATATGAAGGTTTCTAAACATGATTTGTTACATAAGTTCTTTTTATGCTTTAATGTTTCATTCTGGAACTTCTTTAGGAAAAGATGGATTGTTGTTTCTACAGTTTTTTTTATTGTTGTAGCCTCCTCTGTTCTTTAGATGGATCTCTAGGTATTACGACTGGGCTTGACCAGTCCACAAGTCTGATGAGCACTAGAATAGTATATATAAGGAAGATGAAAAACAAGTTTTGGGGTATAAACATGATTTGTTACATAGGTTTTTGTTTATGCTTTAGTTTTTCACTCTTTTGGAAACAAATTGATTGTTTCTATAGTTAATTTGTTGTAGCCATCTCTATTCTTTGTTGGGATCTATAGGGATTAAGACTAGGCTTGACCAGTCTGCCAGTGTGATAGGCACTAGAATAGTATAAATATGGAAGAGGGAAAAGTCTAGGTTTTTTTGGACCAAATGGTTAGTGCGAGCTTTTAGAATCAATAATGGAGAATGTGTACAACAAATTTCTATGCTTTTGTTTTTGTGTTGTTGATTTAGAATCAGTAAAGGAAGAAGTGTTTTAGATTCTTATTATAGTTTCTCCTTGGGATATATTTTTCAAGCCTGGATCATTAGCGTCTCAAATTGATTTATTTGTATGTTAGAATCATAAAAACTGAAGCATTTATTTTTATCTTGTGTTTCTCTGATGCTTGCAAGTATACTATTATCAAATGGATATATGAATCATAAAGATTTCTTGCTAATCCTGAATTTGGTTGTCAAAAGCTGATTTCTCAGTATTTATGCTCCAGCATTGACATAGTTGACGTCTTGCAGTGGCTAAACATGATTGTGCTTTAGTCTTTCACTGTTGATGTGTTTTATTCCTAACCTATTTGGAAAAGATTTATTGTTTCTACTGTTTGTTAGTTTTTAGATGGATCTGTAAGGGTTGAATATTAGGCTTTGCCTGGTTCAGCAGTCTCCTCTTGGGATATATTTAGAATTTACTTTAGTCCGAATCTTTGCGATATCAAGCTTCCTGTTACTGTTTGTAGATCACGTTTCTATATGCGATTGTAAATCTTTGCTTTTTCTTCGCAAAAGCTTTTCGTCTGTTGTTAAAACTCAGTATATAGGTCATTCTAAACCATATTGGAAAAGATTGATTGTTTCTGCAGTTGGTTGGTTCTTTAGAGTGATCTCTAGGGATTGAATATTAGGCCTCACTGGTTCAGCAGTCTCCTCTTGGAAATATTTTCAAACCACTTAAGGGCCAAAACGTTGTTGCTTTATAAATGTTTTCCCTATTAAACTTTGTTGATCCAAACAACAGTGAGGAAAATTTTATTTAATGAACTTTGTGAAAGTTGTTTTATCTAACTTTTCATGTCGACATTGCAGAATTTGAACTGTCTGAGGCTCAAAGGGCACATGCGTCAGCCATCGAAAATCTTGTTCCTGGCCTTGTAGCTGTGAAGAATGATGTCAGCAGTTACATGTGTGATGAACACTTCTGGCTGATTTATTTCATTTTACTGATGCCAAGACTGAATGGTCATGATTTTGAGCTCTTAGCAACCTGCAAGGTAACACTTTTTTACCTAACACGCATCAATAAATTGATTCTTAAACGTCTGAAGATGAAAAATTAGGCTATGATTCCTTTAACCAATTGCAGTAAGAACAAGTCTAACCTTTCGAAGAGCTATAAAAGTATAATTTGTTTATGTCTATAGCTTTTGCCGTTGCGTGTTTCTCTATCTTTTGAAACTTCGATAACAGTATTGAGTGGAACAGGTATTTGAAACGAGGGATCAACTTTTACTAAAGCTACAAAAGAAGGAGGAAGGGTCAAGCAAGAGTTCTGTTGGTAACGAGACTCCTGAAGAAAGTAGCAGTAGGGAAACAGACACCATGGAGAGAGTCGTCGACAAGATAGAGACACTGAATGTTAGTGATGAATCATCTGAAGAAAGAGGAAAGAGTTTTAGAGATGTTGAAGAAATTTCATTCAGCGATTTAGATGTAGACGATCTCTCGGAGAAGCCATGTTCAAACAAGAGTACACTGAAAAGACCAGCTTCAAACGCAAGCGGTTCAAGCTGGGTTCAGCTCAGCAAGAGTCAAGGTGGACACAGCAAGGATTCGGAAGGTGATTCCAGTGATTGGCTTCCGATTGGCGATTCTGATTGACGTTTTCTTCGAAGTATGAAAATTGGATATATACTGTAAATTGAATTGGTTACCAAATGACTTTTGAACGAAACCATGAACGTTTTATTAATATAATTCTTACTGTGTGTTAGTAACGAATAAGGTATTTGATGTCTTGATGTTTAAAGGTAAGCTATTATTCCAAACCGAACTTAAGAACCGAACCCAAAATCTTTGTAATTTAAGTTCGGTTTCAGTTTTACATTAAATACGAATCCGGAAGTTTGTTTTTTTGTTTTAGTTAGTTTGGTAAAAAATAAGTTGGCCGGAATCCTCCTAGTTCGATTTCCGGTTAACCAGAGTATTTTTACCCCTCTCTCTCTCTTCTCACATTTCTCTCCTCTTTTGTTTGTACATAGTCCTGATCTCGTGTCGATTTAGACTACCGACTTGTTTGGTTTTCACCTCCGACTTAGTGTCAGTTTTAGTTTCATATATAACCGACGTTTGAGTGTCATTTCCCCACTCAACCGCTCGGAGAGTACAGAGTTGGCAAAGACCCCTGGTTGACTCCAGAGGTGCCCTCTATCTTCGAAAGTCTCCTAATCTTTCGGTGGTTTTAACCGAAATTGAAAATTCTTAGATTATCTTTTAAATCTTTATACCGTTTCTTAGTCAATTGTTTCCTTTTTTTAAAGACTAGTGGCTTCATTTTGCCTTAAAGATTATGAGTGCATGAAAAGTATTATATAAAAAAAATTTGTCTACAACAGAGTTAAAACTGAATATTGTTTTGGTTTGATTTCGACACCCATAATTTTACCAAGAACCGATTGAACTTTCTCATTTCTTAGGTGAACAAAATAGAAATTCGATTTTGGTTAATTATGGTAAAAAATTTCATAACCAGAACAACCCACAACTTCTGAACAGATGATTCTAATTGCTGGCTCCTGTTTAGTAGGCATGGACACGTAGCGAATACTCGAAAATATGTAATATCCGTGATCCGTTTCGTTTCGACCGAATACTTAGTTTTGTGATTCACTTTGATTTGAATTTTTTTGAATATTCCAAAAATAAGAGTATTTGGAAAATTTTGTGATATTCGCGAATTATTCGATTCGATTCGTTAAAAATAATAATTAAATAATATACACAATTATTTTAATATTCAAATTAAATTGCATAAACTAAACATATTATATCATAATATGCTGTAAAATAATATATTCATAAAATATGACAAAAAGATAGTACTTAAGACTATTTTTTTTTTACTCTCGAAATCTCATATGTACAAATAAAATATACCCAAATAAAAATAAAATACTAACACAAGCATTTAATATTTTATATCTATACAAAACTAGTTAATAATATATATGTATATTTATAATTACATTATATATATATATGAACATTCGAATCGAAGCGAATATTCGGCGTTTTTAAAAACAATATTTTTTTGTTTTGTTTTGTTTATACAAATAGTATATTTTGGTATCTGCTTTGCTTAGAAATCATAGAAATATTCGGATTTTTCTATTCAAAATGAAACGAATATCAAATTGAGTCGAATCTAAAAAAATATTTTGTCCAGGACTACTATTTATAGTAGAATAGATGAATGTGGTCCTACATATATAGCATCAATCATTATAATGTGTGTTGGTTAATGTACACATATCACAACCTCAGATAAAAACAGGTCTATCTATTCACAAGAAGAAAGATGTAGAGGATCATAACAAATTTTAAGATATAAGAGATTAAACGAGTGGCCACTGGCCAGTGGATGTTGAGGAAAAATCTAAACCATTAAATCAAAATATAGCACCTCAGGTATCGCAGCAGACAAAAGTCACCAATTAATGAATCATCCATCTGTCATTTTGGAATTTACGGCTGGCCGACCACACATTGACCGGTGGCTCTTAGTTTGTGTTGCACACTGATACATGTTCACTTGATTTGTAACTGTACCGAGGAAGTGGATTTCTATAGCTTTTGAATAGGGTAAATGTATCAGCATAGATGAGGATTAAATATCACATATTGTTTTTCAATTATTCGCTATGTATCCACATTATTAACTGATTCATAGATATTTGACATGTTCTAAAAATCTCCATCCGCCTAGACGGTAGACCCAGTTTTACCATCTCGATTAATGACTAATCCCTCAAAGAAATCAGTCAACCGATTACTCTGCGTCTAATCTGATTAATATCTGACTAATCCGATTATTTTTCACATGACCATGCATAATCCGATTATTTTTGGATTGCAAATATATTTTTTTTTATTTTTGTTATCTAAACATGTATATTGAGAGATTGTGATATTTATAATAAATTATGTTAAAAATTTAAATAAAAATCATAAAAAATAATACTATGTTTTCTTGTGTTTACTATAATTTAAAAACAATATTATTTAAAAATATAATATAATGGATAAATATATTTTTAAAATATTAAAACCTAAAACTAATTTCCGATTAATCGCCTATGCACTAGACCACCTTAACCGTCTGACTAGCTCCTATCGAATTTTATAACATGGGATATTTGTCTTTATTATCTACATATTATTAGTAGATAACTATACATGTGTATATATTAACTTTACAAATAATAAAATCACCTTCCAATATGTTAACTATATATGTATATATATATATGTATATATATTATAGCATAAAATAACTTTAAATTTGGTTAAATATTTTTACTTTAAATTTGGGATGTTGACAAAAGTGTAACTTTCTAAATTTATATTACAGTTACAAATTGAGTTGCGTAACCTATAGGTTTCCATCTTTTTATTATAAAAATAACCATCTCGCTGTCTATCTATTTTTTTGTAAGGTTGCAAGAACTAAAAACTACAGATCTTTGGATAAACCAAGAATATTCTAAAAATCATGGATTAATTGGTGTTCCACACCTACACTTAGTATTTGAAAATGCCTATGAGATACTGTGTGATTGGATTACATGTTTACTGAAAAATCTGAGTTTCATAATCAGCAAAAAATAACCAATCAAGAAAAAAATATATATATATATTTTAATTGGTTTACTCTAGATACTGTTTATATTAGAGAGAAAAAGCATAGACATTTTACTCTAGTTCTTATAAGAGTAATTATTACTCCATTTATCTTTGTTTCAAATTTCTGCTCAATTCAGTCTTTTTTACTCTCATTTACCCTCTCTTTCTCAATTACATACATAATCTTATTTATAAAGTTATTAATTATTCATATTACGTAACTACAGATAAAAACATGCTTTTTGCAACGAACAAACTGTTTAACAAGAAAAACAAACAACAAACAAACTGAATTAAGAACTATATTTAATTTAATTGCTAGTTTAGTTAAGGGGTTTTTGCTGAAAAAAACCAACAAAATTTTTTAATTTGCAAATTCATCACTCACATTTTTGTGTACAGATCAACCTATTGACCTCCCAAATTACCAGCAATACAGTCAGTACATGTATTGTCGATCTGGCACCATAAATTGCAGTTAAAAAACTAACGGTAATATTAAAAAGATGTTGTATTAGAATAAACTACATGATACTTTTATTTTGGGAAACAACATGATTTTTAAAAAGGTGAAAAAACCTTTTCTTATTCGTCTTCGTCCTCCCCTTCCTCTTTTTTCCTCTCTCTTTTTTTGCAAATTGACCTTTAAAGTACATGGGTACATGGTTGGTTTAAGCCCACAAGTGGTATTGTCCCAATCAGTTTCAGCTAATTCATAAGAGATAGACAACTGTAATCAAAACAATAAGAAATCTAGAAAGTTAGGGGCTTGTTTGGTTCATTTGAATGATCGATCACACATTGTTTGTTTAATTTTTATAAGTTTCATCTCTATCTGGATTATTTTAATAGAATAATGACTAAAATACCTATGTTTTAATCTAATCATATTCAACCAATTTTAACCACATTAAGTTTAATTTTTTTAGTTTAAAATAAATTTACACCTAAATAATTTTAAAACTCTTATTTTTACATTTATAAACTGATTTTGGTCAAAACATTCATATAAATTCTAAATCTAATTCGAAATGTGATTAATTCTTAATCTAACCATATTTTAACATTTATCTTAACTAATTTTAATTCTTGACTTAAAATGTATTTACAGCTAAATAATTTTAAAATATAATATTTAGAAACTTGAACCAAAAATCACACAAATATTTAAGGCATAATAGCCATAAAATTGAGTTTTTCAATTTTTTTTTAATAAAATGACGTTATTGACAAAATAGGTTGAAACCGTGAAATTGGAATTTCAGCAGAATTACTTGTTCTGGTGTCAAAACCATGAAGTCAGAATTTTGGCGGAAAACCGCAAATGGCAATTTCCCATCAAATCAACTAAATTGCGATTTTGACAGAAAATCACAAAATAATGTTTTCTGCCAAAATCATAAAATCAAAATTTAAACAGAAAATCGAAATTTTGCAAAACAAATCTTCTGCCACAAACATGAATTTTAAAATTTTATTTTCCGCCACAATTGTGAAATCCTATTTTGGCGGAAAACTGTGTAATTACATTTTTCCACCGAAATCATTAAATATCAAGATTTCATTTTTCAGCCAAACCTGTAAAATCTTAATTTTGGGGGAAAACGCGGAAATATATTTCCCACCAAACCAATAAATATCAGGATTACATTTTTAGCATAAAGAGTAAAATCTCAATTTTGATGGAAAACCTATGGAAATGTATTTTTCTGCCAATGCTAGTAAATATAAGAACTAAATTTTTAACCAAAAGTGTATAGTCTCTATTTTGCCGGGAGAACTGCAAATATTTAATTTCCTGCTAAGACTAATAAATATCATAACTATATTTTCCGTCAAAACCAATAAATCTCAATTTTAGTGGAAGAACTGTGCAGTTATATTTTTCCACCAAAACCAACAGCTATGTGATTTTATTTTCCTTCAAAATAGTGAAATTTCAATTTTGGAAAAAAATATGACACATTATTTTTTTTTTGTGAAAACCGTAAACTATCAGAATTAAAATTTTAATAAATTTTAGAAAATAATAATATTTATGAAAATATTTATATCAATATTTTTTTTAAAATAATTATATTAAATAATTAAATAGCTAGGAGTATATTTGTCATTTTTAGAAGAAATATCTTCATCCAAATAGTCCAATTTGGCTCATTCAGATGAAACTGAAATTTTTGTCTAAATTTTGAAACTCATTCAAATGTTCTATCTAGATAAAACAACTGAATTATTATATTTACTACTAAACAAACATCAATTTCTATTTCCATACAATGTCCTAACACAATGTGTGTTGTTTTCATTGCTGGAGATGGAAAAAAGCTTTGTTCGATATGCTGAATCGAAAGATTTGTTAGGAAACACTGAATGAGATAAAACAGAGATTAATAGTGTAATTCTCCATCAGATAGAGAGATCCGGATTGGATTTTTGATTACATTATTATCCGGTATACAAAATTTTAATCTAAGCTCCTCTTAAACTCAATTTTGAAGTTTCTGCTTAAATCAATTTTATCATTGTATGAATTTAGGTTGGATGTGGTTCTAAGGCATATGGGAGGCTGATGAGAATTATGCTTAGGTATCTGAACAATGATGAGAATGTTATGAGATTGATGACAATTTGGGGGTATTCAGATATTTCAAGAACTATTCAAGTTCCAAATTCGTACGAGAAAAGACTGATGTAGCTATGAACAATGTCAGTTTTGAGAGGCACATATACAAAGATATTGCGCTATTATCATTTATGTGTGCAAATATCAAAATTTGTGACTTACTTTGTGTAGTGTAATTTATGAAAACACTTACAGAAATTAAATAAATGATATTATTAAAAACCATAATTTTAATCTCAAATCAATTTCCTCCAAATCTATTTAAAGTTTTTACTCACGCTGGAAAATTTATGTTGTTTTGAATCCAAAAACAACGAGATAAAAACAAAACAACATGTAGTTTTTCGTTATTAAAACAACGTCGTTTTGGTGATTACGTTAGTTTTTAACAGTGATGACTATACTACATGTAACTTTGGAGGTTAGTAGGTTGAGTTGCACAGAAAAAGATGAGTAACGAGCTTACAAATTTTAAAACATTTCATGGTTTTTAGCAGAAAATCTTTTATTTAACCATACAGTTTTTTCAATATAATTAACAAAGGTATGATGTATTACTGGTTTCCACTCAAATCGTTGAATATTTCTAAAATTCTATGAAAGATATCAATTCCCCTCACTTGTCTCATAACAATTGTTGCACATTGAAACTTTGTCATCTATAAAAATGTTTAACTACATGAAAACACAAATTTATATAGATCGCAGGAATTAAATAGCAGCGGGTTGCGGTACAAAAGAAGTTGATACTTCAGCCATCGGCACAATCCAAAATTTGTCATCCAAAAAAGTGTTTAACTGAAAAATTAAAATTTATATAGATCGTCGATATTAGTCTTGGTTTTGGCTACAAACTTCATTGGTTAACATAAAATATGCTTTTTCTAAAAATTAATTTTGTTAAATAGCATTTAATTAAAAATATAATGCCCCATATTAGAGTATTAAATTTATTAAAATCAGTTTAAGTTAAAGGAAGAGTGAATGTAACTGAGCGGGTTTAGTTGAGTGAATTGAGTTTGCTACTTCTTCCCTATGAAAACCTTCTTCTCAATTTCTCATTCGACAAACATGGCATTAGAGCTGTGAAATCAACTTCAACATCTTTGATCTTTCCTTCTGTTTTTTTTACCTTGATTGATTGGAAATTTCTTCTGATTGATCATTTCTTTGTTTTTTGGATTATTTAATTCAAATTGAGCTGAAAATTTATGACTCTTTGCCAAACTTCAAAGCGTAAAGCTCATGATTCGAGTTCCGCAACGAAGTCAACCAATCCAGCTTAAGCGAAGACTGCTCAACCTTTACAGGCGATGCGCCCTCCTATTCTGGTGATTTCTACATCTACCCCATCATTTTGTGATTTCTACATCAAATCCACCAATTCCGGTGATTTCTACATCAAATTCACCAATTGCGGTGATTTCTACATCGAATCTACAAACTACGGTGACTACTACAATTAATCAGGCTCTTATTATGGTACTGTTACACCATTTTGTTAATCCTGAAATAGTTTCAAGAAAACCAACGTGTGAAACATTTGATTTTGATGTGATTTAGTATTCACCATACTTCTTGAATAGTTATGATAATCAAAGAGTTTCTATCATATAACAACAAAACTATAACATTTGGAATATTGCTAGTATGGTTGCTTTAGATGATAAGCTTGCATTTGTGGAGGGTTCTCTTCGGATACCATTAGAAAGGCATCCATACTATCACATATGGTCAAAATGTAAGAACATAATAAAATCTTGGATTCTGAAATCAGTAACAAAGCAAATCTATGGTAACATTATGATGTTTAATGATGTTAGAGAGATTTAATGGTACAATATCTGATTATTATTTACTAAAATCTTATCAAATTACAAAAAAAATCTGCTTTAATCAATAAGGTTTTGCTGATTTATCAACATAGTACAAAAAGTTGAAGACATTGTGGGATGATATTTGATGGAACAAGTTGCGTCAATACTTGTCAGAATTTTCAATGATGTAAGTTAATGTTACATAAAAATTCTAAATTTATTGGATGGTTTAAATGATTTATACTCCAGCATTAGTAGTCAGATCATCATGAAAAACAATGTTCCAAATCTTGCAGAGGTAATCTTTTTATCAAGATTTCAGTCAGAGAACATCAGTCAGATTCAGAATGCTTTGGTTTTCCATGTGGCCATTCTTGAGACTACCACAACTTCAACCAATGCTACTTACAATACTCGGGGAAATGGTCAATTTTGACCTGAAAAATTTTCAAAGTGCGAATTTATACATGTACAATCGATTGATGTTATTTTATATCTAAACCGTTATTAAATTCAAATTTTGAACCTAATGTTACAAAAAGTGCCAAAATCATATTCTTCTTTAACTGTGGTTAGTCAACCATTATATCTTATGACTCAGATCTCATGCGTTCGTTGACGTGTCCTAAACGACGTTGTTTTAGTCCCACTCGAAACAATTTTTTTTTCCAAAAATGGTTGCACCCTGGACTCAAACTCGGGTGCATAGAAAGCATGGGAAGGCGCTTATCAGTGGGCTACGAACAAACTCAATTTAATTACATACATAACTATTTATATATTATATATTTCATAATTCCAAATTCCAAATTGTTTTAAAAAATTGGGATACAACCTCTACTGGAACCCAAGTTAACTAAATGTCATGGGAAGACACTCATCGGTAGGCTACGATAATGTTGATCATACAAACACATATACTGATTTATATACTATATATTTTATAAATTAATATTTTTTTTTTAAAATTAGGTATCATGCTAATTTCGAACACGGGTCTATGAAATAACAAAAAAAATCACTTACCGGTAGAATAACAAGAGAAATTACCTAAATTGTTTTAAAAATTATGTTTGGTATTTAACGAGTTTTTGAAATCAATATAGAAAAAATATTTATCAAGATTAATGAAATTATAGAAGAAAAAACAATTTTTTAAAAACCCGTTAAATATATAGTATATTGATTTGATGAAATTCAAGTTACCCGTTAAATTTTTTTAAAATTATATTGTTCCAGAATCATATATGTTATACCCGTTATATTGTTGTAGCTTAAAATGGGTATATTTTTAAAATGGGTAAATTGAATTAAACGGTATATTTTTAAAACAGGTAAATTGAATTTAACGGGTCTTTAAAATGGGTTTTTTAAAAACAATTTTTGTAGCTTAAAATTATACTTTTTGCACTAAGTATATTGATTTAATGAAATTTTCATTTAAATTTCAAGATTTTTGTAGCTTAAATTTTTAAAGAAGAAAAAACAATTTTTTACCTAAATTAAAATCCTTAGTGTTTAAAATTTGTATATGTGTATAAATTTGATTATAGTTGTATTTTTAGTGTATATATAGTATATAAATTAATATGTGCATGTATTTTGATTATAGTTGTATTCTACCGGTAAGTTATTTATCTTGTTATTTCATAGACCCATGTTGAAACTAGCATGATACCTAATTTTTAAAAAATCAATAATATATAAAATATATAATATATAAATCAGAATATGTGTTTGTACAATGAACATGATTGTAGCCTACCGGTAAGTGTTTTCCAATGACATTTAGTGAGCATAAGTTCGAGTAGAGGTTGTATCCCAATTTGTTTTTTAATTTGGAATTGTGAAATATATAATATATAAATAGTTATGTGTGTAATTACATTGAGTTTGTTTGTAGCTAACTGGTAAGCGCTTTCTCTTGCTTTCAATGCACCCGAGTTCAAATCCAGGGTGCAACTGCTTTTAGAAAAAATATTTATTTTGAGTGGGACTAATACGATATTGTTTAGACACATCATCGAACGCATGTCGTCTGAGTCATCTGATATAACGGTTTGACTCACCACAGTTAAAGAAGACTCTGATTTTAACACTTTTTGTGACTTTATGTTCAAAATTTGAATTTAATAATGATTTAGGTATAAATAGTACTTATCGATTGTATATGTATATATTCGCACTTCAAAAATTATTTAGGTCAAAATTGACTATTTTCCCTATAATAGTTAGAAGGTTTGCAAGTCCATATGTTCTCATTATGGATAAATGGTTACACAATTGTTACAAATGTCAAATGTTTTTTCAATTCTTAGCAAACCAATTATGGCTCAATTGGTCTCGCAGATTCTGATAATAAGAAATCACTAGTAAATCTATTTAGATTGAGAATGCTACTTCTATTATTCAAATGTTTTATAAGCATTAATTACAAGTTTAAATAACTACTAATCTCCCTAATCAACTATTTCCATAGACTAGGAATGTAAAGCACATGATATTTTGGTTCAAGTATTTCATTGAACACTTTCCATGCAAAAATTTTTATAAGTCCTAAAGTAGCATTTTCAATGCTAATCTAGCATTAATTATAACTTATCAAGTAAGGATATATGTTGTTTCAAGCCTAAACTCTACTTATCTACTCTCCTTATCACCCTTAATCTACAATTTCCAAGAGCTTTTAAAAGACTACTCATTAATCTTCATGACAACAAAAGCAATAAGATTGATCCAATGATAATCATGATTACAACAAAGAGTTAATGAGATATTGAAGAAGAAAAAAAGATTATATATATATATATTAAAATAGAAGGATTGATACAAGTCTTTGCAAAATCTTTGAGAAATAAAAAAGATAAATAGAATTTGCACAGATTAACTCAACTTAATTCTCGTTTACACCATTTAGAAATGGCTTACCTCAAGAGGATAAAAGATTTAAAATGTCTAATTTCTAAAAATATTTACAAAATGCCATTACGAATTGAAATATATACATAAAATATATAAATTATTAAACAATTAAAATACAGAAAAATAAAAATCAAATTTAAAAAAAATTAAAAATATATTATAAATTCTCTCTCTCTAAATTCTCTCTCCATAAATTTTCACTCTAAACTCTATCTCTCTAGACTATCTCTCTAAACTCTCTCTCAATAAACTCTATCTCTCTAAACTCTATCTCTCTAAACTCTCTCTCTAAACATATTCTCTATAGGCTCTCTCTCTAAACTTTATCTCTTAACTCTCTCTCTCTAAATCTGTCTCTTAACTTTCTCTCTGTCTCTCTATACTCTCTCTTTCTCAAATCTCCCTCTCTAAACTCTCTTTTTAAACTCATCTACACCTTCTCTCTCTAAAATTTCCCTAAATTTCTCTCTCTAAATTATATCTAATTTTTATCTCTCTAAATTTTTTCTCTCTAAAATTTCGCTCTCTAGACTTTCTCGTTCTTTCTCTAAACTCTCTCTCTAATCTCTTTTTCTCTCTTTTTAAACTCTCTTTGTATACTTTCTCTTTCTCTCTCTCAATAACTCTATATTTCTCTCAATAACTCTTTTTCTTTCACTAAACTCTCTCTCTCTTAGCTCTCTCTCACTAACTCTATCTCTAAATTCTCTCTCTAAACCTTCTCTCTCTAAACTTTCTCTCCCTCTCTAAACTTTCTCTCTCTAAACTCTCTCTCACTCTAAACTTTCTCTCTCTAATCTCTCTCTCTAAATAAGTCTGCAGTAATGTTTTCAAAACAAATATGCAACAATTAGATTAAAACAGCTCAGCGACAACTAGATTGAAACAACTCGGCAACAACTTGCAAATTTACAAAATTTTGCGGTGTAAGGAAATAACTCGGTGGCTCAAAATAACTCTGTCATTATATTAACAAGTATGCAGTAACACCCTAATTTTCATAACTTTGCGGTAAAAAGAAATAATTTTGCGGCTAAAATAACTCTGCCAGCACATAAACAATTTTGCGATAATATGCTAATTTACATAAATTTGCTGTCAAAGGAAATAACTCGGTGAATCAGAAATAACGCTGCCATTACGTTAACAATTTTGCAGTAGCGAGCTGATTCGCATAAGTCTGCAATAAAGGAAAATAACTCGGTAAAATGCAAACAACTTTGTTATCACGTTAACAACTCTGCGGTAACGAGCTATAGCCAAAGAAATTTTCTATGTGGTCACTATAATAACTATGCGGTAACAAGCTAAATAAAAAAACTTGGCAATAACTAAAAATAACCCTGCCAAATTCTGTGGCAACTATAATAACTGTGCTGTAACGAGTAAATTCAAATAAATTGACAGTAAATGAAAATAACTCTGCCAAAAAAATATCTCTGCAGCCAATATAATAACTCTGCGGTAACTAGTAAATTCAAATAACTTGTCAGTAACTAAAAATAACTCTGCGGCTGAAAATAACTCTGCAGTTACTTAATCAACTCTGCAATAACGAGTAAATTCAAATAACTCTGCAATAACGAGTAAATTCAAATAACTCTGCGGTGATGGAAAATAACTCTACAAAATAATAACTCTGCGATAACATAGGACAGAGTGGTACTTTTGTAAATATCAAATTTGAGAAAATTATTTAGTAATGACAGTTTCATAATATTTTTTCTTTACAAGTCATTTCAATGGTACTTTTGGGTTTAAATGTCTAAAAACAAACTAGTAATTAAAAATAAGTTATGTTCATTTAGTAATAAATGTATAGAGTTGTGTCAATATGGTAATCACCCCATAAAGATAATCCTACAAATCCAACTTGAAAAATTTAGTTAGGGTTTAGAAGGTATAGCTAGTAAAATATATGTATCAGGGGTTAAGCTAGAACAAACCGGGTCAAATCCAAAAACTTACCATAAAGTGTTGATCATGATGGTCATGTTGAAATATGTGACCCCATAGTAAGAAGGATTCAAAATCAAAGGAAAGAGGGAAAAGGCATAAACTAGTTAAGAATGAACTAGAAGGAAAATGAAGCTGTTGGATATCAACTAGACAAGCAAAGTAGGAAGCAAAGAGGTATGGGCACAGCATGGGAACAGCATGGGCGCGGCTGCACTGTTGGAGCCGCTCAACCACTCCATCATCACACCTCTTCTCTTCCTCTCCATGCCTCTTCTCTTCCTCTTCCTTAGATATTTTTTCCTTAGCTTGTGCTTGTAAACTCTATATATACTTGTGCATTGTATTGGTTGATTGAGTGAGAATAAGAAGATAATATTCAGAAACTCTCCCTCTTTATCTCGCCATTTTCCATCATCCTCTTCTTCATTCTCTATCATCTTCAAACTCAAAGTTCTTCATGGCATCAGAGCGGGTTCTTTACCCAACCGCTTAAACACTCTTCATAATCCCTTTAAGCTATCTTCAAAACCTTCTAATCTATAGCAATACATCTTACCAAGTTCTATTCACTTTGAGATTAATATCCTTGAGATCGGTTGATCTTCAAGTTGTGAAAGAACTGGGATTCTGTATTACTACAAGAGAATAGAGGCGAATAGAGTAGCAATTTCTGTTGTTCTTAAAGGAGATAATTACCTTCTTTGGGCAAAAACTACTAAGACCGTTCTAAGAGGTAGAGGGCTTTGGAAGTTCATTGAAGCTAAGGAAGAAGCCGAACCATACAATGATAAGGAAGAGCAAGAATAGCAGTTCACTCTTTCACTTCTTCAAAGCTCACTAGAGCCATCTATCCTGGTGGCCTACTCATATGCGGATACCACCAAGGAGTTGTGGGATATACTCAAGGGAGTATATGGAAACATCTCAAATATATCAAGGATATTTGAGGTGAAGAGGGCGTTGAATGAGCTTCAACAAGGAGAGAAGCCATTCAAGGAAATGTTTGGGGAGTATAGAAGCTTGTATGCCGAACTGGAGATCTTGAGGCCACAAACTATAGACCCTAAGGAGTTAGGAGAAAGACGTGACCAATATCAAGTGTTTGGGGTTCTCTTGGCACTCAACGCATCCTACAAAGATCTTATCAAGCACATACTTAGATTTGAGAAGCTGTCAAGTCTAGCGGAAGTATGTGGCATGATTCAAAGAGAGGAAGGGTCAAGAGACCTATTTCGTGCACCAAGCGTGGCTGCACATCTTGCAAGGAAGAATCTTATACTCGACAAGAGGGTGTTGGAATATGAGCATTGTAAAATGAAGGAACACACTAAGGAGAAGTGTTGGACCCTTCATCCACACTTGAGGCCTAAGAGGCTAAAGGAGAATGGAAGCGGACCTAGAACCTGTTGAATTTAAGAGTTTAGAGTATTAGAGAGTGTTTAGTATGATTAGAAAAGAGAGAATAGATGTAATAAGACTTTTCTTGTATTCCTTTTTTTATTGTAATTACAACAAGAGGTATACATTGGTATTTATAGAGGTTTTACAATGAAGGAGAAGGAGAGAAGAAGAAGTGCATGAGGAGTAGCTCTGGTTAGCTAACTCAAGGTGAGTAACCCGAGTTAGTACACAGAGTTACTCCCTGTTCCTCTGCCGTGCCCATGCTTCTCCATGCTGCACCCATTCTTCTCCATGCTGCGCCCATGCCTCCCTTTGCTTCCTCACTTGGTTTAGTTAGTTTGTCTAGTTGAGTTAGAACAGCTTCCCTTTCTTCTAGTTCCTTCTCAACTAAGACTCCTTCTAGTTCCTTGTCAACTAGTTTTCCTTTCCCTCCTTTTGTTGATTTTGAATTCCTCTCTTCTCCTAAGTGATCACATACTTCAACACTCCCCCTCAAGATTGGTCGATGGAGATCCTTAAGACCGATCTTGCCATGGATGTGATCACAAGTGATGGCTGAGGTTGCTTTAGTGAAGATATCCACTAGTTGTTCCTTGCTGACTACAAAAGCGGTTTTAATGATTTCTTCTTGAATCTTCCCTCTCACAAAGTGGCAATGAACTTCTATGTGCTTGGTTCTTTCATGGAATACTGGATTAGATGCTATATGTATTGCTGCTTGATTATCACAATACAATAGCATTTCTTCATCTTCATGTATTCCAAGATCACTTAGGCATGCTTTTATCCATATTAGCTCCTTTGTCAACTCTTTCATAGCTCTATACTCAGCCTCAGCACTAGATAAGGTATGACTTTCTGTTTTTTGCTCCTCCAAGTCACTAGATTGCCTCCTACAAATGTACAAAAAACAGATGTAGACTTTCTATCATTCTTATCTCCAGCCTAATCCGCATAACAATAACCGTAGACCTTTCTGTTTCCATTGGCATGCATCCAAATGCCTTTCCCCGGATTGTTTTTCAAATATCTTAGCAGCCTCTCAATCATGTTCCAATGCTGCATAGTTGGCTTTTGCATGTGTTGGCTCACACGGTTCACTGCAAAACATATGTCCGGCCTTGTGATAGTGAAATGAAAATGAGCTTGCCCACCATCCTTTGATACCTCTTAATATCCTCCAATGGCTCCCCCTCAGGATTATCTTGGTAGCCTTCTTCTATTAGAGTTTTAGCCGGCTTTGATCCTAACTTTCCGGTCTCTTCCAAGAGATCCAGCACATATCTCCTTTGAGAGTTAAACATTCCATCTCCAAATCGCGTCATCTCAATCCCTAGGAAATACTTAAGCTCCCCTAGGTCCTTTATATCAAAGTCCGCCTTTAAGAGTTTCTTGATTTGATCTATTCCATCTTTGTTACTTCCTGTGATGATTAGATCATCAACATAGATCAACACCACCACTATTCCTTCTTCACTTTGCTTTGTGAATAGAGTATGATCAGCTTCAGATTTTATGAATTCCTTCTCCAACAGACAAGCGCTTAGCCTTTGGTACCATGCTCTTAGAGATTGTTTTAGCCCATAGATTGCTTTCTTCAATCTACAAACTTTGTTGTCTTCCTTATGATATCCTTGGGGTGGATCCATATACACTTCCTCTTCCAAATCCCCTTGCAAGAAGGCGTTCTTGACATCCATCTGCCATAGATCCCACTTCAAGTTTACTGCCACCGAGATTAGGATTCTGATGGAGTGGAGCTTAGCAACCAGAGCAAATGTCTCGGTATAATCTTCCCTATAGATTTGAGTATACCCTTTTGCTACCAACCTTGCCTTGTATCTTTCTATCCTCCCATCACTTGTGTATTTGATTGTATACACCCATCTACACCCAACTGGCTTCTTATCCCTTGGTAAATCGGTTAAGTACCAAGTATGATTCCTTTCCATGGACTTCATTTCTTCTTCCATGGCTTTTACCCATAATCTGTTGAAATATGTGATCTCTATGATAGAAGAATTCAAATCTAAGAGAAGGAGGGAAAGGAAACCTAGTTCACAAGGAACTAGAAGAAGTCTTGGTTAGGATGTAACTAGAAGAAAGGAAGCTGTTACATACTAACTAGAAGACTAACTAAGTGGAAAAGAGGAAGCAAAGGAGAGCATGGGGCGCCAGAACCAGGGCATGGGCACAAGCATGGAGGCGTCAGCAGCAGGGTATGGGCGCAGCTTGAACAGGAGTCAAACAGTGAGCTGCTCCCTTCCCTCCTCTCTTCTTCATGCAAACTCCTCTCTTCTCTCCTTCCTTCTTCACGCCTCTTCTCTTCTTCTCTATGTAAAAACTCTATAAATATACATGTAATGTGATGTAAAGAGTTGTGAATAAGAGAATAAGAAGATTAAAAGAGTAAAAGGAAGCTTTGCTTATCTCCCTAAAGGCGCCGGTGGAGCCTTAGCTCTCCGGCGCCATGCTTCTCCTTAGTTCATCTTATTTCATCAACCATTATCATTCTCATTCTCATCATCATTCTTATCATCATTCTCAAACAATAATCCCTCATTACATCAATACTCACGCAACCACCTTCATCCTAAACATTCTCCAAGTATCCAAACCTCAAACTCCTTATCATTCTCACGCCACAACTATCACTCTCTCAACTATCCCTAAGCCTCCATACTCTTAATTTCAACATGGTATCAGAGCAAGTTGAGTGATCTAGCGCCTAATCTCTTGTTATTCTTCTAGCTCTATACAAAGTCTTCTAATCTATAACCATACACTTTCTTAGTTCTATTCACTCTGAGATTAATATCCTTGAGATCATAAGATCTTCAAGTTGTGAAAGGACTAAGGGTGTGTATTGTTACTAGAAAATGATGACAAATTGAGGGAGATTTCGTTGGGCTATCCTTGGCTCCTTGCCTTGAGGACCTTGGTCTTTTGTTAAACACATGAGAGAAAAAGTTTTTGGGGTAATTTGTTCCTCCCATTCGTTTTCTAATTAATTGGGTGTGTGTGAGAGAGTAAATATTTTTCTTTGTGGTTCTTGTGTGTGGAGTCTAGATCCACATACAAAACTTTGAAAAGGGGTTGTATCAATATCAATTCCTTGGTGATCCTCTTTGGAAACAAGATCCAGAGGATTTTTAGAATCATTCATCCATGAAGAAGCTTGTCATGGCGTGATGGTCTTTGGCATGTATGGCGTGGGAAATAAGGCATCTAGGAGATGAAGAGTGTTTTTGGCGTGATGGTTTAGAAGAGGAGAAGGCTGGGTAGTGACCTTAAATGGTGATCCAAGCAAGCTCCAAGTGAAAACAAATCATTGAACAGGAAGTAAAGTGGCTGGTGTTCAAATGAAGACATCCAGCAAGAAAGAAGAGGAAGCATTAAACCGGCTGTACAAAAAACAGTCAAAGAAAGTGTGAATCTAGTTCACATAAGACTTCAAGAAAAATATGAGACAGCTCATAGTAAAACTTGGAGAAAAGGAGAAGCTTACCTTAGAAAGAGGAAGCTGAAGAAGGTTGAATCCCGGAAGAGACTTGCGGAAGAGAAGTGACAAGAGGAGTTCACATCTTTAACCCGGAAGAGACTTGCGGAAGAGACGTGACAAGAGGAGTTCACGTGGAAGGCTTGCATGAAACAGAGATGAAGCACAAGGCTGAGATGTTTCCTGCAAAGAAAAGGAAGTGGTCAATAATTTTTTGATCAAAGAAACACAGTTGATAAGAGGAAAATCAATTGTGGAAAAGAGGTGGTGAAGAGATAGTAAGCAATGTTTTTGGATGGGCTTATGTTGTGATTCTTGAGAGATTGATTCCAGTTATGGTGATTGGAAACTCACATTCGCTTGTAACTTCAAGCGTTAAGGAGGAGAAGAGTAAGGCTGCTGAGAGAGGGAAACCTCAGAGGAAGAGGTTAAGAGCGATTGTTGCTCTGAGAAGAAGAAGAGCAACAGCGACTCAGTGAAGCTCTTGGCGAATTCTCAGCCTCAGTAACAGGCGAATCAAACTCTGCAAGACTCATTTCCAAGAAGTTCATGACTTCCAAAACCAATCTCATAGGCTAATGCTATCTTTCATTGGTGAATCTTTCAACAAGCGGAAGATTCAGATGGTCCAAGAAGTAGTTGCTCCAAGGTATTGATTAAATGGTGCTTATGGAGGGTCATATTCTTCCACATGGTCTTCATCCTCTCTTGAGGCCGAATTACTTGATCCAGGAGGTCTTGAGAGAGTGGTGATCATACTCAACCAGGTGGCGATCCAAGCGGAGCAATCTACAAGAAGAAGTGTGTATAGGCTTAAGCAAGCTATTCATGGTGGTGTTATGTGGAGGTAGATGATGTCCTTTGCGGCCTAATCCAAAATGGCTAGCAGACGAAAGCTTGTCCTAATTGGCAAGTGGGATAGATAGTCCAAGAGGAGGCGGCATCATTGGCATAATCAAGCTTAGTGCTCTTTTCTTTGCAAGAGTGGTCCCTTGGCAACGGGCTAGTCTTGAAGGGAAGTGTTGAAGAAGCGGTGAGCTCCAAATTATGCAACGGTCTTCCTTGTCAAGTTTGGTTCTTCCCATACTCGAACCAAGCTTGAGGGGGAGTGTTGAAGAAGACCGTTGAAGCACCAAGTTAGGTGATGGTCCAAGAAGAAGAGGACTATCACATTGTACCATGGATAGGTGTGGCATTCCGAGAGGAAGCCGGGAGAGTCTTATGATAAGTGGGATTAGAGCGGATGGCTCTTTGAAGAATCAAGATCAAATCTATGAAGGGTTGAAGCCAAGATTGATCTTGATAGATGGAGTGTGAAGCTCAGACCAAGAGGCGTTCACCTAGGAGGCTGTGGAACGGTAAACAAGGCAACAAGGCACTCCAAGCACCGTATGAGGAGACGATGGCGAGAGAAAGCCGGGAGACACATACGAGTAGCTATGGATGATGTTGTAAGAAAACCGAAGGAGAAACCACCTTTCAGACCTTATTAGGTGTGGTGATCCGAGAAGCAGCGGGAAGTGGCGTCTAACGGATAGAGTATACTCCCAAGAGTCATCAAGAGGAAGCCAATGACAATGTGAGTATTCCGTGAGCTAGAAGATGTCATCCGAGGAGCTTGAAGTCAAGATTAAGTTTGAGACAAGAATCCCGAGGAGACATGATCCGAGTGAAGCTTAGAGAAGACAAAGCCTAATCCGCAAGAAAGAGTGAAGGCCATAGGAGAGGAAGCCGTGGTCTCATTGAGGTTAGGAGTCATCAAAACCGTCTTTGGAGCAAGCAAGGATCAGCTAGCGGATATCGTTATCATGGCATCATCTTCTATCAATAAGGATCACGTACATGGCAAGATTGGCCTTAAGGACACCTACCGACCAATCTTGAGGGGGAGTGTTGAAATATGTGATCTCTATGATAGAAGAATTCAAATCTAAGAGAAGGAGGGAAAGGAAACCTAGTTCACAAGGAACTAGAAGAAGTCTTGGTTAGGATGTAACTAGAAGAAAGGAAGCTGTTACATACTAACTAGAAGACTAACTAAGTGGAAAAGAGGAAGCAAAGGAGAGCATGGGGCGCCAGAACCAGGGCATGGGCACAAGCATGGAGGCGTCAGCAGCAGGGTATGGGCGCAGCTTGAACAGGAGTCAAACAGTGAGCTGCTCCCTTCCCTCCTCTCTTCTTCATGCAAACTCCTCTCTTCTCTCCTTCCTTCTTCACGCCTCTTCTCTTCTTCTCTATGTAAAAACTCTATAAATATACATGTAATGTGATGTAAAGAGTTGTGAATAAGAGAATAAGAAGATTAAAAGAGTAAAAGGAAGCTTTGCTTATCTCCCTAAAGGCGCCGGTGGAGCCTTAGCTCTCCGGCGCCATGCTTCTCCTTAGTTCATCTTATTTCATCAACCATTATCATTCTCATTCTCATCATCATTCTTATCATCATTCTCAAACAATAATCCCTCATTACATCAATACTCACGCAACCACCTTCATCCTAAACATTCTCCAAGTATCCAAACCTCAAACTCCTTATCATTCTCACGCCACAACTATCACTCTCTCAACTATCCCTAAGCCTCCATACTCTTAATTTCAACATAATCCACTCTCACACGCTTCTTCATATGAGTTAGGTATGGATTCTTTGCTTATTTTTCCAAGAAAACCTTTATGCTCCATAGGTAACGATGCCAATGAGCAAAAATGCTCAATGGGATATGTGATAGTGCTAGTTTGAGTGTTATCTCCCCCTTGTGATAAGAGATTGATGTCGCCAATAGGATCGAGATCTAAGCTCGCCGTACGCTCATGACATTCTCTTATCACACAAGGAAGATTACTCGCACTAGACTCTCCTTGGAGCATGACAGAGTTGTTGTAACTATAGTAAACACGTTGTCGCCTCTGTCTTGTACTTCTTCTTAGAGTTATGATTGGCTCAGATTCATCTTCCTCAATATTATCTTCTTGTTCAGCTGAATCTTCTTCTTCATCTTCCTAAACGACGTTGTTTTAGTCCCACTCGAAACAATTTTTTTTTTCCAAAAATGGTTGCACCCTGGACTTAAACTTGGGTGCATAGAAAGCATGGGAAGGCGCTTATCAGTGGGCTACGAACAAACTCAATTTAATTACATACATAACTATTTATATATTATATATTTCATAATTCCAAATTCCAAATTGTTTTAAAAAATTGGGATACAACCTCTACTGGAACCCAAGTTAACTTAATGTCATGGGAAGACACTCATCAGTAGGCTACAATAATGTTGATCATACAAACACATATACTGATTTATATACTATATATTTTATAAATTAATATTTTTAAAAAAATTAGGTATCATGCTAATTTCGAACACAGGTCTATGAAATAACAAGAAAAATCACTTACCGGTAGAATAACAAGAGAAATTACCTAAATTGTTTTAAAAATTATGTTTGGTATTTAACGAGTTTTTGAAATCAATATAGAAAAAATATTTTTCAAGATTAATGAAATTATAGAAGAAAAAACAATTTTTTAAAAACCCGTTAAATATATAGTATATTGATTTGATGAAATTCAATTTACCCGTTAAATTTTTTTAAAATTATATTGTTCAGGAATCATATATGTTATACCCGTTATATTGTTGTAGCTTAAAACGGGTATATTTTTAAAATGGGTAAATTGAATTAAGCGGTATATTTTTTAAACAGGTAAATTGAATTTAACGGGTCTTTAAAACGGGGTTTTTAAAAACAATTTTTGTAGCTTAAAATTCTACTTTTTGCACTAAGTATATTGATTTAATGAAATTTTCAAGATTTTTGTAGCTTAAATTTTTAAAGAAGAAAAAACAATTTTTTACCTAAATCAAAATCCTTAGTGTTTAAAAATTTTATATGTGTATAAATTTGATTATAGTTGTATTTTTAGTGTATATATAGTATATAAATTAATATGTGCATGTATTTTGATTATAGTTGTATTCTACCGGTAAGTTATTTATCTTGTTATTTCATAGACCCATGTTGAAACTAGCATGATACCTAATTTAAAAAAAATCAATAATATATAAAAATATATAATATATAAATCAGAATATGTGTTTGTACAATGAACATGATTGTAGCCTACCGGTAAGTGTTTTCCAATGACATTTAGTGAGCATAAGTTCGAGTAGAGGTTGTATCCCAATTTGTTTTTTAATTTGGAATTGTGAAATATATAATATATAAATAGTTATGTGTGTAATTACATTGAGTTTGTTTGTAGCCAACTGGTAAGCGCTCTCTCTTGCTTTCAATGCACCCGAGTTCAAATCCAGGGTGCAACTGCTTTTAGAAAAAATATTTATTTTGAGTGGGACTAATACGATATTGTTTAGACACATCATCGAACGCATGTCGTCTGAGTCATCTGATATAACGGTTTGACTCACCACAGTTAAAGAAGACTCTGATTTTAACACTTTTTGTGACTTTATGTTTAAAATTTGAATTTAATAATGATTTAGGTATAAATAGTACTTATCGATTGTATATGTATATATTCGCACTTCAAAAATTATTTAGGTCAAAATTGACCATTTTCCCTATAATAGTTAGAAGGTTTGCAAGTCCATATGTTCTCATTATGGATAAATGGTTACACAATTGTTACAAATGTCAAATGTTTTTTCAATTCTTAGCAAACCAATTATGGCTCAATTGGTCTCGCAGATTCTGATAATAAGAAATCACTAGTAAACCTGTTTAGATTGAGAATGCTACTTCTATTATTCAAATGTTTTATAAGCATTAATTACAAGTTTAAATAACTACTAATCTCCCTAATCAACTATTTCCATAGACTAGGAATGTAAAGCACATGATATTTTGGTTCAAGTATTTCATCGAACACTTTCCATGCAAAAAATTTTATAAGTCCTAAAGTAGCATTTTCAATGCTAATCTAGCATTAATTATAATTTATCAAGTAAGGATATATGTTGTTTCAAGCCTAAACTCTACTTATCTACTCTCCTTATCACCCTTAATCTACAATTTCCAAGAGCTTTTAAAAGACTACTCATTAATCTTCATGACAACAAAAGCAATAAGATTGATCCAATGATAATCATGATTACAACAAAGAGTTAATGAGATATTGAAGAAGAAAAAAAGATTATATATATATATATATTAAAATAGAATGATTGATACAAGTCTTTGCAAAATCTTTGAGAAATAAAAAAGATAAATAGAATTTGCACAGATTAACTCAACTTAATTCTCGTTTACTATAATCACACACTATTTAGAAATGTCTTACCTCAAGAGGATAAAATATTTAAAATGTCTAACTTCTAAAAATATTTACAAAATGCCATTACGAATTGAAATATATACATAAAAATATATAAATTATTAAACAATTAAAATACAGAAAAATAAAAATCAAATTTAAAAAAAAATTAAAAATATATTATAAATTCTCTCTCTCTAAATTCTCCCTCCATAAATTTTCACTCTAAACTCTATCTCTCTAGACTATCTCTCTAAACTCTCTCTCAATAAACTCTATCTCTCTAAACTCTATCTCTCTAAACTCTCTCTCTAAACATATTCTCTATAGGCTCTCTCTCTAAACTTTATCTCTTAACTCTCTCTCTCTAAATCTCTCTCTTAACTTTTTCTCTGTCTCTCTATACTCTCTCTTTCTCAAATCTCCTTCTCTAAACTCTCTTTTTAAACTCATCTACACCTTCTCTCTCTAAAATTTCCCTAAATTTCTCTCTCTAAATTATATCTAATTTTTATCTCTCTAAATTTTTTCTCTCTAAAATTTCGCTCTCTAGACTTTCTCGTTCTTTCTCTAAACTCTCTCTCTAATCTTTTTTCTCTCTTTTTAAACTCTCTTTGTATACTTTTTCTTTCTCTCTCTCAATAACTCTATATTTCTCTCAATAACTCTTTTTTCACTAAACTCTCTCTCTCTTAGCTCTCTCTTACTAACTCTATCTCTAAATTCTCTCTCTAAACCTTCTCTCTCTAAACTTTCTCTCTCCCTCTCTAAACTTTCTCTCTCTAAACTCTCTCTCTCACTCTAAACTTTCTCTCTCTAATCTCTCTCTCTAAAATAAGTCTGCGGTAATGTTTTCAAAACAAGTATGCGACAATTAGATTAAAACAGCTCAGCGACAACTAGATTGAAACAACTCGGCAACAACTTGCAAATTTACAAAATTTTGCGGTGTAAGGAAATAACTCGGTGGCTCAAAATAACTCTGTCATTATATTAACAAGTATGCAGTAACACGCTAATTTTCATAACTTTGCGGTAAAGAGAAATAATTTTGCGGCTAAAATAACTCTGCCAGCACATAAACAAGTTTGTGATAATATGCTAATTTACATAAATTTGCGGTCAAAGAAAATAACTCGGTGAATCAGAAATAACGCTGCCATTACTTCAACAATTTTGCAGTAGCGAGCTGATTCGCATAAGTCTGCAATAAAGGAAAATAACTCGGTAAAATGCAAACAACTTTGTTATCACGTTAACAACTCTGCAGTAACGAGCTATAGCCAAATAAATTTTCTATGTGGTCACTATAATAACTCTGCGGTAACAAGCTAAATCAAAAAACTTGGCAATAACTAAAAATAACCCTACCAAATTCTGTGGCCACTATAATAACTGTGTTGTAACGAGTAAATTCAAATAAATTGATAGTAAATGAAAATAACTCTGCCAAAAAAATATCTCTGCAGTCAATATAATAACTCTGCGGTAACTAGTAAATTCAAATAACTTGTCAGTAACTAAAAATAACTCTGCGGCTGAAAATAACCCTCCAGTTACTTAATCAACTCTGCAATAACGAGTAAATTCAAATAACTCTGCGGTGATGGAAAATAACTCTGCAAAATAATAACTCTGCGATAACATAGGACAGAGTGGTACTTTTGTAAATATCAAATTTGAGAAAATTATTTAGTTATGACAGTTTCATAATATTTTTTCTTTACAAGGCATTTCAAGGGTACTTTTGGGTTTAAATGTCTAAAAACAAACTAGTAATTAAAAATAAGTTATGTTCATTTAGTAATAAATGTATAAAGTTGTGTCAATCTGGTAATCACCCCATAAAGCTAATCCTACAAATCCAACTTGAAAAATTTAGTTAGGGTTTAGAAGGTATAGCTAGTAAAATATATGTATCAGGGGTTAAGCTAGAACAAACCGGGTCAAATCCAAAAACTTACCATAAAGTGTTGATCATGACGGTCCTGTTGAAATATGTGACCCCATAGTAAGAAGGATTCAAAATCAAAGGAATGAGGGAAAAGGAATAAACTAGTTAAGAATGAACTAGAAGGAAAAGGAAGCTGTTGGATATCAACTAGTCAAGCAAAGTAGGAAGCAAAGAGGTATGTGCACAGCATGGGGACAGCATGGGCGCGGCTGCACTGTTGGAGCCGCTCAACCACTCCATCATCACACCTCTTCTCTTCCTCTCCATGCCTCTTCTCTTCCTCTTCTTTAGATATTTTTTCCTTAGCTTGTGCTTGTAAACTCTATATATACTTGTGCATTGTATTGGTTGAATGAGTGAGAATAAGAAGATAAGAATTCAGAAACTTTCCCTCTTTATCTCGCCATTTTCCATCATCCTCTTCTTCATTCTCTATCATCTTCAAACTCATAGTTCTTCATGGCATCAGAGCGGGTTCTTTACCCAACCGCTTAAGCTCTCTTCATAATCCCTTTAAGCTATCTTCAAAACCTTCTAATCTATAGCAATACATCTTACCAAGTTCTATTCACTTTGAGATTAATATCCTTGAGATCGGTTGATCTTCATGTTGTGAAAGAACTGGGATTCTGTATTACTACAAGAGAATGGAGGCGAATAGAGTAGCAATTTCTGTTGTTCTTAAAGGAGATAATTACCTTCTTTGGGCAAAAACTACTAAGACCGTTCTAAGAGGTAGAGGGCTTTGGAAGTTCATTGAACCTAAGGAAGAAGCCGAACCATACAATGACAAGGAAGAGCAAGAAGAGCAGTTCACTCTTTCACTTCTTCAAAGCTCACTAGAGCCATCTATCCTGGCGGTCTACTCATATGCGGATACCGCCAAGGAGTTGTGGGATATACTCAAGGGAGTATATGGAAACATCTCAAATATATCAAGGATATTTGAGGTGAAGAGGGCGTTGAATGAGCTTCAACAAGGAGAGAAGCCATTCAAGGAAATGTTTGGGGAGTATAGAAGCTTGTATGCCGAACTGGAGATCTTGAGGCCACAAACTATGGACCCTAAGGAGTTAGGAGAAAGGCGTGACCAAGATCAAGTGTTTGGGCTTCTCTTGGCACTCAACGCATCCTACAAAGATCTTATCAAGCACATACTTAGATTTGAGAAGCTGCCAAGTCTAGCGGAAGTATGTGGCATGATTCAAAGAGAGGAAGGGTCAAGAGACCTATTTCGTGCACCAAGCGAGGCTGCATATCTTGCAAGGAAGAATCTTATATTCGACAAGAGGGTGATGGAATATGAGCATTGTAAAATGAAGGAACACACTAAGGAGAAGTGTTGGACCCTTCATCCACACTTGAGGCCTAAGAGACTAAAGGAGAATGGAAGCGGACCTAGAACCTGTTGAATTTAAGAGTTTAGAGTAATAGAGAGTGTTTAGTATGATTAGAAAAGAGAGAATAGATGTAATAAGACTTTTCTTGTATTCCTTTTTTTATTGTAATTACAACAAGAGGTATACATTGGTATTTATAGAGGTTTTACAATGAAGGAGAAGGAGAGAAGAAGAAGTGCATGAGGAGTAGCTCTGGTTAGCTAACTCAAGGTGAGTAACCCGAGTTAGCACACATAGTTACTCCCTGTTCCTCTGCCACGCCCATGCTTCTCCATGCTGCTCCCATGCCTCCCTTTGCTTCCTCACTTGGTTTAGTTAGTTTGTCTACTTGAGTTAGAACAGCTTCCCTTTCTTCTAGTTCCTTCTCAACTAAGACTCCTAGTTCCTTGTCAACTAGTTTTCCTTTCCCTCCTTTTGTTGATTTTGAATTCCTCTCTTCTCCTAAGTGATCACATACTTTAACACTCCCCCTCAAGATTGGTCGATGGAGATCCTTAAGACCGATCTTGCCATGGATGTGATCACAAGTGATGGCTGAGGTTGCTTTAGTGAAGATATCTGCTAGTTGTTCCTTGCTGACTACAAAAGCGGTTTTAATGATTGCTTCTTGAATCTTCCCTCTCACAAAGTGGCAATGAACTTCTATGTGCTTGGTTCTTTCATGGAATACTGGATTAGATGCTATATGTATTGCTGCTTGATTATCACAAAACAATAGCATTTCTTCATCTTCATTTATTCCAAGATCACTTAGGCATGCTTTTATCCATATTAGCTCCTTTGTCAACTCTTTCATAGCTCTATACTCAGCCTCAGCACTAGATAAGGTATGACTTTCTGTTTTTTGCTCCTCCAAGTCACTAGATTGCCTCCTACAAATGTACAAAAAACAGATGTAGACTTTCTATCATTCTTATCTCCAGCCTAATCCGCATAACAATAACCGTAGACCTTTCTGTTTCCATTGGCATGCATCCAAATGCCTTTCCCCGGATTGTTTTTCAAATATCTTAGCAGCCTCTCAATCATGTTCCAATGCTGCATAGTTGGCTTTTGCATGTGTTGGCTCACACGGTTCACTGCAAAACATATGTCCGGCCTTGTGATAGTGAAATGAAAATGAGCTTGCCCACCATCCTTTGATACCTCTTAATATCCTCCAATGGCTCCCCCTCAGGATTATCTTGGTAGCCTTCTTCTATTAGAGTTTTAGCCGGCTTTGATCCTAACTTTCCGGTCTCTTCCAAGAGATCCAGCACATATCTCCTTTGAGAGTTAAACATTCCATCTCCAAATCGCGTCATCTCAATCCCTAGGAAATACTTAAGCTCCCCTAGGTCCTTTATATCAAAGTCCGCCTTTAAGAGTTTCTTGATTTGATCTATTCCATCTTTGTTACTTCCTGTGATGATTAGATCATCAACATAGATCAACACCACCACTATTCCTTCTTCACTTTGCTTTGTGAATAGAGTATGATCAGCTTCAGATTTTATGAATTCCTTCTCCAACAGACAAGCGCTTAGCCTTTGGTACCATGCTCTTAGAGATTGTTTTAGCCCATAGATTGCTTTCTTCAATCTACAAACTTTGTTGTCTTCCTTATGATATCCTTGGGGTGGATCCATATACACTTCCTCTTCCAAATCCCCTTGCAAGAAGGCGTTCTTGACATCCATCTGCCATAGATCCCACTTCAAGTTTACTGCCACCGAGATTAGGATTCTGATGGAGTGGAGCTTAGCCACCGGAGCAAATGTCTCGGTATAATCTTCCCTATAGATTTGAGTATACCCTTTTGCTACCAACCTTGCCTTGTATCTTTCTATCCTCCCATCACTTGTGTATTTGATTGTATACACCCATCTACACCCAACTGGCTTCTTATCCCTTGGTAAATCGGTTAAGTACCAAGTATGATTCCTTTC
This sequence comes from Nasturtium officinale, assembly GCA_963854855.1. Lineage (NCBI taxonomy): Eukaryota > Viridiplantae > Streptophyta > Magnoliopsida > Brassicales > Brassicaceae > Nasturtium > Nasturtium officinale. The sequence goes on along the minus strand of OY978502.1, from coordinate 9,982,321 downwards.
CATGGACTTCATTTATTCTTCCATGGCTTTTACCCATACTCCACTCTCACACGCTTCTTCATATGAGTTAGGTATGGATTCTTTGCTTATTTTTCCAAGAAAACCTTTATGCTCCATAGGTAACGATGCCAATGAGCAAAAATGCTCAATGGGATATGTGATAGTGCTAGTTTGAGTGTTATCTCCCCCTTGTGATAAGAGATTGATGTCGCCAATAGGATCGAGATCTAAGCTCGCCGTACGCTCATGACATTCTCTTATCACACAAGGAAGATTACTCGCACTAGACTCTCCTTGGAGCATGACAGAGTTGTTGTAACTATAGTAAACACGTTGTCGCCTCTGTCTTGTACTTCTTCTTAGAGTTATGATTGGCTCAGATTCATCTTCCTCAATATTATCTTCTTGTTCAGCTGAATCTTCTTCTTCATCTTCCTAAACGACGTTGTTTTAGTCCCACTCGAAACAATTTTTTTTTTCCAAAAATGGTTGCACCCTGGACTTAAACTTGGGTGCATAGAAAGCATGGGAAGGCGCTTATCAGTGGGCTACGAACAAACTCAATTTAATTACATACATAACTATTTATATATTATATATTTCATAATTCCAAATTCCAAATTGTTTTAAAAAATTGGGATACAACCTCTACTGGAACCCAAGTTAACTTAATGTCATGGGAAGACACTCATCAGTAGGCTACAATAATGTTGATCATACAAACACATATACTGATTTATATACTATATATTTTATAAATTAATATTTTTTAAAAAATTAGGTATCATGCTAATTTCGAACACAGGTCTATGAAATAACAAGAAAAATCACTTACCGGTAGAATAACAAGAGAAATTACCTAAATTGTTTTAAAAATTATGTTTGGTATTTAACGAGTTTTTGAAATCAATATAGAAAAAATATTTTTCAAGATTAATGAAATTATAGAAGAAAAAACAATTTTTTAAAAACCCGTTAAATATATAGTATATTGATTTGATGAAATTCAATTTACCCGTTAAATTTTTTTAAAATTATATTGTTCAGGAATCATATATGTTATACCCGTTATATTGTTGTAGCTTAAAACGGGTATATTTTTAAAATGGGTAAATTGAATTAAGCGGTATATTTTTTAAACAGGTAAATTGAATTTAACGGGTCTTTAAAACGGGGTTTTTAAAAACAATTTTTGTAGCTTAAAATTCTACTTTTTGCACTAAGTATATTGATTTAATGAAATTTTCAAGATTTTTGTAGCTTAAATTTTTAAAGAAGAAAAAACAATTTTTTACCTAAATCAAAATCCTTAGTGTTTAAAAATTTTATATGTGTATAAATTTGATTATAGTTGTATTTTTAGTGTATATATAGTATATAAATTAATATGTGCATGTATTTTGATTATAGTTGTATTCTACCGGTAAGTTATTTATCTTGTTATTTCATAGACCCATGTTGAAACTAGCATGATACCTAATTTAAAAAAAATCAATAATATATAAAAATATATAATATATAAATCAGAATATGTGTTTGTACAATGAACATGATTGTAGCCTACCGGTAAGTGTTTTCCAATGACATTTAGTGAGCATAAATTCGAGTAGAGGTTGTATCCCAATTTGTTTTTTAATTTGGAATTGTGAAATATATAATATATAAATAGTTATGTGTGTAATTACATTGAGTTTGTTTGTAGCCAACTGGTAAGCGCTCTCTCTTGCTTTCAATGCACCCGAGTTCAAATCCAGGGTGCAACTGCTTTTAGAAAAAATATTTATTTTGAGTGGGACTAATACGATATTGTTTAGACACATCATCGAACGCATGTCGTCTGAGTCATCTGATATAACGGTTTGACTCACCACAGTTAAAGAAGACTCTGATTTTAACACTTTTTGTGACTTTATGTTTAAAATTTGAATTTAATAATGATTTAGGTATAAATAGTACTTATCGATTGTATATGTATATATTCGCACTTCAAAAATTATTTAGGTCAAAATTGACCATTTTCCCTATAATAGTTAGAAGGTTTGCAAGTCCATATGTTCTCATTATGGATAAATGGTTACACAATTGTTACAAATGTCAAATGTTTTTTCAATTCTTAGCAAACCAATTATGGCTCAATTGGTCTCGCAGATTCTGATAATAAGAAATCACTAGTAAACCTGTTTAGATTGAGAATGCTACTTCTATTATTCAAATGTTTTATAAGCATTAATTACAAGTTTAAATAACTACTAATCTCCCTAATCAACTATTTCCATAGACTAGGAATGTAAATCACATGATATTTTGGTTCAAGTATTTCATCGAACACTTTCCATGCAAAAAATTTTATAAGTCCTAAAGTAGCATTTTCAATGCTAATCTAGCATTAATTATAATTTATCAAGTAAGGATATATGTTGTTTCAAGCCTAAACTCTACTTATCTACTCTCCTTATCACCCTTAATCTACAATTTCCAAGAGCTTTTAAAAGACTACTCATTAATCTTCATGACAACAAAAGCAATAAGATTGATCCAATGATAATCATGATTACAACAAAGAGTTAATGAGATATTGAAGAAGAAAAAAAGATTATATATATATATATATTAAAATAGAATGATTGATACAAGTCTTTGCAAAATCTTTGAGAAATAAAAAAGATAAATAGAATTTGCACAGATTAACTCAACTTAATTCTCGTTTACTATAATCACACACTATTTAGAAATGTCTTACCTCAAGAGGATAAAATATTTAAAATGTCTAACTTCTAAAAATATTTACAAAATGCCATTACGAATTGAAATATATACATAAAAATATATAAATTATTAAACAATTAAAATACAGAAAAATAAAAATCAAATTTAAAAAAAAATTAAAAATATATTATAAATTCTCTCTCTCTAAATTCTCCCTCCATAAATTTTCACTCTAAACTCTATCTCTCTAGACTATCTCTCTAAACTCTCTCTCAATAAACTCTATCTCTCTAAACTCTATCTCTCTAAACTCTCTCTCTAAACATATTCTCTATAGGCTCTCTCTCTAAACTTTATCTCTTAACTCTCTCTCTCTAAATCTCTCTCTTAACTTTTTCTCTGTCTCTCTATACTCTCTCTTTCTCAAATCTCCTTCTCTAAACTCTCTTTTTAAACTCATCTACACCTTCTCTCTCTAAAATTTCCCTAAATTTCTCTCTCTAAATTATATCTAATTTTTATCTCTCTAAATTTTTTCTCTCTAAAATTTCGCTCTCTAGACTTTCTCGTTCTTTCTCTAAACTCTCTCTCTAATCTTTTTTCTCTCTTTTTAAACTCTCTTTGTATACTTTTTCTTTCTCTCTCTCAATAACTCTATATTTCTCTCAATAACTCTTTTTTCACTAAACTCTCTCTCTCTTAGCTCTCTCTTACTAACTCTCTCTCTCTTAGCTCTCTCTTACTAACTCTATCTCTAAATTCTCTCTCTAAACCTTCTCTCTCTAAACTTTCTCTCTCCCTCTCTAAACTTTCTCTCTCTAAACTCTCTCTCTCACTCTAAACTTTCTCTCTCTAATCTCTCTCTCTAAAATAAGTCTGCGGTAATGTTTTCAAAACAAGTATGCGACAATTAGATTAAAACAGCTCAGCGACAACTAGATTGAAACAACTCGGCAACAACTTGCAAATTTACAAAATTTTGCGGTGTAAGGAAATAACTCGGTGGCTCAAAATAACTCTGTCATTATATTAACAAGTATGCAGTAACACGCTAATTTTCATAACTTTGCGGTAAAGAGAAATAATTTTGCGGCTAAAATAACTCTGCCAGCACATAAACAAGTTTGTGATAATATGCTAATTTACATAAATTTGCGGTCAAAGAAAATAACTCGGTGAATCAGAAATAACGCTGCCATTACTTCAACAATTTTGCAGTAGCGAGCTGATTCGCATAAGTCTGCAATAAAGGAAAATAACTCGGTAAAATGCAAACAACTTTGTTATCACGTTAACAACTCTGCAGTAACGAGCTATAGCCAAATAAATTTTCTATGTGGTCACTATAATAACTCTGCGGTAACAAGCTAAATCAAAAAACTTGGCAATAACTAAAAATAACCCTACCAAATTCTGTGGCCACTATAATAACTGTGTTGTAACGAGTAAATTCAAATAAATTGATAGTAAATGAAAATAACTCTGCCAAAAAAATATCTCTGCAGTCAATATAATAACTCTGCGGTAACTAGTAAATTCAAATAACTTGTCAGTAACTAAAAATAACTCTGCGGCTGAAAATAACCCTGCAGTTACTTAATCAACTCTGCAATAACGAGTAAATTCAAATAACTCTGCGGTGATGGAAAATAACTCTGCAAAATAATAACTCTGCGATAACATAGGACAGAGTGGTACTTTTGTAAATATCAAATTTGAGAAAATTATTTAGTTATGACAGTTTCATAATATTTTTTCTTTACAAGGCATTTCAAGGGTACTTTTGGGTTTAAATGTCTAAAAACAAACTAGTAATTAAAAATAAGTTATGTTCATTTAGTAATAAATGTATAAAGTTGTGTCAATCTGGTAATCACCCCATAAAGCTAATCCTACAAATCCAACTTGAAAAATTTAGTTAGGGTTTAGAAGGTATAGCTAGTAAAATATATGTATCAGGGGTTAAGCTAGAACAAACCGGGTCAAATCCAAAAACTTACCATAAAGTGTTGATCATGACGGTCCTGTTGAAATATGTGACCCCATAGTAAGAAGGATTCAAAATCAAAGGAATGAGGGAAAAGGAATAAACTAGTTAAGAATGAACTAGAAGGAAAAGGAAGCTGTTGGATATCAACTAGTCAAGCAAAGTAGGAAGCAAAGAGGTATGTGCACAGCATGGGGACAGCATGGGCGCGGCTGCACTGTTGGAGCCGCTCAACCACTCCATCATCACACCTCTTCTCTTCCTCTCCATGCCTCTTCTCTTCCTCTTCTTTAGATATTTTTTCCTTAGCTTGTGCTTGTAAACTCTATATATACTTGTGCATTGTATTGGTTGAATGAGTGAGAATAAGAAGATAAGAATTCAGAAACTTTCCCTCTTTATCTCGCCATTTTCCATCATCCTCTTCTTCATTCTCTATCATCTTCAAACTCATAGTTCTTCATGGCATCAGAGCGGGTTCTTTACCCAACCGCTTAAGCTCTCTTCATAATCCCTTTAAGCTATCTTCAAAACCTTCTAATCTATAGCAATACATCTTACCAAGTTCTATTCACTTTGAGATTAATATCCTTGAGATCGGTTGATCTTCATGTTGTGAAAGAACTGGGATTCTGTATTACTACAAGAGAATGGAGGCGAATAGAGTAGCAATTTCTGTTGTTCTTAAAGGAGATAATTACCTTCTTTGGGCAAAAACTACTAAGACCGTTCTAAGAGGTAGAGGGCTTTGGAAGTTCATTGAACCTAAGGAAGAAGCCGAACCATACAATGACAAGGAAGAGCAAGAAGAGCAGTTCACTCTTTCACTTCTTCAAAGCTCACTAGAGCCATCTATCCTGGCGGTCTACTCATATGCGGATACCGCCAAGGAGTTGTGGGATATACTCAAGGGAGTATATGGAAACATCTCAAATATATCAAGGATATTTGAGGTGAAGAGGGCGTTGAATGAGCTTCAACAAGGAGAGAAGCCATTCAAGGAAATGTTTGGGGAGTATAGAAGCTTGTATGCCGAACTGGAGATCTTGAGGCCACAAACTATGGACCCTAAGGAGTTAGGAGAAAGGCGTGACCAAGATCAAGTGTTTGGGCTTCTCTTGGCACTCAACGCATCCTACAAAGATCTTATCAAGCACATACTTAGATTTGAGAAGCTGCCAAGTCTAGCGGAAGTATGTGGCATGATTCAAAGAGAGGAAGGGTCAAGAGACCTATTTCGTGCACCAAGCGAGGCTGCATATCTTGCAAGGAAGAATCTTATATTCGACAAGAGGGTGATGGAATATGAGCATTGTAAAATGAAGGAACACACTAAGGAGAAGTGTTGGACCCTTCATCCACACTTGAGGCCTAAGAGACTAAAGGAGAATGGAAGCGGACCTAGAACCTGTTGAATTTAAGAGTTTAGAGTAATAGAGAGTGTTTAGTATGATTAGAAAAGAGAGAATAGATGTAATAAGACTTTTCTTGTATTCCTTTTTTTATTGTAATTACAACAAGAGGTATACATTGGTATTTATAGAGGTTTTACAATGAAGGAGAAGGAGAGAAGAAGAAGTGCATGAGGAGTAGCTCTGGTTAGCTAACTCAAGGTGAGTAACCCGAGTTAGCACACATAGTTACTCCCTGTTCCTCTGCCACGCCCATGCTTCTCCATGCTGCTCCCATGCTTCTCCATGCTGCTCCCATGCCTCCCTTTGCTTCCTCACTTGGTTTAGTTAGTTTGTCTACTTGAGTTAGAACAGCTTCCCTTTCTTCTAGTTCCTTCTCAACTAAGACTCCTAGTTCCTTGTCAACTAGTTTTCCTTTCCCTCCTTTTGTTGATTTTGAATTCCTCTCTTCTCCTAAGTGATCACATACTTTAACACTCCCCCTCAAGATTGGTCGATGGAGATCCTTAAGACCGATCTTGCCATGGATGTGATCACAAGTGATGGCTGAGGTTGCTTTAGTGAAGATATCTGCTAGTTGTTCCTTGCTGACTACAAAAGCGGTTTTAATGATTGCTTCTTGAATCTTCCCTCTCACAAAGTGGCAATCAACTTCTATGTGCTTGGTTCTTTCATGGAATACTGGATTAGATGCTATATGTATTGCTGCTTGATTATCACAAAACAATAGCATTTCTTCATCTTCATGTATTCCAAGATCACTTAGGCATGCTTTTATCCATATTAGCTCCTTTGTCAACTCTTTCATAGCTCTATACTCAGCCTCAGCACTAGATAAGGTATGACTTTCTGTTTTTTGCTCCTCCAAGTCACTAGATTGCCTCCTACAAATGTACAAAAAACAGATGTAGACTTTCTATCATTCTTATCTCCAGCCTAATCCGCATAACAATAACCGTAGACCTTTCTGTTTCCATTGGCATGCATCCAAATGCCTTTCCCCGGATTGTTTTTCAAATATCTTAGCAGCCTCTCAATCATGTTCCAATGCTGCATAGTTGGCTTTTGCATGTGTTGGCTCACACGGTTCACTGCAAAACATATGTCCGGCCTTGTGATAGTGAAATGAAAATGAGCTTGCCCACCATCCTTTGATACCTCTTAATATCCTCCAATGGCTCCCCCTCAGGATTATCTTGGTAGCCTTCTTCTATTAGAGTTTTAGCCGGCTTTGATCCTAACTTTCCGGTCTCTTCCAAGAGATCCAGCACATATCTCCTTTGAGAGTTAAACATTCCATCTCCAAATCGCGTCATCTCAATCCCTAGGAAATACTTAAGCTCCCCTAGGTCCTTTATATCAAAGTCCGCCTTTAAGAGTTTCTTGATTTGATCTATTCCATCTTTGTTACTTCCTGTGATGATTAGATCATCAACATAGATCAACACCACCACTATTCCTTCTTCACTTTGCTTTGTGAATAGAGTATGATCAGCTTCAGATTTTATGAATTCCTTCTCCAACAGACAAGCGCTTAGCCTTTGGTACCATGCTCTTAGAGATTGTTTTAGCCCATAGATTGCTTTCTTCAATCTACAAACTTTGTTGTCTTCCTTATGATATCCTTGGGGTGGATCCATATACACTTCCTCTTCCAAATTCCCTTGCAAGAAGGCGTTCTTGACATCCATCTGCCATAGATCCCACTTCAAGTTTACTGCCACCGAGATTAGGATTCTGATGGAGTGGAGCTTAGCAACCGGAGCAAATGTCTCGGTATAATCTTCCCTATAGATTTTAGTATACCCTTTTGCTACCAACCTTGCCTTGTATCTTTCTATCCTCCCATCACTTGTGTATTTGATTGTATACACCCATCTACACCCAACTAGCTTCTTATCCCTTGGTAAATCGGTTAAGTACCAAGTATGATTCCTTTCCATGGACTTCATTTCCTCTTCCATGGCTTTTACCCATACTCCACTCTCACACGCTTCTTCATATGAGTTAGGTATAGATTCTGTGCTGATTTTTCCAAGAAAAGCTTTATGCTCCATAGGTAACGATGCCAATGAGCTAAAATGCTCAATGGGATATGTAATAGTGCTAGTTTGAGTGTTATCTCCCCTTGTGATAAGAGAGTGTTGTCGCCAATAGGATGGAGATCTAAGCTCGCCGTACGCTCAGGACATTCTCTTATCACACAAGGAAGATTACTCGCACTAGACTCTCCTTGGAGCATGGCAGAGTTGTTGTAACCAAAGTAAACACGTTGTCGCCTCTGTCTTGTACTTCTTCTTAGAGTTATGATTGGCTCAGATTCATCTTCCTCAATATTATCTTCTTCTTCAGCTGAATCTTGGTCTGGTTCCATGATGTCCTCAGATGCTGTACTCTCTCCTTGTACTTCATCCCTTGTTATTGGCGACTCATCAAACCGCATCCAATCCATGGATGATGGGACCATACCTTCAGAAGTATCATGATTCTTAGTTCCATAAAAGCTTTCTTTTTCATTGAACTTTACTTTTCTAGACACATAGACCCTTCTTGTCTCCGGATTGTAGACCTTGTAGCCCTTTTGCGTTGGTGAGTATCCAATAAATACACACTTCATGCTTCTAGGTTTAAGCTTGCTTCTCTGTCCCTCTGGTAGAAACATGAAACATGTACATCCAAAGGTCTTCATATGATTCAAGCTTGGTCTCTTCTTGTATAGCGCTTCAAATGGTGACTTATTGTCTAGGTTCTTGGTTGGAAGCCGGTTGATCAAGTAACTTGAAGTCATCACTGCATCTCCCCAGTGAAACTTAGGTACTCCTTTGGGTAAGACCATCTTGAGGACAACTGAACTTGGATGTCCTAGCCTTCCATGCCATAATGGGCTATCTTCAATCTCCTTCTTGCCAAAAACTTCCTTATCTGCCTTCATACCAAGAGCTTTTAGGTTTTCTTATTTATTTGTCTCCAACAGATACACTACATCCTCCACCTTCCTTTCTCCGAGCACATGACTTGTTTTAGGGTCCTGAAACTTAACAAAGTCAGTCCCAAACAATGCCACACAATCCAAATATTTTGTAACTCTATGAACGGATAAGAGATTGGATGAGAAACTAGGCATGTATAATGCTTTTGTTTCTTTTGTGAAAAGCTCTAACTCCCCTATCCCTTCAATCGGAATTGAGCTTCCATTGGCTATTTGTACATTTCCATGACACGGCTGAAGGTTCTTTAGCATGTCTTGATCCTTGATCATATGATGAGAAGCTCCCGAATCCATAATGATTATATTCTTCTTTATGGGGTTTTTAGAGCTGAGGAAACTCTTACCGGTTTCTGTGAGCTTGGCTAAGCTCTTGATGAGAGCCTCAAACTCGGATCTTCTGACCATATCTTCAACAGGTTGTGCTATTCCCATGAAGGCTCTTGGTCCACTTCCATTCTCCTTTAGCCGCTTAGGCCTCAAGTGTGGATGAAGAGTCCAACACTTCTCCTTAGTGTGCCCTTTCATTTTACAATGCTCACATTCCAACACCCTCTTGTCAAATGTGAGATTCTTCCTTGCAAGATGTGCAGCCTCACTTGGCGCAAGAAATAGGTCTTTTGACCCTTCCTCCCTTTGTATCATGCCACATACTTCTGCTAGACTTGGCAGCTTCTCAAATCTTAGTATGTGCTTGATGAGATCCTTGTAGGATGCATTGAGTGCCAAGAGAAGTCCAAACACTTGATCTTGGTCACGTCTTTCTTCTAGTTCCTTGGGGTCTATAGTTTGTGGTCTCAATATCTCCAACTCGGCCCACAAGCTTCTATATTCCCCAAACATTTCCTTGAATGTCTTCTCCTCTTGTTGAAGCTCATTCAACGCCCTCTTCACCTCAAATATCCTTGATATATTTGAGATGTTTCCATATACTCCCTTGAGTATATCCCATAGCTCCTTGGCGGTATCCGAATATGAGTATGTCGCCAAGATGGATGGTTCTAGTGAACTTTGAAGTAGTGAAAGAGTGAACTGCTCTTCTTGCTCTTCCTTCTCATTGTATGGTATGGCCTCCTCCTTAAGTTCAATGAACTTCCAAAGTCCTCGGCCTCTTAGAACGGTCTTAGTAGTTTTTGCCCAAAGAAGATAGTTATCCCCCTTTAGGACAACAGAGATTGCTACTTTATTCATCTCCATTCTCTAGTAGTAATACACAATCCCAGTTCTTTCACAACTTGAAGATCAACTGATCTCAAGGATATTAATCTCAGAGTGAATAGAGCTTGGCAAGATGTATTGCTATAGATTAGAAGATTTGTAAATAGCTTAGAGAGATTATGAAGAAAGTTTAGGCGGTTGGATAGAGAACCTGCTCTGATACCATGTTGAATTTAAGAGTTTAGAGTATTAGAGAGTGTTTAGTATGATTAGAAAAGAGAGAATAGATGTAATAAGACTTTTCTTGTATTCCTTTTTTTTATTGTAATTACAACAAGAGGTATACATTGGTATTTATAGAGGTTTTACAATGAAGGAGAAGGAGAGAAGAAGAAGTGCATGAGGAGTAGCTCTGGTTAGCTAACTCAAGGTGAGTAACCCGAGTTAGCACACAGAGTTACTCCCTGTTCTTCTGCCGCGCCCATGCTTCTCCATGCTGCACCCATGCTTCTCCATGCTGCGCCCATGCCTCCCTTTGCTTCCTCACTTGGTTTAGTTAGTTTGTCTAGTTGAGTTAGAACAGCTTCCCTTTCTTCTAGTTCCTTCTCAACTAAGACTCCTTCTAGTTCCTTGTCAACTAATTTTCCTTTCCCTCCTTTTGTTGATTTTGAATTCCTCTCTTCTCCTAAGTGATCACATACTTCAACAGAACCTTCATGGGAGTGGCACACCCAGTGGCCAACCAGTTGAGGATACGGTCAAGAGGTCCAAATTCGAAGCCCTCATCAAGAGCCTAGCCAAGCTCACTGAATCTGGTAAGGGCTTCCTCGGTTCTAAAAGCTCCATAAAAATGACAAAGTGATTGTGGATTCAGGGGCTTCTCATCACATGATTAAGGATCAAGACATGCTTAAAAATCTTGAGCCTTATCATGGGAATGTGCAAGTGGCAAATGGGAGTTCAGTTTCGATTGAAGGGATAGGGGAATTATAACTTTTCAAAAAAGGAACAAAAGCCTTATACATGCCTAGTTTCTCATCTAATCTTCTATCAGTTTATAAACTACCAAGGATTTGGATTGTGTGGCATTGTTTGGGACTGACTTTGTTAAGTTTCAGGACCCTAAAACAAACAAAGTGCTCGGAGAAGGGAAGGTGGAGGATGGAGTATATCTTTTGCACACAAATAAACAAGCGGATGTGAAAGCGTTTGGAATGAAGGCGGATGTAGAAGTATCTTGTAGGAAGAAGATTGGAGATAGTCCACTATGGCATGAAAGGTTGGGACATCCAAGTTCTGCAGTTCTCAAAGTGGCCTTACCCAATCTCATTCAAGAAGACGTAGTATGTGACGCATATGTACTAGGGAAATATCGTAGACAAGTGTTTCCTACTTTATCTACATTTTGTGATGAAGCTTTTGGCATTGTATACTCGGATGTATGGACTGCTCCTTGTAATTCAAGAGATCAATATAAGTATTTTGTTTTATTCATAGATGACTACTCAAAATACACATGGATTACTCTTCTACATACCAAAGATCAAGTTTATGAAGCATTCACAAACTTCATCAACTATATGTCTACACAATTCAAAACAACAATCAAGATCTTAAGAAGTGATAATGGAAGAGAGTATATAAGCAAGCGGTTCAAGGAATTACTCAAAAACCTTGGCATCATCCATCAAACATCTTGCCTATACTCCACAACAAAATAGGGTAGCTGAAAGAAAAAATAGACACCTAATGGAGGTAGCAAGGACCATCATGATTGCCAAGGGAGTACCTAAACTTCATTGGAGAGATGCTGTGATGACTTCAAACTACTTGATCAACCGCCTTCCTACCAAGAACCTGGATAATAAGTCACCATTTGAGGCATTGTACAACAAGAAACCAAGCCTACATCATCTCAAAACCTTTGGATGTAGCTGCTTTATGTTTCTACCAGAACGTCAAAGAAACAAGCTTGAACCTAGAAGCATAAAGTGTGTATTCATTGGATATTCACCAACACAAAAAGGATACAAGGTCTACAACCCAGAGACAAGACGAGTCTATGTATCAAGAGAGGTAAGGTTCAATGAAAAGGAGAGCTTCTATGGAGCTAAGAATCATGATACCCCTTAAGGTATGATTTCACCATCTATGGAGTGGATACCGTTCTTTGAAGATTCAAGAACAAGGGATGATGTACATGAGGAGAATGATCCAACCTCAGATCATTAGCCACGGATGAGGAAAGTGAACCTAATCCAGGTGTAGAAAGCGTTGACATTGTCAAAGAAGAACCTGAGCCAACAGTACCTCTAAGAAGAAGTACAAGACAGAGGCGACAACGTGTTTACTATGGCTACAACAACTCTGCCATGCTCCAAGGAGAATCTAGTGCAAGTAATCTTCCTTGTGTGATAAGAGAATGCCCTGAACGTACGGTGAACTTAGATTTCAATCCTATTGGCGACAGCACTCTCTTATCACAAGGGGGAGATAACACTCAAACTAGCACTATCACATATCCCATTGAGCATTTTTGCTCGTTGGCATCCTTACCTATGGAGCATGAAGCTTTTCTTGGAAAAATAAGCAAAGAATCCATACCTAACTCATATGAAGAAGCGTGTGAGAGTGGAGTATGGGTAAAAGCCATGGAAGAGGAAATGAAGTCCATGGAAAGGAATAATACTTGGTACTTAACCGATTTACCAATGGATAAGAAGCTAGTTGGGTGTAGATAGGTGTATACAATCAAATACACAAGTGATGGGAGGATAGAAAGATACAAGGCAAGGTTGGTAGCAAAAGGGTATACTAAAATCTATAGGGAAGATTATACCGAGACATTTGCTCCGGTTGCTAAGCTCCACTCCATCAGAATCCTAATCTCGGTGGCAGTAAACTTGAAGTGGGATCTATGGCAGATGGATGTCAAGAACGCCTTCTTGCAAGGGGATTTGGAAGAGGAAGTGTATATGGATCCACCCCAAGGATATCATAAGGAAGGCAACAAAGTTTGTAGATTGAAGAAAACAATCTATGGACTAAAGCAATCTCCAAGGGCATGGTACCAAAGCTAAGTGGTTGTCTTTTGGAGAATGAGTTCATGAGATCAGAAGCTGATCATATACTTTTGACAAGGCAAAGTGAAGGAGGAGTAGTGGTGGTCTTGATCTATGTTGATGATCTAATCATCACAGGAAGTGACATGGAGTAGATCGAATCAAGGAACTCTTGAAGGTCGCTTTTGATATAAGGGATCTAGGAGAGCTTAAATACTTCCTAGGGATTGAAATAACACGTTTTGAAGATGGGATGTTCATCTCCCAAAGGAAATATGTGCTGGATCTCTTGGAAGAAACCAGGAAGTTAGGATCTAAGCCGGCCAAAACTCCAATAGAAGAAGGCTACCAAGATAGTCCTGAGGGGGAGCCATTGGAGAACATTAAAAGATACCAGAGGATGGTGGGCAAGCTCATCTATCTTACTATTACAAGGCCGGATATTTGCTTTGCAGTGAACCGTGTGAGCCAGCATATGCAAAAGCCAACCTCACAGCATTGGAACATGATTGAGAGGCTGCTAAGGTACCTAAAAAATAGCCCTGGAAAAGGTATATGGATGCATGTCAATGGGAACACAAAGGTCCAAGGTTATTGTGATGCAGATTGGGCAGAAGAAAAGAAGGATAGAAAGTCCACATCCGGCATTTGTACCTTTGTGGGAGGCAATCTAGTCACTTGGAGAAGTAAAATACAGAAAGTTATAGCCTTATCAAGTGCTGAAGCAGAGTATAGGGCTATGAAGGAGGTGACAAAAGAATTGATATGGGTGAGGGCATTCCTAGAAGATCTTGGAATACATGAGGCTGAGGAGATGCTGTTGTATTGTGATAATCAAGCTGCAATACATATAGCATCCAATCCGGTATTCCATGAAAGGACCAAACATATAGAAGTAGATTGTCACTTTGTGAGGGGAAAGATTCAAGAAGGAATCATCAAACCCGCATTCGTAGCAAGTGGGGAACAGCTAGCAGATATCTTCACCAAGGTAACATCCTCTATCATTGGGGATCACATACATGGCAAGATCGGTCTAAAAGATCTTCACCGACCAATCTTGAGAGGTGTTGAAATATGTGATCTCAAGAAGAAGAATAATTCAAACTTAAGAGAAGGAGGGAAGGAAAAAGAGAACTAGTTGTGAAGAAAGTAGAAGGAGAACTAGTTGAGAAGGAACTAGAAGAAAAGGAAGCTGTTGGATCTCAACTAGACAATCTAAGTAAACTAAGTGAGGAAGCAAAGAGAGGTATGGGCACAAGCATGGGCGCATCAGAGCAGGGCATGGTGCGCGTCAGAGCAGGGCATGGTGCAACAAGACTATTGGAGCAGCTCACCCATCTCTCTTCCCTTCTTCACGCCCCTCCTCTCCTCTTCCTTGATTCTTCTTCATTTCAATGTAAAAAGTCTATAAATACATGTAATCTCTTGTAAAGAAGTGTGTGTGAATAAGAAGAAATATTCAGCAATCTTTCTCTTCCTTATTACGCCAATTCTCTCATCTCCATCCTTATCTCTTTCTAAACCTCTAAAATCAACATGGTATCAGAGCGGGTTTATCCTTCAACCGCTTAAATCTCACCTTATAACTCTTCTAGCACTCTACAAATCTTCTAATCTATAACAATACATCCTCCTAGTTCTATTCACTCTGAGATTAATATCTTTGGGATCATAGGATCTTCAAGTTGTGAAAGAACTAGAATTGTGTATTGTCACTAGAAAATGGAGACAAATAGAGTAGCAATCTCAGTCATGCTCAAAGGAAACAACTATCTCCTTTGGGCAAAAACCACTAAGACCATCCTTAGAGGAAGAGGACTTTGGCGATATGTTGAGCCAAAAGAGGTAGCGGAAGCTGTAGTGAGAAATGAAAAAGAAGAAGCTAAGGAAGAACAAGAGGAACAATACACGCTCTCTCTTCTTCAAAACTCACTAGAGTCATCCATCTTGGCGGCCTACTCATATGCCGATTCCGCCAAAGAACTATGGGATATACTCAAGGGAGTATATGGAAATGTCTCAAATATATCAAGAATATTTGAGGTGAAGAGGGCGCTGAATGAGCTTCAACAAGAGGAGAAGCCATTCAAGGAAATGTTTGGGGAGTATAGAAGCTTGTGGGCCGAGTTAGAGATTTTGAGGCCACACACAATCGACCCCAAGGAGTTAGGAGAAAGACGTGACCAAGACCAAGTGTTTGGACTTCTCTTGGCACTCAATGCATCCTACAAAGATCTTATCAAGCACATACTCAGATTTGAGAAGCTGCCAAGTCTAGCTGAAGTATGTGGCATGATACAAAGGGAGGAAGGGTCAAGAGACCTATTCCGTGCACCAAGTGAGGCCGCACATCTTGCAAAGAGGAATCTCACATTCGACAAGAGGGTTTTGGAATGTGAGCATTGTAAGATGAAGGGGCACACTAAGGAGAAGTGTTGGACTCTTTACCCACACTTAAGGCCTAAGCGGCTAAAGGAGAATGGAGGTGGACCTAGAGCCTTCATGGGAGTCACGCAACCTGTTGAAGAGATGGTCAGAAGATCCGAGTTTGAGGCTCTCATCAAGAGTCTATCCAAGCTCACAGAATCCGGTAAGAGCCTATTTAGCTCTAAAAGCTCCATTAAGAAGAATATGATCATTGTGGATTCGGGGGCTTCTCATCACATGATTAAGGATCAAGACATGCTGAAAAATCTTGAGCCTTATCATGGAAATGTACAAATAGCCAATGGAAGCTCAGTTCCGATTGAAGGGATAAGAGAGTTAGAGCTTTTCACAAAAGAAACTAAAGCATTATACATGCCTAGCTTCTCATCCAACCTTTTATCAGTTCATAAAGCAACAAAAGATTTGGATTGTGTGGCAATGTTTGGGACTGACTTTGTGAAGTTTCAGGACCCTAAAACAAATCATGTACTCGGAGAAGGGAAGGTGGAGGATGGAGTGTATCTGTTGGAAACAAATAAACAAGAAAAGTTAAAAGCTCTTGGAGTGAAGGCGGATAAGGAAGTTTTTAACAAGAAGGAGATTGGAGATAGCTCATTATGGCATGGAAGGCTAGGACATCCAAGTTCAGCTATCCTCAAGATGGTCTTACCCAATCTCGTTCAAGAAGAAGAAGTTTGTGAAGCATGTGTACTAGGGAAACATTGTAGACAGTTTTTCCCCTCTTCATCTACAACTTGTGATGAAGCTTTTGGCATTGTACACTCGGATGTATGGACCGCCCCATGTAACTCAAGAGATCAATATAAATATTTTGTTTCATTCATTGATGACTACTCAAGATACACATGGATCACACTCTTACATTCAAAGGATCAAGTATATGAAGCGTTTACTAACTTCACCAAATATATCTCTACCCAATTCAAGACCAAAATCAAGATCTTAAGAAGTGATAATGGAGGGGAGTATGTGAGCAAACGATTCAAGGAGTTACTCAATAATCTTGGTATCATACACCAAACATCGTGTGCATACACTCCACAACAAAATGGGGTAGCAGAAAGAAAGAATAGGCATCTCATGGAAGTTGCAAGAACCCTCATGATTGCCAAAGGAGTACCTAAGTTTCATTGGGGAGATGCAGTAATGACTTCAAGTTACTTGATCAACCGGCTTCCAACGAAAAATATGGATAATAAATCACCATTTGAAGTGCTACACAAAAGCAAGCCAAGCGTGAACCATATGAAGACCTTTGGATGTTCTTGTTATATGTTTCTACCGGAGGGACAAAGAAGCAAGCTTGAACCTCGAAGTATGAAGTGTGTGTTCATTGGCTACTCACCAACACAAAAAGGATACAAGGTCTACAATCCGGAGACAAGGAGGGTCTATGTATCTAGAGAGGTGAGATTCAATGAAGAAGAAGGATTTTATGGAAACAAGAACCATGAAGCTCCGGAGGATGTGACTTCATTACCTATGGATTGGATGCGGGTTAATGACGCTCTAATAAATGAAGTACAAGGAGAGAGCGAATCATCTGAAACCAGAGTAGAAGATGAGGCACATGCGGAGCAAGATCAGAATTCTGTTGAAGAAGAAGCGAATGATGGTGAGGGAGAACTTGAGCCAACCGTACCCCTAAGAAGAAGTACAAGACAAAGGCGACAACGTGTTTACTATGGCTACAACAACTCTGCCATGCTCCAAGGGGAGTCTAGTGCGAGTAATCTTCCTTGTGTGATAAGAGAATGTCCTGTGCGTACGGCGAGCTTAGATCTCGATCCTATTGGCGACAGCATTCTCTTATCACAAGGGGGAGATAACACTCAAACTAGCACTATCACATATCCCATTGAGCATTTTTGCTCGTTGGCATCCTTACCTATGGAGCATGAAGCTTTTCTTGGAAGAATCAGCAAGGAATCCATACCTAACTCATATGAAGAAGCGTGTGAGAATGGAGTATGGGTAAAAGCCATGGAAGAGGAAATGAAGTCCATGGAAAAGAACCACACTTGGTACTTGACCGAATTACCAAAGGATAAGAAATCAGTTGGGTGTAGATGGGTTTACACAATCAAGTATACAAGTGATGGGAAAATAGAGAGGTACAAAGCAAGGTTGGTGGCAAAAGGATACACTCAAATCTATGGGGAGGATTATACCGAGACATTTGCTCCGGTTGCTAAGCTCCACTCCATAAGAATCCTAATCTCAGTGGCAGTGAACTTGAAGTGGGATCTATGGCAGATGGATGTCAAGAACGCCTTCTTGCAAGGAGATTTGGAAGAAGAGGTATATATGGATCCACCCCAAGGATATCATAAGGAAGGCAACAAGGTTTGCAGATTGAAGAAAGCAATCTATGGGCTAAAGCAATCTCCAAGAGCATGGTACCAAAGGCTAAGCGCTTGTCTATTGGATAAGGAGTTCATAAGATCTGAAGCTGATCATACCCTCTTCACAAGGCAAAGTGAAGGAGGAGTAGTGGTGGTCTTGATCTATGTTGATGATCTAATCATCACAGGAAGTGATAAAGATGGAGTAGATCAAATCAAGAAACTCTTGAAGATCGCTTTTGATATAAAAGATCTGGGAGAGCTTAAATACTTCCTAGGGATTGAGATGACACGGTTTGAAGATGGGATGTTCATCTCTCAAAGGAAATATGTGCTGGATCTCTTGGAAGAAACTGGCAAGTTAGGATCCAAGCCGGCTAAAACTCCAATAGAAGAAGGCTACCAAGATAATCCTGAGGGGGAGCCATTGGAAGATATTAAGAGGTATCAAAGGATGGTGGGCAAGCTCATCTACCTCACTATCACAAGGCCGGACATTTGCTTTGCAGTGAACCGTGTGAGTCAACATATGCAAAAACCAACTATGCAGCATTGGAACATGATTGAGAGGCTGCTAAGGTACTTAAAAAACAGCCCTGGAAAAGGCATATGGATGAAGGCTAATGGAAACACAAAGGTTCAAGGATATTGTGATGCGGATTGGGCTGGAGATAAGCAAGATAGAAAGTCCACATCCGGTTTTTGTACCTTTGTGGGAGGTAATCTAGTCACTTGGAGAAGTAAGAAGCAGAAAGTTATAGCCTTATCAAGTGCTGAAGCCGAGTATAGGGCTATGAAGGAGGTGACAAAAGAATTGATATGGGTGAAGGCATTCCTAGAAGATCTTGGAATACATGAGGCTGAGGAGATGCTGTTGTATTGTGATAATCAAGCTGCAATACATATAGCATCCAATCCGGTATTCCATGAAAGGACCAAGCATATAGAAGTGGATTGTCACTTTGTGAGGGGAAAGATTCAAGAAGGAATCATCAAACCCGCATTTGTAGCAAGTGGGGAACAGCTAGCGGATATCTTCACCAAGGCAACATCCTCTATCATTGGGGATCACATACATGGCAAGATCGGTCTAAAGGATCTTCACCGACCAATCTTGAGGGGGAGTGTTGAAATATGTGATCTCAAGAAGAAGAATAATTCAAACTTAAGAGAAGGAGGGAAGGAAAAAGATAACTAGTTGTGAAGAAACTAGAAGGAGAACTAGTTGAGAAGGAACTAGAAGAAAAGAAAGCTGTTGGATCTCAACTAGACAATCTAACTAAACTAAGTGAGGAAGCAAAGAGAGGTATGGGCACAAGCATGGGCGCATCAGAGCAGGGCATGGTGCGCGTCAGAGCAGGGCATGGTGCAACAAGACTATTGGAGCAGCTCACCCATCTCTCTTCCCTTCTTCACGCCCCTCCTCTCCTCTTCCTTGATTCTTCTTCATTTCAATGTAAAAAGTCTATAAATACATGTAATCTCTTGTAAAGAAGTGTGTGTGAATAAGAAGAAATATTCAGCAATCTTTCTCTTCCTTATTACGCCAATTCTCTCATCTCCATCCTTATCTCTTTCTAAACCTCTAAAATCAACAAGAGGGAGTGTTGAAATATGTGATCCCATAGTAAGAAGGATTCAAAATCAAAGGAATGAGAGAAAATGAATGAAATAGTTAAGAATGAACTAGAATGAAAAGAAGTTGTTGGATATCAACTAGACAAACAAACTAGGAAGCAAAGAAGTATGGGCACTGCATGGGCGCGGCTGCACTGTTGGTGCAGCTCAACCACTCCATTATCATACCTCTTCTCTTCCTCTCCACGCCTCTTCTCTTCCTCTTTCTTAGATATTTTTCCTTACTTTGTGCTTGTAAACTCTATATACTTGTGCATTGTATTGGTTGAATGAGTGAGAATAAAAAAATAAAAATTCAGAAACTCTCCCTCTTTATCTCGCCATTTTCTATCATCTTCTTTTTCATTCTCTATCATCTTCGAACTCAAAGTTCTTCAGGTCCATCTTAATGGTCATGACCACCAGGATCTTCACCGTGTTTGTTCTGGCAGTCCACTTTAACGGCCAACTGACCATCAACAACCAACACTCAAAACTACTGAAAATTAAGTCAAGTTTTGTTGACCTTAGTGGTTGGTAGTCGCGGTCATGGTCACTAGGGAATTCCTTTGGCTTCTTCTTTGTGTTGTTTCTATATGTTAGCTTCCATTTTGAAAAAGAGTCCAACAAAAAAATCTTCTTCTTCAGTGTAAAAATAAATCGAGAAAGAGACCAATAAAAAAAGAACAAAAACTAGAAAAAGAAAAATATGTACAAAGGAAGTGAAGTGTACCTAAATCAAAGAGAAATATTCGGATGAATCCAATAATCGGAAAGAGAATGGCGGACTAATGGTACGGTTTGGTGGGCTGGTTAAGTTGGTGGAATAACAATTGAAGAAGTTTTTCTAACTTTGAGGTTGATGGTGAGTACCTCTTTCATTATACCTTAAAGATCATTCAAATATTTTCCCGTAAGCTCTGATGTGATGATTGTCTTAACCATTGCAAAGGGATTCGACGTAATTCTCTTGCATTTTACTTTGTACTCAATCTCTCAATCAACGCATCTCCATGGATAAAAGGTAATACTAGGAGACAAATCTTTGAAGTCATGCACAAGTTTGGGAGGATGGGTTGGTTTTGGTACTGTATTCACTATGACCTATTTTCCATTGATATTTGAATAGAAATCCTAAAAAACTGTCATCCAAAACTTTAACATCCTTGTTTTGTAGTAAAGATAAATCTTTCCATTCTTGACCTTATCCACTTATACTTCCTCTTGTGTGATTGGTATACAAAAGGTTTTTGTGGACTCAACATGGTAAAATACATTGTTGTTAACAAATCCAAGAATGAGCCCTTTACACGGAAAGTCAATATTAGCACATCCAGTATGATGAAGGAAACATACTCCATGGTTTTGCACCATTTCTACCATCGTGAAATCCGTTGGGGCTGGGCAATCTACAACCCTAAGAGGGTAGTCCTCGATCAAACCAAGTAAGCATTTAGAAGAAACATCCATATATATGACAGAGGATGAGCGATGTTACATGTTGGTAGTTCACAAGCTCTTCACCATCTCAAAGGAGATAAAATTCACATTTGAACCAGAGCCACATAATGTATCATGAAGTTTAAAATCACCAAAGGAGATAGATATACTGAATTTTCCAACCTTTATAAGCGACTACGATTCAAGTGTTGTTGCGATAGTGAGTCATGTAATCTCAAATTAAATGATGTCTAACAAGATTAGCCACTTGCCAAAGCACACTCTGAAATAATAGATGATATAAACGAAAATACAAAAGATCACGAAAGCACATATGAAAACACCCCTTTTAAAACCATACCCAAGAAAGTTGCACCCATCCAATCTCAAAATCTGGTAAATATAATAATATAACGGGATCATCGTCGATTTGTATGCTAAATGAAATTTAGAGGTTGTTGTTCATAGTATGCAAATGGGCAAGCGAAAGTGTGGAAAATCAGATATTTTTGTTCTTAGGTGTCATGAGATTGGAAGAACTTGGTGATAAGAATGAGATAAAAAAAGAAATTTCCTGGATGGAGATATTCATTCTTCTTTTAAGCCAACCAAGAAGGCCAAGAAGCAGTATATGATGACATATTTGATAGCTTGTTCTAAAACAAGCTTATACACTCATTCCACATAAAACCTGAAACCACAGTCAACCTAGTAAATTTAAACAACCGCTTATGGGAGACAACAAACTGAGTTTCGTAGTTTCTTAATTTTTTTTTGTCTATATTCTTATTGTCGTGGTAGTTCTTTTTCTTTGTTTTCTTCTTACAACGTAATGGTGTAAACTAAGTCTAGGGGAGGATCTCTAAGTCACTAACATTATTTTTCTTTTTGATTTTATTTTTAATATTGAGTAATTTTTAAGTTTTATTGAGTCAAATTTATGGAATTTTATGTTGTTCTTGGATTTCATCTTGTGCTGACTATTAGGGATAAATGTCCCACATCGGATGCTGGAAGGGATATCAACTAATATATAAAGGATATGGGCCAATCCACTCATTGCCAATTGGTTTTGAGTTGGAAGCCCATAGAATCTAATATGGTATCAGAGTCCGATCCACACATGTCCAGCCCGATCCATAAGCGATCCGACCCAATAGTTGGTCCACTGATCCTTGCCCGAACTACCGAGATTTCTGGTTTAAAGGAACCATCATTTCGAGGGGGCGTATTAGGGATAAATGTCCCACATCAGATGCTGGAAGGGATCTCGACTAATATATAAAGGATATGGGCCAATCCACTCATTGCCAATTGGTTTTGAGTTGGAAGCCCATAATTTAATATGGTATCAGAGCCCGATCCACACATGTCCAGCCCGATCTATAAGCGATCCGACCCAATAGTTGGTCCACTGATCCTTGCCCGAATTACCGAGATTTCTGGTATAAAGGAACCATCATCTCGAGGGGGCGTATTAGGGATAAATGTCCCACATCGGATGCTGGAATGAATCTTGACTAATATATAAAGGATATGGGCCAATCCACTCATTGCCAATTGGTTTTGAGTTGGAAGCCCATAGAATCTAATACTGACTACTTTATAACAGACTTCTAACAATGATTATCCTCAAAATAGGAAGATTAGAAACACCTGCTCTTTTATAAAGTTATATAGTTCTTGGTTTTGTCTTTAATGCAGTTATTGTATGACTAGAATCGGTTCCACCTTCTCCTTCTTAAGAAAGAAAAAAAGAACCGGAATACAGTCTGTTTAAATTCTAATGTTTTATCTTAGCCACTATTGCAATTCAGGTAGTACATCTATAGAGCCTTACAGAGATTCCAAGGTTTGTGAGGTTGTGTATCAACATTTGGTTTTCGTCTCACTTTGAGTTTGCACTATGATTTGCACCCATCTTCATCAGGTCATAAACACTTCAGCCACAATCAAACTAGCCTTCCATTCCATGACCTTGTTTCGATTGATACTCTCATTGTGAGACTGCACTTTACAAGAAACTGATGAATGTTAAAAGGTTGGTAGTGGAGATTTAGGATGTTATATATTGGAAGTTAAAATACGGTAATGCTTGGTATGATTATGGCAAAGCATATGTAGTACTAACTGGTGGTTTGATATATTATATGTTCTCAAGGATTGAAATCTCAGCATTGTGGATTCTAGTGGTGACGTAACTCTCGTCTTTGTAGGCTTTTAACATAATAACATCAACTTTGTGAGTTTTAAACTTTTTAACACCGTTTTCAAACTTTTCTCTTTTTATTTGGATTTTTAGTGTTCTTTTTGAGGACAAGCAAGGATTCAAGTTTGAGAGATTTTTGATAATTCATTTTATTAATGGTTTTACAGTCTATTTACTAGAAAATCTTAAGTATTTTTAATAAGAACAAGATTTTTAATGTACATTTATGTTATTATAGGTTTGTATACTTTTCGAATCAAAAGAAAGGTTTTAGAATGGAAATGGGTCATTTTGGATTATAAGAGAAACATGACTCCAGAGAAACATCAGATGTTTGACTTCCAATGAAATATTTCCCACTGTATGATCTTTCTCATATATAACACAAGATATTGGAGTATGTTATCATTTGTTTCCAAGTGGTTTGAAGGAAATCTAAAGGTACGAATAAGCGTTATGGCCAAATTAATGAAGACATGCATATTCTATGCATATGTGAGTAGGTTGTTTATATATCTTAGGGTTCTTAAAATGTATTTATATAACTTCATGTTTAATACATTTATGATATTATTTATATTATCTCTATCATATAATTATTCTTAATGTCTAGTCTTTAGTTAACAATTTAAAATTTGTAGTTAATCTGTTCATCATGACACCAAAATGTTGTTAAATTGGTGGAAGTATTTGTGACGGTCTATTCTTTATATTGAATACAACTGGACACGTCTGTTGTTATCTACACTTGTGATCATATTAGCTTCTGTTCGTAATGTTTGCTAGGCTTTTAGTCGAAAGACAGAAATCACTAGACCTAACATTACATATGTAAACCGGTATGTCAATACATCTGCTCCTAAACCTTCTCTATTACAGCCAGCTTATAAAGTGTTACACTACTTGAAAGGAACCATTGGTCTGAGATTGTTTTATTTAGCTCACTCTGATTTAGTTCTAAAGGCTTTTAATTATGCTGATGGAGGATCTTGCAAGGATACTCGATGATCTACATCTGGTTTTTATATGTTTCTAGACTCCTCCATGATCTTCTGAAAATCCAAGAAGCAACCAATGGTTTCTCTTTCTTCAGCAGAGAATACGAACATCGGACTGTACAGCAGCAATTCACATAACAAACAATTTTGTATTCCATAAAAGAAAAAATTAAGCATCTTGAGTTAGATTATCACAAGGTCATAGAGACGGTTTCTAGTTGTTTGATAAAAACATTTTATGTCAAGACCAATCAACAAATAGTATATTTCATTACAAAATATTTTATGTTCATCATATTTATACTCTTATAGACAAGATGACCTTGATTTCAATATAAACATCATTTTTAGCAAGGATATTAAAGTATTGAATTGATTAAATCTGGTTTAAGTTAAACAGTACATTCAAGATTGGTTCAGTATTTGTTGATTTATGTTTGTTTCCTGATTCGGATAGTTCATTTAGATGGAGATAGAAATTGATATTTGTTTAGTGCTAAAATGATCATTCAGATGCTTAATCTAGATGAACCATCTGAATAAGTTTTAAAATTTAGAGAAATTTCTTAGCTTCATCTGGATAAGCCAAATAAGACCATTTGATGAAACATTTCTTCTAAGATATTTAATGGTTTTGGTGCAAAAATATATTTTTGCAGATTTTCTGCCAAAATTAAATTTTACTGTTTTGATGATAAATGTAATCATGATATTTATAAGTTTTGGTATGAAACATGATTCCATAATTTTCCACCGAAATTGAGATTTTACAGTTTTGTTTGAAAAATGAAATCCTGATATTTAATGGCGGGAAAATGTAACTACGTAATTTTCCGCAAAAAATGTGATTTCACGATTTTGATAGAAAATAAATTTTAAAAATTCAAGATTTAGACAAAAAAATCATTTTGCGATTTTCCATCAAAATTGTGATTTTTGTCAAAATTTTGATTTCAAGATTTTGGCAGAAATCATTATTTTGTGATTTTCTGCCAAAATCGCAATTTTATGAATTTGGCGGTAAAACGTCATTTACAATTTCTACCAAAATTCTGATTTCATGGTTCTGACAGAAAAACATTTAATTCCGCTGAAAGTCTAATTTCACAGTTTCAATCTATTTTGTGAATAACATTATTTTATATAATTTTTGAAAACTCAATTTTATGGCTATTCCACTTTTAAACATATTGTGTGATTTTATCATTTAAGTTTCTAATTTTTTCTTATTAGTTGTAAATATTTTTAAAAATCATGAATAAACTTAGTTAAGATCAATGTTAAAAAAATAATCTAATTTGGAGTTTAATTTAGAATTTTATATGAATTTTGTGAGCAAAATCAATTTATAAATGTAAAAAATTATAATTTGAAAACTATTTAGTTGTAAATTTATTTGAACTAAAAATTATAATTAATATGATTAAAATTGATTAAAGTATGATTAGATTAAAACATGAGTATTTTAGTCATTATTCTATGAAAATCATCTCGATCCAATTGAAAATTTATAAAAATTAAACAAACAATTTGCAATGGATCATTCCAATAGCTTAAACTACATAAGAAAAGTGAATGTAACTGATTGGTTTTAGTTAAATGAAATAAATTTGTTACTTCTTCTCTCTAACAACCTTCTTTTCTATTTCTTATTCTACTACCCAATAGTTAATTCATTTAATAAATGTTTATAGTTATTTCTAACAACCTTTTTGAAAACACAGTTTCATATATTAACTTACTTCATTTAATAAATGTTTATAGTTATGTAGATAACACTTCTATATTTCCAATTAGACTTATACAGAAGTTTATGAGTCCAGTTGACCCTTAATCAAATAGTCAACTCGGATTCTTGTGTTAAAAAAACCGGTAAAAAGGAAAGAGAATTATGAAAAGAATGAGAGAGAAGTTTGAAGAATGTATAAAGAAGACGATGGTCCACGCACACATGTTCATTTTCTTTTATTACACTACATAACAATACCATGAAAAAACAAAAGAGTATCCCAAATTTCACATGCCAGTCTTGCTGTCTTTCTTCTGTTTTTTTTCACCTTTAAATATTTATGTATTATATATTAAAGTAGAACCGAATTTATATAAACGTTATACAAAGGCATCTAAATATAAATAGTTCGATAACTAGTGTCTGGAGGAAACGATATACGTATATATTGTTGGAACCCATTACATATATATATATATCAAAAATAAAAAAAATACACAAGTTTTAATTTCAACAAAAGGTTTTACACGCTAACATATTCTTTAATTCGTCTATTTGTTTTACTTAATTATTGACATGAATGGTATACGATCATTCTTGGCTATTTAATATTCCTAATGAAATTCCAAAATCTATGTTGTACGAAATAACTATTGCCTGTGTTTCACATTTCTCATCAAATTCGTATCTGATTTTACAATTAAATT
This sequence comes from Nasturtium officinale, assembly GCA_963854855.1. Lineage (NCBI taxonomy): Eukaryota > Viridiplantae > Streptophyta > Magnoliopsida > Brassicales > Brassicaceae > Nasturtium > Nasturtium officinale. Next base: position 9,955,514 of record OY978502.1, on the reverse strand, counting down.
ATTTGGTTAATGGTGTGCGGGGACAGACACCATTGCACTAGTTAGGTTTGGGCAAAATACTCGAGATCTGACCCGAGATCCATTCCGATCTGATCGGAGAAATAGGATATCTGAGCTGTCCGGATCCGGATATTTTATTTTGACACTCCAGATATCCGGATCCGTGTTTATATATAATATTTATAAAAAATATATGTTTAATACTTAAATATATATATATATATTATTTAATAGATAAAAAATTATTTAAAATATAATAAAATAAAGTTTACATAAACTTTTGTGTATTTTATAAACTTTACAAAAATAAATATGTTTTAAAATATATTTTTTAAATTAATTTAAATTATTTTTATGATATTTAACTTAACTTTTATTTTTTAAATAATTTATATTATTATTTTAAGAATTCTACCAATTTCTGACGGATCCAGATATCCACGAATATTAACAGATCCAGATCGGATATCAAATTCTTCGAATCCCTTGAAAATCCTGGATATTCGGTCTTTGACACCCCTAGCACTAGTTGTCATCTCCTTTTCCCTTTTATAAGTTGCATTCTTTATTTTTTCATAGAATAACATTGGAATAAAATTTGGATAGCTAGTAGCCTAGTTAGTAGGTCTAATAGATTGTTTATTATATTTTATATCTAATAAACTGTTTACTATTTTATCTAGGATTTTGCAGAAAATTATTTAGATTTTTCTGGATTCTACATGAAATATTTACGATCTTTTTAATTTCTTTTGGCAAGGTGACACCCATAACCAAACTAATTGACAACTAGTTTTTACCAAAGAAAAAGGAAAAATAAAAAGAGGAGTCTATTTAGTCTTAAGCGTTGGAATATCCTTCCGAAGGCACAATGTTAAGATGCATTAAACCAGTTCTTTTTAGTACATGTTTATATATTCTCAAGCCGTTGCTTTTTCAGAATGCTTAGAAAACGGCATAAAAATGAAAACATATTGTTTTCATAAAACCAGCTGGTGCTTTTTGTTTTCCGACACTTAACATTATTTAGGGTGTCTAAAAAATGGGCAGTTTTATTTTTTTTTATATGCTGTTTGGATAGTTTTTGCGTTAATGATGTTTTATGTACTTTTGGATATTTTTAGGTAGTTTTATGTAATTTGTTGGGTAGTTTTAAGAAGAAAATAGGGGTAGATTTTTGAAACTACCAAAAAAAACCAAAACTACCTAAAACCATTGTTTTAAAATTTGCTAGATGCTAGTCGGGCGGAGAGGGTGACCTAGCGCCTAGGGAATTAATCAGAAAGTAAACTGAGATTAATAGGGGATTAGTTTTAAGTTATTTTAATATTTTAAAAATATATTTATCTATTATATTAAACTTTTAAATAATATTATTTTTAAAAGTTTGGTAAATATATAAAATGTAGTATTAAGAATTTATTTTATGATTTTTATCTATAATTTTAACATAATTTATTATAAAACATCACAAACTCTCAATATTAATGTCTGAATAATAAAAAAAAAAAAAATTATACTTGAAAATTTAAAAATAATTGGATTATAGATGATTATGTGGAAAATAATCAGATTAGGTGGGGATTAATCAGATTAGGCGGGGATTAATCGGATTAGGCGGGGATTAATCGGATTAGGCGGAAAGTAATTGATTAACTGACTTTTTCGAGGGATTAATCATTAATCGAGGCGGATATGGTGGGTCTCGCGACTAAACAGAGTATAATCGGAGCTAGCCGGAGATTTTTATAACATGGCCTAAAACATCTAATGGACAAAAAGTATCCAATCACCAAATTAAAACATAAAAACTACTATATTCTCCAATTTCCTTATAAACTTAAGGAGAATAGGGTAGTTTTTATATTTTCATAACCAAGATTGTACAGTATTGAAACTGAAGTTACCTTTGTTAAAAATTATAGTTAACTCAAGACAAAGAGGCACTAAAAAAAAGTACGTAGTAAAAAAAAAAATTGGGGCGACATGTGATGAGATATAGCGATGGGTCATCAAGGAAATCTTGTATTCTTATGATAATTGCCAACTATGCTTATTTTGGGGCGTCTCTTCTTATTGCAGAAGTAGCCCCCATCTTCACGTGATTCTTTCTTCCCTCTCTTGTTCTATATATTCACATACTCTCTCGTATAGTTACCTCCACTCACTCGACTCAACATGGACTCATCCAGAGCCTCTTCTCTCTCTCTGTGTTTCTTCCTCATTTGCATTATCTTTTTTCCCCAACATTCCCTCTCATGTGGCTCCTGCAACCCTCGGAAGGGCGGACCCTCCAGTCCCAAGACTCCCGTGACTGTTCCTAAGCTACCAAATATTCCTCCAGTCACCATCCCAGACGTACCCGGGGTTCCTGCAGTGGGTGGGCTCGTTCCTTCGGTGGGTGGCCTTGTTCCTTCGGTGGGTGGGCTCGTCCCTTCAGTCGGTGGCCTTGTTCCTTCGGTGGGTGGGCTCGTCCCTTCAGTCGGTGGCCTTGTTCCTTCGGTGGGTGGGCTCGTTCCTTCAGTGGGTGGACTCGTTCCCACAGTACCATTGCCAACTGTTCCTGTTGTGGGTCCTCTTCTTCCTGGTGGGAAAAGCCCACCTGCCACTGGAGGAAAGGGTTGCGCTCCTACTCCCGGGAAAGTGAAGCCACCATCAGGCAGCGGGAAGGCTACATGTCCAATAGACACGCTGAAGTTGGGTGCGTGCGTGGACTTATTGGGTGGTTTAGTAAAGATTGGACTAGGTGACCCAGCTGTTAACAAATGTTGTCCCTTACTTAAAGGCCTCGTTGAAGTTGAAGCTGCGGCTTGTCTCTGCACTACTCTCAAGCTTAAAGCTCTTAACCTCAACCTTTACGTCCCCGTTGCTCTTCAGCTTCTTCTTACCTGTGGCAAAACTCCACCTCCGGGTTACACTTGTTCCATCTGATAAGTTCACTCCATTTAATGGGTATGCTATTTTTCATTTCATTTTGAATTATATATATTAAATCTTCTTTAGGAAACTTTGATATTACCTAAACCGCTAAACTAATAGTCCAATCGATCAAAGAGATTATAGTATAATTTGTTGTCGGATATGAATTTAAAAATGGTATGAGTTTTAATTTAGAACAAAATTTATTTGACGTCAGAACATAAATTATGTTATCAAAATGATATCACACTGGGTTCTCACATTTTCTTCAGCTTTTTAAACTGTATCTCACTAAAGTTTATTTCATTTTGGGGTCACGCAGATAGTTTGAAGAAAATGTGAGAAGCAAATGGCAGAGCTCCAATATTTCCTTTCTTCGTTTATCAATCATATCAAATCATTTCTCGTTGATTCTTTCCTCTATCTTTCCTTTGTGCTTGTATCATTAAGAATTGTGTGCTTTATAGATTAATGATTCTTCCTTTGTATTAAAGTTTTATTTGAAACATCTTTATTTTAGTAAATGAATGAAGAGACAAGTGCTGCAAACTCCCCATCTCTTTTAAAATAATCTCCTATATTCACACTTAATTAATCTATAATTTCTAAATCAATCTAATATATCCCTTTGTGAAAGAAGATTACAAAACTACCCTATTGGAATTGGAAGAAGAAATTAAAATTAAAATTGGGATTGGGATTGAAAAAAGAAATTAAAATTAGAAATTCAATAATTGAAAAAGAACAAAACAAACAAAAATGGAAAAAAGAATCAAGCTCGAGCTCCACATCGAGACATCTTCGATCCATCGCCAGTGCTCCATCCACTGCATCTCCGGTGAACTCTGAAGTCCCGATTGACATTGCTATCGTGAAGCTCTTATCAGGTAAGTTGAGATTCTTTGATCTAGTATTAGCAATTTCAATATTTGATTTTAAGCTACACACATTGTGTGTTTTACCATGGGTTGTTGGTCAATTATGACTTTTAATAGGTAACAAATATATTTCAGTGGTTGAATCATAGTGTATTGTAGACTAAAACAAGAAATGATCGAATTAGAATTTCTTGCGATAGTATAACTGAGTAAAACTAATATTAGTTGTAATACTGATAAATGTATTATAACTAGTAAAATTGGTAGTACTGATCATTGTTATAATTGTATCACATGTGTGTTTAACCATGTTTTGTGAATTTCTTAATGTATTTCAGTAGCTGCATCATAGTGTATTATATATTTAAACAAGAAAAGATCCAATATTGATATAGTAATACTGGAGAAAACTAGTACTACTGGTAATACTAATAACTGTAGTGTAACTAGTAAAACTGGTACTATTGATCATTATTATAATTGTAGATCATTGGTGTTAGATAATATTTTGTGAGTGTCTGAAAGTATTTCAATGGTTGCATTATAGTGTATTTATATATTAAAACCAGAAATGATCCAATATTGTTATAGTAAAACTGGGGAAAACTAGTATTACTGGTACTACTAATAACTGTAGTATAACTAGTAAAATTGACGTAAAAAAAACTAGTAGAACTGGTACTATAATAATTGTTATAATTGTAGCATTTGTGTTTGACTATGTTTTGTGAGTGTCTGAATGTATTTCAGTGGCTGCATCATAGTGTATTATATATTAAAACCAGAAACGACCCAATATTGATATAGTAAAACGGGGGAAAACTAGTACTACTGGGACTACTAATAACTGTAATATAAGTAGTAAAACTAGTAATATTGATAATTGTTATAATTATAGCACATTTGTGTTTGACCATGTTTTGTGAGTGTCTAAATGTATTTAAGTGGCTCCATCATAGTATATTATATATTAAAACCAGAAATGATCCAATATTGATATAGTAAAACTCGGAAAACTAGTAGTACTAGTATTACTAATAATTATAGTATAACTAGTAAAACTAGTAATACTGATTGTTTTTGTATTTTTTGGCAGGATTTAATGAGTAACAACGTGAGGATATATTTTAAATACCAAGACTGTTGTACAATTTGATGTTGAAGACATCAGTGGAAGAGATAACTTTATCGATGATCGAAGCTAGGATATACAAGAAGCTTGCATTAGATGATAGTAAGGTTAAATTACTTTTGAGTTATCATCCACTACTGGTGGGATGTGAGGGAAATTTCACTATTTCAGATGATGAGGATGTATGTGTGTATCTAACGTCCATTGATAAAGAGAAGCGTAGATATATTTTTTTTGTTGAGATCATCATTATTTTTGACATGCCCGAACAATTGTCAAGAGCAGCGGCCAAACGTTCTTTTGGTAAAAATTATGACGAGTTGAATTCAAATGATGGTGAAGTTGGATGTAATGTTATTACAGTGTACATAGAAGATGAACAAGGCAAACAAAAACAAGAGTCAAAAGTGAATGATGATGATGAATTGGTGTGGATAATGGTATGAATTTAGATAGATTGCATATTGGTGATGATTATGTTGAGCTTCCACCTGTAGTATAAGTTACTCAATGTATATACCCATGGGAAGACAGTTTGGGTCTGAGTTTACGTCAAGAATTTCCAAGTAAGAAGGCATTACAAGCAATAGTTGATAGAGCCGAGTTTGTTAAGAGTTATGGTTTTCTTATCAAAAAGTTGGATTCGGTACGTTTGGTGTTAAAGTGTACTAAAGAGAGTTGTAAATGGGGTTTACAAGCTGCAAGGATTCCAAACACGGAAACTTTCTTAATTAGAAGGTACAGGAAGATGCATATATGCTCTCGCGCTACTCAAAGTAGAACTAACAGCAACATGAAGAGACATGGCACACCAGAATTAATTGCAGCTGTTTTGCATGAAGATTATCCAGGACAAATGGAAACTCCACCTCATAGAGTTATAATTGATCTTGTTCACACAAAATTAGGTGTGACTATCTCTTACTCCACAACGTCGAGAGAAAAAAATCTAGCTGTTAGTGACTTATGTGGTAGCCCACAAGAAAGCTACAAAATATTGTATTGTTTTTTGCACATGTTAGAGAAGGTCAATGATGGTACAATAATACATGTGAAATTGGATGAGAATGAAAAGTTTAAGTACCTATTCATAGCTTTGGGAGCTAGCATTGAAAGGTTTCAAGTCATGAGGAAAGTAATAATTGTTGATGCTACATTTCTCAAAAAGGGATATGGTGGTGTATTCATTTTTGCCTCAGCTCAAGATCCTATTCGCACCCATTATCCCCTAGCATTTGGTGTACTCGATGGTGAGAATGATGCAAGTTGGACATGGTTTATGGAGATGCTGAAAATCGTTATACTGGACTCTTCTGAATTGGTATTTATGGTGATAGAAATGCACGACTCATCAGCACCATAGGTAATGTGTATCCGCATGCTCATCATGGGTGTTGTTTTATGGCATTTGCCCAAAATGTGAAAGGTCATGCTTTAAATGTCAACAAAGACATAGTCGAATGGAGATTTATGGAGTGTAATAGACATTACACAATGTCCGATTTCAATTGTGCTTATACATCTTTTAAGATAATAGATCCATCAGCGGGGTAACATGTAGAGAAGACTACCATCAAAGAAAAATGGGCAAGGTATTGTTTTTCCGGAGAAAGATACAACATAGACACTAGCAATTGTGTGGAATATTTGAATAGTGTTTTTTAGGATGCAATAAAGTACTCTTTAATACCCATGCTTGATATGATCATTAAAAAAATTTCAAAATGTTTTAATGAACATCAAAAGGAGGCTGCAAGTGGATCAATTTAACATAAATTGATGCCTTTAGTGGACAACGCAATGAACAATTTATGGGAAGTTGCTGAGAAATATTTAGTGATGGAGCTAAATAGTTCCAACGTTGAATATAATGTCATTGATAATGATGGAAAACCTTATTTGTGAACTTGCTTTTAAAAAGTTGCAGGTACAAGGTGTTCAATATTGAGAAATATTCTTGTTTGCATGGAGTAGCCGCTTTCATTGAATTCTAAGGCATGAAGATAGAGGTCGTAATCTCCAACTACATGATCTGTGTTCAAAATATTATTGGACGGAGCTGTGGGTAATGACATATTACAAGACCATCTATTTAGTGCCAGAGAGTCTCAATGAGATGTTCCAGCTGATATCAATAGCAAAAATATCATATCTCCATAGCGAAAAAAGAACAAGGGAAGAAAGAAAGTGAAGGTTTCCATCAGCAGAAGAACGACATCGAAGGACACAAAATAAAAGGCGGCCAAGACAAGGAATCCAATGGTTGTTATTTGGGAGCAGTAGTGTTTGATTTTTTTAGTAACACTAGGTTTTGGTTTGGACAACTACGTAAAACTTGATTTATGTTATGTAATACTATATATTGTTTCTGTGACTACATGGTAAAACTGGCAATACTAACGAACGATTCATAAAAGAGTAAGGATAAAAGTAAATTAGTAATACTAGAAAACTGATAAAACTTGTAAAACTTGTAAAACTGCTAAAATGATAATTGTTTTAGTTTAAGATAATGATTAGATATCGTATGAAGAATGAAAGTATACGCTATGTAAACTTAAGAAATATTATAGTGTTGGTTAAGAAATAAAATTTATCATATTAAGTTGTTATGAAACAATCCAGACAAATAATTTACATAATATGAATTTCACTTTGTAACTCATAAATCAATGGCTGAAGGAATACATCAAGTGATCTTTTTGGATGCTCTGGACCAAACACAAAAATGGAAAGAAATAAAAACTCTCTACGCATACACAAAGATGGAGGTAAATTGTACGGTGATACAATTACGGGCCACAAAGAATATTATCTTCCACGCTTTCCAAATGGGTTGATACCATTTGTACATAACCCCAAATATACATTTCGGCGCTCATATGCAAAATCCATATACACTGTCTGAAAATGTTTCCACGCTTCTGCATCTGAAGAATGTGTGATATATATCACCATCTTGATGATGCTCCCCATGCCATCTCAGTGCCTCAACGGTACACTGAGATTGATATAACCTCTTCAACCTATCCGTCAACGGTAAATACCACATCTGTTTAAATGGCATTTTCGCTCTCCCACCAGTATCCTGAAACTGCAGTTTATGACAAAATTGACATCTTTGTGGTTTTCATCTTCTCTCAAATAAATCATAAAATTATCAATGCATACATCTATCATCTTATACGGTATAACAAGACTAGTTACAAGTTTCTGAATCTCGTAGTATGATGCCGGTGAAAGATTATCCTCATGCAAAATATCTTTCACAAAATCCGCTATCACATCTACCCATTCCTCTGCCAGATTGTAAACTGTCTTATTAGTCATAATTCTACTAGGGGATGATAAAAGTGAATGACCCTCTCTACAACCTCTATAAAGAGGTTGTTTCGCTGCATCTAACGTATCAAAAAACTTTTGTCTCTCTAAATTTGGTTCTTCGATCCTATCTCCATCATCACCACCCGATTGGAAGTTTTCTCTAAACGCATCATTCAACATACTAATCGTACCTACACCTACATCTATTTCCGTTCTATCTCCTAAACTATCGCTAACATATGGTTCGCTAGTACTACCATGATCATGATTAGATTCTCTGTGTAGATACCAAATCTTATATCTCGATATAAATCCATTACTATACAAGTGATGCGGCACTACCTCCACCCTAATATTATGTGAATTCCGACAAATACAACAAGGACATTTCATCTTACATTTTTTTTGCTCCTCGTTGATTTGTGGCCAATTCCATGAACTCGTATATATCTCGTGAATACTTATCTTTCAATAAATTTGACTCCGGATCCATCGATGGTTCGTCCATCCAAGAACGAAAATAATTGCTAGATGAGATTTTTTCTTTGGTATGTAATCTAATGAGTTGTAATGTGATGAAATGAAGGAAAATGGATACAAATATATAGAATCGACAACCATCTCAAATCCATCGGAAACCTGTCAGAAATGACAAAAAACGGCTATAAAATGGCTATATTAACATTCAAAATTTCCGATGGATTTCCGATGGACAGATGAAAATCCATCAAAAATCCATCGGTTTTGATGAGTATTTAAACGAAAAAATTGCTATATTAACGTTATAATTTTTTCGTAAAAATGGTCACCTAAACCGATGGATTTCGGATGGATTTTCATCATTCCGTTGGAAATTTATCAGAAAATGTCTATTTTGTCGGATTTCTTTCGGAATTTATCAAACAATTCTGAAAAATTTCTGATGGTGTCAAATCATCATAAATTCGTTGAAAAACTGTCAGAATTTTCTGATGGATGGTTTGTCCATCATAAATTTCATCACTTTTGCGGTAGATCTTGCAGTGTGGCAAGAACGACCCAGATTCTTTCTTGGAGTAGGAAAAGAAATTGGAGATGGTCTTTGAATGTCAGAATTATACCAATATTAACAGAGTGAAGTTTGAAGCTACAGAGTTTAATGGTTATGCTTTGATCTAGTGGGATCAACCTGTCCCTTCTAGAAGACACAACCAAGAGCTGTCTGTTGAAAGTTGTAACGAGATGAAGAGCCTCATGAGGAAGAGATTTGTTCTAAACTATTATCAAAGAGAGTTGCACAATAAGTTGAGGAAGCTACCACAAGGAGGAAGAGAAGTCGATGAATATTAGCAAGAATTGAAGATGCTTCTGATCAAGGCTGATGTGAATGAAGACCCGGAAGCTACTATGTCAAGATTTCTTGTGGGATTGTAGCAAGATATCCAAGATAGGGTGGAGCTTTATTACCATGTGAGCCTGAAATACATGTTGCATCATACAGTGTTGATTGAGTAACAACTCAAGAGGAAGATTAATACAAGTCAAAGTTATGGGACTGGGAGTAAAACATCTAGGAGTGCTTATCCGAGAGAAAGAAGGAAAAGGTTGACTACACCACCACTATGAAAGCTACATGACCTATTGATGTTAATCAAAGGGATAAGAAATCATCCAGTTCTAGATCTAGTGGAATGAAGTGTTTTAAGTGTCAGGGAATCAGACACTATGCTAGTGAGTATATAAACAAAAAACTATAATTTTGTTGGAAGATGGCGATTTTTATGAGTTTGAGAAAGAACAGCCAGAAGTTGAGTTATCTAAGGAAGAGCCTGAGGAACTACCATATCAAGGGAATCTTGATGTTTTACCATTCAACGGAAATTTGATTACTACTAATAGGATGTTGATCATTCAAGTTAAACCCAAGTAATAAGAGCAGTGTGACAACTTGTTTCACACTCGATGCTAGGTACAAGGAAAAGTTTTCAGCCTTATTACTGGTGGTGAGAGTTTCACTAACTGGTCCTATCTCTTATTTTTCTTCTACTAATGATGTGTTTTATTTTCTTACCAGGATGAGTTGCAAGGATCAGATCGTAAAACCTGGTCTTTTCTCTTGTTTTTAAGGATTATTTTCTTTCCAAAGCACCTTACCGGAAGAACAACTTGGAGGAGTGGCTGCCAAAGAACAAATTCACATGAAACAAGAAGGAAGCTGGGACTGCTCTACACATTTTGTCATTTGACCAAGTCATTCACAGACCCGCTTGATCATCCTAAGCATTTCTTATATATTTTGGTACTTTCTGTTCTCACTATAAGACAAAACAATTTAGGGACTACAATTGATACACTCCCGGAACGGTGGCTTCATTATCAGTCCGATCGGGGCCGATACGGACAGCCGGAGGACCATATGTGGATCCTGCAAGGTTGTGGATATGGGCTGAGTCACGGTCAGGTTCTCTCGATGGCTGGATCTTGGTGGGATACAGATCCTCGGTAGAGAGTTATCGATGCTGTAAGAATTCCACAGAGGTAAGCTCTCGGTGCCGGTACAGGCTCTCGGTACCGAGTTGCCGATGCGATAGGGATTCCTCGGCAGTAGTGTCTCGATGCCAGTACAGACTCTCGGTAAAGGGGTAACGTGCGGTACTGATGGGAGAGGATGCGATTTAGTGGGGACGATGGTGAACGATGATGATAACGGCTAAGGAAAAACGAAAACAAGATGATGATGGAATGAATGAGGTGAAAGATGGATCAGGGAGGATGGATAGAATGTAAAGATAAAGAACAATAAATCGATAATCGACCATACGGTATTTAGACAAAACCATGATACGACTGATCGGAGTCCTAGCAAAGCTTCAAGGACAACGATGTGTAAACTAAGTGAGATTCGAGAGCAAGCCTTAAGCAAATGCGTTTATTCAAATCTGCATTGAAATGGCAAGGTTACAAGTTCTTAAATAGGCGGATTGCTTAGGGCATCCGATCTTTTTTTACAATGGACCAGCGTGTCCTTGGGCGATTCATGCCCTTAAAACTGTAAAAATGTCTTAAGTCATAATAGTAAAAACATAAAAGAGGAAGGGTTAGAAATTAAGGCCGATTGGTAACACACGAGCCATGGATTGGCAAGGTGATTACTGGCTCGGGCCTAAAGCATCTGGGTCATGAATCTCGTTAAAAACCTTGTTGGGAAAACCACGTAGGGATAAAACCCAACAAGGAAAAAGAGTATTATGCCCGAAAATGACTTTAGTGGCACGTTTTCACCGGGTCAAGGTGAAAACGCTAAGGACTTGGTCCTTGGTGATCTTTGATGGCTCGTGTCTGGTCCAAGTATTCTCCTTTATTCCTTGACTGATCACAAGGTTCAACCTCATTTGATATCGTTGAGAATGCTTGTGGTCAATGGTTAAAACTGGCATGTTGGGCAATGATCCTTGACTCCCTTCCGTGTCCGACTCGGTATCATCCGGCAAGCTATCTTAAAGATCAGATGTGACTTGGGCCTCATCATGCCCTCCCCCTTGAGGATATTTTTCCTCAAAACTTGATCTCCTGCATGAAAATGGGGCAAGTCAGCAACGTTGAAAGTGGTGGACATGTTGCCTTTACCTAGAATGTCGATCCGGTACGCATTATTGTTAATGAGTTCCAATACTTGGAAAGGCCCATCTCCTCGAGGTTGCAGCTTCGTTGGACGGTGCTTGTTGAAACGTTCTGTTCGGGTATGTAGCCAAAACCAGTCATCGGGTTAAAGTATCATGGGTTGTCGCCCACGATCCACCTTCTTCTTGTACTGTTCCATTTTCTAGAGTATACAGTTCGGACCCTTTCGTGAAGCTTGCAGATGTATTGAGCCTTGGTGACCCCATTCTGGTCTTCCAGTCGATCACGTGGCAATGGGACCATGTCCATTGGGGTAAGCGGGTTGAAACCGTAACATATTCCAATGGGGAAAGGCCGGTAGTTGGGTGGGTCGCTCAGTTGTAGGCGAACTCCATGTATGGAAGGCTTTGGAGCCAGTTGGCCTGGTTTGAATCGACGGCTGACCTGAGAAAAGCTCCCAAGGTACAGTTGACCACTTTGATCTGTCCATCTGTCTGAGGGTGGGCCGCTGTAGAGAAGAGGAGCTTTGTCCCCATGTGCCTCCACAAAGTTCTCCACAAGTGGCCGAGGAACTTGGGATCCCGGTCAGAGACGATGGTTTAGGGAAGGCCATGTTGTTTCACTATGTCCCAGAAGAAGAGGTCGGCAATGGCTGTAGCACCCCATGTCTTGGAACGAGGCATGAAGTGGGCCATCTTGAAAAAATGATCGACCACCACCATTACGGAGTCCTTCCGTTCGATTGGGAGTAATCCCAAGAGGAAGTCCATTGACAGATTGACCTAAGGAGCGGTTGGGATCGGGAGGGTCATGTACAGGCCATACGGGTGCGCCTTGGTCTTGACATGCTTGGAAGCCAAACATCTTGCACAGAAATCATCGACCATACTTCGCATCTTTGTCCAATAGAAGTGGCTTCACAGTATATCCAGAGTCTTGTGTGTCCCAAAATGCCCTATCAGGCCACCGCTATGAGCCTCTTGGATGAGAAGTTCTTGGACAGAACCTACTGGGACGCAAAGCCCCTTGCCATTGAAAAGGAACCCTTCATGGAGATGGAAATCCTTATAGGATTCCTTGCCGTGTCCGGTGCAGGGACCTTTCAGGCCTAGGTCATCCTGATACTTGCCTTTGAGGTGGGAGATGCCGAGGATCTTGGCTTCGACGGTGCTGATTAGTGTGTGTCACCGGGACAGGGAATTGGCCACCACATTTTCTTTTCCCTTCTTATACTTGATGACATAGGGAAACATCTTGATGAACTCGAGCCATTTTGCATGTCGCCTCTTCAGATTGGTTTGGCCACGGAGATGCTTCAATGTCTCATGATCCGAATGGATTACGCACTCCTTGAAGAGGAGGTTGTGCTGCCAAGTTTCAAAGGCTCGGACCAAAGCGTAGAGCTCCTTATCGTAGGTGGGGTAACTGAGCATGGCCCCGTTGAGTTTCTCACTGAAGTAGGCGATATGCCATCCTCCTTGTATCAGTACGGCTCCAATGCCTATGCCAGATGCATCACATTCGATCTCGAAGGTTTTATTGAAGTTGGGCAATGCTAGAAAGAGGGCTTGGGTGAGCCAGTTCTTGAGTTCTTGGAAAGCCTACTCATAGGGTTCTTCCCAAGTGAAGCCGGTAGATTTCTTGACTAGGGCCGTCAGGGGAGCAGCAATTGAACTGAAGTCTCGGACCAATCGTCAGTAGAAACTGGCCAAGCCATGAAAGCTTCAGACCTGGCTGACAATGGTCGGGGTCGGCCAGTCCTGTATGGCCTGGATAGACGCCCCACTTAGCTCGTCCAGAATTTCATCCAGCCGGGGGATTAGATGCCGGTACTTGACCATGATGTTGTTGATGGGCTGGCAATCCACAAACATACGCTAACTTCTGTCTTTCTTTGGGACTAACATGACCGGAACAGCGCATGGGCTGAGACTCTCCCGGACGTATCCCTTGTCCATGTTCCTTAGCCTCTTCTGGGTTAACGCGGTAGGTGGGATGGTTAGGTAGGGAGGCGCTGGGGACAAAGTTGTTTTGGTGCTCAATACCTCTGAGAGGAGGTAGTGTGTTGGGCTCTCTTCGAGAGAGACGGCCAAGTACTTCTGTAGGATCCTTTGGAACTCGTCCGGAATTTGGTCTTCCATGGTATATGCACTTAACATGTTTTTATAAACCATTAGTACAACTCGGCACTCATTGCCGATGGTTTTACAAGTGTCCTGAATAGATATAAGGAAGTTGGGTTGGGAGAAAGTATTCTTAGACAGTCGGGATTGCAATTCATGTACTTGGACATGTGATAAAGGAGCTAGATTAATGCGCCTAGAGTCATGCATGATTGAGTAAAAGTTGGACCAGCTATTATGGGTGGTGTTCTTATCAAAGTGCCATGGACGTCCTAAGAGGACGTGACTAGCTTGCATTGGGACGACATCACACTGGACCGTGTCCCGGTATTACCCTATGCTAAAAGCTAGTTCTACTTATTTGGTAACAGGTATGACAGTCTTATTATTCAACCAGCGTAGTTTATAAGGGTGAGGATGCTTAGAAGTAAGGAGAGAGAGTTTGTTACCGAGGTGGCAACTGGCCACATTGGTACATGACCCACCATCAATGATCAAACCGCAAACCTTACTATTGATGGTGCAGCAAGTATGGAAGATGTTGTCTTGCTGTCCGGCTGGCTCGGGAAGGCTCAGGGTACTTAGGCTCCGCTGGATGACTAGCATATCTCCAACGTCTGGGTACTCAGTCTCCTTGGCGGGTTGATCGGGTTCAGGTTCATATTCCTTTATCGGCTCCTCGTCATGGGACTCATAGTCTCCTTTAGCCATGATGATCAAGGCCCGGTTGTTTGGGCAGACCCGTGAGTAGTGCCCTCGTTCCTGGCACTTGTAGCAGATCACATGTTGGCTTTGTCTGGCATTAGCTTCCTGGCTTAGGGCGGGACGGGCAGGTTTAGGCGCTTTGGGTTGCTTGTGTTAAAAGCGAGATTCTATGGCAATGGTCTTGGGACCATCATTTGGCTTGGGAGCAGTAGATGAACCGGGGTGGATGGGAGGCCAGCCTTGGCTTGGGGGAACCCTACATCGGGAAACGGTAGCTGCCTTTCTCTAGACTTTGGCCTCCAATTGAATAGCCAGATGGAGAAGCTCGTCAAAGCCTCAGTAGGATTACCTCTTAACCTTGCGGGCAATCCGGTCTTGCATCCCATCCATGGATTGGGCCATCAAGGTTTCTTCATTGTTATCGAGTTGCAAGCGGTCCCGGAGATGCTCGAAATCATCATAGTATTCTTCTAAGGTCTGGACACCTTGTTGGAGCTTCCAGAATCTTTTCTGCAAGTCGCGGTGATAGAGAGATGAGATGTAGCATCTTCTTATAACATGTTTCATAACTTTCCAGGTGGAAATCATGCCTTTGCAGTGTCATCTACGTTCGGCCAGGTCACGGTCCCACCAGGTGAGAGCATGGTCGGTTAGTTGGGCCGCGGCATAGGCAATCTTCTTGGGTTCAGAATAGTTGTAGTAGTCAAACCGGTGATATATTCGCCTTTCCCAGACTACATACACTGCTGGGTTGATCTTTCCTGCGAAGGTAGGTGGAATCAGTTTACGCACCGCTGCTTCAGGTTGAGGTGCGCGGTAGTCCTGATTGTAGGCGTTTGATTGTTCCCTTCATCTGGGACGGCTTGGTTGGGGCATGTATGGATCGCACCCTTTGTCGGATGGGTAAGCTGGTATAGGTCCTTCAGGGGGATTGTGACGCCCGCGATCCTCAACAGGATCCTGGGAAAGACCGGATCGAGCTATGTCAGCTAAAAGTGTCCGAGCTAACTAGCTGGATCAACTGGTAGGACTATGTCACTAGCTGGTTCAGCTGAGTGGACTGGGACACTAGCTTGGCAGCTGAGTGGACTGGGACACTAGCTGGGCAGCTGAGTGGACTGGAACACTAGCTGGGCAGTTAAGAACTCAGTTAGGTCGTGACCTGAGGGACTGACGGTTACGGATGGCAGTTACTGAGTTAGGGCTGAACAGGTGTGACAAAGGACATGAACAAAGATACTGGTTCGTTACCCCATTTTATTGCATCCGTCCCTGGTACGGTTACATTACTCGTCCCTTATAAATGACGAGTCCCAGATCCAAAAAGGGGGCACACAGAAACAAAGGGATCACTAGAGAATTGGAACAGAACTTCTAAAGGAATATACGAGGGAAAGGGGTATTCGGGAAGTATCCGATCAGCGGTGGTTCCAGAACATGAAGGAAAACACCCTGATCATTTCTGAGACTAAGGTAAGTCCCTAATAAGCCTTGTGCCGGACTTAGTCCAGCTTCATAGTCTCTTTGCTAAGGATTTCGGGGCAAGTGGGGATAACATGGAGCATGCATATGCATTACCCAATATCACGAAAGTGAATACGGGAAGTTTAACATGTTATCTTTCAGGTAACAAGGGTGATCGGGCAAATGATGCTTAGGCGCGGGTTTAAGGCCGAGAGGATGGGTGGTGATTGGCTGGGTAGTTAGGATCGAACACATGTAATAGCATTATGCAAACTCGCTTGTTGTATCGAATCCTTTCATTATATCAATAAAGCTACCTAGTTTCCTTACAATCTATCGTTGATAAAGTCTCTAAGATGCAAATCACAGCATAACCTTAAAGAAATGGAATTGTCTATGGATCAGACCCTAAAAATTTGGTTAAGGAACGGAACATCCTCGGAACCTCAAGGTTCGGGATGGGCCCCTTTCAGGTTGGTATCAGAGCATGTTGATTCTAGGATTGTTAGTGTGGGTTGGAAAATCACCACTCGTCGGCTTATGAATCTTGCGGTAGGTTGCCTTATCTAAATGGTTGCTATGTATCACTGTGACTAACTTTAAGTTTGCAGATGGGTAAGAGCAGCAAATCGGGAAAAGGTAAGAAGGATAAGGGCAAAGGCAAGGAAGGTGCCAATGAGACACATGTGATAATAGAAGAGTTCGTGGAACAAAACCCAGCTGGTCCTGAGGCTGGGCAAAACCAAAGTCCACAAATTCGTGGAACTACGCATACCTTAAGTGATGTGCCGGAGGAAGCAGGCAAAACATCCAATGCGGCTAGACTGTCTGACCTGGGGGTTAGGGTGACAGGGATGACTGTGGAAAACCCAAATGTATTACCATCCGCTCAAGAGCAGTGGGATACGATGAAAGAAATAATGGCACAATTGGTCATTCTGACCCAAGCCTTAACACCGGATCCTGTGGTGCATGCAACCAAGAATCAGACTACGGTGAATGCGGAAGTGGTCGAGTTGGATATACCATCAAAATCTTCAAGGAAGAGAGGAGATTATTTAAGCCTACTGGAACACGTTTCCAAGTTGGGTACAAGGCATTTCGCGGGAAGTTTGGACCCTATTGCGGCTGATGAGTGGAGAAGTCGGATATTGAGGAATTTTAACTCCACTCGCTGTCTGGAGGATTAACGGAAGGATATTGCTATCCACTTCCTTGAAGGCGATGCCCATAACTGGTGGCTAACCGTGGAAAAGCAGAAAGGTGGTGAAATCCAGACCTTTGCTGACTTTGAACGGGAGTTCAATAAGAAGTATTTCCCACCGGAAGCCTGGGATAGACTTGAGTGTGCCTACCTCGAGTTAACCCAAGAAAATAAGACGGTGCGGGAGTATGACCAGGAATTCAACCGCCTGAGGCGGTATGTGGGGCGAGAACTTGAAGAGGAACAAGCGCAAGTGCACCGGTTCATTCGTGGGTTAAGGGTGGAAATCCGTACGCATTGCTTAATACGCACGTTTAACTCTGTCTCAGAGTTAGTGGAACGGGCTGCAATGATTGAAGTCGGTATTGAAGAAGAAAAACAAAATTGGGCAAGGTTTCAACCCCGTAACATCCAAGCATCAAAACGGGAATGCATGACTTGTGGAAAACATCACAGCAGGACTTGCTGGAAAGCGATTGGAGCCTGCGGTCGGTGTGGGAGTAAGGATCATGCGATTCAGAACTGCCCATGGATGAACCAAGGACAACAGAAAGTTAGTACCGAGGCACCGCGGACTTGTTTTCATTGTGGAAAGTCAGGGTATTTCAAGAGGGAATGCCCAAGGCTGGATGCGGAAAAGAGGGTTAACCGCAGTACGGATGCATTACCGCCTCCTCCTAAGTGGCAGGCAGTAGCTCCGCGTGTTTATGAACTGTCGGAAGAAGCAGGAAGGGCTGGAAACTTCAATGCGATCACTGGTACGTTCTATGCCTTACTCTAATTCGATTTCTGCATATCATGCATAAAACATATGGGAGTTGGGGTACTCAGCATTCTAAGGGAATGTGTAGGGACCTTGAGTATAGGTGGTGTAGAAACACACACTTTATTTGATTCCGGAGCTACACATTTTTTTGTGAGTCTGGATATTGTGGGTAAAGGTGGGTTCAAGAAAGAACCAAACACCGAATACGGAATGGTTACGGCAGCCGGCGGACAGGCAATGTATCCATCTGGCATTGTCCGTGGAATCTTAGTTGCCGTCAAAGGAGTTTATATGCCAACTGACCTAATCATAGTTCCACTCAAGAAGTATGATGTCATCTTGGGGATGGACTGGTTCGGCAAGTACAAGGCGCATATTGACTGTCACCGAGGGCGAGTGCAATTTGAGAGGGAAAGTGGGATGTTGAAATTCCAAGGAATAAAGACAACTTCGGAAAATCTGCTAATCTCAGCAATCCAAGAGGGAAGGATGCTAGAGAAAAGGTGTGAGGCATATATGGCCACAATCACCACGGATGAAGTTGGGGCAAAAGCGGAATTGAAAGACATTCCGATTGCAAGGGAATTTGGAGATGTGTTTGAGGCCGTGAGTGGTGTACCACCGGATAGGTCAGACCCATTCACCATTGAACTGGAATCGGGTACAAACCCTATTTCCAAAGCCCCGTACCAGATGGCACCGGCAGAAATGACTGAGTTGAAAAAGCAACTGGAAGAGTTGTTAAACAAAGGGTTCATCAAGCCGAGTAGTTCCCATGGGGTGCACCGGTCTTGTTTGTAAGGAAAAAAGATGGAAGTTTTAGGCTTTGTATTGACTATCGCGGGTTGAACCATGTAACGGTTAAGAACAAATACCCGTTGCCGCGTATTGATGAACTGCTGGATCAACTCAGAGGCGTAAAGTGGTTTTCAAAGATTGACTTGGCCTCCGGGTATCATCAGATCCCGATAGAGCCTACTGATATTCTGAAAACTGCCTTCCGCACAAGGTACAGACATTATGAATTTGTAGTAATGCCATTTGGGTTAACTAATGCACCAGCAGCCTTCATGAAAATGATGAATGGTGTGTTCCGTGAATTCCTTGATGTGTTTGTAATCATCTTCATTGATGATATACTGGTTTACTCAAGGGATTGGGAAACTCATCAGGAACATTTACGGATAGTCTTGGAAAGACTAAGGGAGTAAAAACTCTTTGCAAAACTGAGCAAATGTAGTTTTTGGCAAAGGACTATTGGATTCTTAGGACATCTTGTGTCGGAAGAAGGAGTTTCCGTGGATCCGCAAAAGATAAAATCCATAAAGGATTAGTCACGTCCTAGAAATGCTTCCGAGATAAGAAGTTTCCTTGGCCTAGCTGGGTACTATCGGAAATTCATTAAGGGTTTTGCAAGTTTGTCTCAGCCCTTGACTCGTTTAACTGGGAAGGACACTAAGTTTTTATGGTCTGAGGATTGTGAGGCAAGCTTCATCAATCTAAAGGCGATGCTTAGCAGCGCCCCAGTATTAACCTTGCCAGAGCCGGAGGAGCAATCCGTTGTTTACACGGATGCATCAATCACGGGCTTAGGCTGTGTCCTGATGCAAAAAGGCCGGGTGATTGCCTATGCATCCAGGCAGTTAAAGAAACACGAGGGGAATTATCCAGTCCATGAATTGGAAATGGCTGCAGTTGTGTTTGCATTAAAAAATTGGTGATCATATTTGTATGGTGCTAAAGTGCAAATCTTCACCGACCATAAGAGCCTGAAGTACATATTCACCCAACCCGAGTTGAATATGAAGCAACAGCGATGGATGGAGTTGGTTGCTGACTATGACCTGGATATTTCTTATCATCCGGGTAAGGCAAACCAAGTTGCGGATGCGCTAAGTCCGAGATGATTTGATATTGACGCAGATAAAGATCAGGAGAATTTTGTCAATATGATCGGGACATTGCATTTGAATGCAATGTCCACAGACGTGGAACCATTAGGTCTTGGGGCAATTAACCAAGTGGACCTACTTAGTAGGATTTGCATTGCCCAAGGGAAGGACTCAAAACTTAATAAGGATGCCCAAAATGAGCAATCCGAATACCAGGTTGTGAAAAATGGCACGATCATGGTTAAAGGAACGGTATGTGTTCCTGATGACCGAGAATTAAGGAATGAAATCCTTAAGGAAGGTCACCACTCAAAATTCTCAATCCACCCAGGACAGAACAAGATGTACCGCGATTTGAAGAGGTATTATCACTGGATCGGAATGAAGAAATAGGTGGCAGCTTGGGTATCCAAGTGTAAGACCTGTCAACTGGTTAAGGCGGAACACCAAGTCCCAAGTGGACTTCTACAGAACTTGCCTATGCCGGAATGGAAATGGGATCATGTTACGATGAACTTCATGATGGGATTACCTATTGGAGGATCTAAACATAATGCGGTGTGGGTAGTGGTGGATAGACTAACAAAATCTGCACACTTCATCGCTATCTCGGACAAGGATGGGGCTGAACAGATCGTGGCCAGATATGTTCAAGAGATAGTCCGACTGCATGGAATCCCGGTCAGTATTGTGTCTGATCGAGATACTCGATTTACTTCCAACTTCTGGAAAGCATTCCAGAAGGCTTTGGGAACAAGGGTGAATCTAAGTACGGCCTATCACCCCCAAACGGATGGGCAGTCCGAAAGAACGATCCAAACGTTAGAAGACATGCTGCGAGCATGTGTTCTAGACTGGGGAGGAAACTGGGAAAAGTACCTGATGCTGGTAGAATTCGCCTACAATAATAGCTTCCAGGCGAGCATTGGAATGTCGCCTTATGAAGCATTATACGGAAGACCATGTAGAACACCATTGTGTTGGACTCCGGTAGGGGAAAGGAGACTGGTTGGGCCGGACCTCATAGATGAAACGATGGAAAGGATGAAGTTCCTTAAGATCAAGCTGAAGGAGGCACAAAACCGGCAAAAGAGTTATGCGGATAAACGCCGTAAGGAGTTGGAATTTGAAGTAGGTGACTTGGTATACCTTAAGGCGGTAACGTACAAGGGAAAGGGGCGTTTGTCTAAGAGGAAGAAATTAAGTCCACGGTAGCTTGGACCTTACAAGGTAATCCAAAAACTTGGGAAGGTCGCCTACAAACTTGACTTACCACCGAGACTGGAGGCATTCCACAAGGTATTCCATGTCTCCCAACTTCGGAAATGCCTCAGTGATGAGAACAAGGTCGAAACCATTATACCAGCCGAGTTAAAGGAAAACTTAACAGTGGAAGCCAAACCAGTCCGAATCATCAATACAATGGAAAAAGGGACACGGAAGAAAAAGATGAAGATGATTAAGGTGGTTTGGAATTGTGGAGGGTTTGAGGAGGCTACTGTTGAAATTAAGAGTATGGAGGCTTAGGGATAGTTGAGAGAGTGATAGTTGTGGCGTGAGAATGATAAGGAGTTTGAGGTTTGGATACTTGGAGAATGTTTAGATGAAGATGGTGGCGTGAGTATTGATGTAATGAGGGATTATTGTTTGAGAATGATGATAAGAATGATGATGAGAATGAGAATGATAATGGTTGATGAAATAAGATGAACTAAGGAGAAGCATGGCGCCGGAGAGCAAAGGCTCCACCGGCGCCTTTAGGGAGATAAGTAAAGCTTTCTTTTACTCTTTTAATCTTCTTATTCTCTTATTCACAACACTCTTTACATCACATTACATGTATATTTATAGAGTTTTTACATAGAGAAGAAGAGAAGAGGCGTGAAGAAGAGAGGAGGGAAGGGAGCAGCTCACTGTTTGACTCCTGTTCAAGCTGCGCCCATACCCTGCTGCTGACGCCTCCATGCTTGTGCCCATGCCCTGGTTCTGGCGCCCCATGCTCTCCTTTGCTTCCTCTTTTCCACTTAGTTAGTCTTCTAGTTAGTATGTAACAGCTTCCTTTCTTCTAGTTACATCCTAACCAAGACTTCTTATAGTTCCTTGTGAACTAGGTTTCCTTTCCCTCCTTCTCTTAGATTTGAATTCTTCTATCATAGAGATCACATATTTCAACACTCCCCCTCAAGATTGGTCGGTAGGTGTCCTTAAGGCCAATCTTGCCATGTGCGTGATCCTCATTGATAGAAGATGATGCCATGATAAGGATATCCGCTAGCTGATCCTTGCTTGCTCCAAAGACGGTTTTGATGACTCCTAACCTCAATGAGACCACGGCTTCCTCTCCTATGGCCTTTACTCTTTCTTGCGGATTAGGCTTTGTCTTCTCTAAGCTTCACTCGGATCATGTCTCCTCGGGCTTCTTGTCTCAAACTTAATCTTGACTTCAAGCTCCTCGGATGACATATTCTAGCTCACGGAATACTCACATTGTCATTGGCTTCCTCTTGATGACTCTTGGGAGTATACTCTATCCGTTGGACACCACTTTCCGCTGCTTCTCGGATTACCACACCTAATAAGGTCTGAAAGGTGGTTTCTCCTTCGGTTTTCTTACAACATCATCCATAGCTACTCGTATGTGTCTCCCGGCTTTCTCTCGCCATCGTCTCCTCATACGGTGCTTGGAGTTCCTTGTTGCCTTGTTTACCGTTCCACAGCCTCCTAGGTGAACGCCTCTTGGTCTGAGCTTCACACTCCATCTATCAAGATCAATCTTGGCTTCAACCCTTCATAGATTTGATCTTGATTCTTCAAAGAGCCATCCGCTCTAATCCCACTTATCATAAGACTCTCCCGGCTTCCTCTCGAAATGCCGCACCTATCCATGGTACAATGTGATAGTCCTCTTCTTCTTGGACCATCACCTAACTTGGTGCTTCAACGGTCTTCTTCAACACTCCCCCTCAAGCTTGGTTCGAGTATGGGAAGAACCAAACTTGACAAGGAAGACCGTTGCATAATTTGGAGCTCACCGCTTCTTCAACATTTCCCTTCAAGACTAGCCCATTGCCAAGGGACCACTCTTGCAAAGGAAAGAGCACTAAGCTTGATTATGCCAATGATGCCACCTACTCTTGGACAGTCTATCCCACTTGCCAATTAAGACAAGCTTTCGTCTGCTAGCCATTTTGGATTAGGCCACAAAGGACATCATCTACCTCCACATAACACCACCATGAATAGCTTGCTTGAGCCTATACACACTTCTTCTTGTAGATTGCTCCGCTTGGATCGCCACATGGTTGAGTATGATCACCACTCTCTCAAGACCTCCTGGATCATGTGATTCGGCCTCAAGAGAAGATGAAGACCATGTGGAAGAATATGACCCTCCATAAGCACCATTTAATCAATACCTTAGAGCAACTACTTCGTGGACCATCTGAATCTTCCGCTTGTTGAAAGATTCACCAATGAAAGATAGCATTAGCCTATGAGATTGGTTTTGGAAGTCATGAACTTCTTGGAAATGAGTCTTGCAGAGTTTGATTCTCCTGTTACTGAGGCTGAGAATTTGCCAACAGCTTCACTGAGTCGCTGTTGCTCTTCTTCTTCTCAGAGCAACAATCGCTCTTAACCTCTTCCTCTGAGGTTTCACCTCTCTCAGCAGCCTTACTCTTCTCCTCCTTAACGCTTAAAGTTACAAGCGAATGTGAGTTTCCAATCACCATAACTGGAATCAAATTCTCAAGAATCACAACACAAGCCCATCCAAAAACATTGCTTACTATCTCTTCACCGCCTCTTTTCCACAATTGATTTTTCTCTTATCAACTGTGTTTCTTTGATTAAAAATTATTGACCACTTCCTTTTCTTTGCAGGAAACATCTCAGCCTTGTGCTTCATCTCTGTTTCATGCAAGTCTTCTATGTGAACTCCTCTTGTCACGTCTCTTCCGCAAGTCTCTTCCGGGTTAAAGATGTGAACTCCTCTTGTCACTTCTCTTCCGCAAGTCTCTTCCGGGATTAAACCTTCTTCAGCTTCCTCTTTCTAAGGTAAGCTTCTCCTTTTCTCTAAGTTTTACTATGAGCTGTCTCATATTTTCCTTGAAGTCTTATGTGAACTAGATTCACACTTTCTTTGACTGTTTTTTGTACAGCCGGTTTAATGCTTCCTCTTCTTTCTTGCTGGATGTCTTCATTTGATCACCAGCCACTTTACTTCCTGTTCAATGATTTGTTTTCACTTGGAGCTTGCTTGGATCACCACTTAAGGTCACCACCCAGCCTTCTCCTCTTCTAAACCATCACGCCAAAAACATTCTTCATCTCCTAGATGCCTTATTTCCCATGCCATACATGCCAAAAAACCATCATGCCATGATAAGCTTCTTCACGGATGAATGATTCTTAAAAAATCCTTTGGATCTTGTTTCCAAAGAGGATCACCAAGGAATTGATATTGATACAACCCCTTTTCAAAGTTTTGTATGTGGATCTAGACTCCACATACAAGAACCACAAAGAAAAATATTTTCTCTCTCACACACACCCCATTAATTAGAAAACGCATGGGAGGAACAAATTACCGCAGAAATTTTTTCTCTCATGTGTTTAACAAAAAAAAACGAGTTCCTCAAGGCAAGGAGCCAAGGAGAGCCCAATGAAATCTCCCTCAATTTGTCATCATTTTCTAGTAACAATACACACCCTTAGTCCTTTCACAACTTGAAGATCTTATGATCTCAAGGATATTAATCTCAGAGTGAATAGAACTAAGAAAGTGTATGGTTATAGATTAGAAGACTTTGTAGAGAGCTAGAAGAATAACAAGAGATTAGGCGCTAGATCACTCAACTTGCTCTGATACCATGTTGAAATTAAGAGTATGGAGGCTTAGGGATAGTTGAGAGAGTGATAGTTGTGGCGTGAGAATGATAAGGAGTTTGAGGTTTGGATACTTGGAGAATGTTTAGGATGAAGATGGTGGCGTGAGTATTGATGTAATGAGGGATTATTGTTTGAGAATGATGATAAGAATGATGATGAGAATGAGAATGATAATGGTTGATGAAATAAGATGAACTAAGGAGAAGCATGGCGCCGGAGAGCAAAGGCTCCACCGGCGCCTTTAGGGAGATAAGTAAAGCTTTCTTTTACTCTTTTAATCTTCTTATTCTCTTATTCACAACACTCTTTACATCACATTACATGTATATTTATAGAGTTTTTACATAGAGAAGAAGAGAAGAGGCGTGAAGAAGAGAGGAGGGAAGGGAGCAGCTCACTGTTTGACTCCTGTTCAAGCTGCGCCCATACCCTGCTGCTGACGCCTCCATGCTTGTGCCCATGCCCTGGTTCTGGCGCCCCATGCTCTCCTTTGCTTCCTCTTTTCCACTTAGTTAGTCTTCTAGTTAGTATGTAACAGCTTCCTTTCTTCTAGTTACATCCTAACCAAGACTTCTTATAGTTCCTTGTGAACTAGGTTTCCTTTCCCTCCTTCTCTTAGATTTGAATTCTTCTATCATAGAGATCACATATTTCAACACTCCCCCTCAAGATTGGTCGGTAGGTGTCCTTAAGGCCAATCTTGCCATGTGCGTGATCCTCATTGATAGAAGATGATGTCATGATAAGGATATCCGCTAGCTGATCCTTGCTTGCTCCAAAGACGGTTTTGATGACTCCTAACCTCAATGAGACCACGGCTTCCTCTCCTATGGCCTTTACTCTTTCTTGCGGATTAGGCTTTGTCTTCTCTAAGCTTCACTCGGATCATGTCTCCTCGGGCTTCTTGTCTCAAACTTAATCTTGACTTCAAGCTCCTCGGATGACATATTCTAGCTCACGGAATACTCACATTGTCATTGGCTTCCTCTTGATGACTCTTGGGAGTATACTCTATCCGTTGGACACCACTTTCCGCTGCTTCTCGGATCACCACACCTAATAAGGTCTGAAAGGTGGTTTCTCCTTCGGTTTTCTTACAACATCATCCATAGCTACTCGTATGTGTCTCCCGGCTTTCTCTCGCCATCGTCTCCTCATACGGTGCTTGGAGTTCCTTGTTGCCTTGTTTACCGTTCCACAGCCTCCTAGGTGAACGCCTCTTGGTCTGAGCTTCACACTCCATCTATCAAGATCAATCTTGGCTTCAACCCTTCATAGATTTGATCTTGATTCTTCAAAGAGCCATCCGCTCTAATCCCACTTATCATAAGACTCTCCCGGCTTCCTCTCGAAATGCCGCACCTATCCATGGTACAATGTGATAGTCCTCTTCTTCTTGGACCATCACCTAACTTGGTGCTTCAACGGTCTTCTTCAACACTCCCCCTCAAGCTTGGTTCGAGTATGGAAAGAACCAAACTTGACAAGGAAGACCGTTGCTGGATCAACTGGTAGGACTAGGTCACTAGCTGGTTCAGCTGAGTGGACTGGGACACTAGCTGGGCAGCTGAGTGGACTGGGACACTAGCTGGGCAGCTGAGTGGACTGGAACACTAGCTGGACAGTTAAGAACTCAGTTAGGTCGTGACCCGAGGGACTGACGGTTACGAATGGCAGTTACTGAGTTAGGGCCGAACAGGTGTGACAAGGGACACGAATAAAGATACTGGTTCGTTACCCCGTTTCATTGCATCCGTCCCTGGTACGGTTACATTACTCGTCCCTTATAAATGACGAGTCCCAGACCCAAAAAGGGGGCACGCAGAAACAAAGGGATCACTAGAGAATTGGAAAAGAACTTCTAAAGGAATATACGAGGGAAAGTGGTATTCGGGAAGTATCCGATCAGCGGTGGTTCCAGAACATGAAGGAAAACACCCTGATCATTTCGGAGACTAAGCTAAGTCCCTAATAAGCCTTGTGCCGGACTTAGTCCAGCTTCATAGTCTCTTTGCTAAGGATTTCGGGGCAAGTGGGGATAACATGAAGCATGCATATGCATTACCCAATATCATGAAAGTGAATACGGGAAGTTTAACATGTTATCTTTCAGGTAACAAGGGTGATCGGGCAAAGGATGCTTAGGCATGGGTTCAAGGCCGAGAGGATGGGTGGTGATTGGCTGGGTAGTTAGGATCGAACACATGTAATAGCATTATGCAAACTCGCTTGTTGTATCGAATCATTTCATTATATCAATAAAGCTACCTAGTTTCCTTACAATCTATCGTTGATAAAGTCTCTAAGATGCAAATCACAGCATAACCTCAAAGAAATGGATTTGTCTAAGGATCAGACCCTAAAAATTTGGTTAAATAAAGAACGGAACGTCCTCGGAACCTCAAGGTTCGGGATGGACCCCTTTCAGGGATAGTCGGCAGGGTCATTCAGTCGGTTCGGGGGTTGCTGTCTATCTTCCGGTTAAAGGTCATATCGTGTCATGCATTCAGTTAACAACTCGAGCTGGGCTTAGAGGTCCACCAGTACCATGCCTATCTCGATAGGATGGGGTAGTTCTTCTATGGGTTTGGCCATGGTCCGTTTGGTTGGTTGGTATGGACGGCAACGTAGGGACAATGGTGTAAGGTCATCGGGGTCAGAGTCAGTAAAATCAAGCCAACAAGGTTGATATGATCCCACGTACCAAGGTCTACAAGCCCACGTCCCGCGGTACAAGTGGTACCATACCAAGCATTACCACGGTTCAATGCCATATCACCAATGTAATCAAGGCCATGTGTTAGAGCTTTCAACGCCAGCAATACTTCAGCAAGCATCAAGAGGAGCTATACAGGATCATTTAGGAGCCCAGATTCAAGTACCAGGACAATGCCCAAAGAGAAGACATCTACCAAACAAAACAAGCACCAAGAAGTTCTCCGAGAGCTTAGATTGTTTTCTCCACCATCTATTGAAGTCTTGAATCCAGGATAGCTTTGGGAAGCTTTGATTGAGTGTCTCCACCAATACTCAAGTGTGGAGACTCCCCTAAGTCACCAAGAAAGGTTGCACTCTTTTTCCCTACTCGGGTTTATCCTTAAGAGGTTTACCGAGAGGTTTTTAATGAGGCAATTGATTAGGTGCATCTCCACTTCGTCCCACTTGATTATTTGACTTGGAAATATTCAATTGACAAGCTTGAATGTCAAGGAAGTGGAGATCCTATCTCAAATGGGCTTAACTCCACAAATAAGCCCATTTCCCTTCTTTCTCTTCTTTCCCTTCCTTTATGTGTATTGTTTGTTTTATTGGCCCAATGTGTATTATGTGTTAGCTTCATCTCTGTTCGTTTCCATCTGCATTCATCCTTTGAAAAACCCCTAAAAATGTCTTTTGTGCTAAGTTTTGCTAAAATCGTTTGCATCATGTTTTAATCGAGTTTTATTCCGTTTCATATTTTTAAAAAGTCCTAAAACTCATGTTTATGCTCCCAGATTTAACCGCTTGATCATATTTGATGAGGCCCAAGCCACAACCGATCCCGAGGATAGCCAGCCGGACGATGCCGAGACTGATACGGATGAGAGCCAAGGGACATTGCCTAATATGCCGGTTTTGGTCATTGACCGCAAGCACTCGAGGCCGTACCAAACAAGGATGAACCTAGTGATCGCCCAAGGCATTAAGAAGGGCGCATGGCAACAACACAAGCTGGCAACGTCGACAAGCGTAAAGGACCAAGTCCTTAGCGTTTTCACTTTGATACGGTGAAAACGCCCCACTAAAGGCATTTGGGAAAGGAACACTCTTTTTCCCTTGATTGGGTTTTATCCCAAAGTGGTTTTCCCAACAAGGTTTTTAACGAGGTTCACGACCCGGACGCATTAGGACCGAGCGATCATCACCTTGCCAATCCATGGTTCGTGTGGTTGTCACTCGGCCCTAATCCCTATCCCTTCCTCTTTTCATGTTTTTACCGTTTTACTCAAGGACTTAAGTTACTGATTTACGGGTATGTAAAACACCCAAGGACACGCTGGTCCTTTGTAATGGTTGGATGCCCTAACTATCCCGCTTTATAAAGGCATGTAACCATCACTTTGAAAACCAGATTTGAATAAACGCATTTAGCTTGAAAGCTTGCTCTGGAATCTCAAGTAGTTTAAACATCGTTGTCCTTGAAGCTCGGCTTGGACTTCGATCAGTCGTATCACGGAGTTGTCCAAACACCGTGTGGCCGGCTTTCAATCCATTGTTACCTTTCCATCTTTCCCCCAACTATCACTCCGTTCCATTCTCCCACCATCGATCACCTTTCATCACCTTCATCTCTATCTTCGTTTCCATCCATCCATTTTACCGCCCAACTTCCACTGAACCTCGCATCAAACTTGCCATCCATACCGTAGTACCGTAGCGACATCAAGTCTGCACCGCCGAAGGACCTTTACCGCGTCCCTCGACCCACAGCCGAGATACCGTACCGGTACCCATACGACCGATTCCAACCCCGGTATCGTTCCGACTAGCCTGACCCTGAAACTAGCGTTCCTGGAGCGTATCAGCTGGTGTCAGAGCTAAGCTTCATCCGTCAGGTTGTAACTTTCCTGATAACTCCTTTCATTGTTTCTCAACTGTTTCGCCGCTTTAAAGCTATTCTTATCTCGCATTTTTAAACGTTCTAAGCTTTGCTTCGGTCATTCCGTCTCAAAGCCTTGTGCTTGTAGCTAGACTTTGGTCAACGACGTGTAAAAGACTAAGTCTTGAAACCACGGATAGCCATTGTTGCCCTAGTGAGACGCGAGGTTGAAGACGAGTACGTGGGGACCATCTCTGGTTAACACACCTTACTCGCCTGTCCTCTGACCCGGCCACGCGTGGAATATTCCATCCTTGCCTTATCACTGGGATCCGTCTCATTGGCGGGACATTAGAAAACACGCCGGCTTGACCTTACTGACTCCGACCTTGACGAACTTACCCCACCGTCATTACCGCGCCGTCCGTACGTACAGTCCGTACCACCCGTACCGACTATACCGACCATGGCTGAATCCGTAGGAGAACTGCCCCATCCTATTGAGATCGGTACCATACTGGCCACCATCCAGGCCTAGATTGAATACCTTACCGAGCGAATGGCCCGATACGACCTCCCACCCGATGCTCCACCGCCCCTCCCAAACCAGCCGGTTGATTTCGCCGATCGCCCCAATGAAGAACCCATCCTGGCCTATCCATCCGATGACGGGTACGACCCGTACCAACCACAACCAGGTCGACCCCAACGAAGAGAGCAACCGAACGTCTATGATTGGGATGACCGTGCACCTCGACCAGAGGCCCCAGTCCACAAACTGGTCCCACCAACCTTCACGGGAAAGGTTGACCTAGAAGCGTACCTCGACTGGGAAAGGCAAATGGACCATCTGTTTGATTGCTACGATTACTCCGAACCTAAGAAGGTTGCCTACGCCGCGACCGACCATGCTGTAGAAATATAGATTGTAGAAATATAGATTTGAAGTTAAGAGAGAATGAAGAATGATTGGAGAATGAGAGAAAGAATAGCAAGAATGGAGAGAGTTTATGCAAGTCTTAATAATCTTATTCACTTCTTTTTCTTTCTCATATCTTTTACAAGAGATTTACAAGGATATATATAGACTTTACAAGGAGAAGAAGAAAGGGGCGTGGAGAAGAGAGAAGAAGAGAAGGAGACTTGTGGCTGAGCTACTCCAACAGTTTCTCAACAGTAAATGGCGCCCATACCTCACCCATGCTGCGCCCATACCTTCTCCCATACCTCCTTGCTTCCTAGTTTGCTTATCTAGTTGATATCCAACCGCTTCCTTTCTTTTCTAGTTTCTTTTCAACTAGTTCATTCCTCTTGATTACTCTATCACTTGAATAAGCATCTATCTCAACACTCCCCCTCAAGATTGGTCGGTGAAGATCCTTTAGACCGATCTTGCTATGGATGTGATCACAAGTGACAGATGAGGTTGCTTTGGTGAAGATATCAGCTAGTTGGTTCTCACTTGTTACAAAGGCAGGTTTAATGATTCCTTCTTGAATCTTTCCCCTCACAAACTGACAATCCACCTCTATATGTTTGGTCCTTTCATGGAATACCGGATTGGATGCTATATGTATTGCAGCTTGATTATCACAATATAGCAACATTTCCTCAGTTTCATGTATTCCAACATCCCCTAAGAATGCCTTTACCCAAATAAGTTCTTTCGTCACTTCCTTCATAGTTCTATACTCGGCTTCAGCACTAGACAAGGCTATAACTTTCTGCTTTTTACTCCTCCAAGTCACTAGATTGCCTCCTACAAAGGTACAAAAACCGGATGTGGACTTTCTATCCTTCTTATCTCCAGCCCAATCTGCATCGCAATATCCTTGAACCTTTGTGTTTCCATTAGCCTTCATCCATATGCCTTTTCCGGGATTGTTTTTCAGATATCTTAGCAGCCTTTCAATCATGTTCCAATGCTGCCTGGTTGGCTTTTGCATATGTTGGCTCACACGGTTTACTGCAAAGCAAATGTCCGGCCTAGTGATAGTAAGATAGATGAGCTTGCCCACCATCCTTTGATATCTCTTAATGTTCTCCAAAGGCTCCCCCTCAGGACTATCTTGATAGCCTTCTTCTATTGGAGTTTTAGCCGGTTTGGATCCTAGCTTCCCAGTTTCTTCTAAGAGATCAAGCACATATTTCCTTTGAGAGATGAACATTCTATCTTCAAACCGTGTCATCTCAATTCCTAGGAAGTACTTAAGTTCCCCCAAGTCCTTTATATCAAAATCGGCCTTCAAGATCTTCTTGGTTTGATATACTCCATCTTTGTCACTTCCTGTGATGATTAGATCATCCACATATATTAATACCACAACTGTTCCTCCTTCACTTTGTCTTGTGAACAATGTGTGATCAGCTTCAGATCTTATGAACTCTCTCTCCAACAGACAAGCGCTTAGCCTTTGGTACCATGCTCTTGGGGATCGCTTCAGCCCATAGATTGCTTTCTTCAATCTGCAAACTTTGTTGCCTTACTTATGATATCCTTGGGGTGGATCCATATACACCTCTTCTTCCAGGTCTCCTTGCAAGAATGCGTTCTTGACATCCATCTGCCATAGATCCCATTTTAAGTTTACTGCCACTGAGATTAGTATTCTTATGGAATGAAGCTTAGCAGCCGGAGCAAATGTCTCAGTATAGTCCTCCCCATAAACTTGAGTATACCCTTTTGCTACCAACCTTGCCTTGTACCTTTCTATCTTCACATCACTTGTGTATTTGATCGTATACACCCATCTACTCCCAACCGACTTCTTATCCTTTGGTAAGTCGGTTAAGTACCAAGTATTATTCCTTTCCATGGACTTCATTTCCTCTTCCATGGCTTTCACCCATACTTCACTCTCACATGCTTCTTCATATGAGCTAGGAATGTATTCCTTGCTGATTTTTGTGAGAAACCCTTCATGCTCCATGGGTAATGTCGCCAAGGAACAGAAATGCTCAATGGGATATGTGATAATACTAGTTTGAGTGTGATCTCCTCCTTGTGATATGAGAGTGCTGTCGCCAATAGGATCGAGATCTAAGCTCGCCGTACGCTCAGGACACTCTCTTATCACACAAGGAAGATTACTCATACTAGACTCTCCTTGGAGCATAGCAGAATTGTTGTAGCCATAGAAAACACATTGTCCTCTCTGTCTTGTACTTCTTCTTAGAGGTATGATTGGCTCAGATTCACCTTCCTCAACATCCGCTTCTTCTTCAGCTGAAACCTGATCTGGTTCCATATGTGTATCATCTGCATCTCCATGTTCCATGATGCTCTCAGATGGTGCATTCTCTCCTTGTATTTCATCCCTTGTTATTGGCGCTTCATTGAACAGCATCCAATCCATAGATGATGAGACTATACCTTCAAGAGTATCATGATTCTTGGTTCCATAAAAGCTTTCTTTTTCATTGAACTTTACCTTTCTAGACACATATAACCTTCTTGTCTCCGGATTGTAGACCTTGTAGCCCTTTTGAGTTGGTGAGTATCTAATGAAAACACACTTCATGCTTCTAGGTTCAAGCTTGTTTCTTTGTCCTTCTGGTAGAAACATGAAACACTTACATCCAAACGCCTTAAGGTGATGTAAGCTTGGTTTCTTTTTGTACAACACTTCAAACGGTGATCTATCTTCCAAGTTCTTTGTTGGAAGCCGGTTAATCAAATAGTTTGAAGTCATTACCGCATCTCCCCAATGAGATTTAGGTACTCCTTTGGCAATCATGATAGTCCTTGCTACTTCCATTAGATGCCTATTTTTCCTTTCTGCTACCCCATTTTGTTGTGGAGTGTATGCACAAGATGTTTGATGAATGATGCCAAAGTTGTTGAGTAGCTCCTTAAATCTCTTGCTTACATATTCTCCTCCATTATTACTTCTTAAGACCTTGATAGTTGTTTTGAATTGTGTAGAAACATAGTTAATGAAGTTGGTGAATGCTTCATAAACTTGGTCCTTGGAGTTTAAGAGTGTGACCCATGTGTATCTTGAGTAATCATCAATGAAAGAAACAAAGTACTTATATTGATCCCTTGAATTACATGGTGCGGTCCATACATCCGAGTGTACAATGCCAAAAACTTCATCACAAGTTGTGGATGAGATAGGAAAAACTTGTCTACAATGTTTTCCTAGTACACATGCTTCACATACTACTTCTTCTTGAATGAGATTGGGTAAGACCATCTTGAGAACTGCTGAACTTGGGTGTCCTAGCCTTTCATGCCATAATGGGCTATCTCCAATCTCCTTCCTACCAGAAGCTTCTACATTTGCCTTCATTCCAAGAGCCATTGGATCCTCTTGTTTATTTGCTTCCAAAAGATACACACCATCCTCTACCTTCCCTTCTCTGAGTACATTGTTTGTTTTAGGGTCCTGAAACTTAACAAAGTCAGTCCCAAACAATGCTACACAATCCAAATCCTTTGTAGCTTTATGAACTGATAGAAGATTAGATGAGAAACTAGGCATGTATAAAGCTTTTGTTTCCTTCTTGAAAAGTTCTAACTTTCCTATCCCTTCAATCGGAACTGAGCTTCCATTAGCTACTTGTACATTTCCATGATAAGTGATGAGGCCCAAGACGTCTCCGACCCGGAGGATAGCCAGCCGGACGATACCGGTACAGACACGGACGGAAGCCAAGGAACGTTGCCAGTTATGCCGGTATCGGCCATTGACCGTGCGCATTCGCGACCGTACCAAACAAGAATGAACATGGCGATTGCCCAAGGACTGAAGAAAGGCAAATGGCCACAACCCAAGCTGGCAACCTCGGCAAACACCAAGGACCAAGTCCTTAGCGTTTTCACCTTGACACGGTGAAAACACCCCACTAAAGTCGTTTGGGAAAGGAACACTCTTTTTCCCTTGATGGGTTTTATCCCTAAGTGGTTTTCCCATCAAGGTTTTTAACGAGGTTCACGACCCGGCCGCATTAGGACCGAGTCGATCATCACCTTACCCGTCCATGGTCCGCGTGGTTGTCGTCCGGCCCTAATCTCTATCCCTTCCTGTTTTCTTGCTTTTACCGTTTTACTAAGAACTTAATTTACTGTTTTATGGGTATGTAAACACCCAAGGACACGTTGGTCTTTTGTAATGGGCGTGTTGCCCTATTTCTCTCGCCTATATAAAGGCGTGTAACCTCTCCCTTTGAACTCAGATTTGAATGAATGCAATTAGCTTAAAGCTTGCTCTCGAATCTCAAGTAGTTTAGACATCGTTGTCCTCGAAGCTCAGCTCGGACTCCGATCAGTCGTATCACGGCATTGTCCAAATACCGTGTGGCCGGCTTTCGATCCATTGTTACCGATTCATCTATCCATTCTCACTTCGCTCCATCCCTTCCCACTCTCCAAACACTTAGCTTCATCCTCTTCCATATCTACCTTCATCCAACCCTTCCGCCGTCCAACCCTCGCCGTAACACCACCACTTTACCATCTCGTTTCTCCCATCCGTACCGCCGAGGACCCATACCGCGGCCCTTCCACTAACCGAGGTACCGTACCGGTACCCGTACGACCGCCTCCGTCCCGGTCTCGTCCCAACTCAGCCTGATTCCGAAGCCAACGTTCCGGGAGCGTATCAGCTGGTATCAGAGCCAAGCTTCATCCGTCAGGTTGTAACTTTCCATTAAAACATCTTCCATTGTTTCTCTACCGTTTACCGCCTTGAACTTGTTCTTATTTTG
Organism: Nasturtium officinale; assembly: GCA_963854855.1. Classification (NCBI taxonomy): domain Eukaryota; kingdom Viridiplantae; phylum Streptophyta; class Magnoliopsida; order Brassicales; family Brassicaceae; genus Nasturtium; species Nasturtium officinale. The sequence continues at coordinate 9,920,326 of OY978502.1, read as the reverse complement.
CACCTTACTTTCTAACAGTCTAGTCTTTGCCACGGTCATTATTGTCTCAAAGCTTTGTGCTTGTAGCTAGCCTTTGGTCGCCGACGTGTGAAAGACTAAGTCTTAGTACCACCGAAGCACCATTGTTGCCCTAGTGAGACGAGAGGTTGAAGACGAGTAAGTGGGGACCATTTCTGGTCAACACACTTTACTCGCCTATTCTCTGACCCGGCCGCGTGAGGAACATCCTGTCCTTGCCTTATTTGTGATCCGTCCCTTTGGCAGGACATGAGAAATCCGCGTGCTAGTTGTCTTTGCCGTTTTTGTTAATAACTGTCCTTTGTCCTTTTTGCTTTAAACGTTCGGCAGTTGTCCTTTATCTTGCACCATACCGCCAGCTTTCATTTTTTTGTCATTTTATGCGCGTAGGGTCCAACCCACAGTCCCACGCTCCATTGCCCGTACTGGCAGGATACGTCAGCTCCAACAGCCGTACACCCCCGTGTCCTATTAATCCTGCGATTGACCCGTCCCCATCAGTACCAACCACGACCGGACGACCCTATTGGGCTACCGTCCCTCGACCCGGACGACCACGGCGGACTAACCTTTCCGGACCAAGTACCTCCGAGAGTCTCCCACCGTCCGTACGCCGCCGTCCGTACCCGACCACCGTCCGTACAGGCCAACCCCGCCGGCTTGACCTTACCGACTCCGACCCCGACGAACTCACCCCGTCGTCCGTACCGCGCCGTCCGTACGACCCATCCGTACCGCGCCGTCCGTACGACCCATCCGTACCGACCATACCGCCCATGGCCGAACCTGCGGAAGACTTGCCCCGTCCTATTGAGATCGGTACCATCCTGGCCACCATCCAGGCCCAAATAGAGCGCCTCACCGAGCGAATGGCCCGATACGATCTTCCACCGGATGCTCGACCGCCCCTCCCAAATCCGCCGGCCGATCTCGCCGACCGACCCCTTGAAGAACCCGGCCCGGCCTACCAATCAGATGATGGGTACGATCCATACCAACCCCATCCAGGTCGACCCCGGCGCAGAGAGCGACCAAACGATCGGGATGACCGTGCACCTCGACCCGAGGCCCCGGTCCACAAACTGGTCCCACCAACCTTCGCGGGAAAGGTTGACCCGGAAGCCTACCTCGATTGGGAAAGGCGAATGGACCATCTGTTTGAATGTTACGATTACTCCGAACCCAAGAAGGTTACCTATGCCGCGGCCCAACTGACCGACCATGCCCTTACATGGTGGGACCGCGACTTGGCAGAACGCAGGCGACGACGTGAAGGCCTAATCCCTACTTGGGACGTTATGAAATATGTCATGAGGAAACGCTACGTCCCGCCCCTCTATCACCGTGATTTGCAAAAGCGGTTCCGAAAACTTCACCAAGGCACCCGAACCATTGAAGAGTACTACGACGAGTTTGAGCATTTGCGAAACCGTCTCCAGCTCAATGACTGTGAAGAAACCTTAATGGCCCAGTTCGTGGACGGCATGCAAGACCGGATTGCCCGCAAAGTAGAACGGCAGCCTTACCAAGGGTTTGATGAGCTCTTGCACCTGGCCATCCACTTAGAAGCACAGATCAAGAGGAAAACCTCCTCGGCCTTCCGAGGAAAGGCCTCCCCGAACCAAGTCTGGCCTCCCAACCCCACAGCCACGTCCACTAGCCCCAAACCACCGGTTGTATCCAAGGCCATTGCCATCGATTCACGTTTCAAGCCAAGGCAACCCGAAGCCAATGCGGGAAGAAGCCGGGACGTGATATGCTACAAATGCCAAGGCAGAGGGCATTACTCCAGGGACTGCCCCAACAACCGAGCCATGATCCTTACCCCCGAAGGCGACTATGAATCCCAGGACGAGGAGCCGGTTGAGGAAAACGACCCCGAGCCAGTCCAGCCCGAAGGCACGGTTGAATATCCGGATGTAGGAGACCTCCTGGTCGTCCAAAGGAGCCTGAGCACCTTGACCTTGCCCGAGCCGACCGGACAGCGGGACAACATCTTCCACACACGCTGCACCATCAACGGCAAGGTTTGCGGCTTGATCATTGATGGTGGGTCCTGTACCAATGTGGCCAGCTCCCACCTCGTGACCAAGCTTTCTCTCCCTACCTCTAAACACCCTCATCCCTATAAACTGCGATGGCTGAATGATAAAACTGTTATACCCGTTACCGAACAGGTAGATCTAGCCTTTAGTATAGGGCATTACCGGGACACGGTCCAATGTGATGTTGTTCCAATGCAAGCTAGCCACGTCCTCTTAGGACGCCCATGGCAGTTTGACAAGGACGCCACCCACAACGGCCGTTCCAACTTTTATTCGTTTATGCATGAATCTAAGCGTGTTACCCTAGCACCTCTAACACCCGTTCAAGTACATGAACTCCAATCTCGCTTAGCCAAAACCACATCTTCCCGTCCCAACTTCCTAATATCCATTAGGGACGCATGTAAAACCATCGGCAATGAGTGCCGAGTTGTACTAATGGTTTACAAAGATGTGATGAGCGCAGGTACCAGGGAAGATCCAATCCCGGATGAGCTCCAAAGGATCCTGCAGAAGTATTCGACCGTCTTCCCTGAAGAGATTCCCCACGGGCTCCCTCCCCTCCGGGGAATTGAACACCGAATCGACTTCATTCCCGGAGCCTCCCTGCCCAACCGACCTGCTTACCGCGTTAATCCGGAGGAATCCAAAGAATTAGAGCGACAGGTTGCCGACCTCTTGTCCAGGGGATACGTCCGCGAGAGCCTCAGTCCGTGCGCCGTACCAGTCCTTTTGGTCCCCAAGAAGGATGGCAGCTGGAGGATGTGCGTGGACTGCCGGCCCATCAACAACATTACGGTCAAATACCGGCACCCAATTCCCCGTTTGGACGACATGTTGGACGAACTTAGTGGCGCGTCCATTTTCTCCAAAATTGATCTCAAAAGTGGTTACCACCAAGTCCGAATGAGAGAAGGTGACGAATGGAAGACCGCCTTCAAAACCAAGCAAGGGCTGTACGAGTGGCTAGTCATGCCGTTCGGCCTTTCCAACGCCCCTTCCACCTTCATGCGACTGATGAACCATACTCTCCGAGCGTTCCTCAATAAATTTGTGGTTGTCTACTTTGACGACATCCTTGTCTACAGCAAGGATCTTACTGCACATGCTTCCCACCTAGATACGGTTCTACGAACCTTGCAACAAGAGGAGCTCTACGCCAACATGGCCAAGTGTACCTTCGGCGCTCGAGAACTTATCTTCTTGGGCTTTGTCCTCAGTGGTCAGGGTCTAAAAGTTGACCAAGAGAAGATCCGGGCCATCCAAGAATGGCCAACCCCTACCAACGTCAGCCAAGTCCGAAGTTTCCATGGCCTGGCCAGTTTCTATCGACGTTTCGTTCGGGACTTTAGTTCCATTGCCGCTCCCTTAACGGCTTTGGTGAAAAAGTCCTCCGGGTTTATATGGGAAGAACCCCAAGAGAAGGCCTTCCAAGAGCTCAAGGGTCGGCTCACTCAAGCACCTTTACTGGCCTTGCCCGACTTCAACAAGACCTTCGAAATTGAGTGTGACGCGTCCGGTATAGGCATTGGAGCTGTGCTGACACAAGAAGGGCGTCCCGTGGCTTACTTCAGTGAGAAGCTTAGTGGAGCCACACTCAACTACCCCACCTACGACAAAGAGCTCTATGCGTTGGTCCGAGCACTTGAAACATGGCAACATTACCTCCTCTCCAAGGAGTGCGTCATCCACTCGGATCATGAGACCTTGAAGCATCTCCGGGGGCAAACCAACCTGAAGAAGCGGCACGCCAAATGGCTCGAGTTCATCGAGATGTTTCCCTATGTCATCAAGTATAAGAAGGGGAAGGAGAATGTGGTCGCCGATGCTCTTTCCCGTCGCCACGCCCTTATCACTACTGTTGAGGCCAAGGTTCTAGGCTTCGGCCCTCTTAAGGACCGGTACCAAGATGATCCCGGTCTAAAACTTCCCTATGCCGAACACGGGAAGGACTCCTTCAAAGATTTTCATGTCCACGACGGCTTCCTTTTTAAGGGCAAACGGTTGTGCATACCAGAGGGATCGATTCGAGAGCTGCTCGTTCAAGAAGCCCACAGTGGCGGTTTGATGGGACACTTTGGGACGCATAAGACCTTAGACATGCTGCGAAGTCACTTCTACTGGCCTAGGATGAGGAGCATGGTCGAAGTCTTCTGTGCAAGGTGTTTAACCTGCAAGCGCGCCAAGACCAAGTCCCATCCATACGGACTATACATGCCCCTGCCCATCCCAACCTCCCCATGGATCGACCTATCCATGGACTTTCTGCTAGGATTGCCTCCAATCGAAAGAAAGGACTCAATAATGGTAGTGGTCGACCGTTTTTCCAAAATGGCCCATTTCATGCCCTGTTCCAAGGCATGGGACGCTACGGCCATTGCCGACCTCTTCTTCCGGGACGTTGTCAAACTTCACGGCCTACCCCGAACCATTGTCTCTGATCGAGACCCCAAATTTCTCAGTCATTTCTGGAGAACCTTGTGGAGGCGCATGGGAACCAAACTCCTTTTCTCCACTGCCGCGCATCCCCAAACTGATGGACAAACTGAAGTCGTTAACCGTACCTTGGGAGCTTTGCTCAGGACGGCCGTGGACTCCGACAAAGCCAACTGGCTCCAAAGCCTACCTTATGTGGAGTTTGCCTACAACCGGGCAACTCACTCAACTACCGGCCTCTCCCCGTTTGAGATTTGCTACGGGTTCAATCCGTGTACACCGCTCGACATGATTCCATTGCCCCCTGAGCGGATGGAAGACCAAAATGGGGTAGCCAAGGCTGAATATGTCCGTAAGCTTCATGAACGTGTCCGCAGCCGAATCCTCAAGAAGACGGAACAGTACAAGCAGAAAGCGGACCGAGGGAGACAGCCAATGATCCTACAACCAGGGGAATGGGTTTGGCTGCACACCCGAACTGAACGATTCAACAAAACCCGACAGACGAAGCTACAACCGCGAGGAGATGGTCCCTTCCAAGTCCTAGAGCGCATTAACAACAATGCGTACCGGATAGACATTCCAGGTAAAGGTAACATGTCCACCACTTTCAATGTTGCTGATTTGTCCCGTTTTGATGCAGGAGATCAAGTTTTGAGGACAAAACACTTTCAAGAGGGAGGGCATGATGAGGCCCAAGACGTCTCCGACCCGGAGGATAGCCAGCCGGACGATACCGGTACAGACACGGACGGAAGCCAAGGAACGTTGCCAGTTATGCCGGTATCGGCCATTGACCGTGCGCATTCGCGACCGTACCAAACAAGAATGAACATGGCGATTGCCCAAGGACTGAAGAAAGGCAAATGGCCACAACCCAAGCTGGCAACCTCGGCAAACACCAAGGACCAAGTCCTTAGCGTTTTCACCTTGACACGGTGAAAACACCCCACTAAAGTCGTTTGGGAAAGGAACACTCTTTTTCCCTTGATGGGTTTTATCCCTAAGTGGTTTTCCCATCAAGGTTTTTAACGAGGTTCACGACCCGGCCGCATTAGGACCGAGTCGATCATCACCTTACCCGTCCATGGTCCGCGTGGTTGTCGTCCGGCCCTAATCTCTATCCCTTCCTGTTTTCTTGCTTTTACCGTTTTACTAAGAACTTAATTTACTGTTTTATGGGTATGTAAACACCCAAGGACACGTTGGTCTTTTGTAATGGGCGTGTTGCCCTATTTCTCTCGCCTATATAAAGGCGTGTAACCTCTCCCTTTGAACTCAGATTTGAATGAATGCAATTAGCTTAAAGCTTGCTCTCGAATCTCAAGTAGTTTAGACATCGTTGTCCTCGAAGCTCAGCTCGGACTCCGATCAGTCGTATCACGGCATTGTCCAAATACCGTGTGGCCGGCTTTCGATCCATTGTTACCGATTCATCTATCCATTCTCACTTCGCTCCATCCCTTCCCACTCTCCAAACACTTAGCTTCATCCTCTTCCATATCTACCTTCATCCAACCCTTCCGCCGTCCAACCCTCGCCGTAACACCACCACTTTACCATCTCGTTTCTCCCATCCGTACCGCCGAGGACCCGTACCGCGGCCCTTCCACTAACCGAGGTACCGTACCGGTACCCGTACGACCGCCTCCGTCCCGGTCTCGTCCCAACTCAGCCTGATTCCGAAGCCAACGTTCCGGGAGCGTATCAATAAGGCTCAAGAGTTTTTAACAACTCTTGATCCTTAATCATGTGATGAGAGGCTCCGGAATCTACAATCATTTTACCCTTCCTTATGGCGCTTTTAGAGCTGAGGAAACTCTTACCAGATTCTGTTAACTTAGCTAGGCTCTTGATAAGAGCCTCAAACTCTGATCTTTTGACAGTATTCTCAACTGGTTGTAACCCCCATGAAGGCCCTATGCCCACTTCCACTCTCCCTTAGCCGCTTAGGCCTCAAATGCGGATGGAGAGTCCAACACTTCTCCTTGGTATGCCCTTTCATCTTACAATGCTCACAGTCCAACACCCTTCTTTCAAACATGAGATTCCTTTTTGGAAGATGTGCAGCTTCACTTTGTGCTCTGAATAGGTCTCTTGAGCCCTCCTCCCTTTGTATCAAGCCACATACTTCCGCTAGACTTGGCAGCTTCTCAAATCTAAGTATGTGCTTGATAAGATCTTTGTAAGATGCATTGAGTGCCAAGAGAAGCCCAAACACTTGGTCTTGGTCATGCCTTTCACCTAACTCCTTGGGGTCTATAGTTTGTGGCCTCAAGATCTCCAACTCGGCCCACAAGCTTCTATACTCCCCAAACATTTCCTTGAATGGCTTCTCCTCTTGTTGAAGCTCATTCAGCGCCCTCTTCACCTCAAATATCCTTGATATGTTTGACACATTTCCATATATATACCCTTGAGTATATCCCACAGCTCCTTAGCGGTATCCGCATATGAGTAGGCCGCCAAGATGGATGGTTCTAGTGAGCTTTGAAGAAGAGAAAGAGTGTACTGTTCTTCTTGCTCTTCCTTAGCTTCCTACTTCTCATTTCTCACCACCGCCTCCGCTTCCTCCTTTGGCTCAACATACCACCAAAGTCCTCGGCCTCTAAGAATGGTTTTAGTGGTTTTTGCCCAAAGAAGGTAGTTGTTTCCTTTGAGCATGACTGAGATTTCTACTCTATTTGTCTCCATTTTCTAGTAATAATACACAATTCTAGTTCTTTCACAACTTGAAGATCCTATGATCTCAAGGATATTAATCTCAGAGTGAATAGAACTTATAAAGGTGTATTGTTATAGATTAGAAGATTTGTAGAGTGCTAGAAGAATTATAAGAGAGTTAAGCGTTTGGAATGCTCAACCTTGCTCTGATACCATGTAGAAATATAGATTGTAGAAATATAGATTTGAAGTTAAGAGAGAATGAAGAATGATTGGAGAATGAGAGAAAGAATAGCAAGAATGGAGAGAGTTTATGCAAGTCTTAATAATCTTATTCACTTCTTTTTCTTTCTCATATCTTTTACAAGAGATTTACAAGGATATATATAGACTTTACAAGGAGAAGAAGAAAGAGACGTGGAGAAGAGAGAAGAAGAGAAGGAGACTTGTGGCTGAGCTACTCCAACAGTTTCTCAACAGTAAATGGCGCCCATACCTCACCCATGCTGCGCCCATACCTTCTCCCATACCTCCTTGCTTCCTAGTTTGCTTATCTAGTTGATATCCAACCGCTTCCTTTCTTTTCTAGTTTCTTTTCAACTAGTTCATTCCTCTTGATTACTCTATCACTTGAATAAGCATCTATCTCAACACATGCCCTAACATGATGGGACCGCAACTTGGCCGAATGAAGGTGGCACCGTGAAGGCATGATCCCCACTTGGGATATCATGAAGCATGTCATGAGGAAGGGGTACGTCCCACCCCTCTATCACCGCAACTTGCAAAAGCGGTTCCGGAAACTTCACCAAGGTACCCGAACCATTAAAGAGTACTACGACGAGTTTGAACATCTACGAAACCATCTTCAACTAAACGACTGCGAAGAAACCTTAATGGCCCAGTTCGTGGACGGCATGCAAGACCGGATTGTCCGCAAGGTTGAAAGGCAATCTTATCAAGGCTTCGATGAGCTCTTGCGTCTGGCCATACATTTGGAAGCTCAAATCAGAAGGAAATCCGCCTCAGCTTCCCGAGGAAGGATATCCCCGAACCAAGCCTGGTCCCCTAACCCCACCGTCAAGTGCACTGGTCCCAAGCCACCGAACGGACCCAAGGCCATTACCATTGATTCCCTTTTCAAACCTCGGCCATCCGAAGCTCCTATGCCTGCCCATCCCGTTCAAAGACCCGAAGCCAATGCTGGGAGAAGTCGGGACGTGATATGCTATAAGTGCCAAGGCAGAGGGCACTACTGCAGGAATTGCCCCAACAACCGAGCCATGATCCTTACCCCCGAAGGCAACTATGAATCTCAGGATGAGGAGCCGGACGAGGAGAATGACCCCGAACCCGTTCAACCAGAAGACACGATTAAGTACCGGGATGTAGGAGACCTTCTGGTCATCCAGAGGAGCCTGAGCACCATGACCCTTTCCGAACCGGCCGGCCAGCGAGACAACATCTTCCACAATCGCTGCACCATCAACGGCAAGGTTTGCGGTTTGATCATTGATGGGGGGTACTGTATCAATGTGGCCAACTCCCACCTTGTGACCAAGCTTTCTCTCCCTACCTCTAAACACCCTCATCCCTATAAACTGCGATGTTGAGTGATAAAACCGGCATACCCATTACCGAACAAGTAGATCTAGCCTTTAGTATAGGGCAGTACCGGGACACGGTCCAATGTGATGTTGTTCCAATGCAAGCTAGCCACGTCCTCCTAGGACGTCCATGGCAGTTTGATAAGGATGCCACCCACAATGGTCGGTCCCACTTCTACTCGTTTGTACACGAATCTAAGCGTGTTAACCTAGCCCCTCTATCACCCGTTCAAGTGCATGAACTCCAGTCTCGTTTGTCTAAAACCACTTCTTCCCGACCTAACTTCCTTATATCCATTAGGGACACTTGTAAAACCATCGGCAATGATTGCCGAGTTGTGCTAATGTTTTACAAAGATGTGTTAAGTACAGTTACTAGGGAAGGCCCCATCCCGAATGAGCTCCAAAGGATCCTTCAAAAGTATTCGTCCGTCTTCCCTGAAGAGATCCCGCATGGGCTACCACCCCTCCGGGGCATGGAACATAGGATCGATTTCATTCCCGGAGCCTCCCTGCCCAACTGTGCTGCTTTCTGCGTCAACCCGGAGGAGGCCAAAGAACTAGAGCGACAGGTTTCTGACCTGTTGTCCAAGGGATACATCCGGGAAAGCCTCAGTCCATACGCCGTACCAGTCCTTTTGGTTCCTAAGAAGGATGGTAGCTGGAGGATGTGCGTGGACTGCCGACCCATCAACAATATTACGGTCAAGTACCGGCACCCAATTCCCCGTTTGGATGACATGCTGGACGAGCTTAGTGGCGCGTCCATTTTCTCCAAGATTGACCTCAAGAGCGGCTACCATCAAGTCCAGATGAGGGAAGGTGACGAATGGAAGACCGCCTTCAAAACCAAGCAAGGGTTATACGAGTGGCTAGTTATGCCGTTCGGCCTGTCCAACGCCCCTTCCACCTTCATGTGGCTAATAAACCATACCCTCCGAACATTCCTCAACAAGTTCATGGTCGTGTATTTCGACGACATTCTCATTTACAGCAAGAGCCTAGCCGAACATGCGTCCCACCTGGATACGGTCCTACGAACCCTTCATCAAGAAGAGCTTTACGCCAACATGGCCAAGTGCACCTTCGGTCCTCGAGAACTTATCTTCTTGGGTTTTGTCCTCAGTGGTCACGGCCTGAAAGTTGACCAAGAGAAGATCCAGTTCATCCAGGAATGGCCAACCCCTACCAATATCAGCCAAGTCCAAAGTTTCCATGGCCTGGCCAGCTTCTACCGGCAATTCGTTCGGGACTTCAGCTCCATTGCCGTCCCCCTAACAGCCTTAGTTAAGAAGTCTTCCAGGTTTATATGGGGAAAATCCCAAGAGAAGGGCTTCCAAGAGCTCAAGGATCAGCTCACCCAAGCACCATTGCTAGCCTTGCCCGACTTCAGCAAGACCTTCGAAAGCGAATGCGATGGATCCGGTATAGGTATTGGAGCTGTACTAACACAAGGAGGGCGTCCCATTGCCTACTTCAGTGAAAAGCTCAGTGGAGCCGCGCTCAACTATCCCACCTATGACAAAGAGCTCTATGTGTTGGTCCGGGCCCTTAAAACCTAGCAACACTACCTCCTCTCCAAGGAATGCGTGATCCATTCGGATCATTAGACCTTGAAGCATCTCCGGGGGTAAACCAACCTGAAGAAGCGGCACGCCAAGTGGCTCGAGTTCATCGAGATGTTTCCCTATGTCATCAAGTATAAGAAGGGAAAAGAAAACATAGTGGCCGATGACCTTTCCCGTCGCCACGCCCTCATCACTACTGTTGAGGCCAAGGTTCTTGGTTTCGCCCATCTTAAAGACCGGTACCAAGATGATCCTGGCCTAAATGTTCCCTATACCAAACATGGGAAGGAGTCCTTCAAGGAGTTCCATATCCACGATGGGTTCCTTTTTAAAGGCAAATGGTTGTGCATACCGGAGGGATCTATCCGGGAGCTTCTCATTCAAGAAGCCCATAGTGGTGGTTTGATGGGACACTTTGGAGCGCATAAGACTTTGGACATGCTGAGGAGTCACTTCTATTGGCCTAAGATGAGAAGTATGGTCGAAGTCTTCTGTGCAAGATGTTTAACCTGCAAGCGCGCCAAGACCAAGTCCCACCCGTACGGACTATACATGCCCCTGCCCATCCTAACCTCCCCGTGGGTTGACCTATCCATGGATTTCCTTTTTGGATTGCCTCCAATCGAACGTAAAGACTCGGTAATGGTAGTGGTCGACCGTTTTTCCAAAATGGCTCACTTCATGCCATGTTCCATGGCATGGGACGCTACGGCCATTGTTGACCTCTTCTTCCAAGACGTCGTAAAACTTCATGGCCTACCTCAAACCATTGTCTCCGACCGTGATCCAAAGTTCTTCTCCATGGCCGCGCACCCTCAGACGGATGGATAGACTGAAGTCATCAACCGAACCTTGGGAGCTTTGCTCAGGACGGCCGTCGACTCCAACAAAACCAACTGGCTCCAAAGCCTACCATATGTGGAGTTTGCCTAAAACCGGGGGACTCACTCAACCACCAGCCTCTCCCCGTTTGAAATATGCTACGGTTTCAATCCGCGTACACTGCTAGACATGGTTCCATTGCCCCCTGAACGGATGGAAGATCAAAATGGGGTTGACAAGGCTGAGTATGTCCGGAAGCTCCATGAAAGAGTCCGCAACCGAATCCTTAAGAAGACAGAGCAGTACAAGTAAAAGGCGGACCGAGGGAGGCAACCTATTATACTACAATCAGGAGAATGGGTTTGGCTACACACCCGAACTGAACGGTTCAACAAAACCCAACAGACAAAGCTACAACCGCGAGGAGATGGCCCCTTCTAAGTGCTAGAACGCATTAACAATAATGCGTACCGGATCGACATTCCAGGTAAAGGCAACATGTCCACCACTTTCAATATTGCTGATTTGTCCCGTTTTGATACAGGAGATTAAGTTTTGAGGACAAAACATCCTCAAGAAGGAGGGCATGATGAGGCCCAAACCACATCCGATCCCAAGGATAGCTAGCCGGATGATGCCGAGACAGATACGGACGAGAGCCAAGGGACATTGCCCAATATGCCAGTTTTGGTCATTGACCGCGAGCACTCGAGGCCGTACCAAACAAGGATGAACCTAGTGATCGCCCAAGGCATGAAGAAGGGCAAATGGCAACAACACAAGCTGGCAACATCGACAAGCGTTAAGGACCAAGTCCTTAGCGTTTTCACCTTGATACGGTGAAAACGTCCCACTAAAGACGTTTGGGTTTTATAACAAAGTGGTTTTCCCAACAAGGTTTTTAATGAGGTTCATGACCCAGACGCATTAGGACCGAGCCGATCATCACTTTGCCAATCCATGGTTCGTGTGGTTGTCACTCGGCCCTAATCCCTATCCCTTCCTCTTTTCATATTTTTACCGTTTTACTCAAGGACTTAAGTTACTGATTTACGGGTATGTAAAACACCCAAGGACACGCTGGTCCTTTGTAAGGGTTGGATGCCGTAACTATCCCGCCGATATAAAGGCATGTAACCTCCACTTTGAAAACCAGATTTGAATAAACGCATTTAACTTGAAATCTTGCTCTTGAATCTCAAGTAGTTTAAACATCATTGTCCTTGAAGCTTGGCTCGGACTTCGATCAGTCGAATCACGGAGTTGTCCAAACACCGTGTGGCCGGCTTTCCCAACTATCACTTCGTTCCATTCTCCCACCATCAACCACCTTTCATCCCCTTCATCTGTATCTTCGTTTCCATCCACCCATTCTACCGCTCAACTTCCGCTAAACCTCGCATCAATCATGCCCATCCATACCGTAATACCGTACTTGATACGCTCCAGGAACGTTGGCTTCAGAATCAGGCTGAATCGGGACGAGAACGAGGAGGAGTCGGACGTACGGGTACCGGTACGGTATCTCGGCTGGTGGAAGGACCGGGGTACGGGTATTTTGGCGGTACGGATGTAGAGCCGGTATGATAAGGTGATGGTGTTAAGCGAGGTTTGAACGGCGGGATGGTTTGATGAAGATGGAGATGGAAGAAGATGAAGATAAGTGTTTGACAGTGGAAAGAATGGATCGAAGGGACGATGGAATGATGGAATGGTAACAATGGATCGAAAGCCGGCCACACGATGTTTGGACAACGCCGTGATACGACTGACCGAAGTCCGAGCCGAGCTTCGAGGATAACGATGTTTAAACTACTTGAGATTCGAGAGCAAGCTTTAAGCTAAATGCATTCATTCAAATCTGCCTTCAAAGGGAGAGGTTACACGCCTTTATATAGGCGAGAGAATTAGGGCAACAAGCCCTTACAAAGGACCAGCGTGTCCTTGGGTGTTTTACATACCCGTAAATCAGTAACTTAAGTCCTTAGTAAGTTGGTAAAAACAAAGAAACCAGGAAGGGGTAGAGATTAGGGCCGGGCGATAACCACGCGAACCATGGACGGGTAAGGTGATGATCGGCTCGGTCTCAATGCGTCCGGGTCGTGAACCTCGTTAAAAACCTTGATGGGAAAACCACTTAGGGATAAAACCCGATCAAGGGAAAAAGAGTGTTCCTTTCCCAAACGACTTTAGTGGGGCGTTTTCACCGTGTCAAGGTGAAAACGCTAAGGACTTGGTCCTTGACGTTGGCCGATGTTGCCAGCTTGTGTTGTTGCCATTTGCCTTTCTTCAAGCCTTAGGCAATCACCATGTTCATTCTTGTTTGGTATGGTCTCGAGTGTGCGCGGTCAATGACCGACACCGGCATGTCAGGCAATGCTCCTTGGCTTTCGTCCGTATCTGTCCCGGTATCATCCGGCTGGCTATCCTCCGGATCGGATGTGGCTTGGGCCTCATCATGCCCTCCCTCTTGAAAGTGTTTTGTCCTCAAAACTTGTTCACCTTGCTTGGTCTTGATGGCGGTCTTCCATTCGTCCCCTTCTCTCATTCGGACTTGATGGTAACCGCTTTTGAGATCGATCTTGGAGAAAATGGACGCGCCACTAAGTTCGTCCAACATGTCATCCAAGCGGGGGATCGGGTGCCGGTACTTGACCGTAATATTGTTGATGGGCCGGCAGTCCACGCACATCCTCCAGCTGCCGTCCTTCTTGGGAACCAAAAGGACTGGTACGGCGCACAGAATCAGGCTTTCGCGGACGTATCCTTTGGACAAGAGGTCGGCAACCTGTCGCTCTAGTTCTTTGGACTCCTCCGGGTTGACGCGGTAAGCAGGCCGGTTGGGCAGGGTGGCTCCGGGGATGAAGTCGATTCGGTGTTCAATACCCCGGAGGGGTGGGAGTCCGTGGGGAATCTCTTCAGGGAAGACGGATGAATACTTCTGGAGGATCCTTTGTAGCTCATCCGGGATTGGATCTTCCCTGGTACCTGCACTCATCACATCTTTGTAAACCATTAGTACAACTCGGCAATCATTGCCGATGGTTTTACAAGTGTCCCTAATGGATATAAGGAAGTTGGGACGGGAAGATGTGGTTTTAGCTAAGCGAGACTGGAGCTCATGTACTTGAACGGGTGTTAGAGGTGCTAGGGTAACACGCTTAGATTCGTGCATAAACGAGTGAGAGTTGGAACAGCCGTTGTGGGTGGCGTCCTTGTCAAACTGCCATGGGCGTCCTAGGAGGACGTGGCTAGCTTGCATTGGAACAACATCACATTGGACCGTGTCCCAGTACTGCCCTATACTAAAGGCTAGATCTACCTGTTCGGTAACGGGTATAACAGTTTTATCATTCAACCATCGCAGTTTATAGGGATGAGGGTGTTTAGAGATAGGGAGAGAAAGCTTTGTCACGAGGTGGGAGCTGGCCACATTAGCACAGGACCCACCATCAATGATCAAGCCGCAAACCTTGCCGTTGACGGTGCAGCGTGTGTGGAAGATGTTGTCCCGCTGTCCGGTCGGCTCGGGAAAGGTCAAGGTGCTCAGGCTCCTTTGGACGACCAGGAGGTCTCCTACATCCGGATATTCAACCGTGTCTTCTGGTTGAACGGGCTCGGGGTCATTTTCCTTGTCCGGCTCCTCATCCTGGGATTCATAGTTGCCTTCGGGGGTAAGGATCATGGCTCGGTTGTTGGGGCAGTCACTGGAATAGTGCCCTCTGCCTTGGCACTTGTAGCATATCACGTCCCGGCTCCTTCCAATATTGGGTTCGGGTTTTTGGACAGAACGGCTGGGCACAGGGGCTTCGGGTTGCCTAGGCTTGAAACGGGAATCAATGGCAATGGCCTTGGATCCGATCGGTTGTTTGGGGCTGGTGGACGCGGCTGTAGGGTTGGGAGACCAGACTTGGTTCAGGGATATCTTTCCTTGGGCGGCCGAGGCAGATTTCCTTCTGATTTGAGCTTCTAAGTGTATGGCCAGGTGCAAGAGCTCATCGAAACCTTGGTAAGACTGCCTCTCGACCTTGCGGGCAATCCGGTCTTGCATGCCATCCACGAACTGGGCCATTAAGGTCTCTACACAGTCATTGAGTTGGAGACGGTTTTGCAGATGCTCAAATTCGTCGTAGTACTCTTCAATGGTCCGGGTGCCTTGGTGGAGTTTCCGGAACCGCTTTTGCAAATCGCGGTGATAGAGGGGCGGGACGTAGCGCTTCCTCATGACATACTTCATAACATCCCAGGTAGGGATCATGCCTTCACGGCGTCGCCGGCGTTCTGCCAAGTCGCGGTCCCACCATGTGAGGGCATGGTCGGTCAGTTGGGCCGCTGCATAGGCAACCTTCTTAGGTTCGGAATAATCGTAGCAATCAAACAAGTGGTCCATTCGTCTTTCCCAGTCGAGGTAGGCTTCCGGGTAAACCTTTCCCGCGAAGGTTGGTGGAACCAGTTTGTGGACCGGGACCTCAGGTCGAGGTGCACGGTCATCCGGTTGTTTGGTCGCTCTCTTCGCCGGGGTCGTCCTGGCCGGGGTTGGTACGGTTCGTACCGATCGTCGGATTGGTAAGCCGGGACGGGTTCTTCATTGGGTCGGTCGGCGAAATCCGCCGGCGGGTTTGGGAGGGGCGGTCGAGCTTCAGGTGGAAGATCGTATCGGGCCATTCGCTCGGTAAGGCGCTCTATTTGGGCCTGGATAGTGGCCATTATGGTACCGACCTCAATAGGACGGGGCAATTCTCCTACGGGTTCGGCCATGGGTGGTATGGTAGGTACGGATGGTTTGTACGGACGGCGCGGTACGGACGGCGGGGTTAGTTCGTCGGGGACGGAGTCGGTAAGGTCAAGCCGGTGGGGTTGGCCTGTAAGGACGGTGGTAGGGTACGGACGACGGTGTACGGACGGTGGGAGACCTTCGGAGGTACTAGGTCCTGAAAGGTTAGTCCGCCGGGATCGTCCTGGTCGAGGGACAGTAGCCCAATAGGGTCGTCCGGTTGTGGTTGGTACTGATGGGGATGGGTCAATCGTAGGATCGATCGGACACGGGGGTGTACGGCTGTTGGAGCTGCCGTATCCTGCCAGTACGGGCAATGGGTCGTGGGTTTGTGGGATGGACCCTACACGCATAAAATGACAAAGATGAAAGTTTGCGGTACGATAGATAAAGGACGGTTTTGCTAAATGACAAACGACCGTGCAACTGCCGAACGTTTAAAGCAAAAGAAAAGACAGCTTATAACAGTAATAGAAAGGACAACTTGCACGCGGATTTCTAACGTCCTGCCAATGAGACGGATCCCAATGATAAGGCAAGGACGGAATATTCCTCACGTGGCCGGGTCAGAGAATAGGCAAGTAAGGCGTGTTGACCAGAAATGGTCCCCACGTACTTGTCTTCAACCTCTCGTCTCACTAGGGCAACAATGGCGCTCGGTGTCTTTCACACGTTGTCGACCAAAGGCTAGCTACAAGCACAGGGCTTTGAGACAATAATGACCGAGGCAAAGCTTAAAACGTTAAAGAGTAAGGTGCGAGATAAGAACAAGTCTAAAGCGAGTAAACAGTCGAGAAACAATGGAAGGTATTTAGCGGAAAGTTACAACCTGACGGATGAAGCTTGGCTCTGATACCAGCTGATACGCTACAGGAACGTTGGCTTCAGAATCAGGCTGAATCGGGACGAGAACGAGGAGTCGGACGTACGGGTACCGGTACGGTATCTCGGCTGGTGGAAGGACCGGTGATGAGGCCCAAGCCGCATCCGACCCGGAGGATAGCCAGCCGGACGATACCGGTACAGACACGGACGGAAGCCAAGGAACGTTGCCAGATATGCCGGTATCGGTCATTGACCATGCGCACTCGCGGCCGTACCAAACAAGAATGAACATGGCGATTGCCCAAGGAATGAAGGAACGCAAATGGCAACAACCCAAGTTGGCAACCTCGGCAAACACCAAGGACCAAGTCCTTAGCGTTTTCACCTTGACCCGGTGAAAACGCCCCACTAAAGTCGTTTGGGAAAGGAACACTCTTTTTCCCTTGATTGGGTTTTATCCCTAAGTGGTTTTCCCATCAAGGTTTTTAACGAGGTTCTCGACCCGGCCGCATTAGGACCGAGCCGATCATCACCTTACCCGTCCATGGTCCGCGTGGTTGTCGTCCGGCCCTAATCTCTATCCCTTCCTGTTTTCTTGTTTTTACGGTTTTACTAAGAACTTAAGTTACTGTTTTATGGGTATGTAAACACCCAGGACACGCTGGTCCTTTGTAAGGGGCTTGTTGCCCTATTTCTCCCGCCTATATAAAGGCGTGTAACCTCTCCCTTTGAACTCAGATTTGAATGAATGCAATTAGCTTAAAGCTTGCTCTCGAATCTCAAGTAGTTTAAACATCGTTGTCCTGGAAGCTCAGCTCGGACTCCGATCAGTCGTATCACGGCATTGTCCAAATACCGTGTGGCCGGCTTTCGATCCATTGTTACCGATCCATCTATCCATTCTCACTTCGCTCCATCCTTTCCACTCTCCAAACGCTTATCTCCATCCTCTTCCATTTCTACCTTCATCCAACCTTCCCGCCATTCAAACCCCGCCGTAATACCACCACTTTACCATCCCGTTTCCCGATCCGTACCGCCGAGGGCCCGTACCGCGGCCCTTCCACCAACCGAGGTACCGTACCGGTACACGTACGACCGCCTCCTTCCCGGTCTCATCCCGATTCAGCCTGATTCCGAAGCCAACGTTCCTGGAGCGTATCAGCTGGTATCAGAGCCAAGCTTCATCCGTCAGGTTGTAACTTTCCATTGAACATCTTTCATTGTTTCTCTACCGTTTACCGCTTTGAACTTGCTCTTATCACGCACCTTACTCTCTAACAGTCTAGTCTTTGCCACGGTCATTATTGTCTCAAAGCTTTGTGCTTATAGCTAGCCTTTGGTCGCCGACATGTGAAAGACTAAGTCTTAGTACCACCGAAGCACCATTGTTGCCCTAGTGAGACGAGAGGTTGAAGACGAGTAAGTGGGGACCATTTCTGGTCAACACACCTTACTCGCATATTCTCTGACCCAGCCACGTGAGGAGTATCCTGTCCTTGCCTTATTTGTGATCCGTCCCATTTGCAGGACACGAGAAATCCGCGTGCTAATTGTCTCCCCCATTTTTGTTAATAACTGTCCTTTGTCCTTTTTGCTTTAAACGTTCGGCAGTTGTCCTCTAGCAAAACAGTCCTTTATCTTTGCCCCATACCGCCAGCTTTCATCTTTTGTCATTTTATGCGCGTAGGGTCCATCCCACAATCCCACGCTCCATTGCCCGTACTGGCAGGATACGTCAGCTCCAACAGCCGTACACCCCCGTTTCCGATCGATCCTACGATTGACCCGTCCCCATCAGTACCAACCACGACCGGACGACCCTATTGGGCTACCGTCCCTCGACCCGGACGACCCCGGCGGACTAACCTTTCAGGACCGAGTACCTCCGAGAGTCTCCCACCGTCCGTACGCCGCCGTCCGTACCCGACCGCCGTCCGTACAGGCCAACCCCGCTGGCTTGACCTTACCGACTCCGACCTCGACGAACTCACCCCGTTGTCCGTACCGCGCCGTCCGTACGACCCATCCGTACCGACCATACCACCCATGGCCGAACCCGTGGAAGACTTGCCCCGTCCTATTGAGATCGGTACCATCCTGGCCACTATCCAGGCCCAAATAGAGCGCCTCACCGAGCGAATGGCCCGATACGATCTTCCACCTGATGCCCGACCGCCCCTCCCAAATCCGCCGGCCGATTTCGCCGACCGACCCCTTGAAGAACCCGGCCCGGCCTACCAATCCGATGACGGGTACGATCCCTACCAACCCCGTCCAGGTCGACCCCGGCGCAGAGAGCGACCAAACGATCGGGATGACCGTGCACCTCGACCCGAGGCCCCGGTCCACAAACTGGTTCCACCGACCTTCGCGGGAAAGGTTGACCCGGAAGCCTACCTCGATTGGGAAAGGCGAATGGACCATCTGTTTGATTGTTACGATTACTCCGAACCTAAGAAGGTTACCTATGCAGCGGCCCAACTGACCGACCATGCCCTTACATGGTGGGACCGCGACTTGGCAGAACGCAGACGACGACGTGAAGGCCTAATCCCTACTTGGGACGTTATGAAATATGTCATGAGGAAACGCTACGTCCCGCCCCTCTATCACCGTGATTTGCAAAAGCGGTTCCGGAAACTTCACCAAGGGACCCGAACCATTGAAGAGTACTACGACGAGTTTGAGCATCTGCGAAACCGTCTCCAGCTCAATGACTGTGAAGAGACCTTAATGGCCCAGTTCGTGGACGGCATGCAAGACCGGATTGCCCGCAAAGTAGAGCCGCAGTCTTACCAAGGTTTTGATGAGCTCTTGCACCTGGCCATCCACTTAGAAGCACAGATCAAGAAGAAAACCGCCTCGGCCTTCCGAGGAAAGACCTCCCCGAACCAAGTCTGGTCTCCCAACCCTACAGCCACGTCCACTAGCCCCAAACCACCGGTTGCATCCAAGGCCATTGCCATTGATTCCCGTTTCAAGCCAAGGCAACCCGAAGCCAACGCGGGAAGAAGCCGGGATGTGATATGCTACAAATGCCAAGGCAGAGGACATTACTCCAGAGACTGCCCCAACAACCGAGCCATGATCCTTACCCCCGAAGGCGACTATGAATCCCAGGACGAGGAGCCGATCAAGGAAAACGACCCCGAGCCAGTTCAACTAGAGGGCACGGTTGAATATCCGGATGTAGGAGACCTCCTGGTCGTCCAAAGGAGCCTGAGCACCTTGACCTTGTCCGAGCCGACCGGACAGCGGGACAACATCTTCCACACATGCTGCACCATCAACGGCAAGGTTTGCGGCTTGATCATTGATGGTGGGTCCTGTACCAATGTGGCCAGCTCCCACCTCGTGACAAAGCTTTCCCTCCCTACCTCTAAACACCCTCATCCCTATAAACTGCGATGGCTGAATGATAAAACTGTTATACCCGTTACCGAACAGGTAGATCTAGTCTTTAGTATAGGGCAGTACCGGGACACGGTCCAATGTGATGTTGTTCCAATGCAAGCTAGCCACGTCCTCTTAGGACGCCCATGGCAGTTTGACAAGGACGCCGCCCACAACGGCCGTTCCAACTTTTATTCGTTTATGCATGAAACTAAGCGTGTTACCCTAGCACTTCTAGCACCCGTGCAAGTACATGAACTCCAATCTCGCCTAGCCAAAACCACATCTTCCCGTCCCAACTTCCTTATATCCATTAGGGACGCTTGTAAAACCATCGGCAATGAGTGCCGAGTTGTACTAATGGTTTACAAAGATGTGATGAGCGCAGGTACCAGGGAAGATCCAATCCCGGATGAGCTCCAAAGGATCCTCCAGAAGTATTCGTCCGTCTTCCCTGAAGAGATTCCCCACGGACTTCCCCCCCTCCGGGGTATTGAACACCGGATCGACTTCATTCCCGGAGCCTCCCTGCCCAACCGGCCTGCTTACCGCCTCAATCCGGAGGAATCCAAAGAACTAGAGCGACAGGTTGCCGACCTCTTGTCCAAGGGATACGTCCGCGAAAGCCTCAGTCCGTGCGCCGTACCAGTCCTTTTGGTTCCCAAGAAGGATGGCAGCTGGAGGATGTGCGTGGACTGCCGGCCCATCAACAACATTACGGTCAAGTACCGGCACCCAATTCCCCGTTTGGACGATATGTTGGACGAACTTAGTGGCGCGTCCATTTTCTCCAAAATCGACCTCAAAAGTGGTTACCACCAAGTCCGAATGAGAGAAGGTGACGAATGGAAGACCGCCTTCAAAACCAAGCAAGGGCTGTACGAGTGGCTAGTCATGCCGTTCGGCCTTTCCAACGCCCCTTCCACCTTCATGCGACTGATGAACCATACTCTCCGAGCGTTCCTCAATAAATTCGTGGTTGTATACTTTGACGACATCCTTGTCTACAGCAAGGATCTTACTGCACACGCTTCCCACCTAGATACGGTCCTAAGAACCTTGCAACTGTTGAAATATGTGATCTCAAGAAGAAGAATTCAAACTCAAGAAAAGGAGGGAAAAGGAAAGAACTAGTTGTGAAGGAACTAGAAGGAGAGCTAGTTTATAAGGAACTAGAAGAAAAGGAAGCTGTTGGATATCAACTAGACAAGCTAACTAAACCAAGTGAGGAAGCAAAGGAGGCATGGGCGCTGCAGGGAGAAGGTATGGGCACAGCATGGGAACAGCATGGGCGCAGCTGCACTGTTGGAGCAGCTCAACCACTCCATCATCACACCTCTTCTCTCCCTCTTCCTTAGATATTTTTTCCTTAGCTTATGCTTGTAAAGTCTATATATACTTGTGCATTGTATTGGTTGAAGAGTGTGAATAAGAAGAAAAATTCAGCAATCTCTCTCTCTCTTATTACGCCAATTCTCTTATCTTCATCCTTATCTCTCCCTATACTTCTAAATTCAACATGGTATCAGAGCGGGTTCCTTATCCAACCGCTTAAACTCTCTTCATAATCCCTTTAAGCTATCTTCAAAACCTTCTAATCTATAGCAATACATCTTACCAAGTTCTATTCACTCTGAGATTAAAATCCTTGAGATCGGTTGATCTTCAAGTTGTGAAAGAGCTGGGATTGTGTATTACTACAAGAGAATGGAGGTGAATAGAGTAGCGATTTCTGTTGTTCTTAAAGGAGATAACTACCTTCTTTGGGCAAAAACTACTAAGACCGTTCTAAGAGGTAGAGGACTTTGGAAGTTCATTGAACCTAAGGAAGAAGCCGAACCATACAATGACAAGGAAGAGCAAGAAGAGCAGTTCACTCTTTCACTTCTTCAAAGCTCACTAGAGCCATCTATCCTGGCGGCCTCATATGCGGATACCGCCAAGGAGTTGTGGGATATACTCAAGGGAGTATATGGAAACATCTCAAATATATCAAGGATATTTGAGGTGAAGAGGGCGTTGAATGAGCTTCAACAAGAGAGAAGCCATTCAAGGAAATGTTTGGGGAGTATAGAAGCTTGTGGGCCGAACTGGAGATCTTGAGGCCACAAGCTATGGACCCCAAGGAGTTAGGAGAAAGGCGTGACCAAGATCAAGTGTTTGGGCTTCTCTTGGCGCTCAACGCATCCTACAAAGATCTTATCAAGCACATACTTAGATTTGAGAAGCTGCCAAGTCTAGCGGAAGTATGTGGCATGATTCAAAGAGAGGAAGGGTCAAGAGACCTATTTCGTGCACCAAGCGAGGCTGCACATCTTGCAAGGAAGAATCTTACATTCGACAAGAGGGTGTTGGAATGTGAGCATTGTAAAATGAAGGGACACACTAAGGAGAAGTGTTGGACCCTTCATCCACACTTGAGGCCTAAGAGGCTAAAGGAGAATGGAAGTGGACCTAGAGCCTTCATGGGTGTGGCACAACCAGTTGAGGATACGGTCAAGAGGTCCGAATTCGAAGCCCTCATCAAGAGCCTAGCCAAGCTCACTGAATCTGGTAAAGGCTTCCTCGGTTCTAAAAGCTCCATAAAAAGGACAAAGTGATTGTGGATTCAGGGGCTTCTCATCACATGATTAAGGATCAAGACATGCTTAAAAATCTTGAGCCTTATCATGGGAATGTGCAAGTGGCAAATGGGAGTTCAGTTCTGATTGAAGGGATAGGGGAATTAGAACTTTTCAAAAAGGGAACAAAAGCCTTATACATGCCTAGTTTCTCATCTAATCTTCTATCAGTTCATAAAGCTACCAAGGATTTGGATTGTGTGGCATTGTTTGGGACTGACTTTGTTAAGTTTCAGGACCCTAAAACAAACAAAGTGCTCGGAGAAGGGAAGGTAGAGGATGGAGTATATCTTTTGCACACAAATAAACAAGCGGATGTGAAAGCGCTTGGAATGAAGGCGGATGTAGAAGTATCTAGTAGGAAGGAGATTGGAGATAGTCCACTATGGCATGAAAGGTTGGGACATCCAAGCTCTGCAGTTCTCAAAGTGGCCTTACCCAATCTCATTCAAGAAGAAGTAGTATGTGAAGCATGTGTACTAGAGAAACATTGTAGACAAGTGTTTCCTACTTCATCTACATTTTGTGATGAAGCTTTTGGCATTGTACACTCGGATGTATGGACCGCTCCTTGTAATTTAAGAGATCAATATAAGTATTTTGTTTCATTCATAGATGACTACTCAAAATACACATGGATTACTCTTCTACATACCAAAGATCAAGTTTATGAAGCATTCACCAACTTCATCAACTATGTGTCTACACAATTCAAAACAACAATCAAGATCTTAAGAAGTGATAATGGAGGAGAGTATATAAGCAAGCGGTTCAAGGAATTACTCAACAACCTTGGCACCATCCATCAAACATCTTGCGCCTATACTCCACAACAAAACGGAGTAGCTGAAAGAAAAAATAGACACCTAATGGAGGTAGCAAGGACCATCATGATTGCCAAGGGAGTACCTAAACTTCATTGGGGAGATGCCGTGATGACTTCAAACTACTTGATCAACCGTCTTCCAACCAAGAACCTGGATAATAAGTCACCATTTGAGGCATTGTACAACAAGAAACCAAGCCTACATCATCTCAAAACCTTTGGATGTAGCTGCTTAATGTTCACACCGGAAGGTCAAAGAAACAAGCTTGAACCTAGAAGCATTAAGTGTGTATTCATTGGATATTCACCAACACAAAAAGGATACAAGGTCTACAACCCGGAGACAAGACGAGTCTATGTATCAAGAGAGGTGAGGTTCAATGAAAAGGAGAGCTTCTATGGAGCTAAGAATCATGATACCCCTCAAGGTATGAGCTCACCATTTATGGAGTGGATACCGTTCTTTGAAGATTCAAGAACAAGGGATGATGTACATGAGGAGAATGACCCAACCTCAGATCATGAAGCCACGGATGAGGAAAGTGAACCTAATCCAGGTGTAGAAAGCATTGACATTGTCAAAGAAGAACCTGAGCCAACAGTACCTCTAAGAAGAAGTACAAGACAGAGGCGACAACGTGTTCACTATGGCTACAACAACTCTGCCATGCTCCAAGGAGAGTCTAGTGTGAGTAATCTTCCTTGTGTGATAAGAGAATGCCCTGAGCGTACGGCGAGCTTAGATCTCGATCCTATTGGCGACAGCATTCTCTTATCACAAGGGGGAGATAACACTCAAACTAGCACTGTTACATATCCCATTGAGCATTTTTGCTCGTTGGCATCCTTACCTATGGAGCATGAAGCTTTTCTTGGAAAAATCAGCAAGGAATCCATACCTAACTCATATGAAGAAGCGTGTGAGAGTGGAGTATGGGTAAAAGCCATGGAAGAGGAAATGAAGTCCATGGAAAGGAATCATACTTGGTACTTAACCGATTTACCAAGGGATAAGAAGCCAGTTGGGTGTAGATGGGTGTATACAATCAAATACACAAGTGATGGGAGGATAGAAAGATACAAGGCAAGGTTGGTAGCAAAAGGGTATACTCAAATCTATGGGGAGGATTATACCGAGACATTTGCTCCGGTTGCTAAGCTCCATTCCATCAGAATCCTAATCTCGGTGGCAGTGAACTTGAAGTAAGATCTATGGCAGATGGATGTCAAGAACGCCTTCTTGCAAGGGGATTTGGAAGAGGAAGTGTATATGGATCCACCCCAAGGATATCATAAGGAAGGCAACAAAGTTTGTAGATTGAAGAAAGCAATCTATGGGCTAAAGCAATCTCCAAGGGCATGGTACCAAAGGCTAAGTGCTTGTCTTTTGGAGAAGGAGTTCATAAGATCGGAAGCTGATCATACACTTTTCACAAGGAAAAGTAAAGGAGGAGTAGTGGTGGTCTTGATCTATGTTGATGATCTAATCATCACAGGAAGTGACAAAGATGGAGTAGATCGAATCAAGGAACTCTTGAAGGTTGCTTTTGATATAAAGGATCTAGGAGAGCTTAAATACTTCCTAGGGATTGAAATGATACGGTTTGAAGATGAGATGTTCATCTCCCAAAGGAAATATGTGCTGGATCTCTTGGAAGAAACCGGGAAGTTAGGATCCAAACCGGCCAAAACTCCAATAGAAGAAGGCTACCAAGATAGTCCTGAGGGGGAGCCATTGGAGAATATTAAAAGATACCAGAGGATGGTGGGCAAGCTCATCTATCTTACTATTACAAGGCCGGATATTTGCTTTGCAGTGAACCGTGTGAGTCAACATATGCAAAAACCAACTATGCAGCATTGGAACATGATTGAGAGGCTGCTAAGGTACTTAAAAAACAGCCCTGGAAAAGGCATATGGATGAAGGCTAATGGAAACACAAAGGTTCAAGGATATTGTGATGCGGATTGGGCTGGAGATAAGCAAGATAGAAAGTCCACATCCGGTTTTTATACCTTTGTGGGAGGTAATCTAGTCACTTGGAGAAGTAAGAAGCAGAAAGTTATAGCCTTATCAAGTGCTGAAGCCGAGTATAGGGCTATGAAGGAGGTGACAAAAGAATTGATATGGGTGAGGGCATTCCTAGAAGATCTTGGGATACTTGAGGCTGAGGAGATGCTGTTGTATTGTGATAATCAAGCTGCAATACATATAGCATCCAATCCGGTATTCCATGAAAGGACCAAGCATATAGAAGTGGATTGTCACTTTGTGAGGGGAAAGATTCAAGAAGGAATCATCAAACCCGCATTCGTAGCAAGTGGGGAACAGCTAGCGGATATCTTCACCAAGGCAACATCCTCGATCATTGGGGATCACATATATGGCAAGATCGGTCTAAAGGATATTCACCGACCAATCTTGAGGGGGAGTGTTGAAATATGTGATCTCAAGAAGAAGAATTCAAACTCAAGAAAAGGAGGGAAAAGGAAAGAACTAGTTGTGAAGGAACTAGAAGGAGAGCTAGTTTATAAGGAACTAGAAGAAAAGGAAGCTGTTGGATATCAACTAGACAAGCTAACTAAACCAAGTGAGGAAGCAAAGGAGGCATGGGCGCTGCAGGGAGAAGGTATGGGCACAGCATGGGAACAGCATGGGCGCAGCTGCACTGTTGGAGCAGCTCAACCACTCCATCATCACACCTCTTCTCTCCCTCTTCCTTAGATATTTTTTCCTTAGCTTATGCTTGTAAAGTCTATATATACTTGTGCATTGTATTGGTTGAAGAGTGTGAATAAGAAGAAAAATTCAGCAATCTCTCTCTCTCTTATTACGCCAATTCTCTTATCTTCATCCTTATCTCTCCCTAAACTTCTAAATTCAACAGCAACAAGAGGAGCTCTACGCCAACATGGCCAAATGCACCTTCGGCGCTCGAGAACTTATCTTCTTGGGCTTTGTCCTCAGAGGTCAGGGTCTAAAAGTTGACCAAGAGAAGATCCGGGCCATCCAAGAATGGCCAACCCCTACCAACGTCAGCCAAGTCCAAAGTTTCCATGGCCTGGCCAGTTTCTATCGACGTTTCGTTCGGGACTTCAGTTCCATTGCCGCTCCCTTAACGGCTTTGGTGAAAAAGTCCTCCGGGTTTATATGGGAAGACTCCCAAGAGAAGGCCTTCCAAGAGCTCAAGGGTCAGCTCACTCAAGCACCTTTGCTAGCCTTGCCCGACTTCAACAAGACCTTCGAAATTGAATGTGACGCGTCCGGTATAGGCATTGGAGCTGTGCTGACACAAGGAGGGCGTCCCGTGGCCTACTTCAGTGAGAAGCTCAGTGGAGCCACACTCAACTACCCCACCTACGACAAAGAGCTCTATGCGTTGGTCCGAGCACTTGAAACCTGGCAACATTACCTCCTCTCCAAGGAGTGCGTGATCCACTCGGATCATGAGACCTTGAAGCATCTCCGGGGACAAACCAACCTGAAAAAGCGGCACGCCAAGTGGCTTGAGTTCATTGAGATGTTTCCCTATGTCATCAAGTATAAGAAGGGGAAAGAAAATGTGGTAGCCGATGCCCTTTCCCGCCGTCACGCCCTTATCACCACTGTGGAAGCCAAGGTTCTTGGCTTCGGCCCTCTTAAGGACCGGTACCAAAACGATCCCGGTTTAAAAATTCCTTATGCCGAACATGGGAAGGACTCCTTCAAGGATTTTCATGTCCACGACGGATTCCTTTTTAAGGGCAAACGGTTGTGCATACCAGAGGGATCTATTCGGGAGCTGCTCGTTCAAGTAGCCCACAGTGGCGGTTTGATGGGATACTTTGGGACGCATAAGACCTTGGACATGCTGCGGAGTCACTTCTACTGGCCTAGGATGAGAAGTATGGTCGAAGTCTTCTGTGCAAGGTGTTTAACCTGCAAGCGCGCCAAGACCAAGTCCCATCCATACGGACTATACATGCCCCTGCCCATCCCAACCTCCCCATGGATCGACCTATCCATGGACTTTCTGCTAGGATTGCCTCCAATCGAAAGAAAGGACTCAGTAATGGTAGTGGTCGACCGTTTTTCCAAAATGGCCCATTTCATGCCCTGTTCCAAGGCGTGGGACGCTACGGCCATTGCCGACCTTTTCTTCCGGGACGTTGTCAAACTTCACGGCCTACCCCAAACCATTGTCTCTGATCGAGACCCAAAATTCCTCAGTCATTTCTGGAGAACCTTGTGGAGGCGCATGGGAACCAAACTTCTTTTCTCCACTGCCGCGCATCCCCAAACTGATGGACAAACTGAAGTCGTTAACCGTACCTTGGGAGCTTTGCTCAGGACGGCCGTGGACTCCAACAAAGCCAACTGGCTCCAAAGCCTACCTTATGTGGAGTTTGCCTACAACCGGGCAACTCACTCAACTACCGGCCTCTCCCCGTTTGAAATATGCTACGGGTTCAATCCGCGTACACCGCTCGACATGATTCCATTGCCCCCTGAAAGGATGGAAGACCAAAATGGGGTAGCCAAGGCTGAATATGTTCGTAAGCTTCATGAACGGGTCCGCAACCGAATCCTCAAGAAGACGGAACAGTACAAGCAGAAAGCGGACCGAGGAAGACAGCCAATGATCCTACAACCAGGAGAATGGGTTTGGCTACACACCCGAACTGAACGATTCAACAAAACCCGGCAAACGAAGCTACAACCGCGAGGAGATGGTCCCTTCCAAGTCCTAGAGCGCATTAACAACAATGCGTACCGGATAGACATCCCAGGTAAAGGTAACATGTCCACCACTTTCAATGTTGCTGATTTGTCCCGTTTTGATGCAGGAGATCAAGTTTTGAGGACAAAACACTTTCAAGAGGGAGGGCATGATGAGGCCCAAGCCGCATCCGACCCGGAGGATAGCCAGCCGGACGATACCGGTACAGACACGGATGGAAGCCAAGGAACGTTGCCAGATATGCCGGTATCGGTCATTGACCGTGCGCACTCGCGGCCGTACCAAACAAGAATGAACATGGCAATTGCCCAAGGAATGAAGGAAGGCAAATGGCAACAACCCAAGTTGGCAACCTCGGCAAACACCAAGGACCAAGTCCTTAGCGTTTTCACCGTGTCAAGGTGAAAACGCTAAGGACTTGGTCCTTGACGTTGGCCAATGTTGCCAGCTTGTGTTGTTGCCATTTGCCTTTCATCAAGCCTTGGGCAATCACCATGTTCATTCTTGTTTGGTATGGTCTCGAGTGTGCGCGGTCAATGACCGACACCGGCATGTCAGGCAATGCTCCTTGGCTTTCGTCCGTATCTGTCCCGGTATCATCCGGCTGGCTATCCTCCGGATCGGATGTGGCTTGGGTCTCATCATGCCCTCCCTCTTGAAAGTGTTTTGTCCTCAAAACTTGATCACCTTGCTTGGTCTTGAAGGCGGTCTTCCATTCGTCCCCTTCTCTCATTCGGACTTGATGGTAACCGCTTTTGAGATCGATCTTGGAGAAAATGGACGGGCCACTAAGTTCGTCCAACATGTCATCCAAGCGGGGGATCGGGTGCCGGTACTTGACCGTAATATTGTTGATGGGCCGGCAGTCCACGCACATCCTCCAGCTGCCGTCCTTCTTGGGAACCAAAAGAACTGGTACGGCGCACAGACTGAGGTTTTCGCGGACGTATCCTTTGGACAAGAGGTCGGCAACCTGTCGCTCTAGTTCTTTGGACTCCTCCGGGTTGACGCGGTAAGCAGGCCGGTTGGGCAGCGTGGCTCCGGGGATGAAGTCGATTCGGTGTTCAATACCCCGGAGGGGTGGGAGTCTGTGGGGAATCTCTTCAGGGAAGACGGACGAATACTTCTGGAGGATCCTTTGGAGCTCATCCGGGAATGGATCTTCCCTGGTACCTGCACTCATCACATCTTTGTAAACCATTAGTACAACTCGGCAATCATTGCCGATGGTTTTACAAGTGTCCCTAATGGATATAAGGAAGTTGGGACGGGAAGATGTGGTTTTAGCTAAGCGAGACTGGAGCTCATGTACTTGAACGGGTGTTAGCGGTGCTAGGGTAAACACGCTTAGATTCGTGCATAAACGAGTGAGAGTTGGAACAGCCGTTGTGGGTGGCGTCCTTGTCAAACTGCCATGGGCGTCCTAGGAGGACGTGGCTAGCTTGCATTGGAACAACATCACATTGGACCGTGTCCCAGTACTGCCCCTATACTAAAGGCTAGATCTACCTGTTCGGTAACGGGTATAACAGTTTTATCATTCAACCATCGCAGGTTATAGGGATGAGGGTGTTTAGAGGTAGGGAGAGAAAGCTTTGTCACGAGGTGGGGAGCTGGCCACATTAGCACAGGACCCACCATCAATGATCAAGCCGCAAACCTTGCCGTTGACGGTGCAGCGTGTGTGGAAGATGTTGTCCCGCTGTCCGGTCGGCTCGGGAAAGGTCAAGGTGCTCAGGCTCCTTTGGACGACCAGGAGGTCTCCTACATCCGGATATTCAACCGTGTCTTCTGGTTGAACGGGCTCGGGGTCGTTTTCCTCGTCCGGCTCCTCATCCTGGGATTCATAGTTTCCTTCGGGGGTAAGGATCATGGCTCGGTTGTTGGGGCAGTCCCTAGAATAGTGCCCTCTGCCTTGGCACTTGTAGCATATCACGTCCCGGCTCCTTCCAATATTGGGTTCGGGTTTTTAAACAGAATGGCTGGGCACAGGGGCTTCGGGTTGCCTAGGCCTGAAACGGGAATCAATGGCAATGGCCTTGGATCCGATCGGTGGTTTGGGGCTGGTGGACGCGGCTGTAGGGTTGGGAGACCAGACTTGGTTCGGGGATATCTTTCCTCGGGCGGCCGAGGCAGATTTCCTCCTGATTTGAGCTTCTAAGTGTATGGCCAGGTGCAAGAGCTCATCGAAACCTTGGTAAGACTGCCTCTCGACCTTGCGGGCAATCCGGTCTTGCATGCCATCCACGAACTGGGCCATTAAGGTCTCTTTACAGTCATTGAGTTGGAGACGGTTTCGCAGATGCTCAAATTCGTCGTAGTACTCTTCAATGGTCCGGGTGCCTTGGTGGAGTTTCCGGAACCGCTTTTGCAAATCGCGGTGATAGAGGGGCGGGACGTAGCGCTTCCTCATGACATACTTCATAACATCCCAGGTAGGGATCATGCCTTCACGGCGTCGCCGGCGTTCTGCCAAGTCGCGGTCCCACCATGTGAGGGCATGGTCGGTCAGTTGGGCCGCTGCATAGGCAACCTTCTTAGGTTCGGAATAATCGTAGCAATCAAACA
The DNA here is from genome assembly GCA_963854855.1 of Nasturtium officinale. Classification (NCBI taxonomy): domain Eukaryota; kingdom Viridiplantae; phylum Streptophyta; class Magnoliopsida; order Brassicales; family Brassicaceae; genus Nasturtium; species Nasturtium officinale. The sequence continues at coordinate 9,889,435 of OY978502.1, read as the reverse complement.
GGTGGTCCATTCGTCTTTCCCAGTCGAGGTAGGATTCCGGGTCAACCTTTCCCGCAAAGGTTGGTGGAACCAGTTTGTGGACCGGGACCTTGGGTCGAGGTGCACGGTCATCCCGGTCGTTTGGTCGCTCTCTTCGCCGGGGTCGTCCTGGCCGGGGTTGGTACGGTTCGTACCGATCGTCGGATTGGTAAGCCGGGACGGGTTCTTCATTGGGTCGGTCGGCGAAATCGGCCGGCAGGTTTGGGAGGGGCGGTCGAGCTTCAGGTGGAAGATCGTATCGGGCCATTCGCTCGGTAAGGCGCTCTATTTGGGCCTGGATAGTGGCAAGTATGGTACCGACCTCAATAGGACGGGGCAATTCTCCTACGGGTTTGGCCATTGGTGGTATGGTAGGTACGGATGGTTCGTACGGACGGCGCGGTACGGACGGCGGGGTTAGTTCGTCGGGGTCGGAGTCGGTAAGGTCAAGCCGGCGGGGTTGGCCTGTACGGACGGTGGTAGGGTACGGACGATGGTGTACGGACGGTGGGAGACCTTCGGAGGTACTAGGTCCTGAAAGGTTAGTCCGCCGGGATCGTCCTGGTCGAGGGACAGTAGCCCAATAGGGTCGTCCGTCGTGGTTGGTACTGATGGGGATGGGTCAATCGTAGATCGATCGGACACGGGGGTGTACGGCTGTTGGAGCTGCCGTATTGATGAGGCCCAAGCCGCATCCGACCCGGAGGATAGCCAGCCGGACGATACCGGTACGGACACGGACGAAAGCCAAGGAACGTTGCCAGATATGCCGGTATCGGTCATTGACCGTGCGCACTCACGGCCGTACCAAACAAGAATGAACATGGCGATTGCCCAAGGAATGAAGGAAGGCAAATGGCTACAACCCAAGCTGGCAACCTCGGCAAACACCAAGGACCAAGTCCTTAGCGTTTTCACCTTGACCCGGTGAAAACGCCCCACTAAAGTCGTTTGGGAAAGGAACACTCTTTTTCCCTTGATTGGGTTTTATCCCTAAGTGGTTTTCCCATCAAGGTTTTTAACGAGGTTCACGACCCGGCCGCATTAGGACCGAGTCGATCATCACCTTACCCGTCCATGGTCCGCGTGGTTGTCGTCCGGCCCTAATCTCTATCCCTTCCTGTTTTCTTGTTTTTACCGTTTTACTAAGAACTTAAGTTACTGTTTTATGGGTATGTAAACACCCAAGGACACGCTGGTCCTTTGTAAGGGGCTTGTTGCCCTATTTCTCCCGCCTATATAAAGGCGTGTAACCTCTCCCTTTGAACGGAGATTTGAATGAATGCAATTAGCTTAAAGCTTGCTCTCGAATCTCAAGTAGTTTAAACATCGTTGTCCTGGAAGCTCAGCTCGGACTCCGATCAGTCGTATCACGGTGTTGTCCAAATACCGTGTGGCCGGCTTTCGATCCATTGTTACCGATCCATCTATCCATTCTCACTTCGCTCCATCCTTTCCACTCTCCAAACGCTTATCTCCATCCTCTTCCATCTCTACCTTCATCCAACCTTCCCGCCGTTCAAACCCCGCCGTAATACCACCACTTTACCATCCCGTTTCCCCCATCCGTACCGCCGAGGACCCGTACCGCGGCCCTTCCACCAACCGAGGTACCGTACCGGTACACGTACGACCGCCTCCTTCCCGGTCTCGTCCCAATTCAGCCTGATTCCGAAGCCAACGTTCCTGGAGCGTATCAGCTGGTATCAGAGCCAAGCTTCATCCGTCAGGTTGTAACTTTCCATTAAACATCTTTCATTGTTTCTCTATCGTTACCGCTTTGAACTTGCTATTATCTCGCACCTTACTCTCTAACAGTCTAGTCTTTGCCACGGTCATTATTGTCTCAAAGCTTTGTGCTTATAGCTAGCCTTTGGTCGCCGACGTGTGAAAGACTAAGTCTTAGTACCACCGAAGCACCATTGTTGCCCTAGTGAGACGAGAGGTTGAAGACGAGTAAGTGGGGACCATTTCTGGTCAACACACCTTACTCGCCTATTCTCTGACCCGGCCACGTGAGGAGTATCCTGTCCTTGCCTTATTTGTGATCCGTCCCATTGGCAGGACACGAGAAATCCGCGTGCTAATTGTCCCCCCATTTTTGTTAATAACTGTCCTTTGTCCTTTTTGCTTTAAACGTTCGGCAGTTGTCCTCTAGCAAAATAATCCTTTATCTTTGCCCCATACCGCCAGCTTTCATCTTTTGTCATTTTATGCGCGTAGGGTCCATCCCACAATCCCACGCTCCATTGCCCGTACTGGCAGGATACGTCAGCTCCAACAGCCGTACACCCCCGTGTCCGATCGATCCTACGATTGACCCGTCCCCATCAGTACCAACCACGACCGGACGACCCTATTGGGCTACCGTCCCTCGACCCGGACGACTCCGGCGGACTAAGCTTTCAGGACCGAGTACCTCTGAGAGTCTCCCACCGTCCGTACGCCGCCGTCCGTACCCGACCGCCGTCCGTACAGGCCAACCCCGCCGGCTTGACCTTACCGACTCCGACCCCGACGAACTCACCCCGTTATCCATACCGCGCCGTCCGTACGACCCATCCGTACCGACCATACCACCCATGGCCGAACCCGTGGAAGACTTGCCCCGTCCTATTGAGATCGGTACCATCCTGGCCACTATCCAGACCCAAATAGAGCGCCTCACCGAGCGAATGGCCCGATACGATCTTCCACCTGATGCTCGACCGCCCCTCCCGAATCCGCCGGCCGATTTCGCCGACCGACCCCTTGAAGAACCCAGCCCGGCCTACCAATCTGATGACGGGTACGATCCATACCAACCCCGTCCAGGTCGACCCCGGCGCAGAGAGCGACCAAACGATCGGGATGACCGTGCACCTCGACCCGAGGCCCCGGTCCACAAACTGGTTCCACCGACCTTCGCGGGAAAGGTTGACCCGGAAGCCTACCTCGATTGGGAAAGGCAAATGGACCATCTGTTTGATTGTTACGATTACTCCGAACCTAAGAAGGTTACCTATGCAGCGGCCCAAATGACCGACCATGCCCTTACATGGTGGGACCGCGACTTGGCAGAACGCAGACGACGACGTGAAGGCCTAATCCCTACTTGGGACGTTATGAAATATGTCATGAGGAAACGCTACGTCCCGCCCCTCTATCACCGTGATTTGCAAAAGCGGTTCCGGAAACTTCACCAAGGCACCCGAACCATTGAAGAGTACTACGACGATTTGAGCATCTGCGAAACCGTCTCCAGCTCAATGACTGTGAAGAGACCTTAATGGCCCAGTTTGTGGACGGCATGCAAGACCGGATTGCCCGCAAAGTAGAGCGGCAGTCTTACCAAGGTTTTGATGAGCTCTTGCACCTGGCCATCCACTTAGAAGCACAGATCAAGAAGAAAACCGCCTCGGCCTTCCGAGGAAAGACCTCCCCGAACCAAGTCTGGTCTCCCAACCCTACAGCCACGTCCACTAGCCCCAAACCACCGGTTGCATCCAAGGCCATTGCCATTGATTCCCGTTTCAAGCCAAGGCAACCCGAAGCCAATGCGGGAAGAAGCCGGGATGTGATATGCTACAAATGCCAAGGCAGAGGACATTACTCCAGAGACTGTTGAAATATGTGATCTCAAGAAGAAGAATTCAAACACAAGAGAAGGAGGGAAAAGGAGAAAACTGGTTGAAAAGGAACTAGAAAGAGAACAAGTTAAGAAGGAACTAGAAGAAAAGGAAGTTGTTGGATCTCAACTAGATGAACTAACTAAACTAAGTAAGGAAGCAAGGAGAGGCATGGGCACAAGCATGGGGCGCCAGAGAGAGGCATGGAGTGCAATACTGTTGGAGTAGGTGAGCTGCTCCCTCCTCTCTTCTTCACGCAAAACCTCTCTTCTCCTCTTCCTTCTTCACGCCATTCCTCTCTTCTTCTGCACCTCCTCTCATTCAAATGTCTATAAATATATGTGTAACCTCTTGTAAAGATTTGTAAGACTAAGAGAATAAAATACATACAAACTTTCATAATCTCTTGCTATTCTCACTCTTAGTCTCTAAACATTCTTCAATCTCTTTAAACTTATAATTTCAACATGGTATCAGAGCAGGTTATCTACTAAACCGCTTATTCTCTTCTTGATTCCTCTAATACTCTACAAGGCTTCTAATCTATAACAATACACCTTCCTTAGTTCTATTCACTCTGAGATTAATATCCTTGAGATCATAGGATCTTCAAGTTGTGAAAGGACTAAGATTGTGTATTATTACTAGAAAATGGAGACTAATAGGGTAACAATCTCGGTTATGCTCAAGGGAAACAACTATCTCCTTTGGGCAAAAACCACCAAAACTACTCTTAGAGGCCGAGGACTTTGGCAATATGTTGAGCCAAAAGAAGGAACAGAAGCGGCGGTGAGAAATGAGAAGGAGGAAGCTAAGGAAGAGCAAGAAGAACAATACACTCTTTCTCTTCTCCTAAGCTCACTAGAACCAACTATCTTGGCGGCTTACTCATATGCGGATACCGCCAAGGAACTTTGGGATATACTCAAAGGAGTTTATGGAAACATCTCAAACATATCAAGGATATTTGAGGTGAAAAGGGCATTGAATGAGCTCCAACAAGAGGAAAAGTCATTCAAGGAAATGTTTGGGGAGTATAGAAGCTTATGGGCCGAGTTGGAGATCTTGAGGCCACACACTATAGACCCCAAGGAGTTAGGAGAAAGGCGTGACCAAGATCAAGTGTTTGGGCTTCTCTTGGCATTCAATGCATCATACAAGGATCTTATCAAGCATATACTTCGATTTGAGAATCTGCCAAGTCTAGCGGAAGTATGCGGTATGATACAAAGGGAAGAAGGGTCTAGAGACCTGTTTCGTGCACCAAGTGAAGCTGCACATCTTGCAAGAAAGAATCTCACATTTGGAGACAAGAGGACGTTGGAGTGTGAGCATTGCAAGATGAAAGGACACACTAAGGAGAAGTGTTGGACTCTCCATCCACACTTGAGGCCTAAGCGGCTAAGGGAGAATGGGAATGGACCTAGAGCCTTCACGGGAATTGCACAACCTGTTGAAGAACTGGTTAGAAGGTCTGAGTTTGAAGCTCTCATCAAGAGCCTAGCCAAACTCACAGATTCGGGTAAGAGTTTTTTCAGCTCTAAAACACCCATAAAGAAGACTAGAATCATTGTGGATTCAGGGGCTTCTCATCACATGATCAAGGATCAAGATATGTTAAAGAATCTTGAACCATGCCATGGAAGTGTACAAGTAGCCAATGGAAGCTCAGTTCCAATTAAAGGGATAGGAGAGTTAGAGCTTTTTAAAAGGGAAACAAAAGCATTATACATGCCTAACTTCTCATCTAATCTTTTATCCGTTAATAAAGCTACAAAGGATTTGGAGTGTGTGGCTGTGTTTGGGACTGACTTTGTTAAGTTTCAGGACCCTAAAACAAACCATGTGCTCGGAGAAGGGAAGGTAGAAGATGGTGTGTATATCTTGGAATCAAATAAACAAGAGGAACCAATGACTCTTGGAATGAAGGCAGATGCAAAGTTTTTTGGGAGGAAAGAGATTGAAGATAGCCCATTATGGCATGGAAGGCTAGGACATCCAAGTTCAGCAGTCCTCAAGATGGTCTTACCCAATCTCATCCAAGAAGAAGTAGTGTGTGAGGCGTGTGTACTAGGGAAGCATTGTAGACAAGCTTTTCCTACTTCATCTACAACTTGTGATGAAGCGTTTGGCATTGTACACTCGGATGTATGGACCTCACCATGTAATTCAAGAGATCAATATAAATATTTTGTTTCATTCATTGATGACTACTCAAGATATACATGGATCACTCTTCTACATACCAAAGATCAAGTGTATGAAGCCTTCACCAACTTCATTAACTATATCTCTACCCAATTCAAAACAAAGATCAAAGTATTGCGTAGTGATAATGGAGGTGAATATGTGAGTAAACGATTCAAAGAGTTGCTCAACAACTTTGGCATCATTCATCAAACATCGTGTGCATACACTCCTCAGCAGAACGGGATAGCTGAAAGGAAGAATAGACACCTAATGGAAGTAGCAAGGACTCTCATGATTGCCAAAAGAGTACCAAAGTTCCATTGGGGAGATGCCGTAATGACATCAAGCTACTTAATCAACCGACTTCCAACCAAAAATCTGGATGATAAGTCCCCATTTGAAGTGTTGTACAAGAAGAAACCAAGCTTAAATCATATCAAAACGTTTGGATGCACATGCTTCATGTTTTTACCAGAAGGACACAGAAGCAAACTTGAACCTCGAAGCATGAGGTGTGTGTTCATTGGATATTCACCAACACAAAAGGGCTACAAGGTCTACAATCCGGAAACAAGAAGAGTGTATGTGTCTAGAGAAGTAAGGTTTAATGAACAAGAGAGTTTCTATGGGGCTAAGGATCATGATGCTTCTAAAGGAATGATCTATTCATCCATGGACTGGATGGTGTTTGATGAAACGCCAAGCCTATGTGAAGAAGTACAAGAAGAAACATCTGAGAACTTCATAGAGCAAGATAGTGCGGATAATGCACATGAGGAAGTGGATCAGAATTTGGATGAAGAGGGAGCGGATGCTGAAGAAGGACAGGAGCCAACCATACCTCTAAGAAGAAGTACAAGACAGAGGCGATAACGTGTCTTTTATGGCTATAACAATTCTGCTATGCTCCAAGGAGAGTCTAGTACGAGTATTTTTCCTTGTGTGATAAGAGAGTGTCCTGAGCGTACGGCGAGCTTAGATCTCGATCCTATTGGCGACAGCACTCTCATATCACAAGGAGGAGATCACACTCAAACTAGTATTATCACATATCCCATTGAGCATTTCTGTTCCTTGGCGACATTACCCATGGAGCATGAAGTGTTTCTCACAAAAATCAGCAAGGAATACATTCCTAGCTCATATGAAGAAGCATGTGAGAGTGAAGTATGGGTGAAAGCCATGGAAGAGGAAATGAAGTCCATGGAAAGGAATAATACTTGGTACTTAACCGACTTACCAAAGGATAAGAAGTCGGTTGGGAGTAGATGGGTGTATACAATTAAATACACAAGTGATGGGGAAATAGAAAGGTACAAAGCAAGGCTGGTAGCAAAAGGATATACTCAAGTCTATGGGGAGGACTATACTGAAACATTTGCTCCAGTGGCTAAGCTTCATTCCATAAGAATTCTAATCTCGGTAGCTGTAAACTTGGAATGGGACTTATGGCAAATGGACGTCAAGAATGCCTTCTTGCAGGGGGATTTGGAAGAAGAAGTATATATGGATCCACCCCTAGGGTATCATAATGGAGGCAACAAAGTGTGTAGATTGAAGAAAGCAATCTATGGGCTGAAGCAATCTCCAAGAGCATGGTACCAAAGGCTAAGTGCTTGTCTCTTGAAGAAGGAGTTCATAAAATCTGAAGCGGATCATACTCTATTCACAAGACAAAGTGAAGGAGGAGTAGTGGTAGTCTTGATTTATGTTGATGATCTAATCATCACAGGAAGTGACAAAGATGGAGTAGATCAAATCAAGGGACTCTTGAAGGCCGACTTTGATATAAAGGATCTAGGGGAGCTCAAGTACTTCCTAGGGATTGAGATGACACGATTTGGAGATGGAATGTTCATATCTCAAAGGAAATATGTGCTGGATCTCTTGGAAGAAACCGGGAAGTTAGGATCCAAGCCGGCCAAAACTCCAATAGAAGAAGGATACCAAGATAGTCCTGAGGGGGAGCCTTTTGAGAACATTAAAAGATACCAAAGGATGGTGGGCAAACTTATCTATCTTACCATTACAAGACCTGACATCTGCTTTGCAGTAAACCGTGTGAGCCAGCATATGCAAAAGCCAACCTCACAACATTGGAACATGATTGAGAGGTTGCTAAGGTACCTAAAGAATAGCCCTGGAAAAGGTGTATGGATGCATGTTAATGGGAACACAAAGGTCCAAGGTTATTGTGATGCGGATTGGGCTGGAGATAAAAAGGATAGAAAGTCCACATCTGGTTTTTGCACATTTGTGGGAGGAAATCTAGTAACCTGGAGGAGCAAAAAACAGAAGGTCATAGCCTTATCAAGTGCTGAAGCAGAGTACAGAGCCATGAAAGAATTGACAAAGGAGTTGATATGGATAAAAGCGCTTCTATAAGACCTTGGAATCCAGGGAGATGAAGAAATGCTGTTGTATTGTGATAATCAAGCTGCAATGCATATAGCATCAAATCCGGTATTTCATGAAAGAACAAAGCACATAGAAGTTGATTGCCATTTTGTGAGAGGGAAGATACAAGAAGGAATTATCAAAACCGCCTTTGTAGCAAGCAAGGATCAATTAGCTGATATCTTCACTAAGGCAACTTCAACTATTACTTGTGATCACATTCATGGCAAGATCGGTCTTAAGGATCTCCACCGACCAATCTTGAGGGGGAGTGTTGAAATATGTGATCTCAAGAAGAAGAATTCAAACACAAGAGAAGGAGGGAAAAGGAGAAAACTGGTTGAAAAGGAACTAGAAAGAGAACAAGTTAAGAAGGAACTAGAAGAAAAGGAAGTTGTTGGATCTCAACTAGATGAACTAACTAAACTAAGTAAGGAAGCAAGGAGAGGCATGGGCACAAGCATGGGGCGCCAGAGAGAGGCATGGAGTGCAATACTGTTGGAGTAGGTGAGCTGCTCCCTCCTCTCTTCTTCACGCAAAACCTCTCTTCTCCTCTTCCTTCTTCACGCCATTCCTCTCTTCTTCTGCACCTCCTCTCATTCAAATGTCTATAAATATATGTGTAACCTCTTGTAGAGATTTGTAAGACTAAGAGAATAAAATACATACAAACTTTCATAATCTCTTGCTATTCTCACTCTTAGTCTCTAAACATTCTTCAATCTCTTTAAACTTATAATTTCAACAGAGACTGCCCCAACAACCGAGCCATGATCCTTACCCCCGAAGGCGACTATGAATCCCAGGACGAGGAGCCGGTCGAGGAAAACGACCCGAGCCAGTTCAACTAGAGGGCACGGTTGAATATCCGGATGTAGGAGACCTCCTGGTCGTCCAAAGGAGCCTGAGCACCTTGACCTTGCCCGAGTCGACCGGACAGCGGGACAACATCTTCCACACACGCTGTACCATCAACGGCAAGGTTTGCGGCTTGATCATTGATGGTGGGTCCTGTACCAATGTGGCCAGCTCCCACCTCGTGACAAAGCTTTCTCTCCCTACCTCTAAACACCCTCATCCCTATAAACTGCGATGGCTGAATGATAAAACTGTTATACCCGTTACCGAACAGGTAGATCTAGCCTTTAGTATAGGGCATTACCGGGACACGGTCCAATGTGATGTTGTTCCAATGCAAGCTAGCCACGTCTTCTTAGGACGCCCATGGCAGTTTGACAAGGACGCCACCCACAACGGCCGTTCCAACTTTTATTCGTTTATGCATGAATCTAAGCGTGTTACCCTAGCACCTCTAACACCCGTTCAAGTACATGAACTCCAATCTCGTTTAGCCAAAACCACATCTTCCCGTCCCAACTTCCTTATATCCATTAGGGACGCTTGTAAAACCATCGGCAATGAGTGCCGAGTTGTACTAATGGTTTACAAAGATGTGATGAGCGCAGGTACCAGGGAAGATCCAATCCCGGATGAGCTCCAAAGGATCCTCCAGAAGTATTCGTCCGTCTTCCCTGAAGAGATTCCCCATGGGCTCCCTCCCCTCCGGGGAATTGAACACCGAATCGACTTCATTCCCGGAGCCTCCCTGCCCAACCGGCCTGCTTACCGCGTCAATCCGGAGGAATCCAAAGAACTAGAGCGAAAGGTTGCCGACCTCTTGTCCAAGGGATACATCCGCGAAAGCCTCAGCCCGTGCGCCGTACCAGTCCTTTTGGTTCCCAAGAAGGATGGCAGCTGGAGGATGTGCGTGGACTGCCGGCCCATCAACAACATTACGGTCAAGTACCGGCACCCAATTCCCCGTTTGGACGACATGTTGGACGAACTTAGTGGCGCGTCCATTTTCTCCAAAATCGACCTCAAAAGTGGTTACCACCAAGTCCGAATGAGAGAAGGTGACGAATGGAAGACCGCCTTCAAAACCAAGCAAGGGCTGTACGAGTGGCTAGTCATGCCGTTCGGCCTTTCCAACGCCCCTTCCACCTTCATGCGACTGATGAACCATACTCTCCGAGCGTTCCTCAATAAATTCGTGGTTGTCTACTTTGACGACATCCTTGTCTACAGCAAGGATCTTACTGCACACGTTTCCCACCTAGATACGGTCCTATGAACCTTGCAACAAGAGGAGCTCTACGCCAACATGGCCAAATGCACCTTCGGCGCTCGAGAACTTATCTTCTTGGGCTTTGTCCTCAGTGGTCAGGGTCTAAAAGTTGACCAAGAGAAGATCCGGGCCATCCAAGAATGGCCAACCCCTACCAACGTCAGCCAAGTCCGAAGTTTCCATGGCCTGGCCAGTTTCTATCGACGTTCGTTCGGGACTTTAGTTCCATTGCCGCTCCCTTAACGGCTTTGGTGAAAAAGTCCTCCGGGTTTATATGGGAAGACTCCCAAGAGAGGGCCTTCCAAGAGCTCAAGGGTCGGCTCACTCAAGCACCTTTGCTAGCCTTGCCCGACTTCAACAAGACCTTCGAAATTGAATGTGACGCGTCCGGTATAGGCATTGGAGCTGTGCTGACACAAGGAGGACGTCCCGTGGCCTACTTCAGTGAGAAGCTCAGTGGAGCCACACTCAACTACCCCACCTACGACAAAGAGCTCTATGCGTTGGTCCGAGCACTTGAAACCTGGCAACATTACCTCCTCTCCAAGGAGTGCGTGATCCACTCGGATCATGAGACCTTGAAGCATCTCCGGGGGCAAACCAACCTGAAAAAGCGGCACGCCAAGTGGCTTGAGTTCATTGAGATGTTTCCCTATGTCATCAAGTATAAGAAGGGAAAAGAAAATGTGGTAGCCGATGCCCTTTCCCGCCGTCACGCCCTTATCACTACTATGGAAGCCAAGGTTCTTGGCTTCGGCCCTCTTAAGGACCGGTACCAAAACGATCCCGGTCTAAAAACTCCCTATGCCGAACATGGGAAGGACTCCTTCAAGGATTTTCATGTCCACGATGGTTTCCTTTTTAAGGGCAAACGGTTGTGCATACCAGAGGGATCTATTCGGGAGCTGCTCGTTCAAGTAGCCCACAGTGGCGGTTTGATGGGACACTTTGGGACGCATAAGACCTTGGACATGCTGCGGAGTCACTTCTACTGGCCTAGGATGAGAAGTATGGTCGAAGTTTTCTGTGCAAGGTGTTTAACCTGCAAGCGCGCCAAGACCAAGTCCCATCCATACGGACTATACATGCCCCTGCCCATCCCAACCTCCCCATGGATCGACCTATCCATGGACTTTCTGCTAGGATTACCTCCAATCGAAAGAAAGAACTCAGTAATGGTAGTGGTCGACCGTTTTTCCAAAATGGCCCATTTCATGCCCTGTTCCAAGGCGTGGGACGCTACGGCCATTGCCGACCTTTTCTTCCGGGACGTTGTCAAACTTCACGGCCTACCCCAAACCATTGTCTCTGATCGAGACCCAAAATTCCTCAGTCATTTCTGGAGAACCTTGTGGAGGCGCATGGGGACCAAACTCCTTTTCTCCACTGCCGCGCATCCCCAAACTGATGGACAAACTGAAGTCGTTAACCGTACCTTGGGAGCTTTGCTCAGGACGGCCGTGGACTCCAACAAAGCCAACTGGCTCCAAAGCCTACCTTATGTGGAGTTTGCCTACAACCGGGCAACTCACTCAACTACCGGCCTCTCCCCGTTTGAGATATGCTACGGGTTCAATCCGTGTACGCCGCTCGACATGATTTCATTGCCCCCTGAAAGGATGGAAGACCAAAATGGGGTAGCCAAGGCTGAATATGTCCGTAAGCTTCATGAACGGGTCCGCAACCGAATCCTCAAGAAGACGGAACAGTACAAGCAGAAAGCGGACCGAGGAAGACAGCCAATGATCCTACAACCAGGAGAATGGGTTTGGCTACACACCCGAACTGAACGATTCAACAAAACCCGGCAAACGAAGCTACAACCGCGAGGACATGTCCACCCTTCCAAGTCCTAGAGCGCATTAACAACAATGCGTACCGGATAGACATCCCAGGTAAAGGTAACATGTCCACCACTTTCAATGTTGCTGATTTGTCCCGTTTTGATGCAGGAGATCAAGTTTTGAGGACAAAAAACTTTCAAGAGGGAGGGCATGATGAGGCCCAAGCCGCATCCGACCCGGAGGATAGCCAGCCGGACGATACCGGTACGGACACGGACGAAAGCCAAGGAACGTTGCCAGATATGCCGGTATCGGTCATTGACCGTGCGCACTCGCGGCCGTACCAAACAAGAATGAACATGGCGATTGCCCAAGGAATGAAGGAAGGCAAATGGCTACAACCCAAGCTAGCAACCTCGGCAAACACCAAGGACCAAGTCCTTAGCGTTTTCACCTTGACCCAGTGAAAACGCCCCACTAAAGTCGTTTGGGAAAGGAACACTCTTTTTCCCTTGATTGGGTTTTATCCCTAAGTGGTTTTCCCATCAAGGTTTTTAACGAGGTTCACGACCCGGCCGCATTAGGACCGAGTCGATCATCAGCTTACCCGTCCATGGTCCGCATGGTTGTCGTCCGGCCCTATTCTCTATCCCTTCCTGTTTTCTTGTTTTTACCGTTTTACTAAGAACTTAAGTTACTGTTTTATGGGTATGTAAACACCCAAGGACACGCTGGTCCTTTGTAAGGGGCTTGTTGCCCTATTTCTCCCGCCTATATAAAGGCGTGTAACCTCTCCCTTTGAACGGAGATTTGAATGAATGCAATTAGCTTAAAGCTTGCTCTCGAGTCTCAAGTAGTTTAAACATCGTTGTCCTGGAAGCTCAGCTCGGACTCCGATCAGTCGTATCACGGTGTTGTCCAAATACCGTGTGGCCGGCTTTCGATCCATTGTTACCGATCCATCTATTCATTCTCACTTCGCTCCATCCTTTCCACTCTCCAAACGCTTATCTCCATCCTCTTCCATCTCTACCTTCATCCAACCTTCCCGCCGTTCAAACCCCGCCGTAATACCACCACTTTACCATCCCGTTTCCCCCATCCGTACCGCCGAGGACCCGTACCGCAGCCCTTCCACCAACCGAGGTACCGTACCGGTACACGTACGACCGCCTCCTTCCCGGTCTCGTCCCGATTCAGCCTGATTCCGAAGCCAACGTTCCTAGAGCGTATCACGTATCCTGCCAGTACGGGCAATGGGTCGTGGGTTTGTGGGATGGACCCTACGCGCATAAAATGACAAAGATGAAAGTTTGCGGTACGATAGATAAAGGACGGTTTTGCTAAATGACAAACGACCGTGCAACTGCCGAACGTTTAAAGCAAAAGAAAAGACAGCTTATAACAGTAATTGAAAGGACAACTTGCACGTGGATTTCTAACGTCCTGCCAATGAGACGGATCCCAATGATAAGGCAAGGACGGAATATTCCTCACGTGGCCGGGTCAGAGAATAGGCAAGTAAGGCGTGTTGACTAGAAATGGTCCCCACGTACTTGTCTTCAACCTCTCGTCTCACTAGGGCAACAATGGCGCTCGGTGGTTTTAAGACTTAATCTTTCACACGTTGTCGACCAAAGGCTAGCTACAAGCACAGGGCTTTGAGACAATAATGACCGAGGCAAAGCTTAAAACGTTAAAGAGTAAGGTGCGAGATAAGAACAAGTCTAAAGCGAGTAAACAGTCGAGAAACAATGGAAGGTATTTAGCGGAAAGTTACAACCTGACGGATGAAGCTTGGCTCTGATACCAGCTGATACGCTACAGGAACGTTGGCTTCAGAATCAGGCTGAATCGGGACGAGAACGAGGAGGAGTCGGACGTACGGGTACCGGTACGGTATCTCGGCTGGTGGAAGGACCGGGGTACGGGTATTTCGGCGGTACGGATGTAGAGCCGGTATGATAAGGTGGTGGTGTTAAGCGAGGTTTGAACGGCGGGATGGTTGATGAAGATGGAGATGGAAGAAGATGAAGATAAGCGTTTGACGGTGGAAAGAATGGATCGAAGGGACGATGGAATGGTAACAATGGATCGAAAGCCGGCCACACGATGTTTGGACAACGCCGTGATACGACTGACCGAAGTCCGAGCCGAGCTTCGAGGACAACGATGTTTAAACTACTTGAGATTCGAGAGCAAGCTTTAAGCTAAATGCATTCATTCAAATCTACCTTCAAAGGGAGAGGTTACACGCCTTTATATAGGCGAGAGAATTAGGGCAACAAGCCCTTACAAAGGACCAGCGTGTCCTTGGGTGTTTTACATACCCGTAAATCAGTAACTTAAGTCCTTAGTAAGTCGGTAAAAACAAAGAAAACAGGAAGGGGTAGAGATTAGGGCCGGGCGATAACCACGCGAACCATGGACGGGTAAGGTGATGATCGGCTCGGTCCCAATGCGTCCGGGTCGTGAACCTCGTTAAAAACCTTGATGGGAAAACCACTTAGGGATAAAACCCGATCAAGGGAAAAAGAGTGTTCCTTTCCCAAACAACTTTAGTGGGGCGTTTTCACCGTGTCAAGGTGAAAACGCTAAGGACTTGGTCCTTGACGTTGGCCGATGTTGCCAGCTTGTGTTGTTGCCATTTGCCTTTCTTCAAGCCTTGGGCAATCACCATGTTCATTCTTGTTTCGTATGGTCTCGAGTGTGCGCGGTCAATGACCGACACCGGCATGTCAGGCAATGCTCCTTGGCTTTCGTCCGTATCTGTCCCGGTATCATCCGGCTGGCTATCCTCCGGATCGGATGTGGCTTGGGCCTCATCAGTACTGGTACCAAGTCTGCACCGCCGAAGGACCCGTACCGCATCCCTCGACCCACAGCCGAGATACCGTACCGGTACCCGTACGACCGATTCCAACCCCGGCATCGGTCCGACTGCCCTGACCCGGAAGCTAGCGTTCCTGGAGCGTATCACTCGTCCTGTTGCACCGTACTACCCCACGTCCCACGGTACCGATCCAGCCCACATCCCACGGTACCTTACCAGCCGCGTCTCATGGTACCGTACCATCCCGCATCCCACGTCCCATGCCTGTACAATCCCGCATACCGTCAGCCGGCAGTCCATCCCGCGTACCACCAGACTGTAGTACGTCCCGTGTCCCGCCGTTCATCCCGCATCAGTACCGTCCCGTGTCAGCACCAACCTGCATCCCATCAAACAACATCATCATCCCACGTCCCATCCATACCATCATGTGGTCCGTACCAGCCTGTGGCCCGCACTATCCCATCCAACCAAACCCCTGTTCTGGTTGTACCTCTAACCACCGGGTTTACCACCAACCACTGCTTGGCCATACCTCCGGCCACCGCCTGGCCG
Source organism: Nasturtium officinale (assembly GCA_963854855.1). Lineage (NCBI taxonomy): Eukaryota > Viridiplantae > Streptophyta > Magnoliopsida > Brassicales > Brassicaceae > Nasturtium > Nasturtium officinale. The sequence continues at coordinate 9,873,922 of OY978502.1, read as the reverse complement.
TACCTCTGGCACCACCTGGCCTACCTCTGGCAACTTTCTGGCCACTTTTCGGTCAACTTTCCAGCCACTTTCTGGCAGGTTTCCGGTGACTTTTCTGGCCCATTTACACCCATATTTCTCAAGGAATGCCAAGGCCGATTTCATCAAATCCGGGTTATATCCTATCCTTTTCCACACTTATCTTTTCCTTTGTGTCCTTAGTTTAATTTCATCTTTTAAAATTGATCATTGTATAGCATAGTGTTAGTTTGTTGTTGTTTTGTTTCTTTAGTAACTTAATCTTGCATCATTACTAGTATTGTGGCTTTATCCTATTGGTTACCTCCTTGCAAGGTACATATGGATACCAAGGCCAAACCACCAAGTCTAGGAAGCATGTTGATCAATGTCCAGGCCCAACTCCGACTTTTGGAAGAAAGGTTGGTCCAAATTGAAGCTTCCCCAAGGCAGGTCTCATTGCCCGCGTCAATGCCGCACCCACATCACAAGTTGTGCCAAGAAGACTTGCCCAAAGAAGAGTTTGAGCCTCCACCGTCTAGTATAGCACGATCACAAGGAAGCATGGGGTTGTTTGATGATGGGTATATTGAGGAAACTCCAAGAGCTCATGGCCTATGTCCCAATCCCTTTACCTTTGCCGGAAGAGAGAATCTGGATGCCTACCTTACTTGGGAGAGGAGTATGGAGTATGTCTTTGAGTGTTATAAGTTCAGTGAACCAAGTAAGGTTGCTTATGCCACATCTTGGTTTACAAGGCAAGCCATCCTTTGGTGGAATCAAGACTTGTCCGAAAGGAAGAGAAGGCATGAAGGGTTGGTTCCTTCATGGGATGTGTTGAGGTATATAATGAAGAGGCGGTTTGTGTCCAAGAATTACCATTATGAGCTGCCAGTACGATCCAGGAAATCCTTCCCCAACATGCAAGCTAGTGGTATGCCCCTTGTTAACTCCACCATGACCCTTCACAAGACATCACATCTCCATACAAGTTCTGACCAAGTACCAGGCCTACGATTGATTTCCCCTCAACAAATCTATCCTAAGAAGACTGATGTGCCAGAAGAAATCCTCCAGGTCAACCGTGGAATTGCCCAAGCAATTCCTTGCAGAGATAAGCCGCAAGAGGATGAGAAGACCAGGTCAAGTTCCGTGTGTTCTATCAGCTCCAGCTTCAACATTCACCAGCAAAGTGTCTATGAGGAAGGTTCTGATTGAAGAGTTTCAAGCTTGGGTCCTGTGTTTTGCAAAGATGCACAAGACCTACCCCACAGATGTGCACCACGGAAAGGAGAGCTTACCAGATTGGACATTACGTGTTCTGTTTCCTCCAGCTCCAGTTTCCATCAGCAAAAAACTTGTAAAAGAGTGTTTGATCGTGAAAAATCAGGGCATGACCAGACAGGTTGGAGAGATGGCACCAAGGGGCCCCTTTTGCTACTTACCGGCCAAACCAATGCGGGTCCTTGGAAACAAAACTTCTTATGGGTTGTTGGTATTCAAATGAAGACTTCCAGAATTCCACACCTTTCCAGGACAAAGATTATGGAGCTTAGCTTAACCAGGGAAGTCTTAGCCTTTTCTCTTAAGGCTTTACTTTTTCCTTTTGATCCCGGTAAAGTAGTTAAATGTTTCATTCTTGATGCTGCTGATTTGTTTCATTTTTGAACCAGGTACATGATGAGATTTGAGGACAAAACTTTACGAAGAGGGAGGGGATGATATGATCCCACGTACCAAGGTCTACAAGCCCACATCCCGCGGTACAAGTGGTACCATACCAAGCATTACCGCGGTTCAATGCCTTATCACCAATGCAGTCAAGGCCATGTGTTAGAGCTTTCAACGCCAGCAATACTTCAGCAAGCATCAATAGGAGCTATACATGATCATTTAGGAGCCATGATTCAAGTACCAAGACAATGCCCAAAGAGAGGACATCTACCAAACAAAACAAGCACCAAGAAGTTCTCTGAGAGCTTAGATTGTCTTCTCCACCATCTATTGAAGTCTTGGATCCAAGATAGCTTTGGGAAGCTTTGATTGAGTTTCTCCACCAATACCAAAGTGTGGAGACTCCTCTAAGTCACCAACAAAAGTTGCACTCTTTTTCCTTACTCGGGTTTATCCTTAAGAGGTTTACATAGAGGTTTTTGATGAGGCAATTGATCTAGGTGCATCTCCACTTCGTCCCACTTGATTATTTGACTTGGAAATATTCAGTTGACAAGCTTGAATGTCAAGGAAGTGGAGATCCTATCTCAAATGGGCTTAACTCCACAAATAAGCCTATTTCCCTTCTTTCTCTTCTTTCCCTTCCTTTATGTGTATTGTTTGTTTTATTGGTCCAATGTTTAGTGTCCTTGTTCCGCCCACCTGTTTAGGGGTTTGGTTCCATTCTATAAATACTCCAAGCCACTCATTGTAATGAGGAGATTTGTTTGATTAAAGTAAAGCTTTTAGGCATATCTCACTTAGGTTTTCTTTGGGTTGTAGCTCATGAAACCGCCCCTTCCAAGTTTTCCATTTGAGTTGTAGCTCATGAATCTTGTTGGGTTGCTTGATGGTGGAAGCTTACACACTCCCACTTGTTGCATTCGATACATTCCATCTCTTTAGCTTTGCTTAGAATCGAGTCATCTTCTAGGCTAGCTCCATTTCTATATTTTTATCTGTTTTGTGGAACTAAGTAACTCACCTCTTCGTTCCTGGTTTATTCACCATTTCTGGTGTTTATCAAAGGTTGACCGGTACGGACGGTGGTGGGGTACGGATGGCAGTGTATAAACGGCGGAGAGCCTTCCGAGGTGCTGGGTCCAGAGAGGTTGGACTGGCGGTTGGGTCCGGGTCGAGGGATGGTGGCCTAGTTGAGTATTCCTGATACGTTCCAAATGGGTGGTTAGCCCCGCAAGGAGATCGGTATGGTCGGTGAAGCGCAAAGGCAGTTCAAACGGATGCAAGGCTAAGCTAAGGGGATTGACTCGACCCAAAGGCAACCAAAAGAGAGTAAAAGGAGGATAGCAGTTGTTAGTAAGGGTATGAAGCCTCACGATACAACTCCTTGAGCGAGTTCCGAGTCAAGACTAATGAATTGCTCAAAGGAGGTTCGTTCACAAGCTCAAGCTACTTCTAAGGATCTACTCGACCTAGAAACAACTAAAGGAGCAAACAAGATAGAAGAGGGTTGAAAAGCAAGGGAAATACCTCACAATTCAGCACCGGGGAGCGAGTTCCTAGCAACAACTCGGAAGACCTCACTCGGTGGTTCGTTCAACAGCAATGACTTGAAGAACTAGAAAGGAACAATAAGCAACAATGCATTCAATAATCAAAGATAGTCCGAGAATACAAGTGGTTCATAAAAGGACAAGGTCCAATGCTTAAGGACAAACACAATTTGGGCTAAAAGGAAAATGACCCAAAGCGAGTAAGGGAAAAAGGGAAGGAAGGCAATGATGTTGGGCCCTCCTTGGATAGGATCATTGTTGTGATGGTTAAGTCCAGGAAACCGGCAATGATGCACTAAGTCTCCTTGCCTCATTAAAAATCCATTCGGTAAACCTCTTTGGGAAAAACCCGAATGGCGAAAAAGAGTACAATTCTCTTGGTGTCTTGATGAGGTCCTTACCAAGTGATGGTAAGGACAGTGAAGATAGCTTCACTTTTGTCCTCCTGATCGCCCAGTAGCGGGTTTTGGTTCACTGTCCATTGCTCATAGATTCCTCGATCAAAGGTATCTTGAAGGTAGGCATTGAAAAGGGTCCTATAGCGTTTGGCCTTGGTCCGCTTGATGTTGCCGGGTTGGACGGTAGGAATTGTCAGGTCTTGATGAAGTATGCGGCCTATGGTTGGGATGAGATGAACTGGTTCCATGATGCCATGCAGCCCGGGATGATACCCAGTATTGGATGGAACCTCGGCCTGGACCGCGGTATGGTCAGGATCTGTGGTATGCAGGATGGTGTCAGCGGTCAGCAAGCTGGGGTATTGGGTGTCTATACTTGATGGTGATGTTGTTGATGGCTCGGCAATCAACGCACATCCTCCATGTTCCATCCTTCTTTGGTACTAGGAGAACTGGCACGGTGCAAGGACTTAAGCTTTCTCTTACATATCCTTTGTTCATCAGTTCTTGTACTTGGTTTTCTAACTCGCGGGCCTCTTCTGGGTTCACTTGGTAAGCCAGACGGTTTGGCATTTGAGAACCGGGTATGAAGTCGATTTGGTGTTCTATGCCTCGAAGAGGATGTAATCCAGCTGGGATCTCCTCCGGGAACACGTCCTGGTACTGCACAATGATTCCGCAAACTTTCTCTGGTATTAGGAGCTCAGTGGTACCTGTATCCTGCACGTCATTGAAGTTCATTAGCACCGCAGGGATATCCCGACTCCAGGATTTCCTTACAACACTAGTGTTGATGAGGAAATTGGACTTGGCATTAGGATCCTTGGATAGCTTACGCTGCAACTCATTTACCTCATGAGGTTTAAGAGGAGCAAGACTAATCCGTTTGTGGTCATGAGTGAAGGAGTAAAGGTTAGTTTGGCCACTATGAGTAGCATCCTTGTCAAACTGCCATGGAAACCCAAGAAGGACGTGGCTAGTTTGCATTGGGACCACATCACAAAGGACTTGATCCTTGTATTGACCGATACTAAACGGAATCATAACTTGTTCATTAACTTGAATTAAAGACTTATCGTTCAACCACTTGAGTTTATAGGGATAAGGGTGTTTAGTAGTGGGAAGAGTGAGTTTGGCAACCATGTGAGAGCTTGCCATGTTAGTGCACGAGAAAAGCTTGCCATAATAGTGCACGAGCCTCCATCAATGATCAACCCACATACCTTCCCATTTACCATACAACGAGTGTGGAAGATCTTCTCCCTTTGGGTTTCATCCACGCTTGTAGGCATTGTATTAAGGATCCTCCTGATCATGAGCAGCTCTCCTTCATCAGGGTACTCGGTGATTGTCTCCGGGGACTCTGCTGGTTCATCCTCTGGTTCCTCCGTCTCCTCTTGAGACTCGTACTCGCCTTCGGCTGTGATGATCATAACCCTTTGGTTCGGGCAATGTTTGGCGAAGTGGCCATGACCTTGAAATTTGAAACAGATGATGTCCTTGGTGCGTAAAGGGTTGGGGTCTGGCCTTGGTGGAACCGCCGGCTTTACTTCTGGTGGCCGGGGTTTGAAACGTGAGTCAATCACCGTGGGTGGGGGTTTGAAGTTCTTGACGTTGGGAGCCCAGCTCGGAGCTCCTTGAGGACGCGGCCGGTTGAGACTAGCGCTCTTTCTCTTGACTTGAGTTTCCACTTGGATGGATAGATAAAGTAGTTCCTCTAACCCTCCATAGGATTCGCGTTCGACCTTTCGGGCGATACGATCTTGTAAACCATCTAGGAACTGGGCCATCAAAGTTTCTTCGGTCTCGTCCAGTTAGAGCCGGTTCCGTAGATATTCGAATTCTTCATAGTATTCTTCAACGGACTTGCCTCCTTGGGTTAAGCGGCAAAACCGTCGTTGAAGGTCTCTATGGAAGAGAGGTGGTACGTACCGACGTCTCATTACAAACTTCATTACTTCCCAGGTTGGGATGGGGCCTTCGTGGTTCCTGCGTCTTTCTGACTGATCTCGATCCCACCAAATTAAGGCGTGGTCAGTCAGCTGGGCAGTTGCGTAGTCAATCTTTCTCTGTTCATTGTAGGCATAGCAGCTGAAGATGTGGTCCATGCATCTCTCCCAGTCGAGGTAAGCCTCTGGATCTACTCGGCCGGCAAAGGTCGGAGTGGTCAGTGTGAGTGATACGCTCCCGGAACGCTAGCATCAGGGTCAGGCCAGTCAGACTGATACCGGCGGTTGGAAACGGTCATACGGGAACTGGTACGGTCTCTCGGCTGTGGGACATGAGACGTGATAAGGGTTCTTCGGTGGTGTAGGCTTGATGCCGGTACGGTATCAGGGTAGGGAAAAACAAGGTTGATGCGAGATCCAGCGAAGATGGGATGATGAAATGGATGGATGGGGGAATAATGATATCAATGATGATGATGATGGAAGGCGTTTAATGCTGGAAAGATGGAACGAAGTGAGAGGTGGAAAATATGGATAGATAACAATGGATCGAAAGCCGGACACACGGTGTTTGGACTACTCTGTGATACGACTGATCGGAGTCCAAGCCGAACTTTAGGGACAATGATGTTTAAACAACTTGAGATTCGAGAGCAAGCTTTTAAGCCAAATGCGTTTATTCAAATCTCATTTCAAAGTTGAGGTTACATGCCTTTATATAGGCGGGATAATTAGGGCATCCAACCCTCACAAAGGACTAGCGTGTCCTTGGGTGTTGTTACATACCCGATTAAACAGTAACTCAAGTCTTTAAGTAAAAACAACCAAACGGTAAAATATGAAAAGAGGAAGGGGATAGGGATTAGGGCCGAGTAACAACCACACGAACCATGGATTGGCAAGGTGATGATTGGCTCGGTCCTAATGCGTCCGGGTCGTGAATCTCGTTAAAAACCTTGTTGGGAAAACTACTTAGGGATAAAACCCAATCAAGGGAAAAAGAGTGTTTCTTTCCCAAACGTCTTTAGTGGGGCGTTTTCACCGTGTCAAGGTGAAAATGTTAAGGACTTGGTCCTTGATGCTTGTCGATGTTGCCAGCTTGGGTTGATTCCATTCACCCTTCTTCATGCCTTGGGCGATCACTAGGTTCATCCTTGTTTGGTATGGCCTCAAGTGCTCGCGGTCAATGACCAAAACCGGTATATTGGGCAATGTCCCTTGGCTCTCGTCCGTATCTGTCTCGGCATCGTCCGGCTGGCTATCCTCGGGATCGGATGTGGCTTGGGCCTCATCATGCCCTCCTTCTTGAGGATGTTTTATCCTCAAAACTTGATCTCCTGCATCAAAACGGGAAAAATCAGCAATATTGAAAGTGGTGGACATGTTGCCTTTACCGGGAATGTCGATCCGGTATGCATTATTGTTAATGCATTATAGCACTTGGAAGGGGCCATCTCCTCAAGGTTGTAGCTTTGTCTGTCGGGTTTTGTTGAATTATTCAGTTCGGGTGTGTAGCCAAACCCATTCCCCTGGTTGTAGTATCATAGGTTGCCTCTCACGGTCCGCCTTTTCCTTGTACTGCTCTGTCTTCTTAAGGATTCGTCTACAGACTCTTTCATGGAGCTTGCGGACATACTCAGCCTTGTCAACCCCATTTTGATCTTCTATTCGCTCAGGGGGCAATGGAACCATGTCTAGCGATGTACGCGGATTGAATCCATAGCATATTTCAAATGGGGAGAGGCCGGTGGTTGAGTGAGTTGCTCGGTTGTAGGCAAATTCCATATATGGTAGGCTTTGGAGCCAGTTGGCTTTGTTGGAATCGATGGCCGACCTGAGCAAAGCTCCCAAGGTTCGATTAACGACTTCGGTCTGTCCATCCATCTGAGGATGCGCTGCTGTGGAGAAAAGAAGTTTGGTTCCCATGCGCTTCCACAGGGTTCTCCAGAAATGGCTGAGGAACTTTGGATCACGGTCGGAGACAATGGTTTGAGGTAGGTGTAGAAATTTAAGTTAGGAGATGATAGAAAATGAAGGAGAATGGAGGAGAATGGCGAGATAAGAGAGAAAGAGAGTTTCTGAAATTTCTTGTGTTCTTATTCTCTTATTCACTTTCTCTGCATTTACAAGAGGTTTATATGAGTTTATATAGACTTTTTACATAAGAGAAGAAGAAAGGAGAATCATATAACAAGAGAGGCGTGCAAGGAAGGAGAAGCATGGGAGATGAGAAGCCAAACTACTCCAACAGTGTCTCAACAGTCACCAGCGCCCATACTTCACCCATGCTGCGCCCATACCTTTACCATACCTTCTTGCTTCCTAGTTAGCTTGTTTAGTTGATATCCAACAGCTTCCTTTTCCTTCTAGTTCTTCTTTAACTAGTTTCCTTTTCCCTCCTTTCTTTGAGTTTGAATTCTTTTTGATTATTCTATCACTTGAAAGAGCATCTATCTCAACACTCCCCCTCAAGATTGGTCGATGAAGGTCCTTTAGACCGATCTTGCTATGGATGCGATCACAAGTGACATATGAGGTTGCTTTGGTGAAGATATCAGCTAGTTGGTTCTCACTTGTTACAAAGGCAGGTTTAATGATTCCTTCTTGAATCTTTCCCCTCACAAAGTGACAATCCACCTCTATATGCTTAGTCCTTTCATGGAATACCGGATTGGATGCTATATGTATTGCAGCTTGATTATCACAATACAACAACATTTCTTCAGTTTCATGTATTCCAAGATCCTCTAGGAATGCCTTTACCCAAATAAGCTCTTTTGTTACTTCCTTCATAGCCCTATACTCGGCTTCAGCACTAGATAAGGCTATGACCTTCTGCTTTTTACTCCTCCAAGTCACTAGATTGCCTCCTAGAAAGGTACAAAAGCCGGATGTGGACTTCCTATCTTTCTTATCTCTGGCCCAATCTGCATCGCAATATCCTTGAACCTTTGTGTTTCCATTAGCCTTCATCCATATGCCTTTTCAGGGGTTGTTTTTTAGATATCTTAGCAGCCTCTCAATCATGTTCCGATGCTGTGTGGTTGGCTTTTGCATATGTTGGCTTACATGGTTTACTGCAAAGCAAATGTCCGGCCTTGTGATAGTAAGATAGATTAGTTTGCCCACCATCCTTTGATATCTTTTAATCTTCTCCAAAGGCTCCCCCTCAGGACTATCTTGATAACCTTCTTCTATTGGAGTTTTAGCTGGTTTGGATCCTAGCTTTCCGGTTTCCTCCAAGAGATCAAGCACATATTTCCTTTGAGAGATGAACATTCCATCTTCAAACCGTGTCATCTCAATTCCTAGGAAGTACTTAAGCTCCCCCAAGTCTTTTATATCAAAGGCGTCCTTCAAGATTTTCTTAGTTTGATCAACCCCTTCTTTGTCACTCCCTGTGATAATTAGATCATCAACATATATTAGGACTGCAATCATTCCTCCTTCACTCTGTTATGTAAACAAAGTATGATCCGCTTCAGATCTTATGAACCCCCTCTCCATAAGACAAGCGCTTAGCCTTTGGTACCATGCTCTTGGAGATTGTTTTAGCCCATAGATTGCTTTCTTCAATCTACAAACTTTGTTGTCTTCCTTATGATATCCTTGGGGTGGATCCATATACACTTCCTCTTCCAAATCCCCTTGCAAGAAGGCGTTCTTGACATCCATCTGCCATAGATCCCACTTCAAGTTTACTGCCACCGAGATTAGGATTCTGATGGAGTGGAGCTTAGCAACCGGAGCAAATGTCTCGGTATAATCTTCCCCATAGATTTGAGTATACCCTTTTGCTACCAACCTTGCCTTGTATCTTTCTATCCTCCCATCACTTGTGTATTTGATTGTATACACCCATCTACACCCAACTGGCTTCTTATCCCTTGGTAAATCAGTTAAGTACCAAGTATGATTCCTTTCCATGGACTTCATTTCCTCTTCCATGGCTTTTACCCATACTCCACTCTCACACGCTTCTTCATATGAGTTAGGTATGGATTCTTTGCTGATTTTTCCAAGAAAAGCTTTATGCTCCATAGGTAATGATGCCAACGAGCAAAACTGCTCAATGGGATATGTGATAGTGCTAGTTTGAGTGTTATCTCCTCCTTGTGATAAGAGAGTGCTGTCGCCAATAGGATCGAGATCTAAGCTCGCCGTACGCTCAGGACATTCTCTTATCACACAAGGAAGATTACTCGCACTAGACTCTCCTTGGAGCATGGCAGAGTTGTTGTAACCATAGTAAACACGTTGTCGCCTCTGTCTTGTACTTCTTCTTAGAGTTATGATTGGCTCAGGTTCTTCTCCGTCAACATCCGCTTCTTCTTCAGCAGGATCATGATCTGGTTCAATATGTGTATCAACTGCATCTTCACCTTCCATGATGTTCTCAGATGATGCGCTTTCTCCTTGTATATCATCCCTTGTTATTGGCGCTTCATTGAACAGCATCCAATCCAAAGACGATGAGACCATACCTCCAAGGGTATCCTGATTCTTAGTTCCATAGAAGCTTTCTTTTTCATTGAACTTCACCTCTCTAGACACATGGACCCTTCTTGTCTCCGGATTGTAGACCTTGTATCCTTTTTGAGTTGGTGAGTATCCAATGAAAACACACTTCATGCTTCTAGGTTCAAGCTTGTTTCTTTGACACTCTGGTAGAAACATAAAGCACTTACATCCAAACGCCTTGAGATGATGTAAGCTCGGCTTCTTCTTGTACAACACTTCAAACGGTGACCTATCTTCCAAGTTCTTGGTTGGAAGTCGGTTTATCAAGTAGTTTGAAGTCATCACCGCATCTTTCCAATGAAATTTGGGTACATCTTTGGCAATCATGATAGTCCTTGCTACTTCCATTAGATGCCTATTTTTCCTCTCAGCTACACCGTTTTGTTGTGGAGTGTATGCGCATGATGTTTGATGGACAATGCCATGTTGATTGAGTAATGACTTGAATCGATTACTCACATACTCTCCTCCATTGTCACTTCTCAAGACTTTGATTGTTGCTTTGAATTGGGTAGTGACGTAGTGCATGAAGTTTATGAATGCCTCATAGACTTGATCTTTGGAAGGTAGAAGAGTTATCCATGTATATCTTGACTTATCATCAATGAATGATACAAAATACTTGTATTGGTCACGAGAGTTGCATGGAGCAGTCCATACATCTGAGTGCACCATGCCAAAGACTTCATCACAAGTTGTAGATGAACTCGGAAAAACTTGTCTACAATGCTTCCCTAGCACACAAGCTTCACATACTACTTCTTCTTGAATAAGATTGGGTAAGGCCTTTTTTAGAATGGCTGAGCTTGGGTGTCCTAACCTCTCATGCCATAATGGGCTATCTCCAATCTTCTTTTTATCAAGAACTTCCATATTTGCTTTCATTCCGCGAGCCGACTCCTCTTGTTTATTGACATTCAAGAGGTAAATCCCATCTTCCACTTTCCCTTTCCCAAGTACATGTTTTGACTTAGGATCTTGAAATTCAACAAAGTCACTTCCAAACAATGCCACACAACCCATATCTTTTGTAGCTTTATGGACTGATAGGAGGTTAGATGAGAAGCTAGGCATGTACAATGCTTTAGTCTCTTTGTTGAAAAGTTCTAGTTCTCCTACACCTTCAATCGGGACTGAGCATCCATTGGCCACTTGTACATTTCCATGATAAGGCTCAAGGTTTTTTAGCATGTCTTGGTCCTTGATCATGTGATGAGAGGCTCCTGAATCCACAATAACTTCACCCTTCCTTATGGCGCCTTTAGAGCTAAGAAAACTTTTACCAGATTCTCTCAATTTAGCTAAGCTCTTGATGAGAATTTCAAACTCGGATCTTTTAACAGTATCCTCAACCTTTTGTACCACTCCCATGAAAGCTTTATGCCCATCTTCACTCTCCTTTATTTGCTTAGGCCTCAAATGCGGATGGAGAATCCAACATTTCTCCTTTGCCCAAAATCTCCAACTCAGCCCACAAGCTTCTATATTCTCCAAACATTTCCTTGAATGGCTTCTCCTCTTGTTGAAGCTCATTCAACGCCCTCTTCACCTCAAATATTCTTGATATATTTGAGATGTTTCCATATACTCCCTTGAGTATATCCCATAACTCCTTGGCAGTATCCGCATATGAGTATGCCGCCAAGATGTTTGGTTCTAATGAGCTTTGAAGTAAAGAAAGAGTGTATTGTTCTTCTTGCTCTTCCTTAGCTTCCTCCTTCTCATTTCTCACAATAACTTCCGTTCCCTCCTTTGGCTCAACATACCGCCAAAGTCCTTGGCCTCTAAGGATGGTTTTAGTGGTTTTTTCCCAAAGAATATAGTTGTTTCCATTGAGCATAACTGAGATTGTTACTCTATTAGTCTCCATTTTCTAGTAATAATACACAATCTTAGTCCTTTCACAACTTGAAGATCCTATGATCTCAAGGATATTAATCTCAGAGTGAATAGAACTAAGGAAGTGTATTGTTATAGATTAGAAGATTTGTAGAGTGTTAGAAGAATTAAAAGAGGTTAAGCGCTTGAACACTCAACCTGCTCTGATACCATGTAGAAATTTAAGTTAGGAGATGATAGAAAATGAAGGAGAATGGAGGAGAATGGCGAGATAAGAGAGAAATAGAGTTTCTGAAATTTCTTGTGTTCTTATTCTCTTATTCACTTTCTCTGCATTTACAAGAGGTTTATATGAGTTTATATAGACTTTTTACATAAGAGAAGAAGAAAGGAGAATCATATAACAAGAGAGGCGTGCAAGGAAGGAGAAGCATGGGAGATGAGAAGCCAAACTACTCCAACAGTGTCTCAACAGTCACCAGCGCCCATACTTCACCCATGCTGCGCCCATACCTTTACCCATACCTTCTTGCTTCCTAGTTAGCTTGTTTAGTTGATATCCAACAGCTTCCTTTTCCTTCTAGTTCTTCTTTAACTAGTTTCCTTTTCCCTCCTTTCTTTGAGTTTGAATTCTTTTTGATTATTCTATCACTTGAAAGAGCATCTATCTCAACAGTAGGCCATGTAATTTTACGACGTCTCGGAAGAAAAGGTCGGCAATGGTCGTAGCGTCCCATGCCTTGGAACATGGCATGAAGTGAGCCATTTTGGAGAAACAATCGACCACTACCATTATCGAGTCTTTACGTTCGATTGGAGGCAATCCTAAGAGGAAATCCATGGACAGGTCGACCCAAGGGGAGGTTGGGATAGGCAGGGGCATGTATAGATCGTACGGGTGGGACTTGGTCTTGGCGCGCTTGCAGGTTAAACATCTTGCACAGAAAATATCGACCATACTTCACATCCTAGGCCAATAGAAATGACTCCTCAGCATATCCAAGGTCTTGTGTGCTCCAAAGTGTCCCATCAAACCGCCACTATGGTCTTCTTGAATGAGAAGCTCCCGGATAGATCCTTCCGGTATGCACAACCGTTTGCCTTTAAAAAGGAATCTGTCGTGGATATGGAAATCCTTGAAGGACTCTTTCCCATGTTCGGTATTGGGAACCTTTCGGCCGGGATCATCTTGGTACTGGTCTTTTAGATGGGATAAACCAAGAACCTTTACCTCAACAGTAGTGATGAGGGCGTGTCGACGGGAAAGGGCATCGGCCACCATATTTTCTTTTCCCTTCTTATACTTGATGACATAGGGAAACATCTCGATGAACTCGAGCCATTTTGCATGTCGCTTCTTCAGGTTGGTTTGCCCCTGGAGGTGTTTCAAGGTCTCATGATCCGAGTGGATCACGCATTCCTTGGAGAGGAGCTAGTGTTGCCAGGTCTTAAGGGCCCGGAGCAACGCATAGAGCTCCTTGTCATAGGTGGGATAGTAGAGCGCGGCCCCACTGAGCTTCTCACTGAAGTAGGCAACGGGACGCCCTCCTTGTGTTAGCACAGCTCCAATAATTATGCCGGATGCATTGCATTCTATCTCGAAGGTCTTGCTGAAGTCGGGCAAGGCCAGCAATGGTGCTCAAGTGAGTCGATCCTTGAGCTCTTGGAAGGCCTTCTCTTGGGGTTCTTCCCATGTAAACTCGGAAGACTTCTTAACTAAAGCCATTAGGGGGGGCTGCAATTGAGCTGAAGTCCCAAACGAATCGTCGGTAGAAGCTGGCCAGGCCATGGAAACTTTGGACTTGGCTGATATTGGTAGGGGTTGGCCATTCCTGGATGGACTGGATCTTCTCTTGGTCAACTTTCAGGCCGTGGCCACTGAGGAAAAAGCCCAAGAAGATAAGTTCTCGAGCACCGAAGGTGCACTTAGCCATGTTGGCGTAAAGCTCTTCTTGCTGAAGGGTGTGTAGGACCGTATCTAGGTGGAACGCATGTTCGACCATAAACTTGTTGAGGAATGCTCGGAGGGTGTTGTTCATTAGTCGCATGAAGGTAGAAGGGGCGTTGGACAGGCCGAACGGCGTAACTAACCACTCGTACAACCCTTGCTTGGTTTTGAAGGCGGTCTTCCATTCGTCACCTTCTCTCATTTGGACTTGATGGTAACCGCTCTTGAGGTCGACCTTCGAGAAAATGGATGCGCCACTAAGCTCGTCCCACATGTCATCCAAGCGGGGAATTGGGTGCCGGTACTTAACCGTAATATTGTTGATGGGCCGGCAGTCCACACACATCCTCCAGCTACCGTCCTTCTTAGGAACCAAAAGGACTGGCACGGCACATGGACTGAGGCTTTCCCGGACGTATCCCTTGGACAAGAGGTCAGAAACCTGTCGCTCCAGTTCTTTGGCCTCCTATGGGTTGACGCGGTAAGCGGGACGGTTGGGCAAGGAGGCTCCGGGAATGAAATCGATCCGGTGTTCAATGCCCCGGAGGGGCGGCAGTCCATGCGGGATCTCTTCAGGGAAGACGGACGAATACTTCTGAAGGATCCTTTGGAGCTCATCCGTGATTGGTTCTTCCCTGGTACCTGTACTTAACACATCTTTGTAAAACATAAGTACAACTCGGCAATTATTGCCGATGGTTTTACGAGTGTCCCTAATAGATATAAGGAAGTTAGGTCGGGAATAAGTGTTTTTAGACAAACGAGATTGGAGTTCATGCACTTGAGCGGGTGATAGAGGGGCTAGGTTAACACGCTTAGATTCGTGTACAAATGAATAGAAGTTGGACCAACCGTTGTGGGTGGTGTCCTTATTAAACTGCCATGGACGTCCTAGGAGGACGTGGCTAGCTTGCATTGGAACAACATCACATTGGACCGTGTCCCGGTACTGCCCTATACTAAAGGCTAGGTCTACTTGTTTGGTAACGGGTATGAAGGTTTTATTATTCAACCATCACAGTTTATAGGGATGAGGGTTTTTTGAGGTAGGGAGAGAAAGGTTGGTCACGAGGTGGGAGCTGGCCACATTGGTACAGGACCCACCAATAATGATCAAACGGCAAACCTTGCCGTTGATGGTGCAGCGAGTGTGGAAGATGTTGTCTCGCTGGCCGGCCGGTTCGAGATGGGTCATGGTGCTCAGGCTCCTCTGGATGACCAGAAGGTCTCCTACATCCGGGTACTCGATCGCACCTTCTGGTTTAGCGGGTTCGGGATCGTTCTCCTTATCCAGCTCCTCACCCTGGGATTCATAGTTGCCTTCGGGGGTAAGGATCATGGCTCAGTTGTTGGGGCAGTCCCTGGAGAAGTGCCCTCTGCCTTGGCACTTGTAGCATATTACGTCCCGACTCCTTACAGTGTTGGCTTCGGGACTTTGAGCGGGATGGGCAAGGGTAGGGTTTTCGGATTGACGAGGTTTGAAATGGGAATCGATGGCAATGACTTTGGGTCCATTCGGTGGCTTGGGGCCAGTGGTCATGCCGGTGGGGTTAGGGGACCAGGCTTGATTCAGGGATATCCTTCCTCGGGAAGCTGAGGCGGATTTTCACCTGATTTGAACTTCCAAGTGTATGGCCAGATGCAAGAGTTCGTCAAAACCTTGATAAGATTGCCTTTCGACCTTACGGGCAATCCGGTCTTGCATTCCATCCACGAACTAGGCCATTAGAGTTTCTTCGCAGTCATTCAGTTGAAGACGGTTTCGTAAATGTTTAAACTCGTCGTAGTACTCTTCAATGGTCCGGGTACCTTGGTGAAGCTTCCGGAACTGTTTTTGCAAGTCGCGGTGATAGAGGGGCGGGACGTACGGCTTCTTCATGACATGCTTCATAACATCCCAGGTGGGGATCATGCCTTCACGGTGCCGCCTTCGTTCGGCCAAGTCATGGTTCCACCATGTGAGAGCATGGTCCGTGAAGCTCCAAATTATGCAACGGTCTTCCTTGTCAAGTTTGGTTCTTCCCATACTCGAACCAAGCTTGAGGGGGAGTGTGGAAGAAGACCATTGAAGCATCAAGTTAGGTGATGGTCCAAGAAGAAGAGGACTATCACATTGTACCATGGATAGGTGCGGCATTCCGAGAGAAAGCCGGGAGAGTCCTATGATAAGTGGGATTAGAGAGGATGGCTCTTTGAAGAATCAAGATCAAATCTATGAAGGGTTGAAGCCAAGATTGATCTTGATAGATGGAGTGTGAAGCTCAGACCAACAGGCGTTCACCTAGGAGGCTGTGGAACGGTAAACAAGGCAACAAGGCACTCCAAGCACCGTATGAGGAGACGATGGCGAGAGAAAGCCGGGAGACACATACGAGTAGCTATGGATGATGTTGTAAGAAAACCGAAGGAGAAACCACCTTTCAGACCTTATTAGGTGTGGTGATCCGAGAAGCAGCGGGAAGTGGCGTCCAACGGATAGAGTATACTCCCAAGAGTCATCAAGAGGAAGCCAATGACAATGTGAGTATTCTGTGAGCTAGAAGATGTCATCCGAGGAGCTTGAAGTCAAGATTAAGTTTGAGACAAGAAGCCCGAGGAAACATGATCCGAGTGAAGCTTAGAGAAAACAAAGCCTAATCCACAAGGAAGAGTAAAGGCCATGGGATTCAGAATCCTAGGTCTCATTGAGGTTAGGAGTCATCAAAACCGTCTTTGGAGCAAGCTGTTGAAATTATAAGTTTAAAGAGATTGAAGAATGTTTAGAGACTAAGAGTGAGAATAGCAAGAGATTATGAAAGCTTGTATGGATTTTTATTCTCTTAGTCATACACTTCTTTACATCACTTTACATGTATTTATAGAGTTTTTACATTGAAGAAGGAGAGAAGGGCGCAGAAGAGAAGAAAGAAGACGTGAAGAAGGAAGGAGAGAAGAGAAGAGTTTGCGTGAAGAAGAGAGGAGGGAGCAGCTCACCTACTCCAACAGTGGAGAGCTCCATGCCCTGATTCTGGTGCCCCCATGCTGTCCTTTGCTTCCTCTTTTGCACTTAGTTAGTCTTCTAGTTTATTTGGAACAGCTTCCTTTCTTCTAGTTACTTCTCAACTATTTCTCCTTCTAGTTCCTTTTCAACTAGATCACATATTTCAACACTCCCCCTCAAGATTGGTCGGTGGAGATCCTTAAGACCGATCTTGCCATGAATGTGATCACAAGTAATAGTTGAAGTTGCCTTAGTGAAGATATCAGCTATTTGATCCTTGCTTGCTACAAAGGCGGTTTTGATAATTCCTTCTTTTATCTTCCCTTTCACAAAGTGGCAATCAACTTCTATGTGCTTGGTTCTTTCATGAAATACCGGATTTGATGCTATATGCATTGCAGCTTGATTATCATAATACAATAGCATTTTTTCATCTCCCTGGATTCCAAGGTCTTTTAGAAGAACTTTTATCCATATCAAATCCTTTGTCAATTCTTTCATGGCTCTGTATTCTGCTTCAGCACTTGATAAGGCTATGACCTTCTGTTTTTTGCTCCTCCAAGTTACTAGATGTTGAAATATGTGATCTCAAGAAGAAGAATAATTCAAACTTAAGAGAAGGAGGGAAGGAAAAAGAGAACTAGTTGTGAAGAAACTAGAAGGAGAACTAGTTGTGAAGAAACTAGAAGGAGAACTAGTTGAGAAGGAACTAGAAGAAAAGGAAGCTGTTGGATCTCAACTAGACAATCTAACTAAACTAAGTGAGGAAGCAAAGAGAGGTATGGGCACAAGCATGGGCGCATCAGAGCAGGGCATGGTGCGCGTCAGAGCAGGGCATGGTGCAACAAGACTATTGGAGCAGCTCACCCATCTCTCTTCCCTTCTTCACGCCCCTCCTCTCCTCTTCCTTGATTCTTCTTCATTTCAATGTAAAAAGTCTATAAATACATGTAATCTCTTGTAAAGAAGTGTGTGTGAATAAGAAGAAATATTCAGCAATCTTTCTCTTCCTTATTACGCCAATTTTCTCATCTCCATCCTTATCTCTTTCTAAACCTCTAAAATCAACATGGTATCAGAGCGGGTTTATCCTTCAACCGCTTAAATCTCACCTTATAACTCTTCTAGCACTCTACAAATCTTCTAATCTATAACAATACATCCTCCTAGTTCTATTCACTCTGAGATTAATATCCTTGGGATCATAGGATCTTCAAGTTGTGAAAGAACTAGAATTGTGTATTGTCACTAGAAAATGGAGACAAATAGAGTAGCAATCTCAGTCATGCTCAAAGGAAACAACTATCTCCTTTGGGCAAAAACCACTAAGACCATCCTTAGAGGAAGAGGACTTTGGCGATATGTTGAGCCAAAAGAGGTAGCGGAAGCTGTAGTGAGAAATGAAAAAGAAGAAGCTAAGGAAGAACAAGAGGAACAATACACGCTCTCTCTTCTTCAAAGCTCACTAGAGTCATCCATCTTGGCGGCCTACTCATATGCCGATTCCGCCAAAGAACTATGGGATATACTCAAGGGAGTATATGGAAATGTCTCAAATATATCAAGAATATTTGAGGTGAAGAGGGCGCTGAATGAGCTTCAACAAGAGGAGAAGCCATTCAAGGAAATGTTTGGGGAGTATAGAAGCTTGTGGGCCGAGTTAGAGATTTTGAGGCCACACACAATCGACCCCAAGGAGTTAGGAGAAAGACGTGACCAAGACCAAGTGTTTGGACTTCTCTTGGCACTCAATGCATCCTACAAAGATCTTATCAAGCACATACTCAGATTTGAGAAGCTGCCAATTCTAGCTGAAGTATGTGGCATGATACAAAGGGAGGAAGGGTCAAGAGACCTATTCCGTGCACCAAGTGAGGCCGCACATCTTGCAAAGAGGAATCTCACATTCGACAAGAGGGTTTTGGAATGTGAGCATTGTAAGATGAAGGGGCACACTAAGGAGAAGTGTTGGACTCTTTACCCACACTTAAGGCCTAAGCGGCTAAAGGAGAATGGAGGTGGACCTAGAGCCTTCATGGGAGTCACGCAACCTGTTGAAGAGATGGTCAGAAGATCCGAGTTTGAAGCTCTCATCAAGAGTCTATCCAAGCTCACAGAATCCGGTAAGAGCCTATTTAGCTCTAAAAGCTCCATTAAGAAGAATATGATCATTGTGGATTCGGGGGCTTCTCATCACATGATTAAGGATCAAGACATGCTGAAAAATCTTGAGCCTTATCATGGAAATGTACAAATAGCCAATGGAAGCTCAGTTCCGATTGAAGGGATAGGAGAGTTAGAGCTTTTCACAAAAGAAACTAAAGCATTATACATGCCTAGCTTCTCATCCAACCTTTTATCAGTTCATAAAGCAACAAAAGATTTGGATTGTGTGGCAATGTTTGGGACTGACTTTGTGAAGTTTCAGGACCCTAAAACAAATCATGTACTCGGAGAAGGGAAGGTGGAGGATGGAGTGTATCTGTTGGAAACAAATAAACAAGAAAAGCTAAAAGCTCTTGGAGTGAAGGCGGATAAGGAAGTTTTTAACAAGAAGGAGACTGGAGATAGCTCATTATGGCATGGAAGGCTAGGACATCCAAGTTCAGCTATCCTCAAGATGGTCTTACCCAATCTCGTTCAAGAAGAAGAAGTTTGTGAAGCATGTGTACTAGGGAAACATTGTAGACAGTTTTTCCCCTCTTCATCTACAACTTGTGATGAAGCTTTTGGCATTGTACACTCGGATGTATGGACCGCCCCATGTAACTCAAGAGATCAATATAAATATTTTGTTTCATTCATTGATGACTACTCAAGATACACATGGATCACACTCTTACATTCAAAGGATCAAGTATATGAAGCGTTTACTAACTTCACCAAATATATCTCTACCCAATTCAAGACCAAAATCAAGATCTTAAGAAGTGATAATGGAGGGGAGTATGTGAGCAAACGATTCAAGGAGTTACTCAATAATCTTGGTA
Source organism: Nasturtium officinale (assembly GCA_963854855.1). Classification (NCBI taxonomy): domain Eukaryota; kingdom Viridiplantae; phylum Streptophyta; class Magnoliopsida; order Brassicales; family Brassicaceae; genus Nasturtium; species Nasturtium officinale. The sequence continues at coordinate 9,854,073 of OY978502.1, read as the reverse complement.
TCATACACCAAACATCGTGTGCATACACTCCACAACAAAATGGGGTAGCAGAAAGAAAGAATAGGCATCTCATGGAAGTTGCAAGAACCCTCATGATTGCCAAAGGAGTACCTAAGTTTCATTGGGGAGATGCAGTAATGACTTCAAGTTACTTGATCAACCGGCTTCCAACGAAAAATATGGATAATAAATCACCATTTGAAGTGCTACACAAAAGCAAGCCAAGCGTGAACCATATGAAGACCTTTGGATGTTCTTGTTATATGTTTCTACCGGAGGGACAAAGAAGCAAGCTTGAACCTCGAAGTATGAAGTGTGTGTTCATTGGCTACTCACCAACACAAAAAGGATACAAGGTCTACAATCCGGAGACAAGGAGGGTCTATGTATCTAGAGAGGTGAGATTCAATGAAGAAGAAGGATTTTATGGAAACAAGAACCATGAAGCTCCGGAGGATGTGACTTCATTACCTATGGATTGGATGCGGGTTAATGACGCTCTAATAAATGAAGTACAAGGAGAGAGCGAATCATCTGAAACCAGAGTAGAAGATGAGGCACATGCGGAGCAAGATCAGAATTCTGTTGAAGAAGAAGCGAATGATGGTGAGGGAGAACTTGAGCCAACCGTACCCCTAAGAAGAAGTACAAGACAAAGGCGACAACGTGTTTACTATGGCTACAACAACTCTGCCATGCTCCAAGGGGAGTCTAGTGCGAGTAATCTTCCTTGTGTGATAAGAGAATGTCCTGTGCGTACGGCGAGCTTAGATCTCGATCCTATTGGCGACAGCATTCTCTTATCACAAGGGGGAGATAACACTCAAACTAGCACTATCACATATCCCATTGAGCTTTTTTGCTCGTTGGCATCCTTACCTATGGAGCATGAAGCTTTTCTTGGAAGAATCAGCAAGGAATCCATACCTAACTCATATGAAGAAGCGTGTGAGAATGGAGTATGGGTAAAAGCCATGGAAGAGGAAATGAAGTCCATGGAAAAGAACCACACTTGGTACTTGACCGAATTACCAAAGGATAAGAAATCAGTTGGGTGTAGATGGGTTTACACAATCAAGTATACAAGTGATGGGAAAATAGAGAGGTACAAAGCAAGGCTGGTGGCAAAAGGATACACTCAAATCTATGGGGAGGATTATACCGAGACATTTGCTCCGGTTGCTAAGCTCCACTCCATAAGAATCCTAATCTCAGTGGCAGTGAACTTGAAGTGGGATCTATGGCAGATGGATGTCAAGAACGCCTTCTTGCAAGGAGATTTGGAAGAAGAGGTATATATGGATCCACCCCAAGGATATCATAAGGAAGGCAACAAGGTTTGCAGATTGAAGAAAGCAATCTATGGGCTAAAGCAATCTCCAAGAGCATGGTACCAAAGGCTAAGCGCTTGTCTATTGGATAAGGAGTTCATAAGATCTGAAGCTGATCATACCCTCTTCACAAGGCAAAGTGAAGGAGGAGTAGTGGTGGTCTTGATCTATGTTGATGATCTAATCATCACAGGAAGTGATAAAGATGGAATAGATCAAATCAAGAAACTCTTGAAGATCGCTTTTGATATAAAGGATCTGGGAGAGCTTAAATACTTCCTAGGGATTGAGATGACACGGTTTGAAGATGGGATGTTCATCTCTCAAAGGAAATATGTGCTGGATCTCTTGGAAGAAACTGGCAAGTTAGGATCCAAGCCGGCTAAAACTCCAATAGAAGAAGGCTACCAAGATAATCCTGAGGGGGAGCCATTGGAAGATATTAAGAGGTATCAAAGGATGGTGGGCAAGCTCATCTACCTCACTATCACAAGGCCGGACATTTGCTTTGCAGTGAACCGTGTGAGTCAACATATGCAAAAACCAACTATGCAGCATTGGAACATGATTGAGAGGCTGCTAAGGTACTTAAAAAACAGCCCTGGAAAAGGCATATGGATGAAGGCTAATGGAAACACAAAAGTTCAAGGATATTGTGATGCGGATTGGGCTGGAGATAAGCAAGATAGAAAGTCCACATCCGGTTTTTGTACCTTTGTGGGAGGTAATCTAGTCACTTGGAGAAGTAAGAAGCAGAAAGTTATAGCCTTATCAAGTGCTGAAGCCGAGTATAGGGCTATGAAGGAGGTGACAAAAGAATTGATATGGGTGAAGGCATTCCTAGAAGATCTTGGAATACATGAGGCTGAGGAGATGCTGTTGTATTGTGATAATCAAGCTGCAATACATATAGCATCCAATCCGGTATTCCATGAAAGGACCAAGCATATAGAAGTGGATTGTCACTTTGTGAGGGGAAAGATTCAAGAAGGAATCATCAAACCCGCATTTGTAGCAAGTGGGGAACAGCTAGCGGATATCTTCACCAAGGCAACATCCTCTATCATTGGGGATCACATACATGGCAAGATCGGTCTAAAGGATCTTCACCGACCAATCTTGAGGGGGAGTGTTGAAATATGTGATCTCAAGAAGAAGAATAATTCAAACTTAAGAGAAGGAGGGAAGGAAAAAGAGAACTAGTTGTGAAGAAACTAGAAGGAGAACTAGTTGAGAAGGAACTAGAAGAAAAGGAAGCTGTTGGATCTCAACTAGACAATCTAACTAAACTAAGTGAGGAAGCAAAGAGAGGTATGGGCACAAGCATGGGCGCATCAGAGCAGGGCATGGTGCGCGTCAGAGCAGGGCATGGTGCAACAAGACTATTGGAGCAGCTCACCCATCTCTCTTCCCTTCTTCACGCCCCTCCTCTCCTCTTCCTTGATTCTTCTTCATTTCAATGTAAAAAGTCTATAAATACATGTAATCTCTTGTAAAGAAGTGTGTGTGAATAAGAAGAAATATTCAGCAATCTTTCTCTTCCTTATTACGCCAATTCTCTCATCTCCATCCTTATCTCTTTCTAAACCTCTAAAATCAACACTAGATTCCCTCCCACAAATGTGCAAAAACCAGATGTGGACTTTCTATCCTTTTTATCTCCAGCCCAATCCGTATCACAATAACCTTGGACCTTTGTGTTCCCATTAACATGCATTCATACACCTTTTCCAGGGCTATTCTTTAGGTACCTTAGCAACCTCTCAATCATGTTCCAATGTTGTGAGTTTGGCTTTTGCATATGCTGGCTCACACGGTTTACTGCAAAGAAGATGTCAGGTCTTGTAATGGTAAGATAGATAAGTTTGCCCACCATCCTTTGGTATCTTTTAATGTTCTCCAAAGGCTCCCCCTCAGGACTATCTTGGTATCCTTATTCTATTGGAGTTTTGGCCGGCTTGGATCCTAACTTCCCGGTTTCTTCCAAGAGATCCAGCACGTATTTCCTTTGAGATATGAACATTCCATCTCCAAATCGTGTCATCTCAATCCCTAGGAAGTACTTGAGCTTCCCTAGATCCTTTATATCAAAGTCGGCCTTCAAGAGTCCCTTGATTTGATCTACTCCATCTTTGTCACTTCCTGTGATGATTAGATCATCAACATAAATCAAGACTACCACTACTCCTCCTTCACTTTGTCTTGTGAATAGAGTATGATACGCTTCAGATTTTATGAACTCCTTCTTCAAGAGACAAGCGCTTAGCCTTTGGTACCAGGCTCTTGGAGATTGCTTCAGTCCATAGATTGCTTTCTTCAATCTACACACTTTGTTACCTCCATTATGATACCCTTGGGGTGGATCCATATATACTTCTTCTTCCAAATCCCCCTGCAAGACGGCGTTCTTGACGTCCATTTGCCATAAGTCCCATTCTAAGTTTACAGCTACCGAGATTAGAATTCTTATGGAATGGAGCTTAGCCACTGGAGCAAATGTTTCAGTATAGTCCTCCCCATAGACTTGAGTATATCCTTTTGCTACCAGTCTTGCTTTGTACCTTTCTATTTCCCCATCACTTGTGTATTTAATTGTATACACCCATCTACTCCTAACCGACTTCTTATCCTTTGGTAAGTCGGTTAAGTACCAAGTATTATTCCTTTCCATGGACTTCATTTCCTCTTCCATGGCTTTCACCCATACTTCACTCTCACATGCTTCTTCATATGAGCTAGGAGTGTATTCTTTGCTGATTTTTGTAAGAAACACTTCATGCTCCATGGGTAATGTCGCCAAGAAACAGAAATGCTCAATGGGATATATGATACTACTAGTTTGAGTGTGATCTCCTCCTTGTGATATGAGAGTGCTGTCGCCAATAGGATCGAGATCTAATCTCGCCGTACGCTCAGGACACTCTCTTATCACACAGGGAAGATTACTCGTACTAGACTCTCCTTGGAGCATAGCAGAATTGTTGTAGCCATAAAAAACACGTTGTCGCCTCTGTCTTGTACTTCTTCTTAGAGGTATGGTTGGCTCCGGTCCTTCTTCAGCATCCGCTCCCTCTTCATCCAAATTCTGATCCGTTTCCTCATGTGTATTATCCGCACTATCTTGCTCTATGAAGTTCTTAGATGTTTCTTCTTGTACTTCTTCACATAGGCTTGGCATTTCATCAAACACCATCCAGTCCATGGGTGAATAGATCATTCCTTTAGAAGCTTCATGATCCTTAGCCCCATAGAAACTCTCTTGTTCATTAAACCTTACTTCTCTAGACACATACACTCTTTTTGTTTCCGAGTTGTAGACCTTGTAGCCCTTTTGTGTTTGTGAATATCCAATGAACACACACCTCATGCTTCGAGGTTCAAGTTTGCTTCTGTGTCCTTCTGGTAAAAACATGAAGCATGTGCATCCAAACGTTTTGATATGATTTAAGCTTGGTTTCTTCTTATACAACACTTCAAATGGGGACATATCATCCAGATTTTTGGTTGGAAGTCGGTTGATTAAGTAGCTTGATGTCATTACGGCATCTCCCCAATGGAACTTTGGTACTCTTTTGGCAATCATGAGAGTCCTTGCTACTTCCATTAGGTGTCTATTCTTCCTTTCAGCTATCCCGTTCTGCTGAGGAGTGTATGCACACGATGTTTGATGAATGATGCCAAAGTTGTTGAGCAACTCTTTGAATCGTTTACTCACATATTCCCCTCCATTATCACTGCGCAATACTTTGATCTTTGTTTTGAATTGGGTAGAGATATAGTTAATGAAGTTGGTGAAGGCTTCATAAACTTGATCTTTGGTATGTAGAAGAGTGATCCATGTATATCTTGAGTAGTCATCAATGAATGAAACAAAATATTTATATTGATCTCTTGAATTACATGGTGAGGTCCATACATCCGAGTGTACAATGCCAAACGCTTCATCAGAAGTTGTAGATGAAGTAGGAAAAGCTTGTCTACAATGCTTCCCTAGTACACACGCCTCACACACTACTTCTTCTTGGATGAGATTGGGTAAGACCATTTTGAGGACTGCTGAACTTGGATGTCCTAACCTTCCATGCCATAATGGGCTATCTTCAATCTCTTTCCTCCCAAAAAACTTTGCATCCGCCTTCATTCCAAGAGCCATTGGTTCCTCTTGTTTATTTGATTCCAAGATATACACACCATCTTCTACCTTCCCTTCTCCGAGCACATGGTTTGTTTTAGGGTCCTGAAACTTAACAAAGTCAGTCCCAAACACAGCCACACACTCCAAATCCTTTGTAGCTTTATTAACGGATAAAAGATTAGATGAGAAGTTAGGCATGTATAATGCTTTTGTTTCCCTTTTAAAAAGCTCTAACTCTCCTATCCCTTTAATTGGAACTGAGCTTCCATTGGCTACTTGTACACTTCATGGTACGGTTCAAGATTCTTTAACATATCTTGATCCTTGATCATGTGATGAGAAGCCCGTGAATCCACAATGATTCTAGTCTTCTTTATGGGTGTTTTAGAGCTGAAAAAACTCTTACCCGAATCTGTGAGTTTGGCTAGGCTCTTGATGAGAGCTTCAAACTCAGACCTTCTAACCAGTTCTTCAACAGGTTGTGCCATTCCCGTGAAGGCTCTAGGTCCATTCCCATTCTCCTTTAGCCGCTTAGGCCTCAAGTGTGGATGGAGGGTCCAACACTTCTCCTTAGTGTGTCCTTTCATCTTGCAATGCTCACACTCCAACGTCCTCTTGTCTCCAAATGTGAGATTCTTTCTTGCAAGATGTGCAGCTTCACTTGGTGCAAGAAACAGGTCTCTAGACCCTTCTTCCCTTTGTATCATACCACATACTTCCGCTAGACTTGGCAGATTCTCAAATCGAAGTATATGCTTGATAAGATCCTTGTATGATGCATTGAGTGCCAAGAGAAGCCCAAACACTTGATCTTGGTTATGCCTTTCTCCTAAGTCCTTGGGGTCTATAGTGTGTGGCCTCAAGATCTCCAACTCGGCCCATAAGCTTCTATACTCCCCAAACATTTCCTTGAATGACTTTTCCTCTTGTTGGAGCTCATTCAATGCCCTTTTCACCTCAAATATCCTTGATATGTTTGAGATGTTTCCATATACTCCTTTGAGTATATCCCAAAGTTCCTTGGCGGTATCCGCATATGAGTAAGCCGCCAAGATAGTTGGTTCTAGTGAGGTTTGGAGAAGAGAAAGAGTGTATTGTTCTTCTTGCTCTTCCTTAGCTTCCTCCTTCTCATTTCTCACCGCCGCTTCTGTTCTTTCTTTTGGCTCAACATATTGCCAAAGTCCTCGGCCTCTAAGAGTAGTTTTGGTGGTTTTTGCCCAAAGGAGGTAGTTGTTTCCCTTGAGTATAACCAAGATTGTTACCCTATTAGTTTCCATTTTCTAGTAATAATACACAATCTTAGTCCTTTCACAACTTGAAGATCCTATGATCTCAAGGATATTAATCTCAGAGTGAATAGAACTAAGGAAGGTGTATTGTTATAGATTAGAAGCCTTGTAGAGTTTTAGAGGAATCAAGAAGAGGATAAGCGGTTTAGTAGATAACCTGCTCTGATACCATGTTGAAATTATAAGTTTAAAGAGATTGAAGAATGTTTAGAGACTAAGAGTGAGAATAGCAAGAGATTATGAAAGCTTGTATGGATTTTTATTCTCTTAGTCATACACTTCTTTACATCACTTTACATGTATTTATAGAGTTTTTACATTGAACATTTCCTCTAGTTACTTCTCAACTATTTCTCCTTATAGTTCTTTTTCAACTAGATCACATATTTCAACACAAGCAAGGATCAGCTAGCGGATATCCTCATCATGGCATCATCTTCTATCAACGAGGATCACGTACATGGCAAGATTGGCCTTAAGGACACCTACCGACCAATCTTGAGGGGGAGTGTTGAAATATGTGATCTCTATGATAGAAGAATTCAAACACAAGAGGAAGAGGGAAAGGAAACCTAGTTCACAAGGAACTAGAAGAAATCTTGGTTAGGATGTAACTAGAAGAATGGAAGCTGTTACATACTAACTAGAAGACTAACTAAGTGGAAAAGAGGAAGCAAAGGAGAGCATGGGGCGCCAGAGAGGGGCATGGACACAAGCATGGAGGTGTCAGCAGCAGGGTATGGGCGCAGCATGAACAGGAGGCAAACAGTGAGCTGCTCCCTTCTCTCCTCTTGGCACCAATTTCTTTCTTCTCTCCTTTATCCTTCACGCTTCTTCTTCCTTCTTCTCTTGTTGTGTGTAACCTCTTCTCTATAAATATCTATGTAAACTTAATGTAAAGAAAGTGTTGTAAATAAGAGAATAAGAAGATTAAAAGAGTAAAAGGAAGCTTTGCTTATCTCCCTAAAGGCGCCGGTGGAGCTTTAGTTCTCCGGTGCCATGCTTCTCTTTAGTTCATCTTATTTCATCAACCATTATCATTCTCATTCATATCATCATTCTCAAACCATAATCCCTCATTACATCAATACTCACGCCACCATCTTCATCCTAAACATTCTCCAAGTATCCAAACCTCAAACTCCTTAATCATTCTCACGCCACAACTATCACTCTCTCAACAATCCCTAAGCCTCCATACTCTTAATTTCAACAAGTGTAGGGGTTTCGGATTGACGAGGTTTGAAATGGGAATCGATGGCAATGACTTTGGGTCCATTCGGTGGCTTGGGGCCAGTGGTCATGCCGGTGGGGTTAGGGGACCAGGCTTGATTCGGGGATATCCTTCCTCGGGAAGCTGAGGCGGATTTCCACCTGATTTGAGCTTCCAAGTGTATGGCCAGATGCAAGAGTTCGTCAAAACCTTTATAAGATTGCCTTTTGACCTTACGGGCAATCCGGTCTTGCATTCCATCCACGAACTAGGCCATTAGAGTTTCTTCGCAGTCATTCAGTTGAAGACGGTTTCGTAAATGTTCAAACTCGTCGTAGTACTCTTCAATGGTCCGGGTACCTTGGTGAAGCTTCCGGAACCGTTTTTGCAAGTCGCGGTGATAGAGGGGCGGGACGTACGGCTTCTTCATGACATGCTTCATAACATCCCAGGTGGGGATCATGCCTTCACGGTGCCGCCTTCGTTCGGCCAAGTCATGGTCCCACCATGTGAGAGCATGGTCGGTTTGTTGAGCCGCGTCATAGGCAACCTTCTTAGGTTCGGAATAATCATAGCAATCAAACAGATGGTCCATTCGGCTTTCCCAGTCGAGGTACGCTTCTGGGCTAACCTTTCCCGTGAAGGTAGGTGGGACCAGTTTGTAGACCGGGGCCTCAGGTCGAGGTGCACGGTTGTCTTGGTCATAGCCGTTCGGTCATTCTCTTTGTCGGGGTCTCCCTGGTCGGGGTTGGTATGGATCATACCCTTCGTCAGATGGATGGGCCAGGATGGGTTCTTCATTGGGACGATCGGCCACATTGACCGGCTGGTTTGGGAGGGGCGGTCAAGCATCGGGTGAAAGGTCGTATCGGGCCATTTGTTCGGTAAGGCATTCGATCTGGGCCTGGACTGTGGCCAGTATTGTACCGATCTCAATAGGACGGGGCAGTTCTCCTACGGCTTCGGCCTTGGTCGGTACGGTCGATACGTACGGACGGGACGGTAGTGACGGTGGGGTAAGTTCATCGGGGTCAGAGTCGGTATGGTCAAGCCGGCGTGGTTGGCCTGTATGGATGGTGGTGGGTACGGACGGTGACGTACGGACGGTAGGGGACCCTCGCAAGTACTAGGTCCCGAAAGGTTAGTCCACCTGTGATATCCTGGCCGAGTGATACGAACCCATGTACTGGAGAACCAGCCACTGCAGCATCAAGTCAAGATAATGCTACTCCTGGTACCGCTGACACCGTCCCGGGTAACACCGACCCTGATCGTACTGTGGTCCAGGCCGAGGTTCCGTCTGGCATAGGGTATCGTCCCGGGCCGCATGGCATTATGGAACCAGTTCGTCCCATCTCAACCTTAGGCCGCATACTTCATCAAGACCAGACAATTCCTACCATCCAGCCCGGCAACATCAAGCGGACCAAGGCCAAACGCTATAGGACCCTTTTCAACGCCTACCTACAAGATGCTTTGGATCGAGGAATCTATGGGCAATGGACGGTGAATCCATACCCACAACGAAGCGATGAAGCTATCTTCACTGTCCTTACCATCACTTGGTAAGGACCTCATCAAGACGCCAAGAGAATTGTACTCTTTTTCCCCATTCGGGTTTATCCCAAAGAGGTTTACCGGATGGGTTTTTAATGAGGCAAGGAGACTTGGTGCATCATTGCCGGATCGTTTGGACTTAATCAACACGGCAATGATCTTATCCAATAAAGGCCCAACACATTTGCCTTCCTTTTTCTCTTTACTTAACTCGCTTTAGTTTGTTTTCCTTTTAGCCCAAATTGCGCTTGTCTTTAAGCATTGGGCCTTCTCCTTTTTGTGAACCTCTGAACCCTACTTGGTGGCCTATTTAAAGGGCTGAACCCCACTTGTAATAGAGACTAGTTTTTGATTATTGAATGCATTATTGTTTCTTGTTTCTTTCTTAGTTCATCAAGTAGTTGCTGTTGAACGACCCACCGAGTGAGCTCTACCGAGTTGTTGCTAGAAACTCGCTCCCTGGTGCTGAATCGTGAGGCATTTCCCTTGCTTTTTAACCCCTTTCTATCTTGTTTACTCCTTTAGTTGTTTCTAGGTCGAGTCAATCCTTAGAAGTAGCTTAAGCTTGTGAACGAACCTCCTTTGAGCTTTTCTTGAGTCTTTACTCGGAACTCGCCCAAGGAGTTGTATCGTGAGGCTTCACCCCCTTACTTACCACCTCTATCCCCCCTTTGCCCCTCTTGGTAACCTTAGGGTCGAGTCAATCCCCTTTGTCTAACCTCTTATCCGCTTAATACTTGCTATTACGCTTCACCAACCATACCGATATCCTTGCGGGTCAAACCGCCTAGTTGGAGCGTATCAACGGGGGACGGTGGCCTAGTAGGGACGTCCGGTCGTACTCCCGGTAGGTATGGACTGGGATGGGTCAGTCATTGGGATGATCGGGAATGGGGGTATACGGCTATTGGAACTGCCATATCCGGCCAGTACGGGCAATGGGTCATGCGATAGCGGGATGGGACCTACGCGCATAAAACGATAAGAGATGAAAGCTCGCGGTTTACAACGGTAAGCTTTTAAAAGGGTGGTAAGTTGTACGAACTATGGATAAGGATAAAAGGGAACGTTTTGCTAAATGCCAAAGGGCCGTGCAACAGTCAAATGTTTTGAACAAAAGAAAGGACAACTTGAACATGGTTTTCTTAACGTCCCGCCAATGACATGGATCCCAACGATAAGGTAAGAACGGAATATTCCACGTGTGGCCGGGTCAGAGGACAGGCGAGTAAAGCGTGTTAACCAGATATGGTCCCCGCGTACTCGTCTTCAACCTCGCGTGTCACTAGGGCAATAATGGCGATCCGTGGTCTTAAGACTTAGTCTTTTACACGTCTTTGACCAAAGGCTAGCTACAAGCACAAGGCTTTGTGACGGAAAGACCGAAGCAAACTTAGAATGTTTTAAAATGCGAGGTAAGAACAATTTTAAAGAGGCGAAAGCAGTAGAGAATCAACGGAAAGAGTTATCAGGAAAGATACAACCTGACGGATGAAGCTTTGGCTCTGATACCAGCTGATACGCTCCCGGAATGCTAGCTTCATGGTCAGGCCAGTCGGACTGATACCGGAGGTTGGAAATGGTTGTATGGGAACCGGTACGGTCTCTCGGCCATGGGACATGAGACACGGTATGGGTTCTTCGGTGGTGTAGGCTTGATGCCGGTACGGTATTACGGTAGGGAAAAACAAGGTTGATGCAAGATCCAGCGGAGATGGGATGATGAAATGGATGGATGGAAAGATGAATAGATAACAATGGATCGAAAGCCGGCCACACGGTGTTTGGACAACTCCGTGATACGACTAATCGGAGTCCGAGCCGAGCTTCAAGGACAACGATGTTTAAACTACTTGAGAATCGAGAGCAAGCTTTTAAGCCAAATGCGTTTATTCAAATCTGATTTCATAGTTGAGGTTACATGCCTTTATATAGATGGGATATTAGGGCATCCAACCCTTATAAAGGACCAGCGTGTCCTTGGGTGTTTTTACATACTCGATTAAACAGTAACTCAAGTCTTTAAGTAAAAACAACCAAATGGTAAAATATGAAAAGAGGAAGGGGATAGGGATTAGGGCCAAGTAACAACCACACGAACCATGGATTGGTAAAATGATGATCGGCTCGGTCCTAATACGTCCGGGTTGTGAACCTCGTTAAAAACCTTGTTGGGAAAACCACTTAGGGATAAAACCCAATCAAGGGAAAAAGAGTGTTCCTTTCCCAAACGTCTTTAGTGGGGCGTTTTCACCGTGTCAAGGTGAAAACGCTAAGGACTTGGTCCTTGACGCTTGTCGATGTTGCCAGCTTAGGTTGATTCGAAAGTTGACGCCGAGGCATATCTTAATTGGGAAAAATGCATAGACCATGTGTTCGACTGTTATAACTACTCTGAGGCAAAGAAAGTAGCATTACTTGGTGCCATCATGAAGGCATGATTCCCTCATGGGAAATCATGAAGTTTATTATGAGGTGACGCTACATCCCACCTCTTTATCACCATGACAGAGGGTCAATACGAGTCTTAAGACGATGAACTGGCCGAGGAAGAATAAGAAGAGACCGTCCAACTCAAGGAAGATATCGAATATCCAGATGTAGGAGACATGCTGGTCATTCAACAAAGCCTTATCACTCTCACAATTCCTAAACAAGCCAACCAGCGTGACAACATTTTCCACACTCGTTGCATTGTCAATGATAAGGTTTGTGGCTTGATCATTGACGGTGGGTCTTGCACCAATACTGTGAGCTCCCACCTTGTGAAAAAATATTTCTCTCCCTAATACTTAATATCCACATCCATTTAATCTTTGTTGGTTGAACAAAAAAAGGTCATTCTGGTAAATGAACAAGTAGAACTCGCATTTAGTATCAGACAATTCTGAGATTCGGTCTGATGTAATGTTGTGCCTATGCAAGCTAGCCACATCCTTTTGGGTCATCCATGGAAGTTTGATAAAGATGCCACCCACAATGGCTGGACCAACTTCTATTTGTTTTATGCATAACTCTAGATACATTAACCAAGCTCCTTTGTCACCAGCTCAAGTGCATGAACTACAATCAGAACTTTCAAAGGATACATCATCCAAATACATTCTCATGTCTATTTGTGACACTTGTAAAACCAACGTCAATGAGTGCCGAGTTGTTCTGACAATTTATAATGATGTTTTGGGCATAAGTACCAAGGAGATTCAAGTACCAGAATACCTTAAGAGGGTTCTTTAGAGATTTGGAACCACGTTTCCAAACGACATCATGACAGGATTACCCCACTCCGGGGGATTGAACACCACATTGTATTCATACCATGCGCTTCTCAACCCAACCGTCCAGCATACCGAGTTAATCCTAAGGAAGCCAAAGATCTAGAGCATTAAGTAGTTGGAGGATGTGTGTGGATTATCGACCCATCAAAAATATCAACATGAAGTACCGGCACCCAATACCAAGGCTAGACGACATGCTTGATGAACTAAGTGGGGGATGTGTTTTTGAAGGTTAATCTCAAGAGTGGTTATCATCAATTCATAATGGGAGAAGGAGATTAATGGAAAACGAATTTCAAGATCAAGCAAGGACTGTACGAATGGCAGGTAATGATGTTTGGTCTTTCCAACGGGCTATCCATTTTCATGCAGGGTATGAACCACACTCTCCAGGTCAATATAAACAAATTTGTGGTAGTCTACTTTGATGATATTCTCATCTATGCGAGTCACCTAGAAGTGGGTTTTGCAAACATTTAAGAAGAAGAGTTATACATAAATATGAAGAAGTGTGTGTTTGGAACCACCGATTTAATGTTCCTTGGGTTTTTCATAAGCATCGAGGGTTTGAAAGTAGACCAAGAAAATATCAAAGTCTTTCAAGATTGGCCAACCCCAACCAATGTCAGTAAAGTCAGACGTTTCCACAGTTTGGCAAGCTTTTACCGACAGTTTATCTTAGACTTTAGTACAGTAGAGCTCCTTTAACCGTCTTAGTTAAGAAATTTACCGGGTTTTTGTGGGAGTCTAATCAAGAACATGCCTTCTTGGAGCTCAAAGATCAACTGACACAGGCCCCACTTTTGGCCCTACTCGATTTCAACAAAATGTTTAAGATCAAATGCAATTCCTCGGGAATTAGCATTTGCAGTCCTAACCCAAGGTGGGCGATCAATTGCCTACTTCAGCAAGAAACTCAGCGAGGCAAATCTCAATTATCCCACCTAAAACAAATATTTGTACATCCTGGTGAGGGCCCTTGAGACCTGGAAGCATTACCTCATCTCTAAAGAATGTGTAATCCACTAGGACAACGAGACCATGACAAATCTCCGAGGATAAACCAGTTTAAAGCAGCGACACGCAAAGTGGCTGGAGTTCATCGAAATATTCTTGTATGTTATCATGTTCAAGAAGGGCATGGAAAATATGGTGGCTGACGACCTATATCGTAGACATACGTCGATTACCACCGTTGAGGCAGTGCACTGTTTTGCAGACCTGAGGGATTAATACTGTTTTGACCCATGGTTAAAGGTGAAGAAATTTAAGTTTAAAGATTAGAGATGATGGAGAATGTTAGAGAAGATATGAGAGATTGGCATGTGAATAAGCTTGAGAATGGAGAGTTTTGGTTTGAATGTACTTCTTTTCTTATTCACTTTCTTCTCTTATATATTTTACAATGGGTTCTTCATAAGTATATATCAACATTACAACTTAAGAGAAAGAGAAGGAGGAAATGAAGGAAAAGGAGAAGAAGAAGGAGAAGGAGGCGTGGGGCTAGCAACTCAAACAGTAACCTGCACCCATACCTCTCCATGCTGCACCCATACCTCTCCATGCTTTACCATACCTCAACTTGCTTCTCCTCTTCTACTTAGTTACTTAACTAGTTATCTTCTAGTTCACTTCTAACAGCTCTCCCTTTCATCCTAACTGATTCTTTCCTTGTTCCCTCCTTCTTGTCATTTAAATTTTCTTTTATTAATTCATCACTTGAATGAGCACCTATTTCAACACTCCCCCTCAAGTTTGGTCGGTGAAGATCTCTTAGACCAATCTTGCTATGAATGTGATCACAAGTGATAGATGAGGTTGCCTTGGTGAAGATATCCGCTAGTTGATTCTCACTTGTTACAAATGCGGGTTTGATGATTCCTTCTTGAATCTTTCCCCTCACAATGTGACAATCCACCTCTATATGCTTTGTTCTTTCATGGAATACCGGATTGGATGCTATATGTATTGCAGCTTGATTGTCACAGTACACCAGCATTTCTTCATCTTCATGTATTCCAAGATCCTCTAGGAATCCCTTACCCATATTAGTTCTTTTGTTACCTCCTTCATAGCCCTATACTCAGCTTCATCACTTGATAAGGCTATGACCTTCTGCTTTTTACTTCTCCAAGTCACTAGATTGCCTCCCACAAAGGTACAAAAGCCGGATGTAGACTTTCTATCCTTCTTATCTCCAGCCCAATCCGCATCACAATATCCTTGAACCTTTGTGTTTCCATTAGCTTTCATCCATATGCCTTTTCTGGGGCTGTTTTTCAAATACTTTAGCTGCCTCTCAATCATGTTCCAATGATGCATAGTTGGTTTTTGCATATGTTGGCTCACACGGTTTACTGCAAAGCAAATGTCCGGCCTTGTGACAGTAAGATAGATGAGCTTGCCTACCATCCTTTGATATCTTTTAATGTCCTCCAATGGCTCCCCCTCAGGATTATCTTGGTAGCCTTCTTCTATTGGAGTTTTAGCCGGCTTGGATCCTAGCTTCCCGGTCTCTTCCAAGAGATCAAGTACATATTTCCTTTGATAGATGAACATCCCATCTTCAAACCGTGTCATCTCAATTCCTAGGAAGTACTTAAGCTCCCCCAGATCCTTTATATCAAAGACGGCATTCAAGATCTTCTTTGTTTGATCTACTCCATCCTTGTCACTCCCTGTGATGACTAGATCATCATAATGTACTAGCACCACAACCATTCCTCCTTTACTTTGTCTTGTGAACAAAGTATGATCAGCTTCAGGTCTTATGAACCCCTTCTCTAAAAGGCAAGTGCTTAGTCTTTGGTACTATGCTCTTGGAGATTGTTTCAGTCCATATATTGCTTTCTTTAATCTACAAACCTGGTTGCCTTCCTTATGATATCCTTGAGGTGGATTCATATACACTTCTTCTTCCAAATCTCCTTGCAAGAAGGCGTTCTTGACATCCATCTGCCATAATTCCCACCTCAAGTTTACTGCCACCGAGATTATAATTCTTATTGAGTGGAGCTTAGCAACTGGAGCAAACGTCTCTGTATAGTCTTCCCCATAGACTTGAGTGTATCCTTTTGCTACCAGCCTTGCTTTGTACCGCTCTATTTTCCCATCACTTGTATACTTGATCGTATAAACCCATCTACACCCAACTGGTTTCGTATCTCTTGGCAATTCGGTCAAGTACCAAGTGTGGTTCTTTTCCATATAATTCATTTCTTCTTCCATGGCTTTTACCCATACTTCATTCTCACACGCTTCTTCATATGAGTTAGGGATGGGTTCCTTGCTGATTTTTCCAAGGAAAACTTCCTGCTCCATATGTAAACCCGCCAAGGAACAGAAATGCTCAATAGGGTATGTGATAGTACTAGTTTGAATCTTATCTCCCCCTTGTGATATAAGAGTGCTGTCGCCAATAGAAACGAGATCTAAGCTCGCCGTACGCTCAGGACACTCTTTTATCACACACGGAAGACTACTTAAGCTAGATTCTCCTTGGAGCATGACAGAACTATTGTAGTAGAAGTGAGTTTGTTTCCTTTGCCTTGTACTTCGTCTTAGAGGAATAATTGGTTCAAGTTCTCTTTCAACATCCGCTTCTGCTCCAGCCAAACTATGGTCTGATTCCTAATGTGCATCATCCGCATTTCCCTGCTCCATGATGTTTTCAGATGATTCACTCTCTCCTTGTACTTTATTCCTTGTTATTGGCGCTTCATAGATGATGAGACTATACATTCAGGAGTATCATGATTCTTAGATTCATATGAACTTTCTTTTTCATTAAACTTCACCTCTCTAGACACATAGACCCTCCTTGTATCCGGATTGTAGACCTTGTAGTCCTTTTGAGTTGGTGAGTATCCAATGAACACACATTTCATGCTTCTAGGTTCCAGCTTGTTTCTTTGTCCTTCTGGTAGAAACATAAAACATTACATCCAAATGCCTTAAGATAATGTAAGCTTGGCTTCTTCTTGTATAACACTTCAAACGGTGACCTATTTTCCAAGTTCTTGGTTGGAAGCCGGTTAATCAAATAGTTTGAAGTCATCACCGCATCACCCCAATGAGATTTAGGTATTCCTTTAGCAATCATGATAGTCCTTGCTACCTCGATTAGAAATTTAAGTTTAAAGATTAGAGATGATGGAGAATGTTAGAGAAGATATGAGAGATTGGCATGTGAATAAGCTTGAGAATGGAGGGTTTTGGTTTGAATGTACTTCTTTTCTTATTCACTTTCTTCTCTTATATATTTTACAAGGGGTTCTTCATAAGTATATATAGACTTTACAACTTAAGAGAAAGAGAAGGAGGAAGTGAAGGAGAAAAAGAAGAAGAAGGAGATGGAGGCCTGGGGCTAGCAACTCGAACAGTAACCTGCACCCATACCTCTCCATGCTGCGCCCATACCTCTCCATGCTGCACCCATACCTCAACTTTCTTCTCCTCTTCTACTTAGTTACTTAACTAGTTATCTTCTAGTTCACTTCTAACAGCTTCCCCTTTCATCCTAACCGATTCTTTCCTTGTTCCCTCCTTCTTGTCATTTAAATTTTCTTTGATTAATTCATCACTTGAGTGAGCACCTATTTCAACAAAAGGAACAATACTCCATACAAGGTACGTGCACTTAAAAATATTTGTACATATATTATGGTTTCCTTTTCAAGGGACGTCGGCTCTGTATTCCCAATGGTTCCATCCGAGAGTTGTTACTTCTCATGATATGAAACCACTTTGATTGGCCAAAGATGAGAAAAATGGTGGAAACCTTATGTTCAAGATGTTTGACCTGTTTGCTAGCCAAGTACCAAGTTCACCCACATCGGCATTACATGCCTTAATGTTTCGAACGATGATGTTATCCTTTTTCCCGATGTTCTATCGGGTATGGCATCATAAAATCTCGAAGATCAAGGGCAAGCACCAGAAGCAACCAGAGGAACCGGCCAAGACCTGGATAACCCCATACCCATCCTTCAGCATGAAAGCATCAAAGAGAAACAAGGTCAAAAGGTACCGAGCACTCTTCAACACGTATCTTCAAGAAGCCTTAGACCATGGAGTGGGTGTATGTTGGCCAAGGAACAGTAGCAACAACAAGGACACCAAAGACAATATTTTCAGCGTTTTCACCATAACTTGGTGAGAACCATCATAAAAATGCCAGTAGAATTGCACTCTTTTTCCCCACTCGGGTTTGTCCCAAAGAGGTTTACCTTTGGGTTTTTAACAAGGCAAGAAAACTTGGCGCATCATAAACGAGTCCATTTACAATAGCTAAGGAAACATCAATAACCAGTCAGTAAATTTGGTCATGATCCTATCTTAAGAAGACCACGACAAGCAGGCTTCTCTTCCCTTTCTTTTTCCTTTACTTTTGGACGTTTTCCATTTAGTTGGCGCATATTGCGCTTGTTAGAGCATTGGACCTTTGCAAGTTATTGGAACCTTGAAAACTATGTAGCGGCCTATAAAAGGACTGTGATACAAATGTAATATACAGTTTTGCATTATTGAATCAAGTGTCTTTTTCTTTTAGGTCTTATTTTGTAAGTTGTAGTTTGTAAGGAAACCACCACAAAGTTTTGCTTGATTTATTGCTCGGAACTCACTCATCGATGCTGAATTGTGAGGCTCTTTACTTCACCTTTCATTTCCTATCTGTATCCCCTCTTTTAATCTATCTTAGGATCAAGTCATCTCTTAAGTTTTGCCCCGTTCTTTCTGTCGGTGATCCATTAGCACCCCACGTACCATACAATCACCCAAGAGGTTTCCTCCTCCCATCAAGGGCGTGTCAACAGGCATCAGAGACTAAGCAAGGCCTCTATGAATGGTTTGTGATGCCGTTTGGGCAAACAGTTGCACCATCTACCTTTATACGGTTAATGAATCATATAATTTGATAAGGGATTGTGTCCAAGTTGCTCAGGATCACCATTGAGTCCAACTGCTCAACCTGGCTCCAATGTTTACCGTATGTCAAATTTTTATGCACCCCTAAAAGAGAGGAGGAAACCTCTCAATTGGTGGTACGGTGCATGGGATGCTAGTGGATCATGGACGGGATAAAGCGGAGCAAATATTAAAAGATTATTCCGTCCTAAGCTACGCTAAAGAGGGGAATAAAGATAGGAGATGAAAGGTGAAGTAAAGGGCCTGAAGATTCAGCACCAGCGAGTGAGTTCCAAGCAACAACGCACCAGCGAGTGACTACCGAGCAACAACGCACCAGCGAGTGAGTTCCGAGCAAAAACTCAAGGAAAACTCAGCGGTGATTTGTTCACAAGCTAAAACCCATAAACTAAGACGTAAAAGAGAAAGTCACTTGGTTCATTAATGCAAAACTACATAGTACATTTATAGCTCAGTCCTTTTATAGGCCGCTACTTAGGTTTCAAGGTTCCAGTAACTTGCGAAGGCTCAATGCTGTAACAAGCGCAATATGGGCCATCTGAAAGGAAAATGTCCAAACGTAAAGGAAAATAAAAGGGATGAGTAATGACCAAATTTACTAAGCCTTGTCATTGATGTTTCCTTAGCTGTTTTAAATGGACTTGGTCATGATAAACCAAGTATCCTTGCTTCGTTAAATACCCCTCGGTAAACCTATTTGGGACAAACCTGAGTGAGGTAAAAGAGTGCAGTTCTCATGGCATCTTTCTTGTGGTTCTCACCAAGTTATGGTGAGAACGCTGATGATGTGGTCATGGGCGTCCTTGGTGTGGCGCTTTTCCTTGGACAACTTCAATGCTCTCCATGGTTTCGCCTTTCTTAAAGATATGTATTGAAGAGCACTTGGTACCTTTTGAACTTGTTCCTCTTAGTGATTTTGACCTTAAGGATGGGTATAGGGTCATCCAGGTCTTGGCCGGTTCCTGTGGTTGCTTCTGGTCCTTGCCCTTAATCCCTGGGATTGTAAGATGTTGTACCGGGTGGAAACTTGGTACTGTTTAAATATGTGATCTCTATGATAGAAGAATTCAAACACAAGAGGAAGAGGGAAAGGAAACCTAGTTCACAAGGAACTAGAAGAAGTCTTGGTTAGGATGTAACTAGAAGAACGGAAGCTGTTACATACTAACTAGAAGACTAACTAAGTGGAAAAGAGGAAGCAAAGGAGAGCATGGGGCACCAGAGAGGGGCATGGACACAAGCATGGAGGTGTCAGCAGCAGGGTATGAGCGCAGCATGAACAGGAGGCAAACAGTGAGCTGCTCCCTTCTCTCCTCTTGGCGCCAATTTCTTTCTTCTCTCCTTTATCCTTCACGCTTCTTCTTCCTTCTTCTCTTGTTGTTTGTAACCTCTTCTCTATAAATATCTATGTAAACTTAATGTAAAAAAAGAGTTGTGGATAAGAGAATAAGAAGATTAAAAGAGTAAAAGGAAGCTTTGTTTATCTTCCTAAAGGCGCCGGTGGAGCTTTAGCTCTCCGGCGCCATGTTTCTCCTTAGTTCATCTTATTTCATCAACCATTATCATTCTCATTCTCATCATCATTCTTATCATCATCCTAAACATTCTCTAAGTATCCAAACCTCAAACTCCTTATCATTCTCACACCACAACTATCACTCTCTCAACAATCCCTAAGCCTCCATACTCTTAATTTCAACATGGTATCAGAGAAAGTTGAGTGATCAAGCGCCTAATCTCTTGTTATTCTTCTAGCTCTCTACAAAGTCTTCTAATCTATAACCATACACTTTCTTAGTTTTATTCACTCTGAGATTAATATCCTTGAGATCATAAGATCTTCAAGTTGTGAAAGGACTAAGGGTGTGTATTGTTACTAGAAAATGATGACAAATTGAGGGAGATTTCGTTGGGCTCTCCTTGTCTCCTTGCCTTGAGGAGCTCGGTTTCTTTTGTTAAACACATGAGAGAGAATTTTTTGGGGTAATTTGTTCCTCCCATGCATTTTTCTAATTAATGGGGTGTGTGTGAGAGAGTAAATATTTTTTCTTTGTGGTTCTTGTGTGTGGAGTCTAGATCCACATACAAAACTTTGAAAAGGGGTTGTATGGTGATCCTCTTTGGAAACAAGATCCAGAGGATTTTTTAAGAATCATTCATCCGTGAAGAAGCTTGTCATGGTGTGATGATTTTTGGCATGATGGTTTAGAAGAGGAGAAGGCTGGGTGGTGATCCAAGCAAGCTCCAAGTTAAAACAAATCATTGAACAGGAAGTGACAAGAGGAGTTCATATCTTTAACCCGGAAGAGACTTGCGGAAGAGACGTGACAAGAGGAGTTCACGTAGAAGAACTTGCATGAAACAGAGATGAAGCACAAGGCTGAGATGTTTCCTGCAAAGAAAAGGAAGTGGTCAATAATTTTTGATCAAAGAGACAGAGTTGATAAGAGGAAAATCAATTGTGGAAAAGTGATAAAAGAAGCGGTGAAGAGATAGTAAGCAATGTTTTTGGATGGGCTTGTGTTGTGATTCTTGAGAGTTTGATTCCAGTTATGGTGATTGGAAACTCACATTCGCTTGTAACTTCAAGAGTTAAGGAGGAGAAGAGTAAGGCTGCTGAGAGAGGTGAAACCTCAGAGGTAGAGGTCAAGAGCGATTGTTGCTCTAAGAAGAAGAAGAGCAACAGCGACTCAGTTAAGCTCTTGGCGAATTCTCAGCATCAGTAACAGGCGAATCAAACTCTGCAAGAATCATTTCCAAGAAATTCATGACTTCCAAAACCAATCTCATAGGCTAATGCTATCTTTCATTGGTGAATCTTTCAACAAGCGGAAGATTCATATGGTCCAAGAAGTAGTTGCTCCAAGGTATTGATTGAATGGTGCTTATGGAGGGTCATATTCTTCCACATGGTCTTCATCCTCTCTTGAGACCGAATCACTTGATCAAGGAGGTCTTGAGAGAGTGGTGATCATACTTAACCATGTGGCGATCCAAGCGGAGCAATCTACAAGAAGAAGTGTGTATAGGCTCAAGCAAGCTATTCATGGTGGTGTTATGTGGAGGTAGATGATGTCCTTTGCGGCCTAATCCAAAATGGCTAGCAGACGAAAGCTTGTCCTAATTGGCAAGTGGGATAGATAGTCCAAGAGGAGGCGGCATCATTGGCATAATCAAGCTTAGTGCTCTTTCCTTTGCAAGAGTGGTCCCTTGGCAACGGGCTAGTCTTGAAGGGAAGTGTTGAAGAAGCGGTGAGCTCCAAATTATGCAACGGTCTTCCTTATCAAGTTTGGTTCTTCCCATACTCGAACCAAGCTTGAGGGGGAGTGTTGAAGAAGACCGTTGAAGCACCAAGTTAGGTGATGGTCCAAGAAGAAGAGGACTATCACATTGTACCATGGATAGGTGCGGCATTCCGAGAGGAAGCCGGGAGAGTCTTATGATAAGTGGGATTAGAGCGGATGGCTCTTTGAAGAATCAAGATCATATCTGTGAATGGTTGAAGCCAAGATTGATCTTGATAGATGGAGTGTGAAGCTCAGACCAAGAGGCGTTCACCTAGGAGGCTGTGGAACGGTAAACAAGGCAACAAGGAACTCCAAGCACCATATGAGGAGACGATGGCGAGAGAAAGCCGGGAGACACATACGAGTAGCTATAGATGATATTATAAGAAAACCGAAGGAGAAACCACCTTTCAGACCTTATTAGGTGTGGTGATCCGAGAAGCAGCGGGAAGTGGCATCCAACGGATAGAGTATATTCCCAAGAGTCATCAAGAGGAACCAATGACAATGTGAGTATTCCGTGAGCTAGAAGATGTCATCCGAGGAGCTTGAAGTCAAGATTAAGTTTGAGACAAGAAGCCCGAGGAGACATGATCCGAGAAAAGCTTAGAGAAAACAAAGCCTAATCCAAAAGGAAGAGTAAAGGCCATGGGATTCAGAATCCTAGGTCTCATTGAGATTAAGAGTCATCAAAACCGTCTTTGGAGCAAACAAGGATCAGCTAGCGGATATCCTCATCATGGCATCATCTTCTATCAATGAGGATCACGTACATGGCAAGATTGGCCTTAAGGACACCTACCGACCAATCTTGAGGGGGAGTGTTGAAATATGTGATCTCTATGATAGAAGAATTCAAACAGAAGAGGAAGAGGGAAAGGAAACCTAGTTCACAAGGAACTAGAAGACGTCTTGGTTAGGATGTAACTAGAAGAATGGAAGCTGTTACATACTAACTAGAAGACTAACTAAGTGGAAAAGAGGAAGCAAAGGAGAGCATGGGGCACCAGAGAGGGGCATCGACACAAGCATGGAGGTGTCAGCAGCAGGGTATGGCGCAGCATGAACAGGAGGCAAACAGTGAGCTGCTCCCTTCTCTCCTCTTGGCGCCAATTTCTTTCTTCTCTCGTTTATCCTTCACGCTTCTTCTTCCTTCTTCTCTTGTTGTTTGTAACCTCTTCTCTATAAATATCTATGTAAACTTAATGTAAAAAAAGAGTTGTGGATAAGAGAATAAGAAGATTAAAAGAGTAAAAGGAAGCTTTGTTTATCTTCCTAAAGGCGCCGGTGGAGCTTTAGCTCTCCGGCGCCATGTTTCTCCTTAGTTCATCTTATTTCATCAACCATTATCATTCTCATTCTCATCATCAGTCTTATCATCATCCTAAACATTCTCTAAGTATCCAAACCTCAAACTCCTTATCATTATCACGCCACAACTATCACTCTCTCAACAATCCCTAAGCCTCCATACTCTTAATTTCAACAGGTACGAGGTAGCACATCATCCCCTCCCTCTTTTAGAGTTTTTTCCTCAAAACTTGATCATTTTCTACAAGCAAAAGGAGTTAAATCAGTAACTTTGAAAGATGGAGAAACCTTGTACTAACATGGTAGTTCAAGGCAGTAGGCGTTGTTATTGATCTTTTCAGAAATTCTTAATGGTATATCCCTCATGGAGAAAGCTTATCCTTCCAGTATTTTGGGAACTGCTCTGTGCGGAGCTGCAACCAGACAAAATCTCTGACTTTGTAGGAGGTTTTCTTCTGGTGCTTGTTGGCCTGCCTTTTCTATTGCTCAGTCCTCTTCTTTATGATTTTCTGGACCTTCTTGTGGATGCCTTGGATAAATTTGGCCTTGTTAGTTCTGAGGATGCTTTCTTTGTCTTTGGGAGGTAGGGACAGGAGATCAAGCAGCGTCCAGGGTTAAATTCGTAGACAACTTCGAAGGTGAAGTCTTTTTTGAAGAACTTTGAGTTTGAAGATGATAGAGAATGAAGAAGAAGATGATGGAAAATGGCGAGATAAAGAGGGAGAGTTTCTGAATTCTTATCTTCTTATTCTCACTTATTCAACCAATACAATGCACAAGTATATATAGAGTTTACAAGCACAAACTAAGGAAAAAAATATCTAAGGAAGAGGAAGAGAGGAGGCGTGGAGAGGAAGAGAAGATGTGTGATGATGGAGTGGTTGAGCTGCTCCAACAGTGCAGCCGCGCCCATGCTGTTTCCATGCTGTGCCCATACCTCTTTTCTTCCTAGTTTGCTTGTCTAGTTGATATCCAACAGCTTACTTTTCCTTCTAGCTCATTCTTAACTAATTCATTCCTTTTCCCTCCTTCCTTTGATTTTGCATCCTTCTTACTATGGGGTCACATATTTCAACACTCCCCCTCAAGATTAGTCGGTGAAGATCCTTTAGACCGATCTTGCCATGTATGTGATCCCCAATGATAGAGGATGTTGCCTTGGTGAAGATATCTGTTAGCTGTTCCCCACTTGCTACGAATGCGGGTTTGATGATTCCTTCTTGAATCTTTCCCCTCACAAAGTGACAATCCACTTCTATATGCTTGGTCCTTTCATGGAATACCAGATTGGATGATATATGTATTGCAGCTTGATTATCACAATACAACAGCATCTCCTCAGCCTCATGTATTCCAAGATCTTCTAGGAATGCCCTCACCCATATCAATTCTTTTGTCACCTCCTTCATAGCCCTATACTCGGCTTCGACACTTGATAAGGCTACAAAGGTACAAAATTCGGATGTGGACTTTCTATCCTTCTTATCTCCTGCCCAATCCGCATCACAATAATCTTGGACCTTTTTGTTCCCATTGACATGCATCCATACACCTTTTCCAGGCCTATTTTTCAGGTACCTTAGCAGCCTCTCAATCATGTCCAATGCTGTGAGGTTGGCTTTTGCATATGCTGGCTCACACGGTTCACTGCAAAGCAAATATCTGGCCTTGTAATAGTAAGATAGATTAGCTTGCCCACCATCCTCTGGTATCTTTTAATGTTCTCCAATGGCTCCCCCTCAGGACTATCTTGGTAGCCTTCTTCTATTGGAGTTTTGGCCGGCTTGGATCCTAGCTTCCCGGTTTCTTCCAAGAGATCAGGCACATATTTTCTTTGGGAGATGAACATCCCATCTTCAAACCGTGTCATTTCAATCCCTAGGAAGTATTTAAGCTCTCCTAGATCCTTTATATCAAAAGCGACCTTCAAGAGTTCCTTGATTCGATCTACTCCATCTTTGTCACTTCCTGTGATGATTAGATCATCAACATAGATCAAGACCACCACTACTGCTCCTTCACTTTGCCTTGTGAAAATTTTATGATCAGCTTCTGATCTCATGAACTCCTTCTCCAAAATACAAGCACTTAGCCTTTGGTACCATGCCCTTGGAGATTGCTATAGCCCATAGATTGCTTTCTTCAATCTACAAACTTTGTTGCCTTCCTTATGATATCCTTGGGGTGGATCCATATACACTTCCTCTTCCAAATCCCCTTGCAAGAAGGCGTTCTTGACATCCATCTGCCATAGATCCCACTTAAAATTCACTGCCACCGAGATTAGGATTCGGATGGAGTGGAGCTTAGCAAACGGAGCAAATGTCTCGGTATAATCCTCCCCATAGATTTGAGTATACCCTTTTGCTACCAACCTTGCCTTGTATCTTTCTATCCTCCCATCACTTGTGTATTTGATTGTATACACCCATCTACACCCAACTGGCTTCTTATCCCTTGTAACTCGGTTAAGTACCAAGTATGATTCCTTTCCATGGACTTCATTTCCTCTTCCATGGCTTTTACCCATACTCCACTCTCACACGCTTCTTCATATGAGTTAGGTATGGATTCTTTGCTGATTTTTCCAAGAAAAGCTTTATGCTCCATAGGTAAGGATGCCAACGAGCAAAAATGCTCAATGGGATATGTGATAGTGCTAGTTAGAGTGTTATCTCCCCCTTGTGATAAGAGAGTGCTGTCGCCAATAGGATCGAGATCTAAGCTCGCCATACGCTCAGGACATTCTCTTATCACACAAAGAAGATTACTCGCATTAGACTCTCCTTGGAGAATGGCAGAGTTGTTGTAGCCATAGTAAACACATTGTCGCCTCTGTCTTGTACTTCTTCTTAGAGGTACTGTTGGCTCAGGTTCTTTTTTGACAATGTCAACGCTTTCTACACCTTGATTAGGTTCACTTTCCTCATCCGTGGCTTTATGATCTGAGGTTGGATCATTCTCCTCATGTACATCATCCCTTGTTCTTGAATCTTCAAAGAACGGTATCCACTCCATAGATGGTGAGCTCATACCTTGACGGGTATCATGATTCTTAGCTCCATAGAAGCTCTCATTTTCATTGAACCTCACCTCTCTTGATTCATAGACTCGTCTTGTCTCCGGGTTGTAGACCTTGTATCCGTTTTTATGTTGGGGAATATCCAATGAATACACACTTCATGCTTCTAGGTTCAAGCTTGTTTCTTTGACCTTCTGGTAGGAACATAAAGCAGCTACATCCAAAGGTTTTGAGATGATGTAGGCTTGGTTTCTTGTTGTAAAATGCCTCAAATGGTGACTTGTTATCCAGGTTCTTGGTAGGAAGGCGGTTGATCAAGTAGTTTGAAGTCATCACAGCATCTCCCCAATGATGTTTAGGTACTCTCTTGGCAATCATGATGGTCCTTGCTATCTTCACTAGGTGTCTATTCTTTCTTTCAGCTACCCCGTTCTGTTGTGGAGTATAGGCGCAAGATGTTTGATGGATGATGCCAAGGTTGTTGAGTAATTCCTTGAACCGCTTGCTTATATACTCTCCTCCATTATCACTTCTTAAGATCTTGATTGTTGTTTTGAATTGTGTAGACACATAGTTGATGAAGTTGGTGAATGCTTCATAAACTTGATCTTTGGTATGTAGAAGAGTAATCCATGTGTATTTTGAGTAGTCATCTATGAATGAAACAAAATACTTATATTGATCTCTTGAATTACAAAGAGCGGTCCATACATCCGAGTGTACAATGCCAAAAGCTTCATCACAAAATGTAGATGAAGTAGGAAACACTTGTCTACAATGTTTCCCTAGTACACATGCTTCACATACTACTTCTTCTTGAATGAGATTGGGTAAGGCCACTTTGAGAACTGCAGAACTTGGATGTCCCAACCTTTCATGTCATAGTGGACTATCTCCAATCTCCTTCCTACTAGATACTTCTACATCTGCCTTCATTCCAAGCGCTTTCACATCCGCTTTTTTATTTGTGTGCAAAAGATATACTCCATCCTCCACCTTCCCTTCTCCGAGCACTCTGTTTATTTTAGGGTCCTGAAACTTAACAAAGTCAGTCCCAAACGATGCCACACAATCCAAATCCTTGGTAGCTTTATGAACTGATAAAAGATTAGATGAGAAACTAGGTATGTATAAGGCTTTTGTTCCTTTTTTGAAAAGTTCTAATTCCCCTATCCCTTCAATCGGAACTGAACTCCCATTTGCCACTTGCACATTCCCATGATAAGGCTCAAGATTTTTAAGCATGTCTTGATCCTTAATCATGTGATGAGAAGCCCCAGAATCCACAATCACTTTGTCCTTTTTATGGAGCTTTTAGAACCGAGGAAGCCCTTACCAGATTCAGTGAGCTTGGCTAGGCTCTTGATGAGGGCTTCGAATTCGGACCTCTTGACCGTATTCTCAACTGGTTGTGCCACTGGATGTGCCACTCCCATGAAGGCTCTAGGTCCGCTTCCATTCTCCTTCAGCCTCTTAGGCCTCAAGTGTGGATGAAGGGTCCAACACTTCTCCTTAGTGTGTCCCTTGCAAGATGTGCAGCCTCGCTTGGTGCACGAAATAGGTCTCTTGACTCTTCCTCTCTTTGAATCATGCCACATACTTCCGCTAGACTTGGCAGCTTCTTAAATCTAAGTATGTGCTTAATAATATCTTTGTAGGATGCGTTGAGTGCCAAGAGAAGCCCAAACACTTGATCTTGGTCACGCCTTTCTCCTACCTCCTTGGGGTCCATAGTTTGTGGCCTCAAGATCTCCAGTTCGGCCCACAAGCTTCTATACTCCCCAAACATTTCCTTGAATGGCTTCTCTCCTTGTTGAAGCTCATTCAACGCCCTCTTCACCTCAAATATCCTTGATATATTTGAGATGTTTCAATATACTCCCTTGAGTATATCCCACAACTCCTTGGCGGTATCCGCATATGAGTAGGCCGCCAGGATAGATGGCTCTAGTGAGCTTTGAAGAAGTGAAAGAGTGAACTGCTCTTCTTGCTCTTCTTTGTCATTGTATGGTTCGGCTTCTTCCTTAGGTTCAGTGAACTTCTAAAGCCCTCTACCTCTTAGAACGGTCTTAGTAGTTTTTGCCCAAAGAAGGTAGTTATCACCTTTAAGAACAACAGAAATCGCTACTCTATTCGCCTCCATTCTCTTGTAGTAGTAATACACAATCCCAGTTCTTTCACAACTTGAAGATCAACCGATCTCAAGGATATTAATCTCAGAGTGAATAGAACTTGGTAAGATGTATTGCTATAGATTAGAAGGTTTTGAAGATAGCCTAAAGGGATTGTGAAGAGAGTTTAAGTGGTTGGATAAAGAACCCGCTCTGATACCATGAAGAACTTTGAGTTTGAAGATGATAGAGAATGAAGAAGAAGATGATGGCAAATGGCGAGATAAAGAGGGAGAGTTTCTGAATTCTTATCTTCTTATTCTCACTTATTCAATCAAAACAATGCACAAGTATATATAGAGTTTACAAGCACAAGCTAAGGAAAAAAATATCTAAGGAAGAGGAAGAGAGGAGGCGTGGAGAGGAAGAGAAGAGGTGTGATGATGGAGTGGTTGAGCTGCTCCAACAGTGCAGCCGCGCCCATGCTGTTCCCATGCTGTGCCCATACCTCTTTGCTTCCTAGTTTGCTTGTCTAGTTGATATCCAACAGCTTCCTTTTCCTTCTAGCTCATTCTTAACTAGTTCATTCCTTTTCCCTCCTTCCTTTGATTTTGAATCCTTCTTACTATGGAGTCACATATTTCAACATTTTTCTTTTTGAGAATGGCACATAGTGTAACCGTTCTGGCCATCACAGTGAGGGTGGCACGTGGTTGTGTATAGCAGCTTTGTCTCAAACTTCTTCCAAAGAGACTTCCAAAGGTGGGATAGGAAGAGCAGATCTCATTCGGACACTATGGTCCATGGAACGCCATGGAGTCTAAAAATTTCTTGGAAGAAGGTATCGATGGTATGAGGCCCATCTATGGTCTTGGACCACCGGATAAAGTGTGCCATTTTTGAGAACCGGTCCACAACTAACATGATGGAATCGTTCCTTTCTAGTATCGCTTTTCCATGGAAAGATCTACCTATGGTTTGGTGGGGATAGGCAACATCATGTAAAGGCCATGGGGTTGGGTCCCGGACTTAACAACAAGACATGCTACGTATTTGGCACATAAGCGCTTGACCATTCGCTTCAGTTTGGGCCAATAAAAGTGATTCTGTTGAACGGCCATAATCTTGCTTACTCCAAAGTGTCCCATTAGACCCCCTCCATGTATTTCTTGGACGAGTAAGTCTTGGATGGATCCCTCCGGAATGCACATCCGTCTTCTTTTGAACAGGAATCCCGCATGCAATAGTAGTTCTTATACTCTCCTATGCGGTGGTTGGTAAACTTGCCACTCATGCTTGGGTTGGAGGCATACCGGTCCTTGATGCCTTTAAATCCTAGTAGTTTTGCTTCGACGGTGGTGATTAAGGCGTATTGCTTGGATAATGCATCGGCCATGACATTATCCTATCCTTTCTTGTACTTGATGGTGTAAGGAAATGTCTCAATGAACTCTAACCATTTCCCGTGTCTCTATTCAAGATTGGTCTATCCCCTGAGATTCTTGAGTGTTCCATGGCAGTGTGGATGACAAATTCTTTAGCGAAGAGGTATTGTTGCCAAGTTTAAAGGGTCCTGACCAACGTGTATAACTTCTAATCGTAGGTGGGGTAGTTGAGTATAGCCCATCCTAGTGTCTCACTGAAGTAGGCAATGGGTCGATCGCCTTGGGTTAGACTACTCTGATGCCAATGTCAGAGGCGTTATATTCCACCTCAAAGGTCTTCTGAAAGTTCGGCAAGGTCAGAGTAGGGCTTAGGTCAGGCACTTCTTTAGCTTGGCAAAGGCCTGATCTTATTCAAGACCCCATCGTAAGTTCTTGGCCTTATTGAGGATCACTGTAAGAGGGGCTGCCATGGATCTGAAGTCCTTGGCGAATCTTCAGTAATAGCAGGCTAAACCATGAATGCTTAGACTTGGCTAGTTTTGGTTGGTACGGGCCAGTCTTTTATGGCCTTGATCTTGTCGGCGTTAACCTTGAGTCCCTGTGAACTGATTAAAAAACTGAACACAAACTCATAAGCACAGATGACACACTTCTTCAGGTTGGCAAACACGCATTTTTGATGAAGTGTGTGTAAATCAGTTTCAAGATGAGCAGGTGGTCATTAATCTTCATATTGTAAACGAGGATATCATCAAAGTACACAACTACAAACTTGTTGATAAAGGAGCAAAGAGTATGATTCATTAGCCACATAAAAGTGGTTGGTGCATTGGATAAGCCGAAAGGCATCACGAGCGGTCTTCCATTTATTAGCTGCATAGAAGGCCTTGCTTGGTCTTGATTGATCTTGAAAGCGGTCTTCCATGCATCCCCTTCATTCATTCGCACTTGATAATATTAGCTCTTGAGGTTAATCTTTGAGAAGTCCTAGTACCCGCTAAGTTCATATAACATATCAATGAGTCAGGAAATAGATGCCACTATTTGAAGGTAATGTTGTTGATGGCGTGGAAATCCACGCAGATTCACCACATTCCATCCTTCTTGGGAATGAGTACGACAGGTACAACACACGGAATGAGGCTATCCGGGATGTATCTTTTGCTCATCAAGTCCCCCACTAGCTTCTCTAGTTCCCATGCCTCCTCCATGCTTACCCGTTATGCTAGCTGATAGGGCAGTGGGGTGCCGGGAATGGAACCTATCTGGTACTCAATTCCCGTATGGGCAGGAGACCATTGGTTATTTCTTCAGGGAAGACATCACATAATTGCTCCAAGAGATCCTTGACTTCATCCAGCACATGGGGATCCTTGTTACATTTACTGAGCACTTCTTTGATAACCATTAGTGCTACGGGTGAAACGCTTGTGGAATGGTAAATCTACTATCAGCCCAGTCGGGTCCTACTCGAACAGCTGAAGGCGGTACACAGTACAAATGAATAACTTACGAGGATGCAAGTACGGACCGAGTCGCTGTCAGGTTATCTCGATATTCGGCTCTCTATGCGGTGAGAGTTCTTCGGAAGCAAATCCTTGATGCGGTAAGGATCCTTGGTAACTAGCTGCCAGTGCGGTAAGAATCTCTCTGTAGTAAGTTCCCATGCAGTACAGATCCTTGGTAACGAGTTGCCGATGTGGTACTGGTTTCTCAGTAGCGAGTCCCCGATGCTGTATGGTTCCTCGGTATTGAGTCATTGATGCAGTAAGGTTTCCTCGGAAGCGGGTTAGGGGAACGGTACAGATGGATGTGGTGGTTATGAGACGATATGGTGGAAGGAAAACGATAGTAAAGATGATGATAATAAATGAAGCAAAAAGGATGATGGAATGAACATAGGATGATAATCCATAAGGAAGGAAACAAGACTTGGACAACACCATGATACGATGGACCGGAGTCCGAGCAGAGCTTCAAGGACGTCTGATGTTTAAACTAAGTTAGATTCAAAGTATAGCGTTTAACTTAATGCATTTATTCAAATCTGCCTTCAAAGGTCGAGGTTACAAGTTTTTAAACAGGTGGGATATCTAGGGCATCCAACCCTTACAAAGGAGCAGCGTATCATTGGTCAGTTACTTGCGTGTTAAACTGTTAAACCAAGTCTTTAAGTAAAAATAGTAAAAGTATAAAAAGGAGAAGGATAGAGATTAGGGGCCAAACGGTACTCCACGAGCCATTGGTCAGCAAGGAAGATGACTGGTTTGGGCCTAATGTGTCCAGACCATAATTCTCGTCAAAATACTTGTTCATAAAACAACTTTGGGATAAAAACCAACAAGGGAAAAAGAATGCTCAGTCCAAGACGGCTTTAGTGGCGCGTTTTTACCGGGTTAGGGTGAAAACGCTAAGGACTTGTTCTTGGCTATCTTCAATGGTTTGGGTCCGGTCCATGCATTCTCCCTCAGGCCTTGACTGATAATGAGGTTGAACCTTGTTTGATAGCACTTGGATTGGACGTGGTCAATGGCTGATACCGGTACATGTGGTAAGGGTCCTTTGCTTCTGACCGTGTCCGAGTTGGTATCATCTGGGGAGTCGTTCTCTGGGTCGGAGGAGGCTTGGGCATCATCATGCCCTCCCTCTTAAGGATGTTTTGTCCTTAAAACTTGATCTCCTGCATCAAAAAGGGACAAGTCAGCAATATTGAAGGTAGTAGACAAATTACCCTTACATGGGATGTCGATCCGGTACGCATTATTGTTAATGCATTGTAGCACTTGGAAGATACCATCTCCTTGAGGTTATAGCTTGGTCTGGTGATGCTTGTTGAACCGCTCCATCCGTGTATGTAGCCAAATCCAGTTGCTGGGTTATAGGACCATGGGTTGCCTTCCACGATCAAACTTCCTTTTGTATTGCTCCATTTTCTTGAGGATATTGTTGTGGACCCGTTCATGAAGCTTTCAGATGTATTCGGCCTTGGTGACCCCATTCTGATCTTCCAAGCGATCTGGTGGCAAAGGGATTATGTCCAAAGGCATAAGTGGGTTGAAGCTATAGCAAATCTCGAAAGGGAAATGGCCGGTAGTAGAATGGGTAGCTCGGTTGTAGGCGAACTCCATATAAGGCAAGCTCTGGAGCCAGTTGGCCCGATTTGATTTGATGGCTGATCTAAGCAATACCCCCAAGCTGTGGTTAACCACTTCGGTTTAGCCGTCGGTTTGAGGGTGGGTGGCCGTAGAGAAAAGGAGCTTGGTTCCCATGCACCTCCATAAGGTCCTCCCAAAGTGTCCAAGGAACTTGGGGTCTCTGTCGGAGACGATGGTTTGTGGAAGGCCATGCAGCTTTACCTAATCTCAGAAGAAGAGGTCAACTATGGCCGTGGCGTCCCAAGCCTTTGAAGAAGGCACAAAGTGAGCCATTTTGGAAAAATGATCGATCACAACCATGATGAAATCTTTTCGTTCGATCGGGTGCAGTCCTAAGAGGAAATCTATGGAGGGATCAATCCATGGAGTAGTTGGGTTCCGCAGTGGCATGTAGAGGCCGTAAGAGTGGACCTTGGTCTTGGCATGCCGGCAAGTCAAACATCTAGAGTAGAAAGCCTCAACCATGCCTCTCATCTTTGGCCAGTAGAAGTGGCTTCTCAGCATGTCTAAGGTCTTATGGGTTCCAAAGTGACCCATCAATCCACCACTATGAGCTTCTTGGATGAGGAGTTCGCGGATGGATCATCCGAAATGTAAAGCCTCTTGCCTTTGAAAAGGAATCCCTCATGGACGTGGAAGTCCTTATAGTGCTCTTTGCCAGGGCCGGAATAAGGAGCCTTCAGGCTAGGATCGTCCTTGTATTGGTTCTTCAAGTGGGCGAAGCCTAAGACCTTGGCTTCTATGGTGGTGATCAGGGCGTGGCACCGGGATAGGACATCGGCCACCATCCTAAGAAGACTAACTCCTTGGCACCAAAGATGCATTTCTTCATGTTGGCATAGATTTCTTCTTGTCGGAGGGTTTGTAGGACAGCTTCGAGGTTGTTAGCGTGGTCGGTCAAAATCTTTGCTATAGACCGGGATGTTATTGTTGTTGAAATATGTGATCTCAAGAAGAAGAATAATTCAAACTTAAGAGAAGGAGGGAAGGAAAAAGAGAACTAGTTGTGAAGAAACTAGAAGGAGAACTAGTTGAGAAGGAACTAGAAGAAAAGGAAGCTGTTGGATCTCAACTAGACAATCTAACTAAACTAAGTGAGGAAGCAAAGAGAGGTATGGGCACAAGCATGGGCGCATCAGAGCAGGGCATGGTGCGCGTCAGAGCAGGGCATGGTGCAACAAGACTATTGGAGCAGCTCACCCATCTCTCTTCCCTTCTTCACGCCCCTCCTCTCCTCTTCCTTGATTCTTCTTCATTTCAATGTAAAAAGTCTATAAATACATGTAATCTCTTGTAAAGAAGTGTGTGTGAATAAGAAGAAATATTCAGCAATCTTTCTCTTCCTTATTACGCCAATTCTCTCATCTCCATCCTTATCTCTTTCTAAACCTCTAAAAACAACATGGTATCAGAGCGGGTTTATCCTTCAACCGCTTAAATCTCACCTTATAACTCTTCTAGCACTCTACAAATCTTCTAATCTATAACAATACATCCTCCTAGTTCTATTCACTCTGAGATTAATATCCTTGGGATCATAGGATCTTCAAGTTGTGAAAGAACTAGAATTGTGTATTGTCACTAGAAAATGGAGACAAATAGAGTAGCAATCTCAGTCATGCTCAAAGGAAACAACTATCTCCTTTGGGCAAAAACCACTAAGACCATCCTTAGAGGAAGAGGACTTTGGCGATATGTTGAGCCAAAAGAGGTAGCAGAAGCTGTAGTGAGAAATGAAAAAGAAGAAGCTAAGGAAGAACAAGAGGAACAATACACGCTCTCTCTTCTTCAAAGCTCACTAGAGTCATCCATCTTGGCGGCCTACTCATATGCTGATTCCGCCAAAGAACTATGGGATATACTCAAGGGAGTATATGGAAATGTCTCAAATATATCAAGAATATTTGAGGTGAAGAGGGCTCTGAATGAGCTTCAACAAGAGGAGAAGCCATTCAAGGAAATGTTTGGGGAGTATAGAAGCTTGTGGGCCGAGTTAGAGATTTTGAGGCCACACACAATCGACCCCAAGGAGTTAGGAGAAAGACGTGACCAAGACCAAGTGTTTGGACTTCTCTTGGCACTCAATGCATCCTACAAAGATCTTATCAAGCACATACTCAGATTTGAGAAGCTGCCAAGTCTAGCTGAAGTATGTGGCATGATACAAAGGGAGGAAGGGTCAAGAGACCTATTCCGTGCACCAAGTGAGGCCGCACATCTTGCAAAGAGGAATCTCACATTCGACAAGAGGGTTTTGGAATGTGAGCATTGTAAGATGAAGGGGCACACTAAGGAGAA
Source organism: Nasturtium officinale (assembly GCA_963854855.1). Classification (NCBI taxonomy): domain Eukaryota; kingdom Viridiplantae; phylum Streptophyta; class Magnoliopsida; order Brassicales; family Brassicaceae; genus Nasturtium; species Nasturtium officinale. The sequence continues at coordinate 9,818,773 of OY978502.1, read as the reverse complement.
GTGTTGGACTCTTTACCCACACTTAAGGCCTAAGCGACTAAAGGAGAATGGAGGTGGACCTAGAGCCTTCATGGGAGTCACGCAACCTGTTGAAGAGATGGTCAGAAGATCCGAGTTTGAGGCTCTCATCAAGAGTCTATCCAAGCTCACAGAATCCGGTAAGAGCCTATTTAGCTCTAAAAGCTCCATTAAGAAGAATATGATCATTGTGGATTCGGGGGCTTCTCATCACATGATTAAGGATCAAGACATGCTGAAAAATCTTGAGCCTTATCATGGAAATGTACAAATAGCCAATGGAAGCTCAGTTCCGATTGAAGGGATAGGAGAGTTAGAGCTTTTCACAAAAGAAACTAAAGCATTATACATGCCTAGCTTCTCATCCAACCTTTTATCAGTTCATAAAGCAACAAAAGATTTGGATTGTGTGGCAATGTTTGGGACTGACTTTGTGAAGTTTCAGGACCCTAAAACAAATCATGTACTCGGAGAAGGGAAGGTGGAGGATGGAGTGTATCTGTTGGAAACAAATAAACAAGAAAAGCTAAAAGCTCTTGGAGTGAAGGCGGATAAGGAAGTTTTTAACAAGAAGGAGATTGGAGATAGCTCATTATGGCATGGAAGGCTAGGACATCCAAGTTCAGCTATCCTCAAGATGGTCTTACCCAATCTCGTTCAAGAAGAAGAAGTTTGTGAAGCATGTGTACTAGGGAAACATTGTAGACAGTTTTTCCCCTCTTCATCTACAACTTGTGATGAAGCTTTTGGCATTGTACACTCGGATGTATGGACCGCCCCATGTAACTCAAGAGATCAATATAAATATTTTATTTCATTCATTGATGACTACTCAAGATACACATGGATCACACTCTTACATTCAAAGGATCAAGTATATGAAGCGTTTACTAACTTCACCAAATATATCTCTACCCAATTCAAGACCAAAATCAAGATCTTAAGAAGTGATAATGGAGGGGAGTATGTGAGCAAACGATTCAAGGAGTTACTCAATAATCTTGGTATCATACACCAAACATCGTGTGCATACACTCCACAACAAAATGGGGTAGCAGAAAGAAAGAATAGGCATCTCATGGAAGTTGCAAGAACCCTCATGATTGCCAAAGGAGTACCTAAGTTTCATTGGGGAGATGCAGTAATGACTTCAAGTTACTTGATCAACCGGCTTCCAACGAAAAATATGGATAATAAATCACCATTTGAAGTGCTACACAAAAGCAAGCCAAGCGTGAACCATATGAAGACCTTTGGATGTTCTTGTTATATGTTTCTACCGGAGGGACAAAGAAGCAAGCTTGAACCTCGAAGTATGAAGTGTGTGTTCATTGGCTACTCACCAACACAAAAAGGATACAAGGTCTACAATCCGGAGACAAGGAGGGTCTATGTATCTAGAGAGGTGAGATTCAATGAAGAAGAAGGATTTTATGGAAACAAGAACCATGAAGCTCCGGAGGATGTGACTTCATTACCTATGGATTGGATGCGGGTTAATGACGCTCTAATAAATGAAGTACAAGGAGAGAGCGAATCATCTGAAACCAGAGTAGAAGATGAGGCACATGCGGAGCAAGATCAGAATTCTGTTGAAGAAGAAGCGAATGATGGTGAGGGAGAACTTGAGCCAACCGTACCCCTAAGAAGAAGTACAAGACAAAGGCGACAACGTGTTTACTATGGCTACAACAACTCTGCCATGCTCCAAGGGGAGTCTAGTGCGAGTAATCTTCCTTGTGTGATAAGAGAATGTCCTGTGCGTACGGCGAGCTTAGATCTCGATCCTATTGGCGACAACATTCTCTTATCACAAGGGGGAGATAACACTCAAACTAGCACTATCACATATCCCATTGAGCATTTTTGCTCGTTGGCATCCTTACCTATGGAGCATGAAGCTTTTCTTGGAAGAATCAGCAAGGAATCCATACCTAACTCATATGAAGAAGCGTGTGAGAATGGAGTATGGGTAAAAGCCATGGAAGAGGAAATGAAGTCCATGGAAAAGAACCACACTTGGTACTTGACCGAATTACCAAAGGATAAGAAATCAGTTGGGTGTAGATGGGTTTACACAATCAAGTATACAAGTGATGGGAAAATAGAGAGGTACAAAGCAAGGCTGGTGGCAAAAGGATACACTCAAATCTATGGGGAGGATTATACCGAGACATTTGCTCCGGTTGCTAAGCTCCACTCCATAAGAATCCTAATCTCAGTGGCAGTGAACTTGAAGTGGGATCTATGGCAGATGGATGTCAAGAACGCCTTCTTGCAAGGAGATTTGGAAGAAGAGGTATATATGGATCCACCCCAAGGATATCATAAGGAAGGCAACAAGGTTTGCAGATTGAAGAAAGCAATCTATGGGTTAAAGCAATCTCCAAGAGCATGGTACCAAAGGCTAAGCGCTTGTCTATTGGATAAGGAGTTCATAAGATCTGAAGCTGATCATACCCTCTTCACAAGGCAAAGTGAAGGAGGAGTAGTGGTGGTCTTGATCTATGTTGATGATCTAATCATCACAGGAAGTGATAAAGATGGAGTAGATCAAATCAAGAAACTCTTGAAGATCGCTTTTGATATAAAGGATCTGGGAGAGCTTAAATACTTCCTAGGGATTGAGATGACACGGTTTGAAGATGGGATGTTCATCTCTCAAAGGAAATATGTGCTGGATCTCTTGGAAGAAACTGGCAAGTTAGGATCCAAGCCGGCTAAAACTCCAATAGAAGAAGGCTACCAAGATAATCCTGAGGGGGAGCCATTGGAAGATATTAAGAGGTATCAAAGGATGGTGGGCAAGCTCATCTACCTCACTATCACAAGGCCGGACATTTGCTTTGCAGTGAACCGTGTGAGTCAACATATGCAAAAACCAACTATGCAGCATTGGAACATGATTGAGAGGCTGCTAAGGTACTTAAAAAACAGCCCTGGAAAAGGCATATGGATGAAGGCTAATGGAAACACAAAGGTTCAAGGATATTGTGATGCGGATTGGGCTGGAGATAGGCAAGATAGAAAGTCCACATCCGGTTTTTGTACCTTTGTGGGAGGTAATCTAGTCACTTGGAGAAGTAAGAAGCAGAAAGTTATAGCCTTATCAAGTGCTGAAGCCGAGTATAGGGCTATGAAGGAGGTGACAAAAGAATTGATATGGGTGAAGGCATTCCTAGAAGATCTTGGAATACATGAGGCTGAGGAGATGCTGTTGTATTGTGATAATCAAGCTGCAATACATATAGCATCCAATCCGGTATTCCATGAAAGGACCAAGCATATAGAAGTGGATTGTCACTTTGTGAGGGGAAAGATTCAAGAAGGAATCATCAAACCCGCATTTGTAGCAAGTGGGGAACAGCTAGCGGATATCTTCACCAAGGCAACATCCTCTATCATTGGGGATCACATACATGGCAAGATCGGTCTAAAGGATCTTCACCGACCAATCTTGAGGGGGAGTGTTGAAATATGTGATCTCAAGAAGAAGAATAATTCAAACTTAAGAGAAGGAGGGAAGGAAAAAGAGAACTAGTTGTGAAGAAACTAGAAGGAGAACTAGTTGAGAAGGAACTAGAAGAAAAGGAAGCTGTTGGATCTCAACTAGACAATCTAACTAAACTAAGTGAGGAAGCAAAGAGAGGTATGGGCACAAGCATGGGCGCATCAGAGCAGGGCATGGTGCGCGTCAGAGCAGGGCATGGTGCAACAAGACTATTGGAGCAGCTCACCCATCTCTCTTCCCTTCTTCACGCCCCTCCTCTCCTCTTCCTTGATTCTTCTTCATTTCAATGTAAAAAGTCTATAAATACATGTAATCTCTTGTAAAGAAGTGTGTGTGAATAAGAAGAAATATTCAGCAATCTTTCTCTTCCTTATTACGTCAATTCTCTCATCTCCATCCTTATCTCTTTCTAAACCTCTAAAAACAACAATTGTAGTAGATGACCACGAACTTGTTGATGAATGTGCGCAAGGTATGATTCATCAGCATCAGAAAGGTTGATGGTGCGTTGGATAGGCCAAAGGGCATGACAAGCCACTCGTACAGGCCTTGCTTGGTCTTGAAGGCGGTCTTCCACTGGTCTCCTTCTCTCATTCGGACCTGGTGGTATAACTCATCACATTGGTGCACAAGCCAATATGCAGTTATTTAAGAAGCTCAACCTCTATCCTCAGAATGTCTGTGTCAGCCGAAGCTTGCATTTCCTATCACCACGAAGGATTTAAAGTATGAGAAGGAGTTTACCAAGCTTAAGGAGCTCATTGGACAATTATCGATAAAATTACCTTTCATTGAAGCTTGTTCTATGATTCCATATCTCAAGAAATACATGAAGAGTATCTTGACAAACAAGATTTTCATGGAGGATGGAGTGATGATGATCACCCAAGAGTGTAGTGCCATACTAGAGAACCAAGTACCTCAAAAATGGGAAGATCTCCGAAGTTTTGCGTTATAATGTGAGATCATGTTAGAGATGTTTGAGCCTTCTCTTTGTGAATTAGGATCAGATATCGACATGATGCCCCTTACTATAGCTGGACGCCAGGGATATAACACTTTCAAGCCCATGAGAATCTAATTGGTTCTCATAGACCAACATGCCATCAGAATTCTTGTCTATGTTCCTTTCATCATAGGAGGGTGGGAGATCCCTAGAGATTTTACTGTTCTAGAAATTGATAAAGAGCCTAAGCATCCTTTGATTCTTGTTTGCCAATTGTTTCTACTGCAGGTGCTATCATTGATGTCCCAATGGAAATATCGACCTTCACTTGGGGGATTTTATCATGAAGTTTGATATGAATGAGACGATGAAGCAAAAGACAACTGACAATCAAATCTTTTCGATTGCCAACATGGAGGAGGCCACAAATAAGGTATCTGAGGTGTTTATTCTTGATGATCCAATGTATGTTTCCTAGACTAGAGGAAAAGAAGAGTTTGTTCTTCTAAAGGAATCAGTAGAATAATGCATGAAGTTTCTTGATTCCGATGAATGCTACCAGAGATTGGACGCATACCTTGACTTAGACAAGGAGAGTATCCGACCTTCATATCCTAAGGAAACTCCATCAGCTGTAGCTGAACCCTAGAGCGAGCTTAGGCCCCCAAAAAATCGAGCATAAACATCTCCCCATCGTGTACGCTTTTCTTGGTCCTTACTCTACTTATCCTATTATTGTGAATTCTGGTTTAATTGATGTTAAAATGGTAATGCTCCTCACTGAGTTGCAAAAGCATAGAGGGGCAATGGGATATTCATTTGAAAAGCATAGAGGAGCATTGGGATATTCATTAGAGGACATTCAGGGAATCTCCCCAGATCTTGGTGTTCATCAGACTCACCTTGATGATGGGTCTAAGAATTTAAATGAACATCAAATGTGATACTAATCTCAAGGATGTTGTTAAAAATGAGATTATGAAGCTTTTGGACGCAGGGATAATCTATCCAATCTTGAACAGTACATTGTTAGCTCAGTACATGTTGTTCCTAAGAAAGGTGGCATGACAGTCATCAAGTCCTAGAATGATGAGCTTATCATGCCTAGGACGATCACATGACATAGGATCTGTATTGACTACCAGAAACTCTATTCCGTGATGAGAAAGGATTATTTTTCTTTATCCTTCATCGAGCAAATGCTGAAACGTTTAGCCAAACATCAATACTATTATTTCTTAGATGGTCATTAAGTTTTTTTTCACACCCCTTTTCATCATGATGACCAAGAGACGACGGCGTTTATTTGTCCTAATGGTACTTTTGCCTATAAGAGAATGCCTTTTGGATTGTACAATGACCCAGCTACCTTTCAATGCTGCATGATTTCTATACTCACGGAGTCTATCAAAGATATTATGGAGGTTTTCATGGATGATTTTGTTTGGTTTAAGGTTCATCGTTTGAAGCATGTTTGACAAACCTTGGGAAAGTTTTGTAGGGATGTGAAGATAAACATCTGGTACTCAACTGGGAGAAATGTCATTTTGTGGTGAAGGATGACATTGTTTTAGGATGCAGAGTTTCATAGAAAGGACTAGGAGTTGAAAAGCAAAGATTGAAGTAATAATGAGTCTACAGCCGCCCACCAGAATTTCTCCAAGACCACAAGACCCCTTTCATGTCTTCTGTGTAAGGATGTCGCGTTTGAGTTTGATAAATATTGTTTTCTTGTGTTTCACAATATCAAAGAAGCACTAGTCTCGGAACCAATCATGCAGCCACTGGATTCCAAGAAGAGATTATATGTGATGCTAGTGATTATGCAGAATGAGCTTCCCGTCATCTTCTTTGCGTTTGAGAAATTCATATCATACCTTATGGAATCTCAGGTAATTGTTCATACTAATTATGTGTCTCATAAGGTTGATACTCTTACTACAAGAGTTTGAAAATAGAGTTGTGGATCACCTTTCGTGCATGAGAGTTGTGGAAACTATCCCTTTATACAAGAGTCTAATAGAGGAGAATGTTTACATCATTGAGGCTGTAACTAGTACAGAGATTCCAGCATCACCACCACAACATTGACCAAAGCCACGAGCCTTCAATACCTCTTGGTATATGTCATACACGAATTTTGTTGCTGCAGGTTGCGGAACCACCAGAATTCTTTGGCTACAGGAAGAAGAAGTTCTTGCATGAAGTTAAGAGATTCTATTGGGACGAACCTTATCTCTACAAGAAGTTCTAGGATGGTTTATTTAAAAGATCAGAAGAAAGAAGAAGTCGAAGGAGTTCTATTTGGGTGCCCATTATGTTAAAGGATTACAAGCAGTTTTTAGTGGCCCACTATGTTAAAGGATGCCCATAATTTCATATCATAATGTGATGCTTGCCAGAAGATGGGCAACATATGCAAGAGAAACGAGATACCACATAACTTCATGCTCGAGACGAAAGTCTTTCACGTATGGGGTATTGATTTCATGGGACTGTTTCCTAACTCTAATCAGTATGAATATTTATTATTGCTGTTGACTATGTTTCTAAATGGGTGGAGGCGATAGCCAGTACACCAATGATGCAAGTGTTGTAGTGAAAATATTCAAGATGATCATATTCTTGAGATTTGTAGTTCCGAGAGTAGTGATAAGTGATGGATGATCCCACTTTATAAAAGAAACTATCAGGGCACTTTTCAAGAAAAAATGAGATTATGCACAAGGTCTCATCCCCAATTCATCCTCAAATGAGTGGGCAGGCAGAGATCTCGAACAGGAAAATCAAATCTATTTTGCAGAACCCCATATCAAAGATGAGGAAGTATTGGTCAACCAAGCTTGATGATGATATCTGGGCCTACCAAACCGCGTTGAAGACGCCATTATGTACATCGCCTTTTCACATTGTTTATGGTAAAGTTTGTCATCTTCCCATTGAATTCGAGTACAAGGCCACCTGGGATATCAAGGAGCTGAACTTCAACATAAAGATGACAGACAAGAGATGTTTTATTCAATTAAACAAGCTTGATGAGATCCGCCACAGTGCCTACGAGAAGTCAAGGATCTACAAGGATTGAACCAAAGATTAACATGACAAGAAGATCATTCCAAAGTCATTCTCCCCAATGATCAGGTTCTTCTCTTTAACTTTCGACTTAAGCTTCTCCAAGGAATTTAAGATCAACAAAGTCCAGACCATTCTTTGTAAAAGAGGTTAAGACATATGGTGACAAAGTATATCCGTTCACTGTGACTTGAGAGTGACAAAATCCATACCTAGTAGAAATGGGAAAAGATGAAAGCACATCCACCAATGTGATCGATGCTCTTAAAGCTTAAACCCGTTGAGCCAACAATGGTAAACATGTCCAAATGAGAGAATCAATATTCCAAAGGCGTGATATTACCAAAGGGCATCAGCCAAAGGAGATATCGATTCTCTTCTTACGAAGACCTCCATTGTATTCTACATTTCCTCTCCTTTCTCACTTCCAAGGAAGTGATTTTTCCTTAGTTTTCTAGGGTATCATTTTATTTTTCCTAGCAGTCTTTACTCTTTATTTGGGGAAGGCTTCCATGAGTAACTGAGAAGTATCCATGGGCACAAAAAAGATTATTGGATTTACGCCGCCATCCCATCGGCCAGAGGACGACTTCTTAGTGGGAGGCAACCCACTTGTAAGTTTTCTTTTCATTTTAGTTTACGATTATAATTTCTTTGTTATCTTTCATGAATATATTTCTGGTTTTCATAAAAATCACAAAACATAATTGAAAAGAAGAAAAAGGAAAAAGGAAAAAAGAATAAAAAGAAGGCCACGAGCCTAGTCACACGGTCCGTAAGCGGTGCCTCACCTACTACCCACAAGGGTTGTGACCAGTGCTTGCGTAAATGTCGATGTTCTGTACCATGATCCCATTTTCTGTCCCATGTCACATCCCACTCTGATGTTGAGAAATCTCGATAACTCACCAGACTGGTCACAAAGAAATGTGACCGGTACTTACTGCTATGTCCCGTTCTGTATCTCTTACCGAATGCCCAATGCTTCACATGAATGGTTATGAGCATTTCGACCGGTGCCTCCTAGAAAGTCAAAATCTATCATAGAAGCCATGGCCGGTGCCAAGCAAAGTATCGTATCCTACGTCCTATCTTGCATTACTGTCCAGTACCGAATGCCGATGATCCACTGGGATTTCTTGGATAACTCCCAGAACACCGAGCGTCGACTACCATAGAGCCTTGGAAGATCAAGTATTCCCAAGCATTCCCGAGTAGCCTAGAGAGTATTCCCATGTACCTTGTCGAGTGTCAACGATCTGCCAATGAGTGATCACCAATAAATACTTCACACCGGGCTGAGACAACACCAACGCCATTCTATCCCTTAGGTTTTATTTATTTATTTTTTCTTTTTTGAATTCATTAATGGTTAGTCACCATCATAACGAAGTTGAGGTGACATTGTTCTTAACCTTAACTCTTTCTTTATGATTTTTCATCCTCACCTCTTTCTTTTTTACCCTCAGGATGGTGTGATTTATGTCTGGGGGAAAGGGGGGAGGGCGGGGGGGGGGGGGAAGGGGGAAGGGTGTTCAATCTATTACTAATGCTGCTCTTTATTTGTTGACTTGAAATATTGATGAGCCAAAACTAGTTAGGGATTTATGAACTATTGTGATGGATTCTCTAATTTGGATTAATACTCTTATGACTATGTCTTACCGTTTAGCCAAAGTCTAGAAACTCTATGGGTTGACACAACATTCCCAAAAGTCTCTTGCCACTGAAATATAGGTTAACCTAACGTTGTCTCTAAACCTTATCAAAACTTAACCTGATTTTAAACTCTTTTTCAGGTGTTTAATATATATTGGACGAGACCGCTTCAAGCCGCACTAGACACTGTGACTTCCTCCTAAGTATCTTCCCCTCTCTCTTCCCTTCTTTACTCAAAAATATATATATATATATATACATATATATGCTATTACAGATAAATGAAATGGCCGATGGGATGGCGCGTAAACCCATAAATATTTTGCTGCCCATGGATACTAATCCAGAGAAAATAGGATATAAGAAAAAAAAAAGTGAGTACCAGGAGTTGAAATGGCCGATGGGATGGCGCGTAAATCCAATAATCTTTTTTCTGCCCATGGATACTTCTCAGTTACTCATGGAAGCCTTCTCCAAATAAAGAGCAAGAGACTGATAGGAAAAATAAAATGATACCCTAGAAAAGTAAGGAAAAATCACTTCCTTGGAAGTGAGAAAGGGAGAGGAAAGGTAGAATACAAGGGAGGTCTTCGTAAGAAGAGAATCGATATGTTCTTTCGCTGATGCCCTTTGGTAATATCACGCCTTTGTAAATACTTAATGAATGTTAGAGATGGAAATGGGAAGACCGACAGCTCCTTTGGATCGGGGACTTTGAGTAAGGACTATTGATGCCTCATATGGGTGAGTACTAGGGGTGGGCAAAAAAACTAAAATCCAAAAACCAGGCCAAAACCAAACCAAAAATCTAACTCCGAACCGAATCATATACCTGTAAAACCCAAACCGATTTTAAATTTTCCTATTCCGGTTATCCGAACCAAAATCCAAATCAAACCGAAAAACCAAAAAATATTTATGAAAACCCAAAATAAAAAATATATATATAATGTATATATTTTCAAAATTATACAGTATATTATAAAATTTTACCAAATTAATAAAAATTAAACAGATTGTTTTGTTAAACCTGAATATATTTTTATTAAAATCTAATGAATTTTTAGTTTTTTCCCCAAAAAAAATATATCTGAATCCGATCCAAACCCGATACCTATCCTAACCAAATCCTAACCGAATATTTACAAAACCAGAATGGATAGTAAAATCTACTATCCAAATTACCCAAATCATGTCCAATGGCGTGAGTAGGTTGAATCCATTGCAAATTTTAAATGGAAAAAGGTCGGTAGTTGAATGGATAACCTTGCAAGGACCAGAGGCAACCATAGGAACCGGCCAAGACCTGGATAATCTCATACCCATCCTTCAGCCTGGAAGCATCAAGAGGAACAAAGTCAAAACATACCGAACACTCTTCAATATGTATTATTAAGAAGCCTGAGACCGTGAAAGGCATGGAAGTTAGCCAATAAACAGCAGCCACAGCGAGGACGCCCATTACCACATCTTCAGTATTATCACCATAACTTGGTGAGAACCACCATAAAAACGCCCTGAGAACTGCACACTTTTTTCCCTCTCGGGTTTGTCCCAACGAGGTTTACCGAGGTGTTTTTAACAAGGCAAGGAAACTTGGCATATCATGACTGAGTCTATTTACGACAGCTAAGGAAACATCAACGACAAGGATTAGTAAATTCGGTCATGATCCTATCTTAAGAAGACCACAACAAGTGGGGTTCTCTTCCCTTCCTTTTTCTTTACTTGCGCTTGTTAGGGCTTTGGGCCTTAGCCAGTTATTGGAACCTTAAAACATAAGTAGCAGCCTGTAAAAGGACCAAGCTACATATGTAATATGCAAATTGCATTAATGAATCAAGTGTCTTTCTTCTTTTACGTCTTATTTTGTGAGTCGTAGCTTATGAATGAACCACGGCAAGTCTTTCTTGAGTTGTTGCTCCGTACTCACTCGCCAGTGCTAAATCATGAGGCTCTTTACTTCACCTTTGATCTCCTATCTTCATCCCCCTCTTAAGTAAAGCTTAGGATCGAGTCATCTTTTAAGTTTTGCTCTGCTCTATCTCATCCGTGAACCCGAGCATCCCATATATATCGTACCGCCGCCCAAGAGGTTTCCTCCTCTCATTTAGGGGGCGTCAACTGGTATCAGCACTTCAAAGCTCCTGAATCCGCATAAAAGATTATTCATTAGCCACATAAAGGCCTTGCTTATTCTTGAAAGCGATCTTCCATTCATCCGCACTTGGTGATATCCGGTCTTGAGGTCAGTCGTTGAGAAGACCTCAGACCCGCTAAGTTCATATAACATATCATTGAGGCAATGTATATGATGCCGGTACTTGATGGTATTGTCGCTGATGGAGCGGTAATCCACATATATTCTTCACATTCCATCCTTCTTGGGCACGAGTAAGACAGATACAACACACAAGCTGAAGCTCTCCTGTATGTATCATTTGCTCATCAAGTCCCCCACTTGCTTCTCTAGTTTCCTTGCCTCCTCCGGGTTTACCTGTTATGTTGACTGACTGGGTAGTGGGGAGCCAGGAGTGAAATCTATCTGATGCTGAATTCCCTGTATGGGCGGGATACCATCATGTATTTCCTTAAGGAAGAGATACCATCTTCCACATCCGCTGCATGGTAAATGGAAAGGTCTGTTGGTTAGTCATCGACAGGGCTCGTGCACCAATGTGACGTGTTCGCATATGGTTACGAAACTCATCTTTCCTACCACTAAAACTCTTATCCATATAAACTTAAGTGGATCAATGATAAATCTCTCATTCAAGTTCATGAACAAGTTGATGAGGCCCGAGCCTCCTCCAACCCAGAGGACAACTCCCCAGACTATACCAACTCCGACACTGCCAGAAGCCAAGGACCGTTACTGATGTGCCACAGGACATGGAACCAGCTCAGCACGGAGATCAGAATGTCCCAATCAGTTCATCCGAGATTCACCATTCCGATCCTACCGACCAAGCATACATCCAGAAAGGAGCTAAGGATGGATCCATGACCTGAATGTAGAAATTTAAGTTAGGAGATGATAGAAAATGAAGGAGAATGGAGGAGAATGGCGAGATAAGAGAGAAAGAGAGTTTCTGAAATTTCTTGTGTTCTTATTCTCTTATTCACTTTCTCTACATTTACAAGAGGTTTATATGAGTTTATATAGACTTTTTACATAAGAGAAGAAGAAAGGAGAATCATATAACAAGAGAGGCGTGCAAGGAAGGAGAAGCATGGGAGATGAGAAGCCAAACTACTCCAACAGTGTCTCAACAGTCACCAGCGCCCATACTTCACCCATGCTGCGCCCATACCTTTACCCATACCTTCTTGCTTCCTAGTTAGCTTGTTTAGTTGATATCCAACAGCTTCCTTTTCCTTCTAGTTCTTCTTTAACTAGTTTCCTTTTCCCTCCTTTCTTTGAGTTTGAATTCTTTTTGATTATTCTATCACTTGAAAGAGCATCTATCTCAACACTCCCCCTCAAGATTGGTCGGTGAAGGTCCTTTAGACCGATCTTGCTATGGATACGATCACAAGTGACATATGAGGTTGCTTTGGTGAAGATATCAGCTAGTTGGTTCTCACTTGTTACAAAGGCAGGTTTAATGATTCCTTCTTGAATCTTTCCCCTCACAAAGTGACAATCCACCTCTATATGCTTAGTCCTTTCATGGAATACCGGATTGGATGCTATATGTATTGCAGCTTGATTATCACAATACAACAACATTTCTTCAGTTTCATGTATTCCAAGATCCTCTAGGAATGCCTTTACCCAAATAAGCTCTTTTGTTACTTCCTTCATAGCCCTATACTCGGCTTCAGCACTAGATAAGGCTATGACCTTCTGCTTTTTACTCCTCCAAGTCACTAGATTGCCTCCTAGAAAGGTACAAAAGCCGGATGTGGACTTCCTATCTTTCTTATCTCCGGCCCAATCTGCATCGCAATATCCTTGAACCTTTGTGTTTCCATTAGCCTTCATCCATATGCCTTTTCCGGGGTTGTTTTTTAGATATCTTAGCAGCCTCTCAATCATGTTCCAATGCTGTGTGGTTGGCTTTTGCATATGTTGGCTTACACGGTTTACTGCAAAGCAAATGTCCGGCCTTGTGATAGTAAGATAGATTAGTTTGCCCACCATCCTTTGATATCTCTTAATGTTCTCCAAAGGCTCCCCCTCAGGACTATCTTGATAACCTTCTTCTATTGGAGTTTTAGCTGGTTTGGATCCTAGCTTTCCGGTTTCCTCCAAGAGATCAAGCACATATTTCCTTTGAGAGATGAACATTCCATCTTCAAACCGTGTCATCTCAATTCCTAGGAAGTACTTAAGCTCCCCCAAGTCTTTTATATCAAAGGCGTCCTTCAAGATTTTCTTAGTTTGATCAACCCCTTCTTTGTCACTCCCTGTGATAATTAGATCATCAACATATATTAGGACTGCAATCATTCCTCCTTCACTCTGTTTTGTAAACAAAGTATGATCCGCTTCAGATCTTATGAACCCCCTCTCCATAAGACAAGCGCTTAGCCTTTGGTACCATGCTCTTGGAGATTGTTTTAGCCCATAGATTGCTTTCTTCAATCTACAAACTTTGTTGTCTTCCTTATGATATCCTTGGGGTGGATCCATATACACTTCCTCTTCCAAATCCCCTTGCAAGAAGGCGTTCTTGACATCCATCTGCCATAGATCCCACTTCAAGTTTACTGCCACCGAGATTAGGATTCTGATGGAGTGGAGCTTAGCAACCGGAGCAAATGTCTCGGTATAATCTTCCCCATAGATTTGAGTATACCCTTTTGCTACCAACCTTGCCTTGTATCTTTCTATCCTCCCATCACTTGTGTATTTGATTGTATACACCCATCTACACCCAACTGGCTTCTTATCCCTTGGTAAATCAGTTAAGTACCAAGTATGATTCCTTTCCATGGACTTCATTTCCTCTTCCATGGCTTTTACCCATACTCCACTCTCACACGCTTCTTCATATGAGTTAGGTATGGATTCTTTGCTGATTTTTCCAAGAAAAGCTTTATGCTCCATAGGTAATGATGCCAACGAGCAAAAATGCTCAATGGGATATGTGATAGTGCTAGTTTGAGTGTTATCTCCTCCTTGTGATAAGAGAGTGCTGTCGCCAATAGGATCGAGATCTAAGCTCGCCGTACGCTCAGGACATTCTCTTATCACACAAGGAAGATTACTCGCACTAGACTCTCCTTGGAGCATGGCAGAGTTGTTGTAACCATAGTAAACACGTTGTCGCCTCTGTCTTGTACTTCTTCTTAGAGTTATGATTGGCTCAGGTTCTTCTCCGTCAACATCCGCTTCTTCTTCAGCAGGATCATGATCTGGTTCAATATGTGTATCAACTGCATCTTCACCTTCCATGATGTTCTCAGATGATGCGCTTTCTCCTTGTATATCATCCCTTGTTATTGGCGCTTCATTGAACAGCATCCAATCCAAAGACGATGAGACCATACCTCCAAGGGTATCCTGATTCTTAGTTCCATAGAAGCTTTCTTTTTCATTGAACTTCACCTCTCTAGACACATGGACCCTTCTTGTCTCCGGATTGTAGACCTTGTATCCTTTTTGAGTTGGTGAGTATCCAATGAAAACAAACTTCATGCTTCTAGGTTCAAGCTTGTTTCTTTGACCCTCTGGTAGAAACATAAAGCACTTACATCCAAACGCCTTGAGATGATGTAAGCTCGGCTTCTTCTTGTACAACACTTCAAACGGTGACCTATCTTCCAAGTTCTTGGTTGGAAGTCGGTTTATCAAGTAGTTTGAAGTCATCACCGCATCTCCCCAATGAAATTTGGGTACATCTTTGGCAATCATGATAGTGCTTGCTACTTCCATTAGATGCCTATTTTTCCTCTCAGCTACACCGTTTTGTTGTGGAGTGTATGCGCATGATGTTTGATGGACAATGCCATGTTGGTTGAGTAATGACTTGAATCGATTACTCACATACTCTCCTCCATTGTCACTTCTCAAGACTTTGATTGTTGCTTTGAATTGGGTAGTGACGTAGTGCATGAAGTTTATGAATGCCTCATAGACTTGATCTTTGGAAGGTAGAAGAGTTATCCATGTATATCTTGACTTATCATCAATGAATGATACAAAATACTTGTATTGGTCACGAGAGTTGCATGGAGCAGTCCATACATCTGAGTGCACCATGCCAAAGACTTCATCACAAGTTGTAGATGAACTCGGAAAAACTTGTCTACAATGCTTCCCTAGCACACAAGCTTCACATACTACTTCTTCTTGAATAAGATTGGGTAAGGCCTTTTTTAGAATGGCTGAGCTTGGGTGTCCTAACCTCTCATGCCATAATGGGCTATCTCCAATCTTCTTTTTATCAAGAACTTCCATATTTGCTTTCATTCCGCGAGCCGACTCCTCTTGTTTATTGACATTCAAGAGGTAAATCCCATCTTCCACTTTCCCTTTCCCAAGTACATGTTTTGACTTAGGATCTTGAAATTCAACAAAGTCACTCCCAAACAATGCCACACAACCCATATCTTTTGTAGCTTTATGGACTGATAGGAGGTTAGATGAGAAGCTAGGCATGTACAATGCTTTAGTCTCTTTGTTGAAAAGTTCTAGTTCTCCTACACCTTCAATCGGGACTGAGCATCCATTGGCTACTTGTACATTTCCATGATAAGGCTCAAGGTTTTTTAGCATGTCTTGGTCCTTGATCATGTGATGAGAGGCTCCTGAATCCACAATAACTTCACCCTTCCTTATGGCGCCTTTAGAGCTAAGAAAACTTTTACCAGATTCTCTCAATTTAGCTAAGCTCTTGATGAGAATTTCAAACTCGGATCTTTTAACAGTATCCTCAACCTTTTGTACCACTCCCATGAAAGCTTTATGCCCATCTTCACTCTCCTTTATTTGCTTAGGCCTCAAATGCGGATGGAGAATCCAACATTTCTCCTTTGCATGTCCCTTTATCTTGCAATACTCACATTCCAACATCCTCTTGTCTCTAAATGTGAGGTTCCTCTTTGCAAACTGTGCAGCTTTGCTTGGCGCACGAAATAGGTCTCTTGACCCCTCCTCTCTTTGTATCATCCCACATACTACCGCTAGACTTGGCAGCTTCTCAAATCTTAGTATGTGTTTAATGAGGTCCGTGTAAGATGTATTGAGTGCCAAGAGAAGTCCAAACACTTGATCTTGGTCACGCCTTTCATCTAATTCCTTGGAGTTTAGAGTTTGTGGCCTCAAAATCTCCAACTCAGCCCACAAGCTTCTATATTCTCCAAACATTTCCTTGAATGGCTTCTCCTCTTGTTGAAGCTCATTCAACGCCCTCTTCACCTCAAATATTCTTGATATATTTGAGATGTTTCCATATACTCCCTTGAGTATATCCCATAACTCCTTGGCAGTATCCGCATATGAGTATGCCGCCAAGATGTTTGGTTCTAATGAGCTTTGAAGTAAAGAAAGAATGTATTGTTCTTCTTGCTCTTCCTTAGCTTCCTCCTTCTCATTTCTCACAATAACTTCCGTTCCCTCCTTTGGCTCAACATACCGCCAAAGTCCTTGGCCTCTAAGGATGGTTTTAGTGGTTTTTTCCCAAAGAATATAGTTGTTTCCTTTGAGCATAACTGAGATTGTTACTCTATTAGTCTCCATTTTCTAGTAATAATACACAATATTAGTCCTTTCACAACTTGAAGATCCTATGATCTCAAGGATATTAATCTCAGAGTGAATAGAACTAAGGAAGTGTATTGTTATAGATTAGAAGATTTGTAGAGTGTTAGAAGAATTAAAAGAGGTTAAGCGCTTGAACACTCAACCTGCTCTGATACCATGTAGAAATTTAAGTTAGGAGATGATAGAAAATGAAGGAGAATGGAGGAGAATGGCGAGATAAGAGAGAAAGAGAGTTTCTGAAATTTCTTGTGTTCTTATTCTCTTATTCACTTTCTCTACATTTACAAGAGGTTTATATGAGTTTATATAGACTTTTTACATAAGAGAAGAAGAAAGGAGAATCATATAACAAGAGAGGCGTGCAAGGAAGGAGAAGCATGGGAGATGAGAAGCCAAACTACTCCAACAGTGTCTCAACAGTCACCAGCGCCCATACTTCACCCATGCTGCGCCCATACCTTTACCCATACCTTCTTGCTTCCTAGTTAGCTTGTTTAGTTGATATCCAACAGCTTCCTTTTCCTTCTAGTTCTTCTTTAACTAGTTTCCTTTTCCCTCCTTTCTTTGAGTTTGAATTCTTTTTGATTATTCTATCACTTGAAAGAGCATCTATCTCAACACTGAAGACCAATTTGGCCATACCACAGAGCGTATTTCCCGGCCAACTCGTCAAGCTAAGACTAACAGTCAACTCAGAGCCAACTTGGATCGAGAGGATTTTGATTTGGATCATAACCTATCTCTTCTAGCCCGTTTGGTCCATACCGCAGGGCATATTTATGATCGGACCGACCCTTTTGATCCATTAATGGATTTTGATGTTCTTAATTTCTCTAAGGTAAGACTTCTTAAGCGTTCTGAAGACTTGGGTCAAGTAGCGATGCATCCTGTACTTGAAAGTCACCTGAACCATCCCGTAGATAGCCTTCCGTTCATCCATCTCCTTACCGCGGTTCCTACAGCAGGATACATCGAATCTGGACAAGTAGTTGAAGGGTCAGATTGACCAGTCTTCCTTGTTTTCCCCACCATTGACTGACCTTCAAAATTCTAGTCAATGTTGTCATTTTCTATGCATTATTTTCCGCACAATCTCTTATGTCTCTTTGACTACTAAGTAGTATAAATATGTAAACTCTGCAGTTCATTCAATTAATCCAACTTTCCTTTCATTTTTGAGTATATCTCTCTGTTCTTTGCTGAACATTTCGTGGTTTACTTGGTGAGTTATATCCAAGCAAACAAACTCTCTATCTCGTTGGATCTGTGCGTCAGATCAGGCAACAGATCGAGAACTCTTCTTTGTTGGACTGGTGCGTCACATCCAGCAACATCTAAGCACGGGAATATCAAAGGCTCTTCCGCAACCTTTGTGTGACCCTTTAATTTATCAGTTCTTCCTTTGAAGTTCATATCAAATCCTTACCGGTTGAGTGATCCTATCAAAGGGTTCTTCACGGGGTATCAGAGCCACTCTTCCCGTATTTCATTTCCATCTTTCTCATCTTCCATTTTCTTCAATCACTTCTTCTTCTACCAATCTTAAATCTGGGCCCCTCTTTACCATCCATATATATATATATAAAAGCTCTACGAATTTTACAAAAAAAAAGAAAAAGAGAGAAAAGAAGTTCAAGAGTTGAATTGAGTGGATTGGTGGTGGAAGAGAAATCCTGCTGGCTGAGGAGAAATCCAGCCTTTGAGGTGGTTAATACGGATTTTTCACATCTAATCTCTTATCTTTTTATCTTAAAAACTCTTGTTTGTTTGGATTGACCATTGGGTTACTTGATTTGATCACTTAGAACTTTGAGAGAAACTTGTTGAGTGACCATTAGAATTCTGAGAGAAACACTTGAGGGGGTGAGATCAAACACTTGAGAGTGTGAGAATTTTTATCTACTAATCTTTTGTGTTTAAGCTTTTGAGGAAGCCATGAGTAGTGAAGATGAAATGAGCCGACCAGGAAACTCTTATGCTGGTTTATCTAACTTGCAGATGCGAGCTTTGAATGATAATATTACTAACCTTGTGAATGCAGGTTTGGAACAAATCCATCAACGACTTAATGAGATGCAGGTTAGTCAACAAACCCAAGCCAGAACTGGAGCACGACGAGGCCGTCCAAGGAGGAACCATCACAGCCATGATGATGAGGAATACCAAGAGAATGATACTCGTTCCATCAACCGACCTAGGAGAGGTCTGCGAAACCAAGATCCAGGTGATGACAATCCTTTTGCTAGGGAAGAAAGAGTTGATAATGGCTTAGGAGGTTTGAAACTTACAATCCCAACTTTTGATGGTAAAAATGATCCTGATGCTTTCCTTGAATGGGAAAGAAAAATAGAACTTGTGTTTGATTGCCAAAATTTCTCTGAACTTAAAAAGGTTAGATTGGCTGCTACTGAATTTACTGGTTATGCTATTAATTGGTAAGATTAAGTTGTGACTAGCAGGAGAAGGAATGGAGGCCAACCAATAGCTTCATGGGATGAACTAACAACCTTGATAAGGAGACGGTTTGTTCCAGAACACTACCGTCGTGACCTTCACCAGAGGCTGAGACATTTTCTGCAAGGAACCAAGTCCGTAGAAGATTACTTCCAGGAAATGGAGATCCTGATGACCAAGGCTGATTTAGATTAGATATTGGAAGCAACCATGGCCAGATTTCTTGCTGGACTCAACCGGGACATCCAAGACAAAGGTAAGTCTTCAAACATAACAAATTCATTTAAAACTGATGTTTCTGCTCGTGTTGACAAAGGAAAAACAGTGGAGACTTCCAGCCATGCTAGAGACATCAAGTGCTTCAAGTGTTATGGACTAGGACACTATGCCAACAAATGTCCTAACCAACGAGTGATGATTATCATGGAGAATGGTGAGATGGAGTCCGAGGAAGACATAGAGGACAAGGAGGATCTTGTACCAATTTTTGATGAGGTAGAACCATTTGAATATCCACATCATGGGCCACTTCTTGTTGCTAGGAAGCCTTTGGATGACACACATGGTCCCATATTCGATGAGGAGAATGAAAATTAAGCCAGTAACTTGGGATTAATCTTTGAAGCTGATTATGGTCCGATCTTTGATGAAGAGGACAGCCTTGATTACCCAGCTCACGGTCTCCTACTTGTCACCAGAAGATCCTTGAGTGTTCAGCCCAAAACCAACGAAAGAGAACAAAGGGAGAATCTCTTTCATTCTCGTTGTCTAATCTCTGAAAAAGTTTGTTCTTTGATCATTGATGGTGGTAGTTGCACTAATGTTGCTAGTGACATTCTTGTCAGGAAACTAGGGCTTGCGACAAGGCCACTGACTCGACCTTTCAGGTTGGAATGGTTAAATGAAGACGGTGAGCAGTATGTGAAGGAACAAGTCATAGTCCCTCTTACCATTGGTCGATATGAGGATGAGGTCGTTTGTAATGTCCTTCCCATGGATGCATGCCATATAATTTTGGGTCGACCTTGGCAGTTTGACAAAAAGGCCATAATGATGGGATCACCAACCGACATTCTTTTGATCATAAAGGAAAGAAGATCATCCTAGTTCCTTTGATTCCTATGGAGGTCCACCAAGATCAGGTTCAGCTTAAGAGCAGTCGAGACAAAACAACTAAATCTGACCAACCTGAAGCATCTCAAAGAAACTCCAACTTCTTCATCAAAGAAAGTCAGGTAAGAAAATCTCTTTTCTCTCAAAAGCCATTTCTTTTACTTGTGTGCAAAGAATCTCTTATGGCTTCTTCTTCTTCTGACCGTGCACCGGAGATTCCGAGTGAGTTGCTAGATGTTTTGCAGGATTTTTCTGATGTTTTTCCAGATGAGAATCCCAAGGGATTGCCATCAATACGAGGCATTGAACATCAAATAGATTTTGTTCTCGGTGCATCTCTACCGAACCGGCCAGCTTATCGTACCAATCCAATGGAGACCAAGGAACTACAGAAACAGATTGGAGACATGCTAGACGAATTGCATGGTTCTACTATATTTTCTAAAATTGATTTGAAAAGTGGTTATCATCAAATTCGCATGAAAGAAGGAGATGAATGGAAAACTGCATTCAAAACGAAACTAGGTTTGTATGAGTGGCTAGTCATGCCCTTTGGTCTCACTAATGCACCTAGCACCTTCATGCGTTTGATGAACCATGTTTTGAGGTCTTTTATCGGACATTTTGTTGTTGTTTATTTTGATGATATTCTTGTTTACAGCAAAAGCCTTGATGAACATAAAGTGCATTTGAGGTCTGTTCTTGAAATCCTTAGGAAGAAACGCCTGTTTGCTAATCTTGGAAAGTGTTTTTTTGGAACAGATAACATGGTCTTCTTAGGCTTTGTTGTAGGTGCAGATGGACTTAGAGTGGACGAAGAGAAGATCAAAGCCATTCGAGATTGGCCTAGTCCATCAACTGTTGGTGAGGTGAGGAGCTTTCATGGCCTTGCTGGTTTCTACCGAAGGTTTATGCCCAATTTCAGTACTATAGCAGCTCCACTCACTGAGGTGATCAAGAAAAACGTTGGGTTCAATTGGGAACAATCTCAAGAAGAGGCATTTCAGATCCTTAAAGGGAAGTTAACTCAAGCCCCTTTACTTGTTCTTCTAGATTTCACTAAAACTTTTGAGATTAAATGTGATGCTTCCGGAGTGGGTATTGGTGCTGTTTTGATGCAGGATAGGAAACCCATTGCTTACTTCAGTGAGAAGCTTGGAGATGCCACACTCAACTATCCCACTTATGATCAGAAGCTGTATGCTTTGGTGAGGGCTCTCCATACGTGGCAGCACTACCTTTGGCCGAAGGAGTTTGTGATTCACACTGACCACCAATCATTGAAACACCTTAAGGGCCAGCAGAAGTTAAACAAGAGACATGCACGTTGGGTCGAGTTCATTGAGACCTTTCCTTATGTGATCAAGTACAAGCAAGTTAAAGAAAATGTGGTGGCTGATGCTTTATCCCGTAGGTATGCTCTTCTCTCAGCCCTTGAAACAAAGTTGCTTGGTTTTGAATTTTTAAAGATTTATATATAACTGATCAGGATTTCAAAGAGGTTTTTCAAAAATGTTTCAAGGTGGCTTATGGAAAATACTATCAAAACTCTGGATTTCTGTTCTATGATAACCGTTTGTGTGTGCCCCAATGTTCTTTGAGGGAGTTGTTTCTCAGGGAAGCTCATGGAGGAGGCCTTATGGGATACTTTGGAGTTAAGAAAACATACAAGGCAGTTCATAATCACTTCTATTGGCCAAGTTTGATGAAGGATGTAGAAAGGATCTGTGGCCGATGTGTAACTTGCAAGAAATCCAAGGCTAAGGCATCCAACCAAGGTTTGTATTCGGCTCTACCCATTCCCTCTCATCCTTGGGTAGAAATTTCTATGGATTTTGTACTTGGGTTGCCTAGGACTAAATCTGGACGAGATTCCATTTTTGTGGTGGTTGATAGGTTCTCAAAAATGGCACATTTCATACCTTTTCATAAGTCTGATGATGCTGTACGAGTTGCTGAATTGTTTTTTATGGAAATTGTTAGGTTGCACGGAATGCCTAAGACAATTGTCTCTGATCGTGATGTTAAGTTCGTTAGTTATTTCTGGAAAACTTTGTGGTCTAAGTTAGGAACAAGATTGATGTTTTCCATAACTTGTCATCCACAGACAGATGGTCAAACTGAGGTTGTGAACCGAACTTTGTCTGCATTGCTAAGATCATTAGTAAAGAAAAATCTTAGGCTTTGGGAAGAATGTTTGCCTCATGTTGAGTTTGCTTATAATCATGCATTACATTCTACTACCAAGTTCTCACCTTTTGAAGTTGTCTATGGTTTCAATCTCTTATCTCCACTTGATCTTTTGCCTTTGCCTTTGAGTGAAAGAGTTAGTACAGATGGCAAGAGGAAGGTTGACACAATCAAGAAGTTGCATGAACAGGTTCGAGCAAATATTGAAGCCAGGACCAAAGTTTACAAAAGATATGCCAACCAGAAACGAAAGGAGGTTGTTTTTGAGGAAAGAGATCTTGTTTGGGTTCACCTAAGGAAGGAACGATTTCCGGAGGAAAGAAAATCCAAATTCATGCCCCGGGTCGATGGTCCATTCCGGATCTTTAGAAAAATCAGTGACAATGCTTATCAGCTTGATTTGCAAGATAATTATAACATTTCTTCAAGCTTTAATGTTGCTAATCTTTCTCCTTTTCTTGTAGATGATCCGGATTTGTGGACAAATCCTTTTGAAGAAGGAGGGAATGATGTGCTACAGTACATGGAACCAGCTCAGCACGGAGATCAGAACGTCCCAATCAGTTCATCCGAGATTCACCATTCCGATCCTACCGACCGAGCCATCAATCAGATCAACCCACGTACATCCAGTAAGGAGCTAAGGATGGATCCACGACCTGAAGACCAATTTGGCCATACCACAGAGCGTATTTCCCGGCCAACTCATCAAGCTAAGAGTAACAGTCAAGTCAGAGCCAACTTGGATCGAGAGGATTTCGATTTGGATCACAACCTATCTCTTCTGGCCCATTTGGTCCATACCGCAGGGCATATTCATGATCGGACCGACCCTTTTGATCCATTAATGGATTTTGATGTTCTTAATTTCTCTAAATAAGACTTCTTAAGTTTTCTGGAGACTTGGGTCAAGTAGAGATGCATCCTCTATGTGAAAGTCACATGAACCATCCCGCGGACAGCCTTCCGTTCATCCATCTCCTTACCGCGGTTCCTACAGCAGGATACATCGAATCTGGACAAGTAGCTGAAGGGTTAGATTGACCAGTCTTCCTTGTTTTCCCCACCATTGACTGACCTTCAAAATTCTAGTCAATGTTGTTATTTTCTATGCATTATTTTCCGCACAATCTCTTATGTGTCTTTGACTACTAATTAGTATCAATATGTAA
Source organism: Nasturtium officinale (assembly GCA_963854855.1). Classification (NCBI taxonomy): domain Eukaryota; kingdom Viridiplantae; phylum Streptophyta; class Magnoliopsida; order Brassicales; family Brassicaceae; genus Nasturtium; species Nasturtium officinale. The sequence continues at coordinate 9,794,924 of OY978502.1, read as the reverse complement.
ACTCTGCAGTTCATTCAATCAACCCATCTTTCCTTTCATTTTTGAGTTTATCTCTCTGTTCTTTGCTGAACATTTTGTGGTTTACTTGGTGAGTTATATCTAAGCAAACAAACTCTCTATCTCGTTGGACCTGTGCGTCAGATCAGGCAACATATCGAGAACGCTTCTTTGTTGGACTGGTGCATCACATCCACCAACATCTAAGCATGGGAATATCAAAGGCTCTTCCGCAATCTTTGTGTGATCCTTCAATTCATCAGTTCTTGCTTTGAAGTTTATATCAAATCCTTACCGGTTGAGTGATCCTATCAAAGGGTTCTTCACTTACCCTATGTACCGGTATCAGCCATAGACTGCGTCCAATCCAAGCGCTATTAAACAATGTTCAACCTCATTATCAGTCAAAGCCTGAGGGAAAATGCATGGACCGGTCCTGAACCATTGGAGATGGCCAAGGATCAAGTCCTTAGCGTTTTCACCCTAACCCGGTGAAAACGTGCCACTTAAGTCGTCTTGGCCTGAGCACTATTTTCCCTTTTTGATTTTATCCGAAGGTGGTTTTATCAACAAGGTTTTAACGTGGTTTATGGCCCGTATGCATTAGGCCCAAACCGGTTATCTTCCTTGCCGACCAATGGCTCATGGAGTACCGTTCGGCCCTTAATCTCTATCTTTCTCCTTTTTTTTACTTTTACAATTGTTACTTAAAGACTTGGTTTCACAGTTTAATGGGCATGTAAACGCAGAAAGACACGCTGGTCCTTTGTAAGGGTTGGATGCCCTAGATATCCCGCCTATTTAAACACTTGTCACCTCGACCTTTGAAGGCATATTTGAATAAATGCATTAAGTTAAATGCTTCACTTTGAATCTCGCTTAGTTTAAACATTGGACATCCTTGAAGCTCTGCTTGGACTCCGGTCAGTCGTATCATGGTGTTGTCCAAATACCGGGTGGCCGGCTATTGATCCACCTTGTTCTTGTTTTGTTCCCTACGTATTATCATCCCATCTCCATTCCATCATCCTTTTCGCTTCGTCCATTATCATCTTCTTTACTATAGTTTTCCTTCCACCATATCGTCTCAATACCAACGCATTTATCCGTACCGTTCCCCTAACCCGCTTTCTGGTGGTATTCACTCACCACTTAACTCATCCAGCATATCATCTAGGCATGGGATTGAATGCCACTACTTGACAGTGATGTTGTTGATGGGCCAGCAATCCACACACATCCGCCAGCTTCCATCGTTCTTAGGGACCAAGAGGACCTATACAACACATGGACTGAGACTCTACCGGATGTATCCCTAGGACATAAGGTTGGCAACTTGCTGTTCCAGTTCCTTGGCCTCTTTGAGGTTGACACGGTAGGTGGGACAGTTGGGGAGAGAGGCTCCAGGGACAAAGTTTATCCGATGCTCAATGCCTTAAAGAGGGGGCAATCCATGAGGGATCTCTTCCAGGCAACTTCCACAGGACCGTCCAGAGATCTTCTGGAACTGGGTCTTCTGTGGTACCTGCACTTAGTACATCCTAGTAAACCATTAGTACAATTCGGAACTCATTGCCGTTGGTTTTACAAGCATCACGGATAAAGATAAGGAAGTTGGGTCGAGAGGAAGTGTCCCTAGTCAATTGGGATTGTAATTCATACACTTGAACGGGTGATAAGGGAAATAAATTGATGTTCTTAGAGTCATGCATGAAAGAATAGAATTTGGACTCGCCAATATGGATGGCGCCCTTATCAAACTGCCATGGACGTCCTAAGAGGACGTGACTAGCTTGCATTGGTATGACATCACATTGAACCGTGTCCCGGTACTGTCCTATGATAAAGGCTAGTTCTACTTGTTTCGTAACAGGTATGACAATCTTATTGTTTAACCAACACAATTTATAGGGATGAGGATGCTTAGTAGTAAGGAGAGAGAGTTTGGTCACGAGGTGGGTACTGGCCACATTGGTACATTACCCACCGTCGATGATCAAACCACAAACCTTGCATCTCCCCAACGTCTGGGTATTCAACCTCTTCTTTTGGCTGAATAGGCTCTGGGTCATTCTCCTCGGTCGGCTCCTCATCCTAGGACTCATAGTTACCTTCAGCAGTGATGATCAATGTCCGGTTGTTCGGGCAGTCCCTGGAGTAGTGCCCTCATCCTTGGCACTTAAAGCGGATCATATCCCAGCTTCTCCCAGCACTAGCTTCTCACCGTGGGTCGGGATGGTTGGGCTTAGGCGCTTTGGGTTACCGAGGCTTAAAGCGGGTCTCTACGGTGATTTCCTTGGGACCATCATGTTGAAATATGTGATCTCAAGAAGAAGAATTCAAACTCAAGAAAAGGAGGGAAAAGGAAAGAATTAGTTGTGAAGGAACTAGAAGGAGAGCTAGTTTATAAGGAACTAGAAGAAAAGGAAGCTGTTGGATATCAACTAGACAAGCTAACTAAACCAAGTGAGGAAGCAAAGGAGGCATGGGCGCTGCAGGGAGAAGGTATGGGCACAGCATGGGAACAGCATGGGCGCAGCTGCACTGTTGGAGCAGCTCAACCACTCCATCATCACACCTCTTCTCTTCCTCTTCCTTAGATATTTTTTCCTTAGCTTATGCTTGTAAAGTTTATATATACTTGTGCATTGTATTGGTTGAATGAGTGTGAATAAGAAGAAAAATTCAGCAATCTCTCTCTCTCTTATTACGCCAATTCTCTTATCTTCATCCTTATCTCTCCCTAAACTTCTAAAATCAACATGGTATCAGAGCGGGTTCTTTATCCAACCGCTTAAACTCTCTTCATAATCCCTTTAAGCTATCTTCAAAACCTTCTAATCTATAGCAATACATCTTACCAAGTTCTATTCACTCTGAGATTAATATCCTTGAGATCGGTTGATCTTCAAGTTGTGAAAGAGCTGGGATTGTGTATTACTACAAGAGAATGGAGGTGAATAGAGTAGCGATTTCTGTTGTTCTTAAAGGAGATAACTACCTTCTTTGGGCAAAAACTACTAAGACCGTTCTAAGAGGTAGAGGACTTTGGAAGTTCATTGAACCTAAGGAAGAAGCCGAACCATACAATGACAAGGAAGAGCAAGAAGAGCAGTTCACTCTTTCACTTCTTCAAAGCTCACTAGAGCCATCTATCCTGGCGGCCTACTCATATGCGGATACCGCCAAGGAGTTGTGGGATATACTCAAGGGAGTATATGGAAACATCTCAAATATATCAAGGATATTTGAGGTGAAGAGGGCGTTGAATGAGCTTCAACAAGGAGAGAAGCCATTCAAGGAAATGTTTGGGGAGTATAGAAGCTTGTGGGCCGAACTGGAGATCTTGAGGCCACAAACTATGGACCCCAAGGAGTTAGGAGAAAGGCGTGACCAAGATCAAGTGTTTGGGCTTCTCTTGGCGCTCAACGCATCCTACAAAGATCTTATCAAGCACATACTTAGATTTGAGAAGCTGCCAAGTCTAGCGGAAGTATGTGGCATGATTCAAAGAGAGGAAGGGTCAAGAGACCTATTTCGTGCACCAAGCGAGGCTGCACATCTTGCAAGGAAGAATCTTACATTCGACAAGAGGGTGTTGGAATGTGAGCATTGTAAAATAAAGGGACACACTAAGGAGAAGTGTTGGACCCTTCATCCACACTTGAGGCCTAAGAGGCTAAAGGAGAATGGAAGTGGACCTAGAGCCTTCATGGGTGTGGCACAACCAGTTGAGGATACGGTCAAGAGGTCCGAATTCGAAGCCCTCATCAAGAGCCTAGCCAAGCTCACTGAATCTGGTAAGGGCTTCCTCGGTTCTAAAAGCTCCATAAAAAAGGACAAAGTGATTGTGGATTCAGGGGCTTCTCATCACATGATTAAGGATCAAGACATGCTTAAAAATCTTGAGCCTTGTCATGGGAATGTGCAAGTGGCAAATGGGAGTTCAGTTCCGATTGAAGGGATAGGGGAATTAGAACTTTTCAAAAAAGGAACAAAAGCCTTATACATGCCTAGTTTCTCATCTAATCTTCTATCAGTTCATAAAGCTACCAAGGATTTGGATTGTGTGGCATTGTTTGGGACTGACTTTGTTAAGTTTCAGGACCCTAAAACAAACAAAGTGCTCGGAGAAGGGAAGGTAGAGGATGGAGTATATCTTTTGCACACAAATAAACAAGCGGATGTGAAAGCGCTTGGAATGAAGGCGGATGTAGAAGTATCTAGTAGGAAGGAGATTGGAGATAGTCCACTATGGCATGAAAGGTTGGGACATCCAAGCTCTGCAGTTCTCAAAGTGGCCTTACCCAATCTCATTCAAGAAGAAGTAGTATGTGAAGCATGTGTACTAGGGAAACATTGTAGACAAGTGTTTCCTACTTCATCTACATTTTGTGATGAAGCTTTTGGCATTGTACACTCGGATGTATGGACCGCTCCTTGTAATTCAAGAGATCAATATAAGTATTTTGTTTCATTCATAGATGACTACTCAAAATACACATGGATTACTCTTCTACATACCAAAGATCAAGTTTATGAAGCATTCACCAACTTCATCAACTATGTGTCTACACAATTCAAAACAACAATCAAGATCTTAAGAAGTGATAATGGAGGAGAGTATATAAGCAAGCGGTTCAAGGAATTACTCAACAACCTTGGCACCATCCATCAAACATCTTGCGCCTATACTCCACAACAAAACGGAGTAGCTGAAAGAAAAAATAGACACCTAATGGAGGTAGCAAGGACCATCATGATTGCCAAGGGAGTACCTAAACTTCATTGGGGAGATGCCGTGATGACTTCAAACTACTTGATCAACCGTCTTCCAACCAAGAACCTGGATAATAAGTCACCATTTGAGGCATTGTACAACAAGAAACCAAGCCTACATCATCTCAAAACCTTTGGATGTAGCTGCTTTATGTTCACACCAGAAGGTCAAAGAAACAAGCTTGAACCTAGAAGCATGAAGTGTGTATTCATTGGATATTCACCAACACAAAAAGGATACAAGGTCTACAACCCGGAGACAAGACGAGTCTATGTATCAAGAGAGGTGAGGTTCAATGAAAAGGAGAGCTTCTATGGAGCTAAGAATCATGATACCCCTCAAGGTATGAGCTCACCATTTATGGAGTGGATACCGTTCTTTGAAGATTCAAGAACAAGGGATGATGTACATGAGGAGAATGACCCAACCTCAGATCATGAAGCCACGGATGAGGAAAGTGAACCTAATCCAGGTGTAGAAAGCATTGACATTGTCAAAGAAGAACCTAAGCCAACAGTACCTCTAAGAAGAAGTACAAGACAGAGGCGACAACGTGTTTACTATGGCTACAACAACTCTGCCATGCTCCAAGGAGAGTCTAGTGCGAGTAATCTTCCTTGTGTGATAAGAGAATGCCCTGAGCGTACGGCGAGCTTAGATCTCGATCCTATTGGCGACAGCACTCTCTTATCACAAGGGGGAGATAACACTCAAACTAGCACTGTTACATATCCCATTGAGCATTTTTGCTCGTTGGCATCCTTACCTATGGAGCATGAAGCTTTTCTTGGAAAAATCAGCAAGGAATCCATACCTAACTCATATGAAGAAGCGTGTGAGAGTGGAGTATGGGTAAAAGCCATGGAAGAGGAAATGAAGTCCATGGAAAGGAATCATACTTGGTACTTAACAGATTTACCAAGGGATAAGAAGCCAGTTGGGTGTAGATGGGTGTATACAATCAAATACACAAGTGATGGGAGGATAGAAAGATACAAGGCAAGGTTGGTAGCAAAAGGGTATACTCAAATCTATGGGGAGGATTATACCGAGACATTTGCTCCGGTTGCTAAGCTCCATTCCATCAGAATCCTAATCTCGGTGGCAGTGAACTTGAAGTGGGATCTATGGCAGATGGATGTCAAGAACGCCTTCTTGCAAGGGGATTTGGAAGAGGAAGTGTATATGGATCCACCCCAAGGATATCATAAGGAAGGCAACAAAGTTTGTAGATTGAAGAAAGCAATCTATGGGCTAAAGCAATCTCCAAGGGCATGGTACCAAAGGCTAAGTGCTTGTCTTTTGGAGAAGGAGTTCATAAGATCGGAAGCTGATCATACACTTTTCACAAGGAAAAGTAAAGGAGGAGTAGTGGTGGTCTTGATCTATGTTGATGATCTAATCATCACAGGAAGTGACAAAGATGGAGTAGATCGAATCAAGGAACTCTTGAAGGTTGCTTTTGATATAAAGGATCTAGGAGAGCTTAAATACTTCCTAGGGATTGAAATGACACGGTTTGAAGATGGGATGTTCATCTCCCAAAGGAAATATGTGCTGGATCTCTTGGAAGAAACCGGGAAGTTAGGATCCAAACCGGCCAAAACTCCAATAGAAGAAGGCTACCAAGATAGTCCTGAGGGGGAGCCATTGGAGAATATTAAAAGATACCAGAGGATGGTGGGCAAGCTCATCTATCTTACTATTACAAGGCCGGATATTTGCTTTGCAGTGAACCGTGTGAGTCAACATATGCAAAAACCAACTATGCAGCATTGGAACATGATTGAGAGGCTGCTAAGGTACTTAAAAAACAGCCCTGGAAAAGGCATATGGATGAAAAATAATGGAAACACAAAGGTTCAAGGATATTGTGATGCGGATTGGGCTGGAGATAAGCAAGATAGAAAGTCCACATCCGGTTTTTGTACCTTTGTGGGAGGTAATCTAGTCACTTGGAGAAGTAAGAAGCAGAAAGTTATAGCCTTATCAAGTGCTGAAGCCGAGTATAGGGCTATGAAGGAGGTGACAAAAGAATTGATATGGGTGAGGGCATTCCTAGAAGATCTTGGGATACTTGAGGCTGAGGAGATGCTGTTGTATTGTGATAATCAAGCTGCAATACATATAGCATCCAATCCGGTATTCCATGAAAGGACCAAGCATATAGAAGTGGATTGTCACTTTGTGAGGGGAAAGATTCAAGAAGGAATCATCAAACCCGCATTCGTAGCAAGTGGGGAACAGCTAGCGGATATCTTCACCAAGGCAACATCCTCGATCATTGGGGATCACATATATGGCAAGATCGGTCTAAAGGATATTCACCGACCAATCTTGAGGGGGAGTGTTGAAATATGTGATCTCAAGAAGAAGAATTCAAACTCAAGAAAAGGAGGGAAAAGGAAAGAATTAGTTGTGAAGGAACTAGAAGGAGAGCTAGTTTATAAGGAACTAGAAGAAAAGGAAGCTGTTGGATATCAACTAGACAAGCTAACTAAACCAAGTGAGGAAGCAAAGGAGGCATGGGCGCTGCAGGGAGAAGGTATGGGCACAGCATGGGAACAGCATGGGCGCAGCTGCACTGTTGGAGCAGCTCAACCACTCCATCATCACACCTCTTCTTCCTCTTCCTTAGATATTTTTTCCTTAGCTTATGCTTGTAAAGTCTATATATACTTGTGCATTGTATTGGTTGAATGAGTGTGAATAAGAAGAAAAATTCAGCAATCTCTCTCTCTATTATTACGCCAATTCTCTTATCTTCATCCTTATCTCTCCCTAAACTTCTAAAATCAACAACCATCATTGGGTTTGGGGCTGGAGAATGACCCGGTGTGATTGGGAGACAAGTTCTGGTTAGGGGGCACTCGGCCTCGGTTAGCGGTAGCAGCCTTTCTTCGGATATGGGTCTCCAATTAGATTGCCAAATGTAATAGTTCCTCAAAGCCATGGTAGGATTGCCTTTCGACCTTTAGGGCAATCCAGTCTTGCATACCATCCAAGAGTGCGGCTAGAATCGTGCATATCTTGACAGGATGGGGCAAATCCTTTATGGGTTTAGCCATGGTGGGCATGGTTGGTTTGTACGAACAGCGAGGCACGGACGACAGAGTAAGGTTGTCAGGGTTGGAATCAGTGAGGTCTAACCAGTGAGGATGACCGGTACGGATAGTGGCAGCATACGGATGGCAGAGGGCCTTCCGATGTACTGGGGCCAGAGAAGTTAAACCGGCAGTGATGTCGCCGAGTAGGGTCGGCCGGTGGAGTATACTATCGGTTCGGACTGGGACTGGTTGGTGGTGGTAGCCAGAAATGGTACGGTGCGGCCCTCAGAGTTACCATGTGCAGCCAGTACAAACGTCGGGTTGATGCTCTTACAGTTTTGGATGGTACCTATGCGTAACAGGACAAACAGGCAGTGAATCCTAAGGGTTTACCATGGTAAAGGTAAAATGGTAAGGTAAACTCGGTACAATCAAAGGATATGATTTTAAAGGACCGTTAGCTAAGCGCCAAAAGACAGCAAACAGATAGTACGGTTTTCAAACGTTTGGAGGAACAAAAGGAATGGTCGAAACAAACAAAAGAAAAGGATGAGCTTGCACGCGGTTCTACCATCCAGCCAATGAGACAAATCCCAATGATAAGGCGAGGAAAGAATAACCTACACGTGGTTCGGCTAGAGGACAGATGAGTTGAGCGTGTTAACAAGGTAAGGTTCCCACGTACTCGTCTTGAACCTCAAGTCTCAGTAGGGCAACAATGGCGATCCATGGATGAAGACTCAGTTTATCGCACGGTTTGGCCAATGGCTAGCTACGAGCATAAGGCTTTAAGACAGTTGAGCCGGATCTAAGCTTAGAGAGATGTACGTTTCGAAAGAGGTTTTGAATGAAAACTAAAGATGGTAATAGCTAAGGAGAAATACAACCTGGCAGTGGAGCATGTCTCTGATACCAGCTGATACGCTCCTAGAATGGTAACTGCACTATCAGCCCAGTTGAATCCTACACGGACAGCTGAAGCCGGTACACAGTACGGCCAAGTAACTTGCAAGGATGCAAGTACGGACTGAGTCACGGTCAGGTGATCTCAATAGTCGGTTCTCTATGCGGTGAGAGTTCC